>NC_051165.1:85556300-86756300 GCF_013339725.1 Rhipicephalus microplus
GTTAATAACCTTCTATAGTGGAGAACTCACAGAAGACATATACTGGCATAGAAAAAGGAGAAATTGTGCCGCTAAAAATATTCAATACAAGGAATGTGTGGACATGACTGGAGCTAACAGACGTTGGGTCTTGTGTCACTTTAGCGGTTACAATGAAAAAAAAAACAGAATGACAAAAACAACCAAGGACAATGTGTAGATTGTAACCAGCGAATTGAGGAAACGCTTTATCTGTGCCACTGCCACTCGAGAACAGAGAAAATTTGAGATACACCGGCTGATTAAAAAAATGAGGACTGCATCCCCAGCGACTCTTACCGATCTAGTTGAAGATTTACCTGAAGTTCAGAAAGTATCCCTTCATAGTACATCCATCCTACAACAAGCAAAATGACCGAACGGGTATAGGTACCCAACAAATCATCTTATGGTTTGTTTGCCTCTCACAAGCTCGAATTGTTACAGGAATTCAGCCGTGCGCTTGTTTAAAATTGAAATTTGAATGCTCGTGACCAATGTGTGACAGTGACAAGTGTTGTTGTGTCCATACACTGATGCTTTCCTATTTTTTTGCAAATTTTGCATTTTTTTAATGGTCACAAGTACTACACTCAGATGCCCATAAATCTGAATACTTCAGGAGAAGAAAGTGCACTAGTTTATATACCAGCTGAACAAAAAAAAAAAAAATAGCGTCGTTTCAGTGGCCCCGCCGCGGTGGTCTAGTGGCTAAGGTACTCGGCTGCTGACCCGCAGGTCGCGGGTTCGATTCCCGGCTGCGGCGGCTGCATTTCCGATGGAGGCGGAAATGTTGTAGGCCCGTGTGCTCAGATTTGGGCGCACGTTAAAGAACCCCAGGTGGTCAAAATTTCCGGAGCCCTCCACTACGGCGTCTCTCATAATCATATAGTGGTTTTGGGACGTTAAACCCCACAAATCAATCAATCGTTTCAGTGGGATTTTAAATGTAGCTGATACCTCACAGCAATAGCTTGGTTTCCACTTCCTTTAGGGTACGGCCCACAGAGGTGCTTTTTGCTGCGCAAGTGCACAGTGTTGAAGATCCCTATGCTGAGACTCGCGAAAGCAGCTTCTAAACAACTAAGCTCAAACCAGATGACTCCCAGCTTCTACCATGGCCTCGGTGAGACGTTTCTAATGCAACTGAGCTCTAAATTTTGTTTCTACTACCTGGAAGAACAAGAAGTTACAGGGTGGCAAAACGGCTCTTTAACCGACAAATGCTCATCTAGTACCACGCTACGAGAGCTACTATTCTCACCAAGGACCTGGAAAAACACCGCACACTCGTCTAGGCTCTACGTTGTGCTCCTTGTGCTAAACCAAGAAGTTGCGGTGTTGTGTAAACGCTGCTGACCGGCTGCACCGCGCCTAGCTGTAGCAGACGACCCTCGGTTGCTTGGCGCAAAGTTGGCCTGCAGCGCTACGGTGGCAGGAACTGCCACCGGCCGCCTGCTCCCCGAAGGCGAAGCGGAGAGTTGGTTAGAGCAGCACTGTTGAATGGCAAATGTTTCGTGCATAGTGGTATTGAATTGAGAAATTGTATGGCAACGAATACGGTAGCCTGTTCCCCGTAGCAAGCGCGTGTATGTGGTAGTGAAGAATTGTTAGCGGCAAACCTGGTGAGATTAGTGTTTACGAATTAAAACTTTTGCAAGAAATTGGCTGTTACGAAACCGTTAAGTCACACAAATACAAGAATCTCAGTTTATATTTGAGTAAATTACACATTGTTAGAACACTACGTTGCTGAGAAAGTGGACACACGCTGATGAATGGGGTACTGATTGTTCGTATGCGAATGGCTTGATATTGGAGATGTTGAAGCGGCGGGAGGATACCGGATGAATAAGTGTTCGCCAACGACGTGATGCACTACGTTATATGACTTCGAATAAAGGCGTAGTGTAGTTTAAGCAAAGTGTGCAAGTTGAAGAATGGTCGTGCCGCAATCAATGTACTGGTAGCATGAGCGATCCGATGTCTTATAAGTAAAATGTGATGATGGTACTTTAGATGAGCATCTAGGACTACTCTCATGTGATCAATATGTCACGTTTATTGGCGCAAGGGTCATTTGATGACCAAGTTGCGCCAGTACATACTATTCTTGTGAGCACAAGTGCTACATATCAGCTTACCGCTTCTGGTGATGGTAATACTCATGTTGTGGTTGGCATCGTTACTCAACTATTAACTGCTTATACAGAGTATATGGCTCTGTTTGACACTGATTCGCATTTATAAACATTCATACTTAACTTTAGCGTCAGTTTGTGACGTTTCGCTGAGTCAAATATCCACGAAGTAAATGATATTAGAAGAGCTTGCTCGAAGGTGCACCAGGAGTTTTTTGGCGAGACCATCTCAGTAGAAAGATTTATCACAGTAGTGTGTGTACGAGAAGGATGTGTACAGTATATCGAAGGAGGCGTTTACGGACGCGTTCCGCGGCTGGCATTGCACAGTGTTAGCCACGTCGATCGGCACGTTAACCACCTGCCTGTTCATGTCATACTGGCCGCTGCCATGAGTCAAATGCTTAACGCTCATAAATGGCACACGTGGAGGTACAATGCGTTCTTCAACGGAGTTGAGAGCAGGCGAGCAAGGTGGCCTGGAAGGTTATCGGTACCCGTGCGTAACACTCATCGTGGGAACTTGTCACGTGCTGCCGTGCATGCGAAGCGATGAGAACGAAGTGGACGAAGTCGCGAGGAGGCGAGCGCACGGGCCATCACAAACCATCGCCTTGTATGAAGCCTTCATTAGTCTTCATGTGTGCGCTGGGCGGAGGCTTCATGTGCATACCGCGCTGCCTCCTCCGGTGCGCACATGAAGGTTCCCTAACTGGATGGATGGATGGATGCTGTGAGCGCCCCCTTTATAACGGGGCGGTGGACTGTGTGCCCCCAGGCTAGCAAAAAAAAAAAAAACGAAGAGAAATCGTTATTTTTACGTTGGCTTATGTGCCTAAAAAATCCATCTTAATATAGGAAAAAAATATAAATTTGTGTTCTATCTCACTGTCTCTTCAGACAGACTGACCAAATTTTCTCACTATTTCTGTCACTTATCTGTACTTTTCTGCCACCAATACTCTAACCGTCTCTTACTTGCTTCTATCGCACATGTGTCCAGCGTTCCACGTTTCTTTCGGAAACACAAAGCCTCATGTAGGCTTGTACCCACACGTATACTTAGGTAGATATCGTCGCATTCAATCAGAACATGTTCCATAGTTTCGTTAACTCTCTCACAGCATGTACATACTTCTTCTTCTTCTTTACTGGATCTCACTTAAGACTACGCGTTCTAAGGCAACCCGACCTCGCTTCTGACAATAAAGCGCTTTCCAACGCTGTCATTTCTATTTATTCCTTCCAATTTTATGCAAAATGTATTTTCTAAGTTTATTTTCCTCGAAAGCTGTGTACAGTCGTCACCTATGCCCACTTCCTTTATTATGTCTTACAACATTTCCTAATTAACGTTGTCATGCGCTCCAGTAATGTCCGGATAACTTACATATAAAGACATGTTTCATACTTGAATATTTCTATACGCCTTGTGTGGCAGTGTGCCATCTAGTAAGCATTGTTGGTGTCACCGGAAAGGATGCCTTCAGCAGAGACCACAGAAGCGACACCGGAAACACTGGCGTACACGCCGACTGCTGGGCACCGCCACCACCGAAAGACGTGTAAGCATTTGAAGCTCGCTGAGCAAGCAGGCTTCTAAGAAATCCACCGTGGTCACCTTCACCCCGCATGCTTTGCGTAACTTAGAAGTGTGGCGGTTTGAACCAGTTGGTATGAAATGACGATAGTTAGTTATAGTGCGAAAATAGCACGAATACCAAGGGACAAGCACACGTCTCTTTCTTGTCTCTTTGTCGTAGTTCTACTCTCGCGCTGTAACTATTGTCTTCGCATAACATCGATTGCCATGGTGGGGGGATCTGCGGAATTTGAGCACGAATGTGTTTTATGCTGGGGACCAACACGGCTTTGCTGACGTATCTGTCACGGAAGTGACGTTGCAAAATATTGACTAAAAATTGCAAAGAAAAAAAACTTGACAGATCCCACGTGCACTGCCAATCGATGTTATACGAAGCACGTATGAGGAATGTTGAGCTAGCGAAACGGCCATCAGCGCGCTATGAGCGTAGCATGTAGTCATGCTTTACATGACACACATGCTATTGTTATCATGTTTGGAGTTGGTATTCACCTTCGTCCTTTCAAGTCATGTAATACCAAGTTTGGTATATGTGAAGCTAGCGAAACTGCTGCGAGCGTATCATCAGCATGATATATTGTCATGTTCTTACATGACACGTATGTCATGATTATCATGTCCGCACCAGTCACATACCTTAGACATCTATTCACGTCACGTAATACCAAAATTGGTATATATCAAGCTAGTGAAACGGCCGCGAGTGCATTATAGGCGTGGCAGGAAGTCATGTTGTTGCATGACACAAATCTCAGGATTATCATGTTTGCACCAGTCACATGACTTTGTCATCTCTTATTACCGATTTTTTTTATATGTGAAGTCAGCGAAAGGGCCGCGAGTGCATCATTAGTGTGCGATGTAGTCATGCTTTTGCATGACCTGCATCTCATGATTATCATGTTTGCCCCAGTCACATGCCTTCACGATTCATTCACGTGACGTAATACCAAATAAGGTTTATATGAAGCTTGCGAAACAGCCGCGAGCGCATCACGAGTGTGGCACGTAGTAATGTTGTTACATGACACGCTTGTCATGATTATCATGTTTAGGCGTGTCATTTCCCTCCAACGTTCATTCACTTCACATAATACAAAATTTTTCATATTTGAAGCTAGCGAAGCGGCCGTGAGCGCCATTGATTGCGGTATTTGTCATGTTGTTACATCCATTTCTGATTTCACCTCTGACTTCATGCACACCACTGAGTTCTCGCATGTAAGCCCTGGAACAATCACGCGTTTCCACAGACCTCGAAGCAATTCGTACCTATTATATCCCCATAAGGCTCTGTGCTTCATTATTGCAGAATTCCTCTTTCCCTTTGCTGTCGATGTTCTTTCCTGTACCTACATAAATATATCTCCCTCATTTACCCATACTCCGATGTACCTAACTCGCTTACCCTCGGTATTTCTTGCCCCTGTATTAAGGCCACTTTGTCTTTGTGATTATTGAATGCAATCGATCCCCATTTTATTGTACTGAATTCCAGTCCTAGAGCCTCGCCTTCCCTTGCACATGTATCTACCAGCGACTCTATATAGTCTTCACTGTCCGCAAAGAGGACAATATTGTCACGGGGTCGTGACGTGGCCGAAGACAGGAGACTTCGTGTTGGGGTTTAACTGTTTATTTGGGCAAACCTGTGCCTGGTAAACGGAAAGTACAATTACAGCAGCAGTCTCGCACAGATAGCAGTCTCGGACTGATAGCGGCGAACGGAGCGTCGGCCTTCGATCAACAACTGACAAGCGGCGAAGCGCGTCGGCATTTATACTCTTGCCGTCGAATGTTCTAGCGTTATCGCTGGCGGCGGCGTATGTTCCAGAACAATCTGTACCGTTCGCACAGTGGGCGTGATCTTATCGAAATGATCTACTACAGTCCGGAACCTTCTCGAAAACTGCAGGCGCGGTTGGCGCAGAGAATGGTGTGGTGTTTTGGGATGATAACAAAAACTTGGGAAATGGAACGTGGCAATATCATCTGCATAAATTAGACCTGAAGGCTTCCGCTCAACCATTGCGCCAGCCTGTTTATGCGACAGAATAAACCCAATGTTGCTACCTTCCAACGCTTTTCCAATCCTCACCATGTACAGCATAAATACGGGGACAAAGGACACCCCCTCTCTCAGCCCCTCGTTAATTTCAACGCTGTCATTTCTACTTATTTCTGATTTGGGTGCACGTTAGAGAACCGCAGGTGGTCGAAATTTCCGGAGCCCTCCACTACGGCGTCTCTCATAATCATATGGTGGTTTTGGGAAATTAAACCCCACATATCAATCAATCAATCAATCAATCAATCAATCAATCAATCAATCAATCAATTTCTACTTATTCCTTCCAATTTAATGCAAAATGTACTTTCTCGGTATATTTTCCTCAAAAGCTGTATACAGTCGTCACCTATGCCACTTAATTTAATGTGTCCCACAACATTCCCTAATTAACGTTGTGATGTGCCCCAGTAATGTCCAGATAAGTTACATATAAGGGACATGTTTCCTAGCTGAATATTTCTATACGCCTTGGGTGACAGTGTGCCATCTAGTGAGCATTGTTGGAGTCAACGGAAAGGATACCTTAAGCGGAGACCGCAGAAGCGACACCGGAAACACTGGCGTACACGCCGGCTGTTGGCCACTGCTGTCACCAAAGGACGCGCAAGCATTAGAAGCTTGCCGAGCAGGCTCCTAAAAATTCCACCGTGGTCACCTTTCCCCCGCATGCTTCGCGTAACTTAGAAGTGTGGTGGTTTGGGCCGGTTGACATGACATGACGATAGTTATAGCGCGAGAACAGAACGAAGACAAAGGGTCAAGTGCTCGTCTCTTTCTTGTCTCTTTGTTGCTGTTCTATTTTCGTGCTATAACTATCGTCTTCGCATAACATTGATTACCACGGTGGGAGGATCTGTTGAATTCGAACACAAATGTGTTTTATGCTGGGGACCAACACGGCTTTGCTGACGTATCTGTCACGGAAGTGACGTTGCAAAATATTCACTAAGAAATTCCAAAGGGAAAAAACTTGACAGATTTCACGTACAGTGCCAATTGATTATATCCGAAGCACGAATGAGAAATGTCGAGCTAGCGAAACGGCCATGAACGCTCTATGAGCGTAGCATATAGTCATGTTTTACATGTCAGGCATGCTACTGTTATCATCTCTGGGCTTGTTATTTACCTTCGTCGTACTTTCACGTCATGATATACCAAGCTTAATATGTGTCAAGCTATAATCAGCGTGATATACTGTCATGTTCTTACATGACACGCATGTCACGATTATCATGTTTGCACCAGTCACATACCTTCACCATCTATTCAGGTTACGTAATACCAAACTTGGTATATATCAAGCCAGCGAAACGGCCGCGAGTTCACCATAGGCGTGGCAAGTAGTGATGTTGTTGCATGACACAATTATCAGGATTATCATGTTTGGACCAGTCACATAACTTCGTCATCCATTCACATCCCGTAATACCGAATTTTGTATACGTGAAGCTAGCGAAACGACCGCGAGTGCATCATTAGTGTGGGAGGTAGTCATGTTTTTACATGACGTACATCTCATGATTATCATGTTTGCACCAGTCACATGCCTTCGCAATTCATTCACGTGATGTAATAGAAAACTGGGTTTATATGAAGCTTGCGAAACAGCCGCGAGCGCATCATGAGTGTACCATGTAGTCATGTTGTTACATGACACGCTTGTCATCATTGTCATGTTTGAACGTGTCATTTACCTCCAACGTTCATTCACGTCAGATAATACAAAATTTGGTGTATCTGAAGCTAGCGAAACGGCCGCGAGCGCAATTGAGCGCGCTATGTTGTCATGTTGGTGCATAAGACGCACCTTATCATTATCATGCTTGCACGATGTGACCATACCCTCGTCATCCACTGGCTTCCCTCATACCGTATTCTGTGTAAGTGAAGCTAGTGAAACGGCCACGAGTGCATCATGAGCGTAGCATGTAGTCATGAGTTAACACGACCATGCATGTCATCAATTCCGCGTTAGGGTCTGTTTCTTGTGTGCACCATGCAGTCATGTCACACCAGTTTTGCAACATGTCATGTGAACGGAACCACCGCAAAGCAGCGAGACATTGAAATGTAACTCATGACACTCATGTCATGACACTTATGTTGTGACTGGTCACTTATACTCGTCATGCAGTCTTGGAATGTAATATTATTTTTGTGTTGATACCATTATTGAAATGCCCAGGACAGCTAAATGTCGTAGGTGGCTAGTCAGATAAATAGATGTGCTCAAAGTCACCGAAGTTTGTTAAGAAATGCATCGCATATAAAACCAGAAGGCCGGCATCTGTCACCCGGAATCAAACCAGGAACCCCTCGACTTTCAATGTGCAGCGCTAACCACTGCGCCACAGAGCATACTCTGTATGGTATGCAAACGCAAGCTGTTTATATACACCATACACTGTTTGGCCGTCCTCAGAGCTTCTAAAGTTCTTCGTCATCAGGGGCAAGATGGCGTGAGAGGCTTGTTTTGGACGCGCTCTCATCGTCGTCGTGTCCACGTAGGACTGCCTCCACAAAGCGTGGTTTTTCCTGCATGCGTGCTTATCAGAATCATATCTCGGCAGAGGACAGAGGTCACTTCGCACGCTGCCATGGTCTTATTTAGAGAGGAGCGCACTGCGAACACACGACGCAAAAAGAATTGTGACAGTTGTTCACGCTTGTCTTGTGCGCTCATTTCGAACATGTTTATTTTTGTTTCAACAGCGTGCTTTAGGTGCTCAGCTTTGACAGTTTTTAGTCCGCGTTTGTCCTATATATGCTACTCTCATGCCTGTTTTCAGCTTGATGTTCGCGCTACAAGTTTAGAGCTGCTTGTCATTCCTGACATGACTTCGTAATTCGTTGCTGTTGCTGAAACAATGCGCAATAAATGCTCAACTGCCTCTGTAAAGACACGTTTCACTTTCGGGTCATAACGATTCCCATATAGAGTGATCATCCACGCCTTTTTTTTACTCGTCGCAGTACATTGAATTTGGTGATTCACCACAGTGATATAACTCGCAATTGCACTCGACTGATTTACATGCCTTCAGGTGCGGCGGGCTGTGAATGCACGAAACGTATATGACGTGGTCTTGAAAAAAAAAGAAAACAGAAAAAAAGAGATAAATTTCGCAGAGCCTGTGACGCAGTTCCCGGCGCGATGACCTCAGAGAGTAGACACGGCAGCCGGGTGACCCAGTATAAGTTTTATTTTCTGATTTTTTTTCAGAACTATCCACGTTCTCAATTGTTGACGCTACTTTCGGGACGCAAATCACATGGACTGATTTTCAGTGGCAACATGCAATCAAAATGTCTGCGCTCCAATAAAAGAGAGCCTAAATTGTGTAAACCGGAAAATAATCACGCGTTCAGGCTCTCAGTGCATTGATGACCATGTGTCCTGACGACGTACAGACGCTTAGATGATATTGGGCAGTGATGAATGTCACTCTTCTCAAAGCACACTGGGAAACCAAGACCAAGTTCATCTAAGGTTTTTTACGCTTTGCAGGACGCAGGTGGGTTTTTGCATGCCTCAGGTTTAGACTCTATGAGAGGAATATTAAAATCAACAACACCTATAAGATTGCAGCACTGAAGCCACAATGGTGTCCATTTTAAGGCAAAGAACACATTTCTCATCAGAAGATCAGTCCTCCGGGATCTCTCAACATTGTAAAAATAAGTTCCAGAGAGAAACATTCACAGAATATTCACGGATAGAGTGATGATGAATGGGCCAAAGTGTCAGTCCATGCGTCCATTCACCTGCCTGTCTGCCTGCCTGCCTGCCTGCCTGCCTGTCTGTCTGTCTGTCTGTCTGTCTGTCTGTCTGTCTGTCTGTCTGTCTGTCTGTCTGTCTGTCTCTCTCTCTGTCTGTCCGTCCGTCCGTCCGTCCGTCCGTCCGTCCGTCCGTCCGTCCATCCATCCGTCCGTCCATCCATCCGCTTCTATCACACTAGAGCACGCATCGGATAAGCGGGCAGACGCTTCGCCCCACTCTTCATCATTCACTCCGTGGGCATGCACTGAATTTCTTATAATAACAGTGCCATTTTTTAATTGTCAACTATACGAAAACCACTGACTCCATCTAGTGATATTATTTCCAAATACGTGTACACACGATGCCGTCTACAGGTTTTCCCGCTCAATTTAATCCAAGCGCCAGCCAAATTAATCTTGGCGCCAGTCAATTTAATCCAGCCGCCACTGAAATTAATCCAGGTGCCATTCATTTTAATCCAAGTGCCACTGAAATTAATCCAACCGCCAGCCGATTTAATCCGGACGCCAGCGAATTTAATCCTGATGACATTGTGACCTCAAAACGACCCAGAATTTTCGGGAATGCGTGGAGTGAATAGCTTTGGAGTGAATTTAACAGGAAAAAACCATGAATGAGTCACTCGTGACCCAATGTGATTCGCGCGACATTATCTCGCCTATCACCCGCGTAAGCACTATTCACACCTTCGACATGCATATCAAAGGAAAAAGCCGTCCACACAGTAATAACTTGATAATTATTAACCAGGCCCAATGATCTCATCACGAGTGACTTAGGTGACGTCCTCACGCATATCACCCACGCAGGCACTGTCTTAACCTCCCGTCATGCATATCAAATGAAACGTCTTTGAAAGGGCGGGATCTTGATACCTAAAACTCGGCCAAGCCACCCGATCACCAGTGACTCAGGGGACGTCATCACCATATCACCCGCACACGTAATTTACTCGCCTACCGACATGCATACCAAACGAAACGTCTTTGAGAGAGCGATACGTGTTACCCTATGACTCGGCCAACTGACTTGATCACTTGTCATTTAGGTGACGTATCACGCCTATCACCAACGCACGCAATTGTCTAACCTGCCATCATGTATACCAAACGAAACGTCCTTCGAGAGGCTAATAAATGAACGCTGTCAATCGGCAGAGTGACGCGATCACTAGTGACTCGTGTGACGTTATCGCGTTTGACACCCACGCACGCAGCGTCTAACCTGAGTTCATACATATGAAATGAAACGTGTTTGAGAGAGTAATAACTTGAACGCTGTCACAAGGCCCAGTGACGTCATCACTAGTGACTGGCGTGACGTCATCTCGCCTAAGACTCACGCAAGCACTCTATAATGTGCCTTCATGCATATCAAACAAAACGTCTTTGAAAGGGTAAGAACTTGAACGCTGGCACTAGGCCGCGTGACGTCATCACTAGTGACTCACGTGACGTCATCATGCCTATCACACGCGCACGCAGTGTCCAAACCTGTCTTCATGCATATCAAACGAAACGTCTTTGAGAGAGTAATAACTTCAAAGCTGTCACAAGGCCCACTGACGACATCACTAGTGACTCACGTGACGTCATCATGCCTATCACACGCGCACGCAGTGTCCAAACCTGTCTTCATGCATATCAAACGAAACGTCTTTGAGAGAGTAATAACTTCAAAGCTGTCACAAGGCCCACTGACGACATCACTAGTGACTGGCGTGACGTCATCACGCCTATCACACACGCACGCAGTGCCCAAACCTGTCTTCATGCATATCAAACGAAATGTCTTGGAGAGAGTAATAACTTGAACGCTGTCACAAGGCCCAGTGACGTCATCACTAGTGACTGGCGTGACGTCATCATGCCTGACACCCACGCACGCAGTGTCCAAACCTGTCTTCATGCATATCAAACGAAATGTCTTTGAGAGAGTAATAACTTGAACGCTGTCACCAGGCCCAGTGACGTCATCACTAGTGACTGGCGTGACGTCATCACGTCTATCACACACGCACGCGCTGTCCTAACCTGTTTTCATGCATATCGAACGAAACGTCTGTGAGAGAGCAATAATGTTATACTTATGACTCGGCCAAACGACTTGATCACTATTGACTCACGTGACGTCATCACGACTAACAGTCATGCAAGCACTCTCTAACGTGCTTTCATGAATATTAAACGAAACGTCATTGAGAGAACATTAACTTGAAGGCCGTTGCAGGCAGCGTCTGCTAGTAAAAAACTAACTTCTCGCGCTGCACAGCCGTTCACCAGCTAACCGGTATACGTAGGCACCAGATCGCGCGTTTCGAACTCAGTCAAAGGCGTCTTTACATGGCTTTTGTTTGACGTGACGCTTTTCTTGACTCGTGTAGATGCGATAGAAGCAACAGTACCTTCAAGCGGCAGTGTGGCACAACCCAACAACAGTGTCACATCGCTCGTTGAGGGCAGCGCTTCTCCTTCATTCAATAAATAGAAATAATGAAGTCGAAATGACAATTAAGCGTTTTACAAACCATACTCAAATACGCAACATTCAACCGGTACCCTCACCTCCCTGCGGCACGTTTACTCCAGCTCGTCGTGTGGGTAGATGTACGCGTCTTTTTTGTTGCTTCTCGTGTTTCATAGAATGCCTTGAAAATGCGGGCAGCCAGGCCGCAATACTGTGAACGGACAGGCGTTCTACACTAAACAGGCACGCTTATTCCAAGCACACTAACCTATAAGAAACGGCGTGGCGTAGAATGTAGAAAGGAAGGCACGAGTCAGCCACAGCATTGAATGGCGCATCAGCAAATGGCCAGTTGCAAATAGCAATAGTATGTATCTCAAGTATGGGGACTGCCCTCTATTACAACGGATTTGTTTCACAGGATAACCAGATGAAATAATTGTTGAGCCGAAGGAGTGGTAGACAATCTTTTTGTAGCAAGCTTTGGAGCAGGCAGACCGTGCGTCTTATGCTTGATTAAGGATATACAGTGTTATCACTATAGCCGAATTATATGCAAACGCCTGTTTCGTTTCTGGTGCTCATATCGTGTCATTTTGACACGTGAGCACAAATTAGAGGGCGAGGAGAGCTTTTATAGTGCTTTTATAGTGCCTATATATACCTATTTCGGGCGTTGTAGCCTCGATTCGTATAGGTGCCTGTAAATGTCTGTTTTCAAAATCGATGCCTATATAAACGCTATTTAACCTGAAATTTTGCTTTCAAGTACCACTGAGCTCGGTATTCATGTTACCGGGCAAAATATAGGTTTCGGGACACTGTGGGGTGCAAACTACTCTTTATTTCACGAGTTTCGTTTAGAACTGTCAAACTCAGAAGGCATTTTAGCCAAGAGGGAGGTAGACTAGCCTCTACACATGTATACCATCCATGTCGCGTCGTCTGCTCAGCCTCTTTCCAGTGTGCGCTCAGATGCGTAGGGAGCAGGAGGTGCCTCTGTGCAGCGGCAGGAAGATGAAGAATGAATGCGAAACTGTGGAGAGTCATCAGGGGAAGCAAGGAAGTAGAGTGCAGATAAAAAAAGCAATATCTATGTAGTTTTTGTTTTTTCTTTGTCATTTACATGTGGTGCTTCTCTGGGTCACCTGAAAATATTTATTTAGGCAGTGGAAAATGTTGCCTGCCCAATGAAAAGGTTTGTGTCACTAGAAATTTTAATTTGATCATTAGAAGCGGCGAAAGCATAATCTCAGGAGGTGAGCTTGAAACCTTCGCCACTAACTCTAAGAAGACTTCGTAAGTCCAATTCCTTCCCCGCTATTGGTATGAAATTCACTCGGAGCTGGAGCATCACACGACGTGCATGAGCACGTCATGCGCGCGTAACCTACACTCGCATGAGATGCCCATGTCAGCCCGTGCGTGCAAGCGGTGTTCTGCCGTCTCGATGTTCTTTTGTATTGTACTGCGAGTTTTTGTGGGATGGATCCCTATCTGCGCGCACGTTTGGAGAGGCTGGCTTGGATAACGTATCCTTACCCCGATACACAGCGTCACACCGCTGCATCTTCTGCTAGGGACGATACACCAAAACCACGCCCAGCGTTGTGAATGCTGGCCCCGACACAATGCGCAAACTGCGAGAACACCAACGCAAACAAAATGGAGGCACCTTAGTCTCGCGTCTCTCTCGATATGAAATTAAATAAATAAGGCGAATAGATTTCGCCTGTGTGTTCTAACATTTTTGTAAACTTTCATGCTTCTATTTAGGCAACAGTTTGTACAAATTACACACGTTGTCTCAAATAGTTCTCGCAGTGTCACGTACTGCTTTGACATAGGCAGGACCATTCTATCACCTTCACCATGTTGGGGCGCACGCCCATGAGATGAAGGTGAAGCCGTGTTCAGTTTGGCCTATCACCTCTTTATGCCACGCGTAGTACTGGAAACCTTGGTAAATGAGATCTTGAGCGATCAGTGCATTCATTCCTTTACGCTTCTCAAAACTCTTAAGTTTGTGTAACGACCCTTAAGGTGTTCACAGACAGAAGAAAAATTGAGCCTGTGTGGTTAGGCCAAGTTAATACGCCGCAAAAAAAAATCCTTCTGGCGCCTGGTACTCTGACCATTTGCGCATGTATAGCCCTTCTTAGCTATGGCACACAGAAAGAGACCCAGAAGCATATTTCTACGATGGTGCACACTTAACTGACCATGCTGAACTAGAAATGGAGAGACCGTATTCTGCGAACCCCGCGGAAAAACGCATGTTTATGCTAAATCATTACCCGTTTGTACAATTATAAACTAGAACATTTTTGCTTGCTTTCATGTCGTAGAGACAGATACCACACCTGTTTATTGGAAAATTTGAGTTTTTTCAAATATTATTCTGCCTATATTCACAATTTTGGAAGCCTGAAAGAGTGTTTTGGCCACCTATTATTGGTGCCTAAATCCCGGTTTTTCGGTGACTATAGAGCTGGCCTCTATAGTTACGACCTACCTGACATGTTTTCGCAACGCCGAAGCAAAGATGATGCCCGTTTAAAACATCTACCGTACCTCAAGAAAAAAATTGTTGTTCTGATAACGTCGAGCTCGTCAAATTGGTTATGAAATGGGTGATGAAAGAGAACTGGGGCAAGTCCGTGAGAAACAAAATTTTTTATTATACAGGCAAAGCAATTTTCATAAACACGCACCCATAGATGTGCTGCTGAGCAGTGTTCTACATATCAAGGCAGTCGAGGGCAGCTTGTACAAAAGTGTAATTGTGCCTATCATAAGCGGCACAGTCCACACGCTGGATGTGCTGCATAGAGCGCCCCGCGGCCTCAACCAGCAGAGCACGGCGATGTTCTTTCTTGGAGATCCCTTCCGGTGTCGTGAGGAGATCATCCCTCCGCTCGCTTAGGAATCCCTTTACACCTGCCTTGAACTTTGAGAAGAGCTCCTCAATCGGATTGAAGAAAGGGCTGTATGGCGGTAGCCACTTGACTGTGTGGTCGCTTGCCGCGAGGACAGCCTGTTCGGCGCGGCGGTGCACTGGTGCGTTGTCAAACAGGAACACTGCCTGTATTTCTGGTTCCTGCTGTGAAACTTTACTCGACACTTCTGCAAGAAAGTCGTTGAAGACAGCCCAGTGGACCTTGTCGGCAATTGTCCACTGGAGAAGGCCATTTGCTGACACGCAGGCTATAACATTTACATTCGCCCCTTTCGCACTAGTTGACAAACGGCATGCTGGAGCACCTCGTTTGGCCCTACCGAAACTGCGCGAGCACCATACGTTGAAGTTGGTCTCGTCGATGTAGTATCGTGTTAGCGTAGTTCCCTCGCTCTGAAGCCACTTTGCATATCGGCACCGCAGCTGTTTCACGTCAGCGCGATTTCTATCTACTGGGCTCGGGGTCAGCAGCTTCACCGAATAACCATGGCCATCGAGAAGCCGATCAATCGTCGACGTGCTCACTTCAATGTTAGACATCTCATCTTTGAGAGCTCTCTTTATTTGTTCCAGTGTGAAGGATGGGTTTCCCTGTACGATTCGTTGCAGGGCGTCCACCACGTCCGGTCCAAATTTCCTCCACGAACCACCACGTGTTTTAGTTGTGTCACGATCACTAGCGGCAATAGAACGCACGGTCTTTATATTGATTTTGAGTGTTTCGGAGAGCACTTTTAAATCACTTCCGCGCCTGTGAACATTTATTATACGGCAACGATCTACAGGAGAAACGCGAGCGTACTTTTTCTTCGGTTCTTCAGGCGCCTTCCGTGGCCTTCCGGGCCGCCGAGAGTCTCGGTCTTCCATAGCACCAGTGGTCGAACTTTCACTTATTCTCAGGACTGAAAAAGCGCTCACCTAACGATGACTTGGCCGGAAACTTGAAACTACGCCGTCTTGTTGCTTGCGTCGCACAACGTCGTCCTGTCGTCTGCGCGAAAGAGACTCGCCGAAAACAGCTACGACACAATGTCGTCTGCTTCAGTTTTACTTAGAGCAATTGCTTTAATTCATAAATAACCAGCATTAGGGTATTCTAACACGAATTAAAACGTATCTTCAATTCTTCGATTCATTATTTCGTGGGATTGTCATCTGCATTGTAGAACGTCTGCCCGTCGTCTGCATGACGACGGGCAGTCATGCAGACGACAGTGCTGACGACGAGACCAACTTCAACGTATGGTGCTCGCGCAGTTTCGGTAGGGCGAAACGAGGTGCTCCAGCATGCCGTTTGTCAACTAGTGCGAAAGGGGCGAATGTAAATGTTATAGCCTGCGTGTCAGCAAATGGCCCTCTCCACTGGACAATTGCCGACAAGGTCCACTGGGCTGTCTTCAACGACTTTCTTGCAGAAGTGTCGAGTAAAGTTTCACAGCAGGAACCAGGAATACAGGCAGTGTTCCTGTTTGACAACGCACCAGCGCACCGCCGCGCCGAACAGGCTGTCCTCGCGGCAAGCGACCACACAGTCAAGTGGCTACCGCCATACAGCCCTTTCTTCAATCCGATTAGAGCTCTTCTCAAAGTTCAAGGCAGGCGTAAAGGGATTCCTAAGCGAGCGGAGGGATGATGTCCTCACGACACCGGAAGGGATCTCCAAGAAAGAACATCGCCGTGCTCTGCTGGTTGAGGCCGCGGGGCGCTCTATGCAGCACATCCAGCGTGTGGACTGTGCCGCTTATGATAGGCACAATTACACTTTTGTACAAGCTGCCCTCGACTGCCTTGATATGTAGAACACTGCTCAGCAGCACATCTATGGGTGCGTGTTTATGAAAATTGCTTTGCCTGTATAATAAAAAACTTTGTTTCTCACGGACTTGCCCCAGTTCTCTTTCATCACCCATTTCATAACCAATTTGACGAGCTCGACGTTATCAGAACAACAATTTTTTTCTTGAGGTACGGTAGATGTTTTAAACGGGCATCATCTTTGCTTCGGCGTTGCGAAAACATGTCAGGTAGGTCGTAACTATAGAGGCCAGCTCTATAGTCACCGAAAAACCGGGATTTAGGCACCAATAATAGGTGGCCAAAACACTCTTTCAGGCTTCCAAAATTGTGAATATAGGCAGAATAATCTTTGACAAAACTCAAATTTTTCAATAAACAGGTGTGGTATCTGTCTCTACGACATGAAAGCAAGCAAAAATGTTCTAGTTTATAATTGTACAAACGGGTAATGATTTAGCATAAACATGCGTTTTTCCGCGGGGTTCGCAGAATACGGTCTCTCCATTTCTAGTTCAGCATGGTCAGTTAAGTGTGCACCATCGTAGAAATATGCTTCTGGGTCTCTTTCTGTGTGCCATAGCTAAGAAGGTCTATACATGCGCAAATAGTCAGAGTGCCAGGCGCCAGAAGGATTTTTTTGCGGCGTATTAACTTGGCCTAACCACACAGGCTCAATTTTTCTTCTGTCTGTGAACACCTTAAGGGTCGTTACACAAACTTAAGAGTTTTGAGAAGCGTAAAGGAATGAATGCACTGAGCGCTCAAGATCTCACTTACCAAGATTTCCAGTACTACGCGTGGCATAAAGAGGTGATAGGCCAAACTGAACACGGCTTCACCTTCATCTCATGGGCGTGCGCCCCAACATGGTGAAGGTGATAGAATGGTCCTGCCTATGTCAAAGTAGTACGTGACACTGCGAGAACTATTTGAGACAACGTGTGTAATTTGTACAAACTGTTGCCTAAATAGAAGCATGAAAGTTTACAAAAATGTTAGAACACACAGGCGAAATCTATTCGCCTTATTTATTTAATATCATATCGAGAGAGACGCGAGACTAAGGTGCCTCCATTTTGTTTGCGTTGGTATTCTCGCAGTTTGCGCATTGTGTCGGGGCCAGCATTCACAACGCTGGGCGTGGTTTTGGTGTATCGTCCCTAGCAGAAGATGCAGCGGTGTGACGCTGTGTATCGGGGTAAGGATACGTTATCCAAGCCAGCCTCTCCAAACGTGCGCGCAGATAGGGATCCATCCCACAAAAACTCGCAGTACAATACAAAAGAACATCGAGACGGCAGAACACCGCTTGCACGCACAGGCTGACATGGGCATCTCATGCGAGTGTAGGTTACGCGCGCATGACGTGCTCATGCACGTCGTGTGATGCTCCAGCTCCGAGTGAATTTCATACCAATAGCGGGGAAGGAATTGGACTTACGAAGTCTTCTTAGAGTTAGTGGCGAAGGTTTCAAGCTCACCTCCTGAGATTATGCTTTCGCCGCTTCTAATGATCAAATTAAAATTTCTAGTGACACAAACCTTTTCATTGGGCAGGCAACATTTTCCACTGCCTAAATAAATATTTTCAGGTGACCCAGTGAAGCACCACATGTAAATGACAAAGAAAAAACAAAAACTACATAGATATTGCTTTTTTTATCTGCACTCTACTTCCTTACTTCCCCTGATGACTCTCCACAGTTTCGCATTCATTCTTCATCTCCTGCCGCTGCACAGAGGCACCTCCTGCTCCCTACGCATCTGAGCGCACACTGGAAAGAGGCTGAGCAGACGACGCGACTTGGATGGTATACATGTGTAGAGGCTAGTCTGCCTCCCTCTTGGCTAAAATGCCTTCTGAGTTTGACAGTTCTAAACGTAACTCGTGAAATAAAGAGTAGTTTGCACCCCACAGTGTCCCTAAACCTATATTTTGCCCGGTAACATGAATACCGGGCTCAGTGGTACTTGAAAGCAAAATTTCAGGTTAAATAGCGTTTATATAGGCATCGATTTTGAAAACAGACATTTACAGGCACCTATACGAATTGAGGCTACAACGCCCGAAATAGGTATATATAGGCACTATAAAAGCACTATAAAAGCTCTCCTCGCCCTCTAATTTGTGCTCACGTGTCAAAATGACACGATATGAGCACAAGAAACGAAACAGGCGTTTGCATATAATTCGGATATAGTGATAACACTGTATATCCTTAATCAAGCATAAGACGCACGGTCTGCCTGCTCCAAAGCTTGCTACAAAAAGATTTGTCTACCACTCCTTCGGCTCAACAATTATTTCATCTGGTTATCCTGTGAAACAAATCCGTTGTAATAGAGGCAGTCCCCATACTTGAGATACATACTATTGCTATTTGCAACTGGCCATTTGCTGATGCGCCATTCAATGCTGTGGCTGACTCGTGCCTTCCTTTCTACATTCTACGCCACGCCGTTTCTTATAGGTTAGTGTGCTTGGAATAAGCGTGCCTGTTTAGTGTAGAACGCCTGTCCGTTCACAGTATTGCGGCCTGGCTGCCCGCATTTTCAAGGCATTCTACGAAACACGAGAAGCAACAAAAAAGACGCGTACATCTACCCACACGACGAGCTGGAGTAAACGTGTCGCAGGGAGGTGAGGGTATCGGTTGAATGTTGCGTAATTGAGTATGGTTTGTAAAATGCTTAATTGTCATTTCGACTTCATTATTTCTATTTATTGAATGAAGGAGAAGCGCTGCCCTCAACGAGCGATGTGACACTGTTGTTGGGTTTGTACCACACTGCTGCTTGAAGGTACTGTTGCTTCCATCGCATCTACACGAGTCAAGAAAAGCGTCACGTCAAACAAAAGCCATGTAAAGACGCCTTTGACTGAATTCGAAACGCGCGATCTGTGCCTACGTATACCGGTTAGCTGGTGAACGGCTGTGCAGCGCGAGAAGTTAGTTTTTTACAAGCAGACGCTGTCTGCAACGGCCTTCAAGTTAATGTTCTCTCAATGACGTTTCGTTTGATATTCATGAAAGCACGTTAGAGAGTGCTTGCATGACTGTTAGTCGTGATGACGTCACGTGAGTCAATAGTGATCAAGTCGTTTGGCCGAGTCATAAGTATACATTATTGCTCTCTCACAGACGTTTCGTTCGATATGCATGAAAACAGGTTAGGACAGGCGCGTGCGTGTGTGATAGACTGATGACGTCACGCCAGTCAACTAGTGATGACGTCACTGGGGCCTGGTGACAGCGTTCAAGTTATTACTCTCTCAAAGACATTCGTTTGATATGCATGAAGACAGGTTGGGACACTGCGTGCGTGGGTGTCAGGCATGATGACGTCACGCCAGTCACTAGTGATGACGTCACTGGGCTTTGTGACAGCGTTCAAGTTATTACTCTCCTCCAAGACATTTCGTTTGATATGCATGAAGACAGGTTTGGGCACTGCGTGCGTGTGTGATAGGCGTGATGACGTCACGCCAGTCACTAGTGAGGTCGTCAGTGGGCCTTGTGACAGCTTTGAAGTTATTACTCTCTCAAAGACGTTTCGTTTGATATGCATGAAGACAGGTTTGGACACTGCGTGCGCGTGTGATAGGCATGATGACGTCACGTGAGTCACTAGTGATGACGTCACTGGGCCTGGTGACAGCGTTCAAGTTATTACTCTCTCAAAGACGTTTCGTTTGATATTCATGAAAGCACGTTAGAGAGTGCTTGCATGACTGTTAGTCGTGATGACGTCACGTGAGTCAATAGTGATCAAGTCGGTTGGCCGAGTCATAAGTATAACATTATTGCTCTCTCACAGACGTTTCGTTCGATATGCATGAAAACAGGTTAGGACCGCGAGTGCATCATTAGTGTGGGAGGTAGTCATGTTTTTACATGACGTACATCTCATGATTATCATGTTTGCACCAGTCACATGCCTTCGCAATTCATTCACGTGATGTAATAGAAAACTGGGTTTATATGAAGCTTGCGAAACAGCCGCGAGCGCATCATGAGTGTACCATGTAGTCATGTTGTTACATGACACGCTTGTCATCATTGTCATGTTTGAACGTGTCATTTACCTCCAACGTTCATTCACGTCAGATAATACAAAATTTGGTGTATCTGAAGCTAGCGAAACGGCCGCGAGCGCAATTGAGCGCGCTATGTTGTCATGTTGGTGCATAAGACGCACCTTATCATTATCATGCTTGCACGAGTGACATACCCTCGTCATCCACTGGCTTCCCTCATACCGTATTCTGTGTAAGTGAAGCTAGTGAAACGGCCACGAGTGCATCATGAGCGTAGCATGTAGTCATGAGTTACACGACATGCATGTCATCAATTCCGCGTTAGGGTCTGTTTCTTGTGTGCACCATGCAGTCATGTCACACCAGTTTTGCAACATGTCATGTGAACGGAACCACCGCAAAGCAGCGAGACATTGAAATGTAAATCATGACACTCATGTCATGACACTTATGTTGTGACTGGTCACTTATACTCGTCATGCAGTCTTGGAATGTAATATTATTTTTGTATTGATACCATTATGGAAACGGCCAGGAAAGCTAAATGTCGTAGGTGGCTAGATAGATGAATAGATGTGCTCAAAGTCGCCGAGGTTTGTTAAGAAATGCTTCGCATATAAAACCAGAAGACAGCCGTCTGTCGCCCGGAATCGAACCAGGAACCTCTCGACTCTCAATGTGCTGCGCTAACCACTACGCCACAAAGCGTACGTTGTGTGGCATGCTAACGCAAGCCATAATTATACACCATACACTGTTGGGCAGTCCTCAGAGCTTCGGGAATTTAGCGCGTCTTCGTCAACAGAGGCGAGATGGCGTGACAGGCTCGTGTTGGACGCGTTCCCATGGTCGTCGTGTCCACGATGCACCAACTCCACAAAGCGTGGTTTTTCTTGCACGCGCGCTTATCAGAATCACAACTCGGGAGAGGACGAAGGTCACTTCGCGCGCTGCCATGGTCTTATTTAGAGAGGAGCGCACTGCGAACACACGACAAAAAAAGAATTGTGACAGTTGTTCGCGCTTGTCTTGTGCGCTTATTTTGGGCATGTTTATTTTTGTTTGACAGCGTGCTTTAGGTGCTTAGTTGTGACAGATTTTGGTCCGCGTTCGTCCTATATATGCTACTTTCATGCCTGCTTTCAGCTTGATGTTCGCGCTACAAGTTTAGAGCTGCTTGTCATTCCTGACATGACTTCGTCATTCGTTGCTGTTGCTGAAACAATGCACAATAAATGCTCAACTGCCTCTGTAAAGACACGTTTCACTTTCGGGTCATAACGATTCCCATATAGAGCGATCATCCACGCCTTTTTTTTACTCGTCGCAATACATTGAATTTGGTGATTCACCGGAGTGATATAACTCGCAATTGCACTCGACTGATTTACATGCCTTCAGGTGCGGTGGGCTGTCAATGCACGAGACGTATATGACGTGGTCTTGAAAAAAAAAATAAAAAGAAAAAAGAGATAAATTTATCAGAACCTGTGACGCAGTTCCCGGCGCGATGACCTCAGAGGTTGGACATGGCAGCCGGGTGACCCAGTATAAGTTTTATTTTCTGGATTTTTTTTCAGAACTATCCACGTTCTCAATTGTTGACGCTATTTTCGCGATGCAAATCACGTGGACTGATTTTCAGGGGCAACATGCATTCAAAATGTCGGCGCTACAATAAAAGAGAGCCTAAATTGTGTAAACCGGAGAATAATTACGCGTTTAGGCTCTCAGTGCGTTGATGACCATGTGTTCTGATGACGTACAGACGCTTAGATGGTATTGGGCCGTGATGAATGTGACTCTTGTCAAAGCACACTGGGAAACCAAGACCAAGTTCATCTAAGGTTTTTTACGCTTTGAAGGACGCAGGTGGGTTACTTGCATGCCTCAGGTTTAGACTGTATGAGAGGAATATCAACATCAACATCACCTATAAGATTGCAGCACTGAAGCCACAATGGTGTCCATTTTAAGGCAAAGAACACATTGTTCACCAGACGATCATTCCTCCGGTATCACTCAACAATGAAAAAAAAAGTTCCAGAGAGAAACATTCACAGCATATCCACAGAGAGAGTGATGATGAATGGGCGGAAGCGTCCGTACGCGCGTCCGTTTGTCCGCCCGTCCGTCCGTCCATACACCTGCTTCTATCACACTAGAGAACGCATCGGACGGGCGGACGAACGCTTAGCCCCACTCTTCATCACTCACTCCGTGGACATGCGGTGAATTTCTTATAATAACAGTGCCATTTTTTAAATTGTCAACTATACGAAAACTACTGACTCCATCTAGTGATATTCTTTCCGAATACATGTACACAGGATGCCATCTCGTGAGAAATTCTTAAACTAGAGATGGCTACATGCATACTACAGTCAAACGAAGAAGCAAACAACCCACACTCTAAGGAGCTTCGACCCTAAAACTTGGAAGGTGCTTAAGCGTCACTTTCAAGAATAGAACGCGATAGCGGAATAGGATCCGTTTGCATCGCTTTCTCAATCACTTGTCCAGTATCACTTCTAGGTGAATACCGAAACGATACCACTAGGAAAGCAACGTTCCTGCGCGTCTAAATGGGGGAATTGAAACTATATTAAAATGCCAACTATAAGTAGAGTAATTCAGCATAGACGTAGTTATTCCTTATGACAGTAGGCGAGGTACCAACACAGCTTCGTAAACAACATGTGCTGCTTTATGTGTTCTCGTTGCTGTTATTGATAAGAATAAATTTTTTTGCCTGTGTGCATTGTAATTATTGGGCCTTGAAAGCAATAACTCGTCGTGCAATTCGCATGTTTTGACGCCTGGTGTGATTCTACGCCTTGGCCACGCTATCGTATACGTGGTAATGGCACTCCTCGCGCCACGTAACATTCGTAGAGAGTTTTTTTTTTTAAATCGAAGCAGCTCTTTCACTATCCTCTGTAACGCTGTCCCTCCGTAGTCTTTTCTCGCTTGTGTACGCCAACCAGAGCAATGATCCCGAAGGCCTGCGCTGCTTTTACTACCTGGTGCAGGACCTCAAATGTATCGTCTTGTTCTCGGCCCTCCGTACGTGCCGCGCAACGCAGGGTGACGCCGCTGTTGTGCGCTGAAGTCATTCTCCCTCGCCTGCCACGCGCTCGCCGCAGCGCCCGCAGCTGCCGCCTAGTCAGTTCGCCTGCAACACCTGCTACATCCGCCACTCACTACACCACCGACTCGTCGATTCACGTGCAATAAACCAGACGCGCTCCTAACGTACACGTTGAAACGTGCCTGTATGTATCACCTATACGAGACCTACGCCAGCCACCGCTTCAAACGAATCTTCCGGCGCACACAGCAGCTCCCGCGTTTAGCGCCGTTCAACCCATGACGCCAACCGTGCACAACGTTGCTGCTTCGCATTCCATCAGGACTGCCTTCTGGTAGATGGTCCAAGATTTTTTCGTTGTAATTTCTAGCACGTAAATGGCCGAGTCGCTGCTGGCCGCATAGAAGCCCTGGGTTGTACCAAAAATGTTAAGATGATTTTTAAAATTTTTTACATACATGTCGAATTTTTAGTCACGGGCAACGTTGATATGTTAGTCATGACCCTAGAGCTTCAAGTGAAACTAGTAGTTTAACGCTGGCACGTTAATAACGTAGCGCGGGGCGCGTGAGCTGCGCGTTCACTTAGTATTCGCCTTGTTGCTTGAATAAATTAAACGGCTCCCTTAACGTGCTAGGCCTGCTGATTGCGAGGCAGGAACTCATTACGAGAACCTACACAGAGGTTCCTCCGAATGGAGCCTTCGTCTGCACGCTTCAGTGTGCGCAGTGTTGAACTACATCTGTCATCGCGTAGGCGTTGTCCGATACTTAAACTTGACGCCATCCCAAGTGTTCTGTCATGCGGAGACGTGGAGGAACCCGAGATTGGGCATTAAACGCTTTCGTTGAATCTCCTTCATTTCTCGCCGTTGTAATCACCAACAAAACGTTTAAGTTCCCCATTGACACACAATAAGATACGCCCAATAATATCTCCCAAGAACTTCCAATGATTGGAATTCCCTGCCCACATCTGTAACAAGCATCACTGACTCCACTAATTTGAAGCATATCCTCGAAGTAATCATTACCTATTTATTGCCTCTTATATTTTACTTAACAATTACTTTCTATTGGTTGTTGCCTTCATGATTTACAAAAATAAAAATATTGTTGATTCTTTAGTTGTTATTACGTTTTATGATGTTGTATTCATTCTTGTGCCTCATTCAGTTGCTATATTTGTATGATTCGTGCTTTGTATTTCTTGTTTTTATATGTTGTGCATTGTCCGTACCCATTCCAAATCTACTCTGTACCCCGATGGTAAAATAAATATTAAATAAATAAATATACAAGTAACTAATTTTAAAATAACTAAATATTTTATTAAATAAACAAAGAACTGTAAGAAGAACTTTTTTGCATTTATGGAATAGTAATTTTTGTGCATATTTAAAAGGTAATAATATGCACTTTCGCCTTTCAATCGCCTTGATTTTGTAAAGAAACCTGGTAATATTTTTTACTTCTGAATAGCTCTCAGTTTTCGTTTATCAGAAGGAATGGAACTCTTAGGGATGCAGCACCTGACACAAAAAGTGGCAATATAAATGAAGGTCAAAAAATGCAAATTGGCGAATTTCTGTAACGTCGCATAATCGACTCCGAGTTAGAAGACGAGAGTGTGGCTTCTTTCTCATCTTCTTTACGCTTTTTAAAATCGACGTCACCTTCAACCGCGTATGACATGTAAGCAGTATGCGTTGAGCATGTGAGGATTTAGTACTACTTGGCCACACGCGTTTGTCTTTAGGCCGTGGGAAGTGAACAAGACAAAGCGAAATCATTAGAGACGAGGCAAAGCGGTAGGGCGAATACATGGCAAAGCAAGGCAGGAGAAGATTCATGACTGACGATTCTGCACGTAGACAAACCGACAGTTTGTACTTAAATTACGTCACGGCAATCACTTGATGGCGTTATGAGGTGCATCGAAGAGATGAAAAATGGCACACTCCTTTTTTGATGTTGTATATTTACAGATTTTCAGTGGCCCACCAAGATCGAAATTTAGCGCCTAACCAAGCTGCCTTTTCCTCGTGTCATAGGGTCTGTGACAGCATCTTTCAAATGAAAATCTTACGTTGCTATTTTCTCCAAAAGATGTATTCAAAACTTCATTACAAAATCATGTTTGCGCGAATCCATACCAAAGCCAGTGCTTGCGCACTAGTGATACAGTTGGCTCAACGGGCATACCAGAAAGCTGCTTGCGAAAGCACACTTCTGCGAACTGCAGATGAAGATCATAATAATAACCGCACTGTCGTCACATTTCACACTCAATTTACGCCAAAGACATGCCTCAGAACATTGACTCTAGTCCCTGCGTCTCTCGTGATCGATGTACAGTAAAAACGTAAAAACACCTTTCAAGGAAAGCTGCCCCCGAACACGTTTGTAGGGTTTCGATAGTCATTCGTAAAGGGCATTTTTACAATATATAGATTCAAGCGCTTTTGCTTTGTTGGCCTTGCAGATTTATTCTTTGTATTACCTGTTCGAAATTCTTGAATTTAGATATTTACACTTCTCAGCAAAAAGTGAGTTTCCGAAATTGTATAAAAAAATTAGGCACTGCTACTCACAATTTTTTTTTCTCATAATTTTACCTAGTATAAGAAAATGTGCTTGAGATTGCATTAGGGTCACAGCGTTGAAGGTAATGCTTGCTATAGTTGGTGAAACACGAGTACCTATATTATGTAGGTAGAATATATTACCAATCTTGATGTAAATTGTCTGCAAAATCATGAAAAAAAGACACTTCGCAAGTATACCACTGTAAATTAGGCAAAAGAGATGGTTGTGAACTAAAAGCAGTGTCTTATAGGCGATATGACTATTTCGGTCCTTCACGCTTGGTATTTCGTACTGTTTGCCTCACTGGAGCCGACGGCCGCGGTGGCACAGTGGTTACTGTACTCGGCTACAGAACGCTATTGCCGGGGATTTGAGATTAACCATGGCGATCGCATTGTAGGTTAAGACTGGCAATGCTATAGCATCCGTGCGCTTAGGTTTAGGTATACACGTTGAAGCACTCCGAGCGGTCGGAATTCGGGAATTTTGCATTACGGCATGTGACATTGGCCTGTGAAGCCTCAAAATTATTACCTAAAAGTAGTATTAGGAACTTACCGATAATATAGCCAGGAAAAGTACAGCGGCTGTTATGAAAGTAATTGCAAAGTAATCACCATGAAAGAAAATTGGGCTGAAAAGATGACTTGCCACGGACAGGATCTGAACCTGTGGCCTCCAAATAACGCGTCCAACGCTCTACCACTGAGCTATGGTGGCGATATATCATCATCATCATCATCATCATCATCATCATCATAATCATGACTACACCCACTGCAAGACAAAGCCTCTCCCATGTTCCGCCAGTCAACTCAGCCTGTGCTGGCTGCTGCCACTTTATACCTGCAACCTTCCTAATCTCATCTGCTCACCAAACTTTGTTTCCCCCTCACCTGCTTGCCTTCTCTAGGAATCCAGTGAGTTAACCTTAATGGCCAGCGGTATGCTGCCTACGCGCTACGTTCCCAGCCCATGCCCATTTCTTCTTCTTGATTTCCACTATGATTTCCCTGACCCCGGTTTGTTCCCTGACCCACTCTGCCCTCTTCTTGTCTCTTAAGGTTCTACCTATCTATTTCTTTTTCATCGCTTGCTGCGTTGTCCTCCATTTAAGCTGAACCATCTTGTAAGCGTCCAGATTTATGCTCCGAAGGTAAGTACCAGCAAGATGCAGCTGCTATATACTTTCCCCTTGATGTATGAATGGTAGACTACCATTTATGATTTGAGAATGATTGCTGATTGTGCTCCACCCCATTCTCATTCTTCAAACTTACTTTAATCTCATGGCTCTACTCCATGGTCACTACTTGTCCTTGGTAGACTTACTATTTTAAAGCTTCAAGTACACTGCTAGCTATCTGGAAGCGCTGTTGCCTTCCAAGGTTGCTGTACGTTACTTTCGTTTTCTGCAGACTAATTTTAAGTCAAACGTTTCTGCTCTCCTTGTCTAATTCAGGAATCATGAATTGCTATCCATCCCCTGAGTTACTCAGCAATGCAAGGCCATCGGCGAAGCGCAGGTTACTAAGGTACCGTTCATTACCTTTTATCCCCAATTTTTCCCATTCTAGGCCTCTTAAAACCTCCGGTAAGCTCGTGGTGAATAGCATTGGGGAGAGTGCATCCCCCGCCTTACAACCTTCTTTATTGGTATTCTACAGCTTTCTTATGCTGCACTGTAGTGGCAGTTAATCCTTTAGAGTTTTTACAGGATGTTTATATATGCTTCTTTGATACCCTGATTCCTCAGTGTCTGCATAACCCCTAATATCTCCACTGAATCAAATGCTTCTTGTAATCTGTGAAGGCTGTGTATGGTGGTTGGTTGTATTCTGAGCCTTTCTCTATCAAATAGTATGGGTGCGGTCGATTGTTGAGTAGCATGATCGAGGTCGTGCTTGTTTTTTTGGTTGATTCATAGGGTATATCTGTGAATTTAAATGTGGCAGCTTAAGTTAGCGCCACCTGTAGCCATGGTGGAGAGTGTTGAACAGTGATTTTGCCTGTTTTGGCGTCACGTAGTACGTGGTCGTATCGTGAGGCGACAGCTGACTCTTAATACCTCGCATACCTACTCAGGACAGCAAGCCTGTCAGAATGACACTTTCGTTTTGAAGAAGGGAAAGTGTTTCCAACCAAGAAAACGAGGCCTTCAAATTTACACTTACCTCAGTGTAGCCACTTTCTGCTTGAACGACAGCAACTTGAGAAATGCTCTTCTCCCACGGAGGGTTACGCAGCAGTATGCCTAAGACACATATGTTCGCCATGCAGGCACCCAGTATAAGGAACGTGCCGCGCAGTCCGTACTCTCCCAGCAGCCACTCGAGCAGCTTGGGCACCAAGAGGGACGCCATTGGTGTACCGGCCATGTTCAGGCCCAGAGCGATTCCGCGGCGCTTGTCAAAGTAAGCGCTAACGGCCACGATGCAGCAGCTGAAGACCATGCCGTGGCCTGCACCTTCGAACAGAACAAAAAGAAGCGCATGAAGAGAGAAAGAGAAGTCATTTGACCAGGGGTAAGCGATGACATCAGCATGTCACAGCAGAGAAAGAATGTTAATATTTCACATGAAGGTTACAAGCCTACCTGCATGAGAGGTGGTCAAGACACCATGTAATACACTTAGATAGTGGATGACAATTTGAATTACTAGACAACCGGCCCCGCTGGATTCGATTTGCTGGTCGACAGTGATGGAGTACTAAAGACGCTCATAAGCAATGCTGTTGCTAACTTACGATATATATGGCTTAGTACCTAGCCAACAGACGCCGTGCCCTAGAGCCTTAAGGTGCCACCAGAAAAGGTAATCCGTATGTACGAATTCGTGTGGTCACTAAAGCTGAAGTATAACAGCGTTTTCAGAAAGGTGCCTATTTTTTAGCATGTGCAAACGTTAGTGACTTGGAGCTGTATCGACTGCTATTCGGTAGAATAGTGGCAACACGCACACACACACAAACACACAAACAAACACGAACACACGCACAGGCATACGTGAAAGGATGGGTGACGTCAGCACAGCTAACATATACATTGGATAATTTACAAGAAAAAAAAAACGTTCTTAGGGACACATTATAGCTTCTAGCCGCTTGTACAGAAGCCCGATTCTGTAGCAACTACGTCTGACGTGCATTTTAGTGGTGAAGCACTCTATAGTATAGGTTTGTGCGTTGTTCGTTGTTCGGCACAGCGCATGCAATGTACCCGCTCCATGCCAACCGTATGTCCATCACGGCACAGCACCACTATGCGCCCACCGTCACTTTGTTCAAGTAGGAAAGCTTCAACTACGGCACTATGCCATTTGTCATTATGCTGCGAGGTACGCGCTAAACATCTGTCAGGCGTTGTTTGCACTTTGCTTGCTTGATTCTTTTACAAGAGCACTTTCTGTAGTGGCTGATGACGATGAAGCGCGTTCCAGACCAGTAACTATTGCTCTTATTCTATCTTTAGGAACGTTCTTTCCTCCTTTTCTCGGAATAATTTATTACTCTGGAGGCCTGAAAGTTAATATAAATGATTCTTGGCCAATCTCCCTGGGTGAGTATGAGCCACAGTTTAGTCATCAACATCATCACCATATATTTCTTTCTGCCATGGATGGAAAGGAACGTGAATGTGCTCTCGCCCGAGAAAGTGAACGGCGACACAGAAAATAAGCTACCCCAGCTAGCCCGGAAGTGAAAGCTCGGGAAGCGGCAAATAATCACTCTGCAACTTCCGCTCTGACCTTGAGGCGTCTAAGACACGGCAATGGCCAGTAGGCATCAATAGTAGACGTTCACAAAACCATGCGATGCCTTTGTAGAAACATACCTGACAAAGCAGCTATTGGCGTGCCCAGAGTGAAAGCCGATAAGAAAGTTTTCGTACAAGTGCGGCCTAGTAAAGAAACAAAATATTTGCGCGTGGTAGTGCTTAGAAGACTGACCTCTCTAGGAATAACTAAATATAAAGAAAACGTGCACAAACCCCGTATTTCCCAACTTCAGGCTAGATACCGTCGAAGAACCATTGACTCGGCGTTCAACAGACAATGAAGCAGTGATGATGACGGCAAAATGGAATGAAAAAGTCAACACATCTTACGAGTTATGACCAATAGTACAATGTATATACTGTACACACTCGTTGTCACTCCTTCACATGCTGGAGTGGGTGAGTGATTAACTGCCCAATGCTAATGCTTTGCCCACTCGTCATGGTTCACTTCGCGTAGATGAGTGCATTCTCCAAGCCGCGAAAAAGAACAAAGATCGCGAACATCCGTGAGCATACAAGCACTCCTCCAACTAAAATTTCTGCGCTCAACCAGCGCGTTCAGACGATTGGCACGACTTTGTGGAGCGCACAAGGAACGCCGTCAAGGCACCGTTCAGTGCAATGTGGTGAAAGGTAGGTAGACCAAGAATCAGCTTGTCTCCAACAATGATGTACGTAATGAACGAAGCAAGCATCCATAAACCATTTATGCTCTATTGCTTTTCCTAAACACAATGTATATTGCCACGTTCCTTTCCTCAAGTTTTGTTATCACCCCGTTACACTATGCTCAGCGCAAACCACGCCTTCTGTGTTAGAGAAGCTTCAAGGCTGTAGTAGATCGGTTTGTTTGATTACGCCCACTTCATGAACCTTTCAAATTATTCTGGATTCTACGTCACCGCTAGCGATAACGCTAGAATGTTCGATGACAAGTGTATAAAGGTCGTCACGCTTCGCCGCTTGTCAGTTGATCGTCGGCCGAAGCTCTGCCCGCCGCTATCAGTGCCAGTGTCTTGCTGTAATCTGGCTTTTCTTTTACGTGACCACAGGTTCGGCCAATAAATAAACGCTTTTCATTTGGACAAGTCGTCCCTACCTTTGTCAGCGTTATGACTTCATGACGATATCATATTTCTTGTAGTGGAATGTCTTCATATTTCGTTATGGGCATTTCAGAAACTTATGCTGAGAGCGATAATGACGCTGTGTGTGCTCTGTGACCCTGTGTGTGACGCCGTTTAGTAAAGGGATGTTTTTATTTTGATATTACTAAAAATTGCAGTGCTTCCTGTTCACAAACAAAAATGACGCCGTCTAGGCTCACAACTGTCCGTGCTTCTGATTCAGGAAATTGTTGCGCAACAGCGCTGATGCGAAAGGGCGCGCCATTGTCATAGCTCGGTAGCACTGATGAGCGGAACATGGGCACTCAGTAAAGGCCCAACCACATGCGCGCGACTTTCTGTCGTAGAGACCAATCTGTCGCCATTGCTTGTTGCGGCACGCGTTTCTGGAAAACTAGAAACAATCACTTATCGCCCGGAATGTAGCGTGACAGTATCCAGCAACATCACTGCAGTCCTGATTCTTGATTCGGCTGAAGTTAGCTCTCGATGTTTCTTATCAGCACGAACTTCAAAGAACGCAAGGTATCGACCAGCTTCTTTACATTCGCATCCTACGCAGAGAGTGAGACAGCGGCCATATTGTGTCGTAAATCTTGTTATTGATAGTTTGTTTCGATTTCGGTAGTAGCTAGCTGCAATATAAAATCGTAAAGCGATGTGCATCATAGCCATCGTAGTGTGCGCTTGGGGGCACCCTGTCACGTTTAAAGCAAAGATAACAAAAAAAGGGGTCGTGAAACGCTTTTGAGGCTGCGTTACGCCACACAAGACATTCATAAATTTTTGATGTTGTCATCGACCTACTTTTAAACTTCTTTTCGCAATTTACGGGCGTGCGTGCACTATAGTTTTCAATCCAGCAACCGTAGACAGTTATAGTTTACCGGGCTTAGCGGGATGGAAGTGCTCATGCGCAGTAATGCAGGTGACCCGCTCCACTCGCCATACGCATGCTATTTTTCAGGTTTATTGATGCCGTGTTAGCGTGATTTAGTAGTGTATACGTAAATAATGGCTGCGGTTTCGGACACCTGCTTCGAAGTGATTGTGGCGTAGTGTTCATACCTAGGTTGAAAGGTTTGCTCACAGCAAACGACTGCTTAAATTGGCTTCGCTTGCCTTAAGTTAGTTTTGATTACCGAGTATTTATTTATTTATTTATTTATACATACTGCTGCCCCCAATTTGGGGCTATGGAAGGAGTGAGCATTTACAATAACAAACAAACAGATCAACAGAGCAATAAAACAAAAGAACACTTAACGCAAATCAGCAAGGGCAAGTAAAAAATTTTCCAGCGGAAGGGAGCGAATATCACCGGACAGTTGATTCCAAATTTCGGCAGTGAAAGGAAAAAAAAAACTAAATTTGAATGTGTTAGTTCGACAATGGTAAGGCATGATATTAAAGTGGTGATTACTTCTAGTTGTGGACAGCGAGGCAAATGAGATGTAGGTATTGTGGGACATGCGATAGACCGAGTTAATAAAACAGTAAAGCAGTTTCATAGAGTCCTTTAGACGGCGCATGCGTAATGTGGTTAGTTCAAGAGAAGACAGGGCAAGGGAAGGTGAAAAGTAGCGATCATAGCGGTTACAAATAAATCTGATAGCTTTTTTTTGAATGGCCTCAATTCTATCGATTTCACCCTGCTTGTGTGGATTCCATACGGGGCATGCGTAGTCAAGTATAGGACGAATCAGTGTTTTATACATTAGTAATTTAGTGCTTTTGGGGGATTGGGACAGTGTTCGTCTTAAATAACCTAACTTTTTTAAAGATTTTGTGCAGATAAAGTTAATATGCTGAGACCAAGATAAATTGCTAGAAAGAACAACACCAAGATATTTGTATTCTGTTACTTTTTTTAAGGTGGATCCGTTAAACGAGTACGTGAAGCAGGAAGGGGACTTACTATTCGTGAAAGACATAAGCACAGATTTGTTAAAATTTATACTCATTTGCCAGGTTGCACAATATTCACAAAATTTAGTAAATCAGTCATTGAGACGATAATGGGCTTCAGGAGAGTTGATGGGTTCATACAAAACACAATCATCCGCGTACAGACGAATTTTACAGGTGACGTTATTAGGCAAATCGTTTATGTACAGTAGAAACAGTAACGGGCCAAGTACAGAACCTTGTGGAACGCCTGAATTAACACTAACAATGTCGGAGTCAGTTGAGTTATAACAAACGTATTGCGAGCGCTCAGAAAGAAAATTAGAAATCCAGGTAACTAATTGCGGGTTGTTTAATATGGCATTTAATTTGCATAGTAATTTAGAGTGAAGTACAGTGTCGAACGCTTTCGAAAAGTCGATGAATGGTGCGTCAACCTGATTACCAATGTCCATATTACTAGAAATGTCGTGCACGAATTCGGTTAGTTGCGTAACAGTACTATAACTTCGTCTGAATCCATGTTGGAAGCTAGACAACAAATTGTTAGATTCGAGAAATGCAATAATATGTTTGTATATAATATGCTCTAATAGCTTGCAGGAATGAGGGGTAAGAGAGATGGGCCTGTAATTGCTGAAAACTTGCTTGTCACCAGATTTATGTAAAGGTACTATTTTGCCCTTTTTCCAAGATCTGGGAACGGTTCCAGATTTTACGGATTTATTAAAAATTATTGTAAGGTATTCAGAGGTCCAAAGGGAGTAGTGAACGAGAAACATGTTGGGGATACCATCGGGTTCATTACACTTTTTAGTGTCCAAATTAAGTACGAGCTTTAATACGCCCTCTTCAGTGATCACTACATCAGTGATTGGAGACGTTGGATTCAAGGTGGAAAAAGAAGGAACAACCAGATTGTCGACTGTAAAGACAGACTGAAAGAACGAGTTAAAATTGTTCGAAATTTCCGCCGGATCATCAATGATTCTATCGTTTATTTTGAAAGAATTACAAGAAGCATCGCGAGGCAGGACCGAGCGCCAGAACTTGCGGGGATTGTCGGATAGTAAACTTTGAAGTTGAACACGAAAAAAGAAATCTTTAGCTATATTTTGCTGCTCTCAAAGTTCCCTCTTGGCCTCAGTAAACCTGATAATGCTTTCTGGATTGCTCGATGATTTGCAGCGCCGAAGTCTTCGGACTTTACGAGATAAGTGCAAAAGATCGCGGGTCATCCAGGGAACATCAGTGTTTTTCTTTTTAGTCTTAGTAGGGATAAACTCTGAAATGCATGATTTTACTAGATTTTCAAAAGTGGTAGTTAGTGTATCAATGTCTCCTGAAGCGCTGAGTAGCACAAAGTCATCGTACGCATCCGCCAAAGCGTCTAAAACAGAAAGGTCTACCGCACGTTCAAAGTCAGGAAACGAAGTGAAAATATATCGCGGTTTATTGATTACGCATGCGAGGGAAACGAGAACAGCCTGATGGTCAGACAGGCCATCAATTATTTCATAGTCAAAGCCTTTATCCGAAAGGTCGGAGCTTAAAAATACGAGATCGAGAACAGCATTCAACCTGGTGGCACCATGAACAACTTGAGTTAAGCCGAAAGATACTGTAAAGTCTATAAGTTCCTTGCAAATATTACTTTCGCGACCATCACACGTAAGGGAAGGCCAGTGGATACCTGGGGCGTTAAAATCACCCATGCAAATGAAGTTCGACGCACTAAAATTGCGCTCGTACATGAAGTTATTAAGAATCTGTAATGTTTCAATACTCGAGGCAGGAGGCCGATAGAAAACGCAAACGACAATTGCACATTTTTCGAGGCAAATCTTGCACCAGACTCGGCGTCGGCTGGGCCTGTAATCACAGCAAATTTTAAGTCCGAACGGATAAGAAGAGCAACACCACCCCCTTTCCCTACGAGTCTATCGGTGCGAACTGCTGTGTACCCTGGGGTAGTGAACTCGGAATCAAGGATACCGTCATGTAGCCACGTTTCAGTAATGCCGATGATGTGAGGCGAATACGCTGAGACAAAGAAGAGAAGGCTAGGCAATTTCTTTATTACACTCCTAGTGTTTAAGTTTACAAGGACGAAATTTTCATTCCTGCCGGGACGACGTCAACCGGAGACAACAGGCGCTGCTGCCGGGGAAGGTTCACCAGGAGAAGATCGTAGTTCCGAACCGGATGCAGCCGGGAAGGGCATCGCATCGGAATTATTTGGAAGACTAGGTGCTTTGACAAGGGAATTCAGTGTTTCATCCCAGTAGTACCGAGTTTGTTTATTAGAATGTAATCAAACCTCAAACTAGTAGAACACCCTATATCACGAAAAGGGGCCGCGGCGTCCCGCATTTTTTTACGCAGAGCGCGAACTCGCGGAGAGAAGTCTTCGTTAATATAAATTTTAGTTCCTTTAAGCTTTGCAACGTTCTTAAATATGGTCATTTTATCCCGTTAATCAAGAAGCTTAAGTATAACAGGACGGGAACGATCTAGTTGCTGTCTACCGAGTCTGTGACAACGTTCAATCTGAGGACATTCAATCTGCAGCTTTTCAGTAAAAAAACGCCTCAATCTTAGTTGCCAAACAACCACCGCCTTCGAAGGCTTCCTCTTCCAGTCCGTAAATTACAATATTGTTGCGCCGTGAACGATTCTCAAGGTCATCAATCTTGGAAGTGTCACGGATAAGTTAGCGTATTTTTTTATACAGCTTCCCAGTTCAAACGTCTCTAGGCCCAACTTGAGTGTCGATGTAAACAAATCAGCAACATAAATATTTTCGCGTTTTGTGTCGTGGTTCATATTCATTCACAATTATTGTTACAAAAAAGCTTGTTGCATGGCTTCACGCGGTGACACAGGCAAATATTCTCCTTTTCATGTCCTTTTCACTGTCTAACATATTCACCCTCCACGAGGTGGTGCCACCCTTTCAGCCAGGGCACGTATACCACGTAAACGCTATCCCGCTGAACTCCAAGGCGCTGTCCGCAACAAACATTTGCGATACAGTAACGCTATTTCTTTAGCTCCTGCTTTCACGCTAACGGTAAACTATACCGGTCTAATGAGAAAATGTTGCCGACTTGTCGCGATAGCGTGACGTAACATGTTTGTCGCCGTCGCTCGAGAATCGCGTGCATGCGCTTGGGCCTTTAAAATTTTGTTTTGCAATGTGCGGCTGATAGAATCAGTGCAGTGGGCTTAGCGATGACAGAGGACATAGGCCGTGCGGCTGAAGATACATGAATAGAGTGTTATCTTTGTGCTGCGCCTGCTTCTGCTCCTCCGTTTTGCGATTTAAACAACAGAACATTCATGACGTTTAGCTGTCACTTGCCAAACGCTTGAATGATTCCACAGCGTCGCGATTCGAAAGGTTGTTTCGAGCTCCTTGTGAGCACAGACGTTGCTCTTTTTCATTACAATGTATGGCAGCGCACACCAGATTATACAAAGAACACACACACAGAGGGACGACACAAGCGACAGTGTCGTCCCTATGTGTGCGTGTTCTTTGTGCAACCCTGCTGTGCGCGGCCATACGGTGCAATGTCTCACCTACATACCCGCCTAATGTTTGAAGCTCTTTGCCACAGTTCACGTCTTATATTGTCTTTCGGTGTATTGAAATCAGCGATTAAGTGCTGGGCGATTTCGACTAACAGTAACAGTGAACGGACTGCGAAGATCGACGTAGTTCAGGTTCGCTCTACTTGTTAGCGTGACCTACTCTAAAATGAGCGCATCGCATGGTGCCAAGCAGCAGTATTTAAGAACAGCATCTTTCTTATTGAGCTAGTCGCCAGTGCATGACCGAAGGACTTAGTTCCTTCACTTCATCTCTGCGATTGCTTTGAATATGTACGCACATGTAGAGAAGCTCATAAATTAAGAATTGGAGCGAAGACAACCACCCATTGGTAGCACGAAGCCACAAGGAAATCCGTACAGATTTTTCAGAAACGAAAGCCTCTTGCAAAAGAATTCTTCCCGGCCCAGTGTTCCAGCTCAGAAATAACGCCTCTCCGGGGTGGTCGCTCTGCGAATTGAGCTAACCATGCAGCTAGCAAATGACAACGCGAGGGCGAATTCATTGACAACTCGACGCACATGGACACAAGTATTGGGAATGAGGTCTGCGGTGAACCCGCAAGGTGGCGAAATAGTTAGGAAAGCTGTACAAAAGCGCTGTATTTTGCTATTTCACATCGTTTCGTGCTGTTTCATGACATTTGCATGATATTGCTGTTTCCCACTTCTAGTGGTATAAAATGCTGTATTTCGCATTTAGGTGGGTGGTTGCCTTCCTTTTTTTAACTCTTCCACCACTTTGAAGGTTTTTCGCAGAACTCATCTGCAGCGCGTAAGTTTGTCATTTGTTTATTCAAAAAAATGGATATTTCAGAAGTGTTTTGGTTCCGGCACGCAATGTGCACTTTTTATTGGCATCAAGCCATCGCTAATACGGTCATATTTCAACGCAACTGGATTAATTTGAACGACCCCTGTAGCATTCTTCGCGCAAAGTGCCGCACATGTGTGAAAAAAATGAACCTTGGGCTTTAAGAAAGATGGGATCGTCATAATGACGTTGTTTGTACGCAATATGAATGGGATTCAAGCCACGTTTCTGATTCTAATACGGGATTCTTGAGCTATGTTCTCGTTGCCAACGAAGACCCAAATGAACGAAATTTGTGGCTTTTGCGCTCCTCCAATGGGAAGTAATTACTTGATTGACATAGTGTACTGAATACTTGTTTACTGTTTTCGTGGTGCTTCAAATGATTGGGCATCAAGTTGGTTCGGGCTTTTTTCCCGTCCCGCAAAATCACAATGAGCCAGCATTTACTGTTCTGCCAATTTTAGCGCATTGCCATATATCGAAAGCTAATTGAAATCACATCACTTTCGTAAGCCAACAAACCCTCTTAAAATCTTTTTCACGTGGGTGCTAAAAAGTGAGACGTTTTAATAAAAAAAAAATGTGCACGTATTTGGTGCGGCAACAAACGGGTGACTTCTGCCGTGGTTCCGGATTGAATGCTGCTTGCCGCCCGCTTGTAGCAGCGAACAATAAGGAACGCGGGGGAAGAGAGCACAAATACGGTTATAGACAGAAGTGAACAGAGAACAGGAGGGTACATGTTCTTCTTGTACGACGTAGTTGCACTAGAAAGACAAGTACGCTTAGCACAAAGCGCTAGATGCTTTAGATACAAAGAGGCTTACCAGCCAGCACTCCAACAGTGAAGACGAGAAAAAGCGTGGAAGTCGCGAAGAGTGACACACCGAATCCGATTGCCATCATAGCTCCGCTTAAGATGAGTGTTGTGCGGACTCCAAAGCTTCCGATGAGAGCACCCGCAACGAGGCCTGACGAGAGAGAGTTACAATAAAAAGTTGAAAGGCCGACCCAAAACTTGCACGTTCTAACAATTTTGTTAGTTAGCATTGGTGAAGTGTCCAAATGGACACCAACACACAATGAGATGAAGATAATACTAAGACAACAGATATATACGAACGAAAACTTTAAGGACTAATGTGTCTCTAACTGGCCACACCGTAAACCCCAACGGCTGCCTTCGCGATTTGTCAGCGCATTGTTTTGATCAATTCTGAGTTTGAAAGTGCACAGAGAAAACGCGAGGTGAACGAAGCGTGGACAAGACACTCTGTTGCGTGACTTTTGTTTGTATTGAAGGAACTATTATGGGAAGATAGAAAAAAAGCTACTGAGCACATAATGATAAAGTATTACTCAAAAACTGCACTGCCATTAATTTCACGCAACAAAGTATTACTGGAATCAAGAATGAAAATTAAGAAAAACATTATTTCGACTCGTATGCATCTCAGAAGATGCAGTGGTGTCCTGTTTGGAACGTCGATGTATTTACTTCTGTAAGGGCTGGAGTGGGGTAATGTACGAAATTTCGGCAGATCTTACTCATTGCGGGATTCGGTTTCATGCGAATCAGTCGGCAAGCAAAAGCCTGTGCCACATGTCTTTTTTTTTTGCTTTGGGTTCAAGATTACAATGTAATGGCAAGGCCGCTACATGAAAAACAGTAGCGATCATGGTATACGTCAGTAGTACGTCTACAGAACAATAGTTAGTAATTAGCACATGGAGTTTTATTATGTTCAAGAGTAGCTAAAATGACTGAAAGGCAACATATTATTGAAATTGAAGTTTGCGGAAGAAGCATGATCTGTACACATCTTAGACATCACGAAATCATAACAGCAGATTTGCCACTGCCTTTGAAGCAAAAGTGTACAATCATTTCGTGTTGGTAGCTTTAGCGTAGGGGTATGAAACTTGGAAGGTAACATAAAAAAATCGATGACAAGCTCTGACGACTACCCTCGCGTAACAGAACAAAAATGTTTTGTATTCAATAGACGTAACATTCGCAGGTATCTGCACAACAGCATAGCTAAGAACAAACACAGCGGTGCCGATGTTCGGGAGGTCAGGAGGCAGTAAAACTGAGCCTAAGTGAACCATGTAATGCGTGCGACAGGGAACCAATGGTAATTTAGAGCAACGGCTTTGATTTCAAGGGTTGATGAGCACCGCCGCGAATGGCGGTGGGTTAGGGGGCTAATGAAATAAGGAGTTTGTTGAAAAGAAAGCACAAATAGATAAATGAAGACAATAGGACTTCGAGATTATATGAAGAGATTTTCCTTCTGCTCTAGGAATAATATAGATTCATGTTATTAGGCTCAGATTGCCAGAGATGTGCCGTGCCGTCATCAAGAGCCACCTTTTTTCTTCTCGTTGGTTGTAAGTGAAAAATTGTCATCTTTGCGTGACCAAAAATCAAGAAATATGCAGATAAAATGAAAAATTATGGGTCTGATTGGGTATCGAACCCAGGTCGTTTGCGTGGAAACTGGGAGTACTACCACAAAACCACGCCCTTTTTTGTTACTTTGGGTGAAACTTCACACATGGGATGACGAGGTAAATATATTACACTACACAAAAACATTACAAAACAATTGATACAACTGTCTAACACTGCTAAAACACATGAGGCCTATACCTTTGAGATGTTTTACAGAGAACGCTCAAAATAGAATTTTCGTTAGACCCTCATTGGATCAGGCACTTAGCAGCAAATAATGATATCGTATCAGCGTAGCATATCAACGTTTCTCGAGGTAGTAAGAACAAATGAATGTGTTCCTTTATGGTTAGAAAGCACAAGCCCCGACTACTCTAAAATAATTTTAAGGAGTGATGTGCTTTAGCACAGAGCCACGTCTCTGCTTGTGAATACAGTGAAAATAACTTCTTCTGCTTGGAAGTGGAGCGAAATCAACTTGTATTTTTTAGAAGCACACGCATTCTGGATATACGCTTCAAAATACAACATAAAATTTTGCTGCAATAATGCATGGTACAAGCGTGCATTGTCATCGGGCGTCAGATTATGGGATCATCATAATGTTTTTATATTTTAGAGCCAGTCACTCGTTAAAAAAAACGCACACGGTACTATTCTTTTATGACCACGTAGTGTGTGCGTAGCAAGTTCGAAAAAAAAATTCAACTACTAAGTGTTTGAAGTACGCACTAGGAACAGAATATGCTACAACCAGCCTCTTTCGGAAGAAAGACTCCTGCGCTGCCGACAGGACTTTATGTCGCAGAAGAAGGCTGTGAAGGCACTCATGCGCTTCCTGCGTTCAACCGGCCTGTCCAAACGACTGTGATCGGAACTCTCTGAATGTGTGCGCATGTGTTTTTTTTCTAATTTATTTTATATCGCTCTATAGCTATCCTCTTACCGACCCTTTTCCCCACCCCCGTACAGGGTAGCAAACCAGTCCGTCTAGGTTAACCTCCCTGTCTCTTCCTTTTAATTATTTCTCTCTCTCTCTCTCTCTCTCTCTTGCTATCACGTTCAACTCTCAAAGGCGAAGGTTAAGGGTCCCCCAATTACGATCGAGACCGTAACAAATTACCCTCAGCCGCATTCACAAGGACACTGACTGACATTAGTTCAGCCCAGCCGATGTTACTCACACTTGGTCTCACGGAAATAGCAGTCGGCTGGGTCCGCTCATACTGATTCTCCAGAAAGAAACAAAGACGTATCTACCTGTCGTGCAGCCTCTGAGAAACTCGGGCTTACATTCAAATTGAATGCATTTATTACATTAGTATATTTGTATAGCGCTAACACCTAGCTTTGTTTGGTGGCGAATGCACTCCAGCATTGCTCATGGTGCCGAAATGTAGCTGTCTGAGACTTTGCAACGCCGCAATGGCTCCGACACTAAGAAACGGTGCGCGCGTTGAAAACTGGATAGCGGTATATGAACACATCAAAAGGTTCAACACAAGTGTATTGATAATGCCGTAAGAAGTGTCAGAAGGCACTTCAGAAAGACACTGATGATATTACCAGCCATATTGTAGAATCCTCCGTACAAAGAAATGGGAACGGATGCATCGCCTCGGGTAGCGTCGAAGGTGTCCATCACGGAGTTGAAGAACAATCCGGGGCAACGGTAAAAAAAAGGCTGCTATAAAGTTAATCACAAAGCACGTGATTGCAATAACCCAGCTCAGTCTTCCATCAGGTCCCGATACTGACGTGTCGCTCAGCAAATGGTCGCCTTTCGGGCACCCTCCCATGCCGTTGGCCTTCCTGGCATAGCTATTTTCCTGTGGAAGTTTCACATTTAAATGTCAGAAAACGGATGTCATGTGGAATGGGGATATTTGATTGACGGATGCACACAAAAAAGGCAAGACACTTGGGTCAATCTCCATACCCACAATTTCGATAAATTAGTAACACTGTCACAAACTATTTCGCGTAAGCGAGAGGCCGGAAAAAAATACTACTCTGCCAGAACGAATGCGATTTTTTTAATCATCTGCCTGGGAGTAATATAAATTGAGGCAGTGTTATCAATCTGTCAGACTTGTCGGCATACAGACAGACAGATTGAAGTGACATTTTGCCTTTTCAAAGTCAATCCATTCGTACAAGTTAGACGGTTTAATGAGGGATATATACAAGCTAGCAATCAGACTCTCCAACACCACTAGCAACGACGCTTTACTGCAGGTAACTCTACATAGTACACCGTGTGAGCTAATTGAGGCATGGTGCATCGCGCTGCACGAACGCCATTCACAATTTAAACGTACAGGCAAATAATGGTTCGCTAGGTGCCGGGTATTACACCCGTGTTGCCAACAAATTTTGGCAAAATACCTTTACGCCAAGCTCAAAATTACCCTACTTTACCCCACACAACTTTTTTATTACCCTGCGTTTCACCATACACCTGAATGTAGCACTGTACAACAATGACAGATTACTGCTGATTTATACTCTATTGCGTACATACGTATAAGAATGCTGGAATGTGACGACGTCAGTGGTTAGAAATAATTTAGAAGGGCAGTAAAAAAGCATGAAAGACTAAAGATAGGAGAAAAAAACGTTCTGGTATTTGTATGGGAAGAGCGTTGATTCCAAGTTGAAAAGGAAGATGAGAGACTAATCAGCAAGTATACAGCTGGCAGTGTAAGCAACGTTGCAACAAGGGGAGTCAAGCTGGATAAAAAAGAGGGCGAGAAAACATCAATGAGAAAAATCCTACGAACTTATAAGGTCTGACTTACTTTACCTTGTGCCGGAAGCAATCGAAATAAGATCCTTCTAGTTAGGGTCTTTGAAGGAGTGTAAAGCTCAGATATGTCGTGAGTATCTTTTAAATGTTTGGTGATAAACGATGAGCACAATGCTCAACTTACCCCACTACACCGCCACACTGCCCTACGCTGGTCGGAATATTCCGAAAATACTCTACAAGTACGGTAATTAACTTATGGTTAGGTTACCCTCTATCACACCCAACACAGCGTCAAACTAGGTATGCCAAGACACATCACTTGCGTGACAACGGTCCATTCTATACCCAACAACATGCCTCCCACATGCATTAGAAAGGACGAGAGAGCAGAGCACGCGATACACAAACGAAATTTGGTAACAGCAGGCATGGACACTGTACTCGTGGATGCAGCTAGATACAGACACAAGCGTCCCTACACCGCCATGGCGATGACCTAATAGGAAAGCTGTTTGAAGAGCGCTATCATGGGTATGCCTCACGTTGAAACCGTTGAGAGAATAGCTATAGCATTAGCCATAGCAGAAACACAAACGCACGTATTATTCGCACAGACAGTGATACGAAACTTCGCAAACGGTAGAATCTTCCCAAAGAGAATATCCATGCTGAAACCTGGTATCTATCTATCTATCTATCTATCTATCTATCTATCTATCTATCTATCTATCTATCTATCTATCTATCTATCTATCTATCTATCTATCTATCTATCTATCTATCTATCTATCTATCTATCTATCTATCTATCTATCTATCTATCTATCTATCTATCTATCTATCTATCTATCTATCTATCTATCTATCTATCTATCTATCTATCTATCTATCTATCTATCTATCTATCTATCTCTCTATCTATCTATCTATCTATCTATCTATCTATCTATCTATCTAGCGACATGAATATTGTCACGATCCTGCCACGTACGTCATCACTTTCCGCCAGACAGTGGCACATACCCGTGGGAGGGTAAGTGCCAAGGGTATGCGGACACTTGTGGCACAGGTGAGTGACAGTTTATACTGAAACATTAACAGTGACTACAGTCTTCGGTAACTTTAACGCGTGAGCATTAAGAAAAAGCTGTCACCGGCGGCATTGACCCAACGAGCAAAAATAAAAAAAGTATCAGGGTCCCAGCAGGAATCGAACCCCAGTGTTCTGCATGACAACCAGGTATTCTACCACAGAACCACGCCAGATCTAGCAACTGCTTTTCAATTAGACGTAATGATCCTAGCCCTATGTAACAGCCGTCTCGTAAGGCTGGGATAAACAGTAGTTAAGTGCTATGCACTTAAGGTGATTGACACTATATATCAACTAAAAGACGGCGCGAACAAACACTGGTAATTTTATTTCGAGAGCGTTGAGAAAAATCAAGCATTTGCATGAAGTGCGTGACGGCGAGTGAGCGAACCTATATGTTCTAAGGTCCATAATGTTTGCGTCGAAGTTGCTCACCATTATAAACGGACAGATGGACGACCGGGCGTGCGGATAGATGCCTCGAGGGACAGGTGGATGTATGCATGGATACACGGACGGTAGGGCGCCCTCACACACAAACAGACCGACACAAGAATGGATGGATGAATCGATGGATGGACAGACGCACGTACGGATGGTCATATTTGTGGATGAACAAAGAAAAGAAAGGTGCAAGGAATCATGTATTGTGCTGTCGTATAGTTGAATATTGTACACATATAGTCGGTTATTTAATCATATGTCCTCGTTTTCAGTTTTGCGTGTGTTCACTTTCAGTTTGGGAGTGGGGGCGTGATGGTCGCCAACTGTGTCGGGCATAAAGTGCTCAACCCTAAAAGCTGGCATCGGCAGCGTTGACGAAACGAACGCATAAATTCAATATGATCATTTAAGTAAAAATCTAACCCCCCCCCCCCTCTTTCTGCGGGAGAGTGAAGTATTCTACCACAGAGCCACGCCAGGTATCGAACCTGGTCTGGAAGTACATCGTAATATTTATAAAACGTCAATTGTCATTGCACTGCCAGCTATTTAACCTTATAAAAGTACGTGTGTTCTCCTATATGATACAGCCGACACATCTGGTCAACAAGAATCGTAGTGAAGCAGCATTCATTGAAGCTCTTTTATCTAGCACTGTTTAAGACTGCCAGCCTCGCTGGTACAAGCGCTACATATAAGCTTACCGCAGCTGGTTTTGTTATACCCATATTACTGTTGGCATCGTTACGCAACAATAGACGTGCGTTTATTTTCCTCATTTCGTAATGTGTCCTTCGAGCAAAAATTACAACACAGTCATATTACAACACAGCCATAGATCTCACCTACCCTGGCAGTCAACACTGCCAATGTAGGTGAGATCTGCCAAATTTTCTTTCACCCTAATTCCTAGAAAGTCAGAATTATAAGGGAGGCAGTTGTGTGAAGGGCGTCATCGCAATATCGTCATTTTTGTTTTCGAAAACTGTAAAGCGTATGATCTGTTTGCATATAATATTATCCAAGGCTTTACGTCCCAAAATATTCATATGCTTATGAAAGACGCCATAGTGAAGGGCCCTGGAAATTTCGGCCATCTGGTGTTCATGAAAGTGCTCTAGGAATGCAAGGGTCGAATGGGGTGAAACTTTGCCTAGTTCTTCTTTCTATATGTCAAGTGGTTGCAGCTGAATCTAAATGCACAGCTAACCAACGAAAGAGACGCCTCTAACGGGGAAACCTTGGCACGTCTGTGAATGGAGCTTTGCGAGACATAGTGATTGCTGCTCCACTGGCACTCTCCTTAACGACCACGTGTCCAGCCCTAATTCCCAGCATACGAGTGCGCCTTGCTCATACGACACGGTTGTCTGCTTCAAAGGCACTTTAGTATCCCTACGCTGTCGTTCAACAATGTCATTAACTGCTAATATTTCCTGCATGCAGATCATTGCTTTCGCTTGTGCAGCATTCTTTGTGTTTGAATGTGGAGTTCTAGACTTGCGGCGCGCCTGTTCGGCTTTTAGCCTCTACAAAGCATGATCAATTTAGTTGTTTGGCAGCGAGACAATGAAGGCATCTGCGAGGGAAACTCGACTGGTTTCAGCTAGCCTTAGATCTTGTCCCTCATTTGAGTAGGTGATTCTGCGTGTCAGGGTCCCCTAAAACAAAGAATGTGCCATGCACTGTATTTTTACCCGGTGCTGAAAGGCATTGAGCATCACTATTTTTCGTTATGTGTAGGCTCGAATGCGGACGCCCTCTTTGTTAGATGTTCGTATTGTTTGTTCACGGCCTGCATTCGCATCATGGAATGTTGCTAAGAATCTAGCCAAGACCTATTTTTGTGTCAGTGTCCTGCAAAGAAACTCTAGCACGCGTGTATTTATTATAAGAAAGTTAAATGTAATATCTCTGATTACGAAAAAATAAGTGAACAAAGATTCGATAGTAAACTGCAAGCCCAGTGACGCCGGTAGAATTCCGCAAATAACACTTTCGTTGACATGAAATTCTTGTTAGTGACGAAATATTATTCTTAGCTTGTTAATCTGACGCAACTCCTACGATTTGTCATGCGCAGAGAGTGTGCGTTGTAAGCTTTGATCCTAGCGTTATCTCGTATTTGTTGCTACCAAGTGTTTTAAGTCGTCTGCTGAGGAGCGCTGATAGCTACCCGCGCGGCGAAAACATATATAACTGCAGAAGGAGGGGAATGAAGTGATCAATTGATTTATTTCACTGCGCCTTTTGAAAGAAAAAAAAAGAAACCTTATGAAATCGTATGAAGATTGTGGCGATTGAAGGTCTGCAATCTCCATAAAGCAGGTAAGCGCGTCGACAGCGTGACATGGCGTAAGTTTTGGAAAATGACGCAATTTGCCGAGACCCAGCTGTCATGTATAACGTCTGTGAATACGTTCGAGAAAAATGAAAGCGCGAGAGTGGCATTGTTGAAGCTGCATCTTTTCAGTCGAGACGAAAGTTGGCTGCAGAACTTCGTCCTCTCCTGTATCTTCGTTTCATCGCCATTCCAGACCTTCGAACGAGGCGTCGTGTCGGACGAGAAGCCTTCAGCACAGGAAGTGCATCGTTGCCTGCGATCTGAAAAACTCGCTTCACGTGAACACTTCGCTTGAAAAATTGTAAATGAAACGAATTCTCGATTCGAAGACACGAAACTTTTGAGATGCTTGGTTTGGCATATTCAATGAAGCCATGACGCTCAAAACACTGGGACCAAGGAACAGGATTCTCCAACTTTGTCAAAAATAAGATGTAGCAGGACAAATTTGTTAAAGTGATTCATGACCCTTTCGAAAGCTAGCTGGGAGAACACAGAGCGTGAAACTAGGAAGTTCCGCATCTGGAACTCATATGTGGGGTGTCCCACATAACTTGAGCCAAGAATTTAAAAAATGAAAGACACTTAAATGGCGAATTGAACCAAACGCGTACTACTCGCACTAGGCTGTAGGTACTCGGGCTAGTTTTTATTTCTCCCCATACTAACTAATTAATATCTTTAAAACCTATTTTCAATTTATAGGCTGGAAACCAAAAGTATGAACACTGAGATGTAGAGCACTTTCAGAAACTACCGACAAAATTGTTTCCTTTAGAATACGTGTAGCGCTGTTATTTTTTCCGTGTTGTAAAGAATGTCTATAGCAGCACTATAGCAGTGCGCTCGCGGTCTATAACAGGGCTTTTTTTTTCGCGTTTCGTGGGCTTTCTTTACAACTGATCTTGGAGGCAACGCATTGCCTCCAAGGTCGAAGTAATTGGAAGCTTAACGAACTGACTCCGGTATCGCCCCACGATTGACTGAACGATGGTGTCACTCGATGGCACCATCGGGAGACGTCACGTGGCAATTTGTGACGTCAAGAATATGGCTTGTTGTGACGCCATAATGTGATGATAATATTTTGCGCCACTTGTGTAGACGCCACCGTTGGTCAATTGTCGCGGCTGATGAGGGGTCCAACGCCTTTGCATTAATAAATGCGTTCCCATTGTATTGAACTCTAGTATAGGTGGTCGAAATTTCCGGAGCCCTCCACTACGGCGTCTCTCATAATCATATAGTGGTTTTGGGACGTTAAACCCCAAATATCAATCAACTCTAGTATAATCAAGATCATCCTATGAAGAGCTTTTTCTGACGACGTTCATTTATAATTATTTTATGTTAGCGTAGCTTACGCTATGCCTGTAAATTTCGCAAAGTTGTCGCCTCAAATACCTGTTTCAAACGTCTATGTTGATTTCATCTTCAGCTGAAGTTTTCTTCTTGTAGCACATTTTGTTCTTAGACAAAAATTGGGTGGTGTATGAATTTTGGTTTGCAAGCGTTATATATTCGTCATGTTACTTCGCAGCAAGGCTAATTCTAATCGTCGAACGAGCTCCGCTCGAGCACTTACCTCACAGCTGCCTCTGGTGCTCATGGCTCCGCCGTGCGTCAAGGTATCCCAGCTTTTGAAAACGAAGGTTCGTACATCTCTCTCGCTCACGAAGCGCTTCGCAGCTTTCTCCTGCACGTGTACTCAACCAGTTATAGCCACCTTTTCTTGTCAAATTAGCGCGCTACGTCGATAGAAGTTGTATCCACAATACGATGACGTCTTTGATTACGCGTACCGATGTGGTCTCGGAGAGGCATATATGTTACTCTAAGGCACGCGGGAATGTTGAGTGACTTGTGACAAGACGGCTAACGATGGGTGTCGAAATATAACATTAGTATTTTTATACTAGCCATAACCACTGTTAAATTTGCACGCACACAAGGCTAAACACATAACTAATCCGCTATTTCAGTGTATAATTATCTGAGTGCCTAACACGTACTTGTTTTTTAAAAGTTTCTTCATGTCTTAACATACATGACTGTTGCGGTGCAGGAGACTAAGAACGAGGTTATGAATCACCTGACTAGGGCTGCAGCACGACACTGTACGTTCGTCACACTACAGAACTGCAGTGAAAAAGAAAAGTGCAAGAGTACAATGAACGTATATCTTAGCATTCCTCGAGGGGGTCGGTGAGTGCTGAGTAAGCTGCGTTGCAGAATGGCGAAAAAAAATTCTTCAACGCATGTGCAGTACCAGAAGGGATCGGAGAATTGATGTTATATTAGCTGCTGGCTGACGTTTAATAACGCTCAACTGAGGTTGTGGTAGTCACTCAACTTATCGACAAGAAATCATACGGCAATCATTGCATGCAGGTGTTACGTGACTTTATGTTGCAGAGTGACAGCATATGTGCTGCTATGTGCAGAGTGACAGCTATTACGTAGCATATGTGCCGAATAGGATGTGGTAGAAGAAGCGAGTGGAGTGAAAGAAACTGTTACATCGGAAGAATTAGCTCAGGTTGTTCGAAGTTTGCCCTCATCAGCTCTCAGTCGAGACGTAAATACAGCTACCATGACGGAAATTATATTTCAAAAAACACCAGGTTGTTTTTGAAAGATAGAAACTTATTTGTTAAGCTACGCATGGAATCCATACAATCGGAAATTAGCAACGATATTCCAGATACAGAAAAAATAACGTGTAGGCTATAACATAAATAAAATATAAGACCTGTTTCTGTTACTTATAATATGTTAAAGTTCGTTGAGAGGGTGCTCCTTAAAAAATCACAAGCTGGATGGCAGAAGAAAATTAAGTCATAATCAAATTAACTTCAAAGAACACAGTCCGATATGGTGTGCTCACACTGATTTGGAAAGACACATCCAACTTCCTCGCGAAAGAAGGCAACATGTTGCTCTAGTGGCTTTAGCCATAGCCAAAGCATTTGACAGGGTGAAATGCTCGGTGCTGTTGGTGATCTGTCTAAGCCGCAATTTCCTACAGTACATTTTCACGTGACTGAGGAAATGTTCGAAAATAAGAGAGTATTATTTGAGAAGCACGGACTGCTGGGCCAGTTGGTAATTCATCATAACTCATTATTAATTCATCTTAATTGGTGGGCTGTGTCCAGATGTCTTCCTTTTGTAGTTCAATTTTTTTCGCGCAACTCGGTTAAGAGTTTTGTTGGTTTAGGGATGGCTGCGTTTCGCCAAATTTCAAACAAAATTGCGGAGTTCCCCCAGAGGCCGTCTTGACTCAAATATTGATCAACACTCTAACGAGTTCAATCCCCCACTGCCAGCATGAGCAAGTATACCTGTATGCTGAAAACATTGCCTTGTTCGCAGCAGACACTGACATTTTTTATATAAAAAACTGCAGAAGGACTAGAATTTGCTAGAGGTGTGGTTAGAGACAATATGCATGTCGCTAAATGTAAATAAAAGCGCAATGTTTGTATTTCCGCTAAACGATTCTATCTCAATTAAAATTTGTTATAAACGAAAGACCATATTATAGTTAAAATCTCTAGCATCCAAGTTCAACAGTTTAAAAAAAGGGAGAATGATTTATAGTGACAATTTATTTGTACTCCTCACATACAGAGTATGGCATGTAAGGCACAACATGCCTTAGATTTGATACGTCATTGACCAGCAGACGCTATAGATATGATCAATGTAACAACACCATCGTGATTATCCACAAAATGCACATGCGTCGAATACTAGAATTAGGGTGTGTATTCTTCTCAGATGACCCTGCTTACAACCTTAAGCATTTGATTATGCTTGATTGTGAAGCCCTGCGACCGTGTATAGGGCTTCCTAAGTTTGTTGCCAATAATTTTCTGTATCAGGAAGCGTGCTTACCAACATTGCGTTGCCGATTCCGTATCCTGAGGGTTCAGACATATCTAAAATTTTTATAGCTATTCGTTAAGATGATCAGAATATGTACTCATCAACGGCCCAGACATACATTCTCTTGCTCATTTGCCATGGTTTCGCACACCACAGATTAATATTTTTGTTGAGAAGCAACTAAATAGGATAAACATGCAAATTTGAGATGTATCAGCAGCAAATATGCCAAATCAAAATCTTATCAGCGAATATGAGATTTCCCTATATAAGCCTAAATTGTATTCATACAGAGTTCTAAATAGTGGCCACTTGCATGATTATCTTGCACACGTGGAAACAAATATAGCAAAGTCACTGGTGCTTCAGTAATAGACTAAAAGGCAGAGATGGTCCTTCACTTGGGTGGTCATTTTCACTAACGCTACTCACTTCACACCTATTGTTTAAGCTTAACTATTGGCAAACATTGTAGCACTACGTAAAATAACTTTGAACACCAATACTGCTATAATAATTATAGGCTCCTTGTGCTTATGTGCATCGTTTACAGCTTCATCTAAATCAGATGCCTGATTTAGACGCTATAGTTGCTCCACGGCTGAAGCTCTTAATGTTATTATGGGTACCCGGCTGTTGTGGATTGGAAAAACGAAATGGCGGACTCATTAGCTCGCGTGGCATGGAATGGACCAATACTTTCTGTCCTTCCGGTTGTGTCCATTGTAACGATGACAAGATGTACACAATTTTTATTCAGTTCTGATGCCAGAGGCCCAATATTATCATGAACAGAATATACACTGTTAAAATTTGAATAGAAAACTGCGGGGTGTCACACTAGACAACTGAAAGTCATGCTAAATGGGTTCCAATGTCGTGTGCCTCCATTATATATACATTCACACAGGACTGGACTGATTATATCTCCCCTGTGTAGCTTTTCTTCACAAAGGTAATCAATAGAAAAATATTTTTTCTCATGTCACCATTAGAGATTGCTAAAAAATCACAGCAAATTCATGAAACGAATGATAATGAGTGGGGCGAAGCGTTTATTTGTCCGTCCAGGCTTCCGTGCGTCTGTGTATCCGCCCGTCTGTTCGTGCATCCGTCATTTCATCCGTCCATGCGTCCGTCCATGCGTTCTTTCGTGCATCCGTTCGGCCATCCATGCGTCCTTTCATTTGTTCATTCATGCATCTTTCCGTCCTTGCGTCCGTTCGTTCACACGTCCGCCCCTGCGTTCGTTCGTGCGTCTGTCCTTCCGCCTCTGCGTTCATCCATCCTCCCGTGCGCTCGTCCGTCTGTGCGTCAGTCCGTGCATCTGTCTTTCTGTCCGTCCACCCGCCCGTCTGCTTGTCTGTGTCCGCCTGTGCGTTCGTCCGTCCGTCCATCTAGTGAACACTCCAAGTACAGCCATCTCGCATCTTTTAATCATGTATTCATCATATAGAAGTAACGCCATCTGGCGGTAAATACAAGTACTGAACGAGAGGTGGCGACCTACTACTACTTCGACGACGACACCTACTACATACATCGCGGACGCCCGACCCACGGCATAAAGAGCTTTGGATCGATGAATGCGTAGATGGATATATCCGGCTGTGCCCTTTAAATCAGGTGGCGGCTCACGTCACCTAGCCGTAAGGTTAAGTACTATCACTACGAGTTGAAGAATTGAATCTCACTCGCGCCTTGATTGTAGCCAGCGATCAGCTAGCCTCGTCCTGGTTATTTCTACCTATTTAAAATCTATTTTGACCTCACTGTCTCTAAATCCCGATGGTTTGAGAAATTCTGCGCCATTATCTTGAGCTATAGGGGGCAGAACGTCAAAGAACATTATCAAATGTTCAGCCGTTTACTCCTCCTCTCCCCATGCACTACCTAACGTGTCTGCGCCTTCGTATTTGGCTCAGTACTTCCTGGCACGTGATACTCCCGTTCTTGCCTCGAACCGCAGAGAACTACCCCTAAAATTATCGTATGTCTTTTCTTTTGCAATTTCCTGCTTGAAAGTTGGGTGGGTCTCCAGTGATGATTTCGTAAGCATTTCCCGCTTCCACATGTCGCTCTCTCTTTCCTTCACCTTCTTCTTAACCGAAGTTTTCTTTTGGCTTGGTATTCTGCTGTTGTCTAAATACTTGCTTGATAATTTTTGAGTTTGTTTCCTTCATTTAGTATAAACAATGTTCATGTTCGCCCGTAAAATGAAAGCGCCCCCTAGCGTATGTACAGCATTTTCTTTTGCTTGTTCATTATGAAACTACACAGACGCCATGTGTTCTATGACATCTGCATTGATGCATTCCACGAACAACTGTCACCTAGCAGTGAATTCTCAAACGAGTTGGTACGTACTACGCACATCGGGGACGACTGACCCACGCCTTAAAGAGCTTCGCCCCTAAAACGGCTCCTTGTCATCCCATTCACTAACATATTCCACCATTCACAGTCTACTTACCTATGGTGCTTCGGCTTTGGACTACAGCGACAGGAGTTCATTTGATGCCATTTGCAATTATCTTCATGAATGAAGACTAATGTGCCTCGAAATTCTTACTTCTATATGTGTTATTATGGGAGAAATGAAGAAATTGAAGACAAATTTTTAGCGTTTTCGAAATTATCGTAATAATGTTACGACGTGAAAAGGACAGGATAAAGCACGACGATGCGACCAGGGAAAACAAGGTCTGTATTAACAGAATGAAAAAAAAAGAGCAGCCGCTTCGACGTTATCTCGCTTGGAGGAACCGTGGTTAATGTCCATGCTCATCACTTCATCGTCCTCTGTCTTTCTGCCCAGCCTTTAGTCATGACACTAGCCTCCCAATCAAGAAAGTATCGTCCCGATGCTTTATAATCAAAGTGGTTTGTACTCGTAGGAAACGCATGAATTCATTCGAGAAATAAGGCTTCATCCGAACCACGTGCAGAACGTCTGGAGCATATCTTTGACGCTCTAAGGAGTGCTAAGTATCAGGAACAACCTCATAAAACTGTCACTGAGACGTCGTAGAACGTTTGAGAGCCTAAAGTACCGTCTTAACAGATTTTCTGAGAGGCCACTGCGCCGAATGGAAAAAGCCATATTTAAGCCATATTTAAGCCATATTTAAGCTTTCTCTCCTGGCTTCGTATGAGACTGGTCGGTGACGAAGGTTGTACCGTCTTGAATCGTAGTCGGGCTGGCGACTAATACGTAAGCGAGCAAGTGGTCGGGCTACTTCGGCAAGCTGGGTTATATATTCATCATCCGTTTTGGCGTCTTCGCACTCAGTGGGGCAGCATAGCATTCGAGCATAGTGGTGACTTAAGGGCCATGAAGAAGGCAGGAATGGCATTGTTTTTGTTGTTTCTTGAAGAGCCTGTGTTATAGGCGAACGTGACATACGGCGAGATCTCGTCCCAGTTTTTGTGCTCCACATCGATGTACAATAAAGCATATTTGCAAGTGTCTTGTTGAGACGCTCCGTAAGACTATTCACTAGCGCATGATACGCCGTCGTTTGCCGGTGGGATGTGCCACTAAGTCTTGAAGCTGTCTGTAATGGTTCAGGCTGCGAATGCAGTTCCACTGTCAGTTATTACCACTGACGGATTGCCATGCCTCAGCACCCTATCCTTTACAAAAAGTCAGGCTGCTTTACTTGCCGTGCACCTCTCCAGAGCCTTGGTTTGCGCGTAATGAGTGAGGTAGTCAGTGGCTACTATAATCTACCTGCGACCTGCCGATGAGGTTGGAAATGGGCCCAAAAGATCCATTCCGACTTGAGCGAATGGAGTAACAGGCACGTCAATAGGATAGTGGAGGCCTGCTGATTTGACGGGTGGCACTTTTCTGCGCTGGTAATCAAGGCACGTCCGAACATAGTGTTGAAGGGTCGCCGTCAGTCTTGGCCAGTAATATTTTCTCCCCACTCTGCACAGCGTACGCGTGCAACCCAAGTGGCCGGATGTTGGTTCATCGTGGCATGCCTGTAATACTTCGCTCCATAGAGATGTTGGGACGACGAGTCAGTAGTCGTTTCTGTGTGGCATAAAGTTCATCTTACTACAGGATGTCGTTGCGCGAGCAACATGACGAAAGCCCTCTAGCAAACAGTCTGGGTACAGCTAAAGTGCAACCCTCCATAAAACGAATTGTGGGTTCTAGTTCCGTGTCGTCTCGTTGCAGCTGTGGGCAGTAGCCGTGTTTACAACTCCGACAAAGCCTGTATCGTCATCGTCTGTCGTCGAAGGTTCGTATGGCGCACGAGAAAGGCAATCAGCGTCTGAATGTCACTTCCCCGATCTGAAAACCACCACCATATCAAATTCTTGAAACTTCAGGCTCCAGCGCGTCAACCGTCCAAAAGGGTCTTTTTAAGTTTGTCAGCCAACAAAGGGAGTGATGGTCACTGGCAACATTAAAAGGATGGCTTATGGATATGGGCGGAATTTTATAACCGCCAACATCACCGCAAGGCACTCTTTTTGTGTAGTGGAATAACATTCTTCCGCACGTGAAAGTGGTCTGCTCGCGTAAGCTATTACTGGTTCGGTGCCATCCTGCCCCTACATGAGCACAGCTCCTGAACCGACATTGCTGGCGTCGGTGTGCACTATCGTCAAGGCGTCATCGTAAAAGTGTGTGAAGGACTGGTGGCTTCTGAAGGCGTCGCCGCAGCTCGTCAAATAATTTTTGCTGGTCGTCATTCCATACAAATGTGACGTCTTCTCTGGTAAGGCGGGTCAATGGTGGGGCAATACGCGAGAATTTCTCAATGAAGCGTCGGTAGTAAGCACATAGTTCTAAAAATCATCTGACTGCCTTTTTTCAGTTGGCGCTTAAAATTCGTAACGGCAGCTATTTTTTTAGGGTCAGGACGCACACCTTCAGTGCTGACAAGATGCCCCAGGAACAGAAACTCTTCGAAGCCGAAGTGGCACTTTTGCTACTTAAGTGTTATTCCGGTGGAACGGATAGCTTGAAATACTGAGTGCAGTCGCCTGACGTGTTCGTTGAATGTGGCATAAGATACGATGACGTCATCGAAATACACTAAGCACGTCTGCCACTTAAGGCCTATTAGTATAGTGTCCATTAGGCGCTGAAACGTTGCCGGTGCTGAGCACAAGCCAAAGGGAAGTATTTTAAATTCAAAAAAGGACCATGAGGTGTTACGAAAGCTGTTTTCTCCCGGTCTCTTTCATCGAATTCTATCTGCGAATACCCACTCATTAGATACACTGACGAGAAATAGCTCGCATGCCATAGTCGATCGAGTGAATTGTCGATACGTGGAAGCTGGGTAAACATCTATTTCGTCACCCGATAAGCTTGCGGCGATCCACGAAGAAACGTAAGGTGCCGTCTTTTTTCTCCACTCATACAAGCGGTGAAGCCCAAGAGCTTTTCGGACGGCTCAATAACGTCATCTTCAAGCATCTGTCGCACATGGTTTTCTATGGCTTCACGTTTCCACGGAGCTACCCGGTACGGGTTTTGCCTGGTTGGTATGGTCGTGTCGTCGGTTATAATTCGAAGTTTCTTCAGTGTCGTTTACAGACCTTGGACGTCAAAGAGCAACAATCTTCAAACCGGTTAATAAGCTGCAAGATACTTTGCTTCTGCGCCGGCAGCAAACTTGAGCCAATATCAACAGATAGAGGTACGGGGGGCAGATCAGTCGAATTATCTTTCTCAAGAGTTAGGCAGTTTGTCATGTCAACGAGCTCTTCCATGTACGCGACTGCCATGCCCCTCATTAGATGCGGGATGTTCAGAGCTGAAGTTCGTAAGAAGGACATGCGTGTGTTAGCATTTTATGCTCACGACGCCTCTTGCGATAGATAAAACCATGGCTGAATAGCAGTGTTGAAATTTACTCGGCGCTGTTTTCAGAATTGCTTTACGTGTCACATCTCAGAGCCACGAGTGTACTCGACCGCGGTGGGATGGTGACGTCGTCGTCGAAGATGGGAAAAGGTTTACGTTGCTGGTATGTACAGGGCCCATCCGAAACTTCACCTGGGGCCATCCAAAACCTAACTCATTTCTCAGGAATGTTGATAACGGCACCGTATTCACACAGAAAGTCCATGCTCAAAATCCGGTCTTTGCCGCACTCCGGTAAAATTACAAAAGTGGCGACAAAATCTGCACTGCCGATATTAATTACAGAGGTACTTTTGCCCGTTGGCATCAAAATTGACCCCCTGCGTATCTTATGTTCGGGCCCGTCCTTATTGTTCTGACTTTCCTTAGGCAGTCGGCGAGTTTACGGCTGATAATTGAGAAATCGTCACCAGTATTTTTACCAGCGCTGTTACTGGGAGTCCGTCAATACAAAATGTCTAGATTGGCGCTTACGATTTCCGTTGACATCGGTGACGTCGTATTGTCCTAGGTATCATCCATCATACGATCCGTGGTATCATCCGTCGTATCCCGTCGTAGTGAAGATGTTGGGGGTGTGGTAGCATCTCGATGGGCGACAACCTTCCCTCCAAAGGTCGCTGCCTTTGGATTCCCCAACGAGGACTATGGGATCTGTCCCGGAACACCTCGGCGTAATTGCGCTGCTTCGGCGACTTAGGTGCCGGTGAAGGAGAGTGGGGTCAACGATACAAGACATCGTGTAGCTGTGGTTGCGGGCCTGCACTGCTGTTACAGCGGTTATCTAAATAAGCACAGAGGGGAGGCTTGTAGAAAGTTCTGATGTTTACGGCCACTGGTATGGGCAAATCCGGAAAACATGGCTGGCTTCTCCGCAATGGAAGCAAGGTCATCGTCGGTGGACTGTTGCGCCACAAGTCCGTCATATAGGTGAATGGTCGACTGGTGGGAATCCTTTGCGACCGAGATGCAGATGTCGGTGGAGTGCACTTCAAGCGACGTTCGCATAGGCACCTTAGACTGGATTCGGCATCAGCGGATTGGAAGCTGGGGCCCACGACTTGTTGTAAGACCTTGGCTGACGTCGCGATAAGCCAGTGGTGACGAGTTCGTACGTCACTGGAGTGGGTCGACGAAAGGCCGATGCATAGCTTACAGACGGCTGGTCTGAGAGCGATTCGGGCAACGAAAATGTCTGGACGGAGTTCTTTGTGCACTCTGCATTGCAAGCCACGGTGTGTTTTTGCGGAGTCACAAGGTGGTTTCAGATTTCCTTACAAATGACTTCACGAATGAGCTCACGCAAAGAACACTCACTGTCGGCAGTCAAAGCAGAGAGGCTAACAGATGTGTTGTTTGGCTGGTCGTGGTATCAGCGCCGTTGCTGCAGTGCTCGGTAGGTTGTCGTAGCCTCCTTGACAAATTCCGCTACGCTTGTTCGCGGGTTACGTAGGAGACCAGCAAACAGCTCTTCTTTGACGCCCCTCATCAAATGTCGGAGTTTACCTTCAGGCATATCGGGGTCAGCCCGCCAAATAGGCGGGTCATGTGCTCCGCAATCATGGCGACGCTCTCATTCGGTTTTTTATGCGTAGCTCGATGAGCTGCAGAGCACAATAGCGGTGGTCGGTGTTTGCGAATGTCTCAAGAATTCGCTGCCGAAATTCATTCAACGAAAGCAGCGTTGAGTAGTGGTTCTCGTACCACGTACGAGTGCTGTCTGCCAAAGCAGAGTAGACGTGAGATAGCTTTTGTTCAGTGAGCCAGCGGTTAGCCTTGGCGACTCGCTCATACTGGGCTAACCAGTCCTCAATGTCTTCATAGACCGCACCGTGGAAAATCTCGGGAATTTGAGGCTGATGAACAGTAATTTGTAAAGGCTCTCGAGTATCCATTTCTCCAGGCATGGTGCATTGCTGGAGAAGTTCGAGGGGGATGACCTCGGGAGTAAAGCCTCGCTGTCGGCAACTGTTGTGGTGGACAGACGTATCCACTGAAAGAACGCGTGGCGGTGGCAAATTCGATGTTCCAGGGCGCGGATGTGTCCTAAGCATCAGTTGAAGAAGTCCAGCACCTCCATCATAATTGCGACGTGAAAAAAACAGGATAGAGGACGATGGTGCGACCAAGAAAAACAAGGTCTGTATTAATCGAACAAAACGCGCCTCCTCCACTGTCCCTCTGACTCGCTGGGAACCCTTACTTAATTACGTTCAACAAAATAACAAAGCAATTCTATCTGTCAAGAAGGGTATTCCCTCTCCCACACCCTGCCTTGTGCAGGGCGCAGGCAGTCAGCCTTACACTATTGCAAGCCAGTGCGTATCCTAACCCCGCGGTTCTTCATGCCATCTACCCTGAACGGTAACCAAGTGCGGATTGCCCCGCTTGTGGACTGATAGCAACGTTCAACCATGTGTTGTGGGAATGTGAAGCCATCGGCCCCGCCCTCAGCGAGGACAGGTCGGCTGCGCTCTTACGCAGCCCCGAACTAAAGGATCAAACCCTGGCCGTCCATAGTGCCCGTGAACGGGTCGTCCAGCTCGGCTTGACCACCCCATTCATGGGCTTTCTTGACGGCAGGAGGTCTCCCAGCGTCTTCTCAGGACCAAAATAAAGTTCTAATCAATCAATCAATCAATCAATCAATCAAAACAAGAGCAGTCGTTTCGACGTCGTCTTCTTCGGAGGAACCATGGTTGCTGTCCACGATTATCACTTCGTCGTCCTCTGTCTTTCTGCCCGGCCTTTAGCCGTGACATTATACATTTAAGATATAGGCTATACTTTCTGATTAGAATGTCAAATTATTATTGCACTACTGCATTATTGCAGTAAATATTGCACTCTTTCTGTTTTTAAGTACGCTCGATTCTCTCTTTGTTAGAAATATTTATCACTTGAAAGGCCTAAATGTTTATATCACCAATTCTCAGCCATTCCCCCTGAGTGGTTAAGAGCCGTAGTGGAAGCATCATCGTAATCATACTCATTATGAAAACGACAAGTTTAGGGCAAATTCACCTTATAATCGGCCAATACCCTTCTTTGGGTACGAGCCATTTGCACAGGAAAACAACAACAACAACAACAACAACAACAACAACAACAACAACAACAACAACAACAAAACGACGTCTAAGCAACTTGATTTGGTTCAAGCTCACTGCCCGAGGCTTCTGCAATTAAACCCTAAAAAGTCTGCTGTGTATGTAAAAAAACAGCGAACAAGCGGGGTAAGACAACCAACGATGAAACCACTACGTTTCAGTGTTCGCCGATGCCGTCACCTTGCTGGCCTGCCTGTTTCCTCGTCCACGACGAAGACACTCGGGAACATGCGCCCAGCACTACTTGGCCACGCCAAAAGGAGCCAAGCCCCTTCTCAGAATAGGCCAGTGAAGACCTGGATGACTGGCTCTAGTGATGTAAGCGGGTGAGCCACTTCAACAATTGGGATGCCACCTACCCCATTTACGCGTTATCTCCCACCAAACTTACATAGCGCTTGCATGGTACGAGAAGAGTAAAAAATACTGATGACATTGGAACAATTAGTTGAAAAGATCAAGTGAGGGAGTGAAAACATTTATTGAAAAAATAGGAGGAGAGGTGCAGCCCTTTAGAGGCTTTAGAGTGAGTGGGGTCCTTATTCCGGGACTCCATTGGTGACACTTGCTATTCTAGTCCTCTGGACCACGGCCCTTTGGAGTTGAAGATACGAGAAACCCAGCGGGGTCACCTCCAACTCCCTCTGATTGGTTTAGGGTTGGGGGAAGAGCTTAGTTAAGCTGGCAAGTCCAAACGAAGTGGTAGGTTCAGCCACCTGCCCTGAGTATTGGCACTTGCGAGTGAAGGTAAAGTTGATTACTTAATCAACAATTCCATGCAGACAACTGTAAAGGAAGTGCAGAACTGTGGAGGAAACTTAACGCTTTGCTTCACAGGACACCGATCTCTCCTGGAGTTACTGAAATAAATATAGATGGTCGAGCGGTTAGAGATTTAGAACTCGCAGAAATATTTAATCATTTTCTCACAAACGTTGCACAGCTATAACTGACGCAATGACAATACAGACAAAGAACATCTTTCTTCGACCAACCGATGATCAAGAAATAGTTTCAATTTTTTCCACGCAAAAACAGAGCAGCGCTCGTGACATAGATGGTATTCAGATTTCCCCGATCAAACATGCAATCGATATTATAGCTCCCGTGCTCTCTCACATTTATAATTTGTCCCTATCAACAGGCTGTTTCCCAAAACAATTGCAAACGTCCGTTGTCAGCGTGTTATATAAGAAAGGAGACAGGAATGATCTTACGAACTATCGGCCAATTTCTATATTACCCATCTTCAGAAGGCTTGGAGAAAATTATTTTTAAAAGACTCATGAATTTTCGTATGAAGTTTAACATAATATCCCAATCTCAACATGGTTTTATAAAGAGCAGGTCGACGGAGACTGCTTTACTAGCTCAGAAAGAAGTAATTCTTAAATCGCTTGAGAGTAAAGAACTTTGCATTGGTGTTTTTATAGATTTTTCTAAGGCTTTCGACCGTCTCTGTCATCATACTTTATTTAAAAATTAGAAATGTATGGTGTTTGCGGCATTCAACTTTCCCTCTTGAAATCTTACTTCAAGTACCGCTCACAATGCGTATTTTGTTTTGTTTTGTTTCCCTGGGAGGTTGGCTCATACCCACTCAGGGGGATTGGCCAAGAAAGTGTAGGGCAATTTTTCTGTGATCATTTTAACTGTGTGTAATGAATTGGTATTATAATAAGACTAATGTAAAAATAAAAACAACATAAAAAGAGCAAGCGAAAGAAAAAAAAATCAAGTTGAGCAATTTTGAGATTTGAGGTGTTATGTTTACCACTTAGCTGCGTTTACTTCACTCTGCCCTTGGGAGTAATAAATAATTTTTTTTTGATTGAAGATCACAAAGGTATTAGCTTGGTTGCCTGAATATAATCACAAACGGCATTGAAAGCATCCCTGTGGCAATGTCCCAAAGCTGAGGCGCCAAAGCTTAGTGCCGTTTCCGCCGTCAATGTAAGGCCTATTTTCCGAAATGGCATAACTAGTAATCTTTTTCTAAGTATCTCGTAGTGGCGACAATACAAAAAATAATGATCTAGTGATTCCATTTCTCCGCAGAATGCGCAGAGGGGTGATGTTGTCTGACCAGCTCTGTGTATATACAGGTTTAGGGGGGGGGACACGACATCGAAATTTAGTAATTAAGACTACGAGCTTTCCGGACTGACTCCAGTGGGGTTGCCATGGAAACATGAGGTGGTTATAGTCTGTCCATGTAATTACTTTTTCTATCGTATCAGTGGAGATTGCTGATTTTCGATATCTTATAGCCGTGATATATTCTACATCTGGCAGTATGGACAAAACGTATGGACAATGCGTAAAAATTAAGGATTCATTTTCTTCTCTCCAGGCAATAACCACAGGGGTTCCGCAAGGTAGCATTCTAGGACCGCTGCTTTTTAACCTATACATAAATGACATTGTCAAGGTCAGTTACAAAGCTAAATACATAATATACGCGGATGACACCAGCATTTTCTTTACAGGTAACGACATGACTGCCATGACCACACTTATAATAAACACTACGTTAGAAAGCTTAAACACATGGAATGAACGAAATTCATTACTCATTAATGCAACAAAAACAAAAGCTGTAGTTTTTCATTCGTGGAGACAGATTTCCTTCAACAATAGATTACGTATAGGTAACACGGCTGTGGAAATTGTAGAAACCGTTAAAACATTAGGAGTACTTTTTAATTGGACAATGTCCTGGGATCCTCAGAATAATAATCTAATTGCCAACCTATCGAATTGTGCGGGCATACTTGCACGAATGCGTTATTTTCTTCCAGTTTCTGTTAAACAAACGCTTTATAACTGCTTGTTTTTGTCGCATGTAAATTATTGTCTTTTGGTATGGGCAAGTACGACAGCAACCAACATAAGTAAAATATACAGACTACAAAAAAAGCGATCAGGTTTATAGCAAATGTCGACTACTATGCACACACTGATGAACTGTTTCAGCGCTATAATATTGTCCCAATTCACAAACTTTACGAGTATTCCCTAGCAATAAGATATAAGCAATTTCTTTTTCATAACAATTGTGCCTTCTTAGATATTTTTGTATTGGAAACGCATGCTAATCCGTACCCTACTAGTCACCAACAACATTGGAACCTTCCATTCCGTAGAACAAACTTTGGGCGACAAATGTTATGTTTTAGTGTTCCTTTGTTATTAAATAAATTACTGGAGGCAAAAATAATCCTTGAGAAATTTGAGAAATGCAGTGCACGTGACATTAGGGAAGTGCTTTTATCGTGCAAATCGAGAAAATGGTTGTCCAGACATTCATGGAACTGTCTATATATATATGTGTATACATATATATATATATATATATATATATATATATATATATATATATATATATATATATATATATATATATATATATATATATGTATATATTATATATATATATATATATATATATATATATATATATATATATATATATATATATATATATATATATATATATATATATATATATATATATATATATATATATATGCATGTATGTATGTGTATATGTGTGTATATATATGTGTCTGTATATGCATCTGCATATGTGTATGTATATCTGTGTGTATGTGTGTACACACAATTTATATGCATAGCATTGTTGTCATATATATAGTATTGTGTATATTGCCATATTTTGGAGTGTACTTCGGAATTTGTGCCGAAAGAACTACTTACGCATATTAGTCTCTGTACATAGCATTACTCTACGTGCATCTTCCGACTTGTACTGCGCCAAACATCTAATGGCCTATGTTCATTGCCTATATGTTCATGGCCTATGTTTCTTTACCCATGTCCACGTTGCTTGCCATGTATTAGGGAGGCTCGGGTTCTCCTCAAGTGACAAAACGTCACTTCTCTCCCGAGCCTGCCCTCATCCTTAGGATGAAATAAAATAGAATTGAATTGAATTGAAAGAAGGAATCGAAATGTTGCATGATTGCTGGGCACAATAAAGTATTGGGGAAAAGTCTCAGCAAGATGCGTTTATTAGCTTTACACAGGACCTTTGCAGGAGGTGGGTATTGACGATGATGATCCCTTTAATAGGTCGTTATATCTTTGAATGTCAGCAGATATCCACCTTCGGGTTGCAGGCACTCAAGATGTAGGCGGGATGTCCGATGAAGGAGTGCTCGAGCCGCCGTGTCTGCGGCGTAATTCCCCATTAGGCCCTGGTGGCCTGGAGTCCAGACTAGGCAACGAGAGGTAGGGTTGATTCCCCGGTTGCTATAGTTCTGCAAAATTCTTTCCGCTAGTGTTATGATCCAACCAGCTTTCTAATTTTCACATGCCCCACGTGAGTCTCAGATGATCAATGGTTAGAAGCAGCCAGGGCAATAGCTACCCCTTCCGCTTGTGTTGTGCAGGAGCTTTGAAAGCTCCTGGAAAGATCAAGAAGTGTTTAAGTATCTTAGCAAGAAAAATGAAGCGCTCTCTCGCACAGACTCAGCTACCCTGTGAGACCTACACTGCACATACAGAAAAAAATTTGAGGCTATGTAGGTGAGAATATTCCAGCATGTCTCAAGAATGCAAGGTTGGGCACTGAATGAAGGGCATTGTAGAAGTTGTGTATATATTTCATATCATAATCTCATCTCAGTGCATGGCGTTACACGGCACTGTCATACGTTGTAAATGTTGAACTAGCGCAGAATATCCCCCGAAGCTCGGTCACGTAGCAAACATTTCACCTGAGTCAGTATTGTGGAATCGACATCTACTGTCAAGATTTCGGCAACCGTCTGCCAGACTGTGCGGGAAGAGTTGTTCCGACATTCGTAATGACACGTGAAATAGTTGCCAACTCTCGTTCCTATTTCCTACAACACATGGCTACCCTGCAGTTTGAGGCTGTCCTGCAGCTTGCATTCGTCAACGCAGTTCATCTTGCAGGATCATGGCGTGTTCAGCAGTCATGTCACGCTGTTTACCAATGATCGCAGTACCCTTCATGCTTCCGTTCCGAACTTGCATAACGCAGACCAATTAGTGATTTTGTCAAACGTCACACTTACACAATTTCTTGTGGGCGTGCCAGTGGGCCTTAACACTTGGAAGAGCAGCGACGACTTTGCCCTGCTCCCAGGTGCTTACCGCTGCTGTGTGACTTGGTAACATATCAAGAAACTGATATCGTTCGCGAGTACCACGCGGCGAAAGGTCGCCACCATTGACTTAGCAGTCTGGAGTTCCAACTTTCCGGGGGACACTGGTCCACTCAATCAAAAGCCGGTCGCAGCTCCCGGCATGTACACTTGCGTAACCACTCTCCTGTTTCCGATCGAAGTGTGGCACCACCTGCAGGCTCCTTGACTGCACGGGTATACGTCGCCGCTCACCGTCACCATATGAGTGAATCTAGACAATATGGCTGATGGGGGACAGATCAGCTGGTGACCGGCTGAAAAAAAGGTACCTTCGCTGGTGTTTAGGTTGAAGAGCAAAGTGCATGATATTAGTAACTGTCAGGATTCAGCTTCTCAATACAACAACATTATTATGAGAGACGCCGTAGTGGAGGCTTCCGAAAATCAGCAGCCACCTCGTTTTCTTCAACGGGCACGTAAATGAAAACACACGGTGGCTAAACACTCTGTCCTTTCCCCCTCCTTCCTACTTCTCCTCCTCCTCCTCCTCCTCAAGCATTTCTGCCTCTATCGAAAATTGAATGCTACGGTCGGGCCAACAAAGTGCAGTCTTTGTTGACGGTGTGCATACAATGACCTTGATGGACACTGGTGCTGCTGTTTCCATTATAAGTGCGACTTTTAAACACAGTTTAGGATGCAACATGGTGTTTTTGTCAGAAAAGGCGACAAATTTTATCGTTTGAGGCGTCAAAGGCCACTCGCTTTTTTTCAACTGGTGCTTGTACTGTGGATATGCCGTTGAATAATTAGGTGTTCCCAACAAAATTGGTTATTCAAGAAGCACACACGTGATGATCACGGGCATTGATTTCCTTAGAATGTGTGGCGCCACTGTCAGTTGCACAAATGGGGAGATGTACATGTGTGACGTTGTCATTGGCAACCTGGTGAATCCAGATGGAGAACACGGGGTGCACCAAGTCATTGAAGAGACCTTTGCCCCGGTATCTTCTGCAGGGCGCGTTCCCGTATGTTCTTCACGCATTGAAGTTAGTACGACCACGTTTGACGCAATGGTGGAGTCTTTTTCACTAAGCTGCACTGATAACATATTTGTGCCCCATTGAATTGTGTAAATCGATAAAGGATATTTTGTTCTATGGCAAGTAAATAGTTCGGTAGAGTCTGTCATTCTTCCAGGAGGCCTGAAGGCTGTCTTATCCAGCGCATGCTCTCTGTCGACTTTGGCTACCCTCAGTAAAGCTTCAGATGATGCCAAAGCCAAAGCTTCTTCACAGGATTAAAAAAGATTGTCTATGGTCGACAAGGCACTCAACCCTTACAAGCGCCATACGCTACTGGACGTTTGTTAAAATGCGTGCCAGCTTTGCATTTTTCTATGAGTAACTATCGCCTTCGAATCCTATGCCTCATACGATCCATGTAATGAAGAAAGAGACAGTTTAGCCAATCCGACAAAAGCTCTACTGAGTGTCACCGTCTGAGCGCAAAATCATTGACGACCAACTGCGGGAAAAGCTACAGAAGGGGTATATTGAAAAGTCATCGACTTATAGGCCGCTCCAATGATTCTTGTCAAAAAGGAAGATGGTACCCGCAGATTCTGTGTGAACTATCTCTCTCTTAACTCCATCAGCGATACTGAAGTGTATCCTCTTCGACACACTGAGGACACAGTAGACTGCCTCTATTCGGCCTGCTACTTTCATATTTCAATTTAATTTTACGCAACTGGCATGTACTTGTGCATCCAGCAGACAACGGAAATGATAAGATGGCTTTTATCACCCTGGATAGACTAAATGAATTGTACATGATGCCGTTTGAACTATGTAGCGCTGTCCCTACGATTGAAAGGTTCATAGACCAGTGGTGCGGAGTTGCCACTTCGGAATCGGAATTATTCCGGAGTCATTCCGCATTCTCGCAGCCCCGCAATGAAAAGGGGGCAACGTTTAAGGAATGGAATTGGAATGGAATTAAGCGCATCTTGCCCGGAAGAAATGGGAGTAGAATAACGTCTTTTTTAGAATAGAGCACGTTTTCGTCCTCGTGCTGTTTTTCAAGCTTCATACATGCGTAACTCAAAGCCTCAAATTTGACAATAAAGCTTTATTTTTAAAATGGCCTGGCTGAGTACAAGCACGGTACATGTATAAGCAACGCGCCTACTACATCTTTGTCTTTATATCGTCTCGGTTCTTTGGAAATTTATCTCTGTTCTTCGCGTAACCACGGTCGAGCGGACTTACGGAGGCAGTCTTACTCCCTCTCCTTTCCATCTTGTAGTTTTTTTTTGCCATTTTTTCTCTTGGTGGCGCTCCAGCCGCCTGCTGGCTGCTGTCTGCTGTCTCCATACGCCTGCTGCTACATCCATGCACTGCGACGCAGTGCATCGAAATAGCAGTAAAGGAACACGGGCCCCTGTGGCTAGCATTTTCGGATATCAAGGGAGCGTACGATAGCGTGGTTCAAGAGGTTATGTGGGGAATATTGGACACACTAGGCGTGGATGATGTAGTCACTAATCTCTTAAAAGATATCCATAAAGGTAACAAGGTAATTATAAAGTGGTAAAAACAGGTATTCAAGCCTGCAGAGGTAAAACGGGGGCTTGGGCAGGGGTGTCCCCTGTCACCCTTATTATTCATGATGTACCTACAAGGATTAGAGGCCAAATTAGAGGGAAGTGGACTGGTCTTCAACCTCTCTTTCGTCAAACAAGGACAACTCATTGAACAGGCACTACCAGCATTGATGTACGCAGATGATAAAGTGCTAATGACCGACAACAAGGAAAATTTGCAGGTATTGGTGGACATGTGCGGTAATGAGAGAGATAGGTTAGATGTCAGATTCAGTAAAGAAATATCGGCAGTCATAATTATTAATGACAATGAAGGTAGTGAGCATAGAATACAGGAGGTCACGCTAGCGATAACAGATAAATACAAATACCTGGGAGTATGGATAAACAATGGGGCCGAGTACCTAAAGGAACACGAAGTATTAGTGCCGACTAAAGATAAGAGAAATGCAGCGGTAATGAAAAACAGAGCACTGTGGAATTACGATAGGTATGATGTTGTGAGAGGAATATGGAAAGGGGTCATGGTTCCTGGTCTGACGTTCGGCGATGCGGTCTTCTGCATGAGATCAGAAGTTCAAGCAAGATTAGAAATTAAGCAACGTGGAATAGGTAGACTTGCCTTAGGAGCTCATGGGAATACACCAAATCTGGGAGTACAAGGTGATATGGGATGGACATCATTTGAGGGCAGGGAAGCTAGCAGCAAGATAAAATTTGAGAAGCGATTGAGAGAAATATGGGAGGAGCGTTGGGCTAGGAAGGTATTCAGCTACTTGTACATGAGGAATATTAATACAAAATGGCGGAAGCGAACCAGAAAATTGACTGGTAATTACTTGGAAAACAGCAGGGGGCCGAACCAAAAAGAAATATCGGTTAAGAAGGTGAAGGAAGCCGAGGCCGATATGTGGAGAATTGGCATGATTAAGAAGTCCGCACTAGAGATCTATCGAACTTTTAAGCTAGAAATTGCCAAAAAAAGGATCTATGATACTACTCGGGGTAGTTCTCTACTCTTTGAGGCCAGGATGAGAGTATTGCGAACCAAGACATATCGGGCCAAATACGAAAGGGTAGACCCGGTATGCAGTCCGAGTGCAGAGGAAGAAGAAACTGCGGCCGAATGGAAACTGTGGCTGAATAATGAAACTGCGGCCGAATAATGTTCTGTAAAGGGCTTCACCCTATAGTTCAGGATGATGTCGCAGAGTGTTTCAAAGCACTGGGGTTTATGACAGTGAGGGCAAAATAGACTTTAAGCGGGTAGAAATAACTAGAAGAAGGTTATTTGATTGGTGGCTGAAGTCAAGGCACGAGTTAAAATTAAGCCCTTCACTGCAAACTACGAATCCTGAACCTTACTATTTAAGAGAAAAAATAATTCTAGTTTTCGGTTCTTTAAGTATTACGGCTTTGTGGCGCTAGCCACCACCAGATCTAAAGGGTACAGCCATATACATCAATCCATCCATCCATCCATGCATCCATGCATCCATCCGTCCATCCGTCCATCCATCCATCCATCCATCCATCCATCCATCCATCCATCCATCCATCCATCCATCCATCCATCCATCCATCCATCCATCCATCCATCCATCCGTCCGTCCGTCCATCCATCCATTCATCCATCCATCCATCCATCCATCCGTCCGTCCGTCCATCCATCCATTCATCCATCCATCCATCCATCCATCCATCCATCCATCCATCCATCCATCCATCCATCCATCCATCCATCGTCTTCCCACGCTTCACTCGTTTGCGCTATGTGGCCGTCGGTAACTTTAACGCATAATCGAAACAACACTTCTTCAAGTTGTGATGATTATTAACGCTGGTGCGATGTTTTTGTTCACTGCGAGCTTTTGTATACCAGCTTTCGCACCTTCTCACCACATCTCCCTCCTCCTTTCTTTTGCCATACTCTCCCACCTGTCTTGACACATCAGTGCCTTCGGCCGAAACTCTGTCGGCGAAGGTCCATTTGAGCGTAGCACACAGTCGTACACGATGCACTCCCTCTCAGTACAGACATATAGAGAGAATACACTTTTGAAAGCAATCGTTCGGGTAAGCGCCCGAAGCAGGACAGGCCACGTGACCGCGGCCACGGTGATGCCTCTGTGAGTCCCGACGTGACGATTCGCGCCGATGAGAAGCCACGTTTGCCCTGTTCTAGGGTAGAAAAAGGCCCAGGCGTAAAGCCTCCACCACCGCGCCTGTTGGCGGTTGGAGCATGGCGGCTGGGGTAGCACTAGCATATTGACACGTGCGGTTCTTTTGGTTTACGAAGGAAGACGCTATCACTTTCTGTTAAGCGCAACGCAGGCCGCGTTTATCTTGTATGCCACTCTGGAACGCGTTACGACGCGTGTATAAAAAACTGACACGTGCGGTTCTTTTCGTTTGCGAAGGAAGACGCTATCACTTTCTGTTAAGCGCAACGCAGGCCGCGTTTATCTTGTATGCCACTCTGGAACGCGTTACGACGCGTGTATAAAAAACTGACACGTGCGGTTCTTTTGGTTTACGAAGGAAGACGCTATCACTTTCTGTTAAGCGCAACGCAGGCCGCGTTTATCTTGTATGCCACTCTGGAACGCGTTGCGACGCGTGTATAAAAAGCCGGCGCAGTGCGCCACTGGGGGTCTTTTTTTTTTCCGTCGGCCGATGACTGTTCACGCCGCTGTTGCTATGAGTTGTGTTTGGCCCCGTTTTGCTGGGCACAAGTTCGCCCAATAAACAGTTCGCCTGACACCGCCCTGACTCCTGCGTGCTTCCTCTCAAGTGCTGCGTGTATCACAACCTCGTGACATCTGGTGGAGGTGCTTCTCGGTCCATGTACCGTACGCCCCCGTCCAGCCGTGAGCCAAGCCCAAGCCGGCAAGAGGACGACGCCGACCCGGTCGTTCGAGTGAGCCGAAGACAACAAGGACTACCGCCCGAATACCTGCCGCTCCCCGACAAGGACAAGAAAACAAAGGCTGCTACGAAGCCGGCATCCACGATGACGGAAGCAAGGTCTTCGGCAACCGTGGTCGTCAACCAGCCCAAAGAGCCGCCTACCTTCCGCGGATCGACCTACGAAGACCCGGAAAGCTGGCTTGACATTTACGACCGCGTCGCAGCCCTCAATACGTGGGACCCGGACGACAAGCTACGTCATGTGTATTTTTACCTGGAAGACGCCGCAAGGACTTGGTTTGAGAACCGCGAGTCAACGCTTCGAACCTGGGACGACTTCCGCGTTGCTTTCCTGCGCACCTTTGCAAGCGTCGTGCGAAAGGAAAGAGCCGCAGCACTGCTTGAAACTCGGGTGCAGCTCCCCAACGAAAACGTAACGATCTTTACGGAGGAGATGACGCGACTTTTCCGCCACGCCGACGCCGACATGTCTGAGGACAAGAAGGTTCGCCTGCTTATGCGAGGAGTGAAGCAGGAGCTCTTCGCCGGACTGATCAGAACCCCGCCAAAGACGGTACAAGAGTTCCTCTCCGAGGCTACCACCATCGAGAAGACTCTTGAAATGCGGACCAGCCAATACGATCGGCGCATGTCGCCAGACGTCGCAGAAGTCCGAGGACTCTGCCCCGACGACCTGCGCGAGACCATACGTGCTATTGTTCGTGAAGAACTGCGCCGCATGTTGCCATCGTCTCAGCCCCAAGTCGCCTCTCTCGAAGACGTAGTCCGCGAGGAACTACAGCGCTCACTGAGCGTTCCTGAACGGCCACAGCCCCAACCGGAGGCGATGACCTACGCCGCTACTGCACGACGACCTGTCGCCGCTCCTCGCCAACACCAGGAGCCAACGTCTCCGCAGTTTCGTCGCCAGCCACCGCCGCCACCCCGACGCCTTCCCGCTCGCCAGTAATCCAGCGCTCGCCGAGGAAAACTGACGTTTGGCGCACCCCGAACCACCGCCCACTATGCTACCACTGCGGCAAAGCCGGCACACCTACCGCTACTGCCAGTACCGTGAGATGGGACTGCGTGGCTTCGACGTGAACGCGCCGCGTCCGCGCCCAGGGTGAGCGACCTCGCGACATCGCCGACTACATCGCCGGATCGCAGTGGCAACAACGACGACCATCCCGTTCACCTTCGCCTGGCCGCTACGTCTCCCCGGATCGCCGCCAGTACACCGGCCCTTACCGGGACCGATCCTCAAGCCCCTACCCGGGAAACTAAAGGCAGCAACCGATGGAGGTGCGGTTGCTGCACGACGCAATGCCGAAGATCCTCCTCCGCCGCCGCTGCCGATGACGACGACCACGACGCACGAACTTTCCCGACGTAGTCGCAGTACGCCGCCTGAGCAGAGTCTTTACGACAAAGCCTCGCCGCCGACGCGACATAGCAGCACCGGACCAAGCCGACGCAGCCGTGATCCGACGCCCCGACCTAACCGGAACGCCAGACGACGAACCACCGACCTCGACGTGATCATCGACGGCCACAGCGTCACCGCCCTAGTCGATACCGGCGCCGACTACTCTATCATCAGTGGTCTCTTCGCCGCTAAGCTCAAGAAGGTAAAGACTGCATGGGAAGGACCGGATATCCGAACAGCAGGGGGCCACCTTATAACACCGACTGGAACCTGCACGGCAAGAGTCACGATTCACAGCCAGACGTATTCTGTGAATTTTGTGGTCCTGCAGCAATGCTCGCGAGACGTCATTTTAGGCATGGATTCCTGGACCAGCAAGGCGCAGTAATCGACCTAAGATCCAGGTCAATCACGCTGTCCACGGATAATGCAACGGCGTCAGACTGCAACGTCGCTCACAATGCCTTGAATGTGACAGAAGAGCAGGTAACCATCCCGCCACTGTCGAGCGTCATCATTTCCATCGGCACCAAGCGTCTACCAACTTACAAGGTGTCATCGAAGGCGACCAGCACCTGCTCCTAACCGTCAGATGTGCGTCGCAAGAGGCATAGCCAAGCTTCATAACGGCGAAGCCAAGGTAATGGTGACGAACTTCAGCAAACGAATATAGGCACTTAAATAGGGGCACGACAGTAGCACATCTAAGCGAATTTGTGGAAGCGAGCAATGCCTTCGCCCTCACTGATTCTCAGGGAGCCGCAACGTCGACAGCAGTGTCCGCGCCCGCCTTCGACGTCAATCAAAGCCTTTCCAGGCAGCAACAAAAGGAGCTCAAAGCCTTACTCCACCAATACAAGGACTGCTTCTCGTCGTCGTCAAGGCTTCGTCAGACCCCTCTCGCGAAACATCGCGTCATAACCGACGAATATGCCCGTCCGCTCCGTCAGAGCCCCTACCGAGTTTCTGCACGGGAACGCGAGGCCATCAAGCAACAAGTCGACGAAATGCTGCGTGACGACATCATTCAGCCGTCTACGAGTCCGTGGGCATCACCCGTGGTGTTGGTGAAGAAGAAGGACGGAACCCTACGTTTTTGCGTCGATTATCGTCGCCTGAACAACATCACGAAGAAAGACGTGTATCCCCTCCCACGGATAGACGATGCTCTGGACAGACTCTACAACGCCAAGTATTTTTCGTCGATGGATCTCAAAACCGGCTACTGGCAAATCGAAGTAGACGAGAGAGACCGAGAGAAGACTGCCTTCATAACACCAGACGGCCTATTCGAGTTTAAGGTCATGCCCTTTGGTCTTTGCTCGGCGCCTGCGACGTTCCAACGGGTTATGGACACAGTACTCGCAGGCTTGAAGTGGCAGACTTGCCTCGTCTACTTGGACGACGTAGTCGTATTTTCTTCCAACTTCGACGAGCACCTCCGGCGCCTTGAAGCTGTTCTTCGGGTAATCAAAGCCTCGGGACTTACCCTGAAGCCAGAAAAGTGCCGCTTCGCCTACGAGGAACTATTGTTCCTTGGCCACGTTATCAGCAAGTCGGGAGTGCTCCCTGATCCACAGAAAACAGCTGCGATCGCCGACTTTCCTGCACCCACCGACAAGAAAGCAGTACGGCCGATTTCTTGGCCTCTGCGCTTATTACAGGCGCTTCGTGAAGAACTTTTCGCGGATCGCCGAGCCACTGACGTACCTCACGAAGGCCGACGTCGACTTCAAATGGGAAACGCCGCAAGTCGAGGCATTTCAAGAATTAAAGCGACGCCTGCAAACGCCGCCAATACTGGCGCACTTCGACGAAGAAGCTGACACCGAAATTCACACGGACGCAAGCAGCACAGGGCTCGGCGCCGTGATCGTGCAGAGGACCGACGGACTTGAAAGGGTCATCAGTTACGCTAGCCGGTCACTTTCGAAGGCAGAAGCCAATTATTCCACGACAGAAAAGGAATGCCTTGCCATCATCTGGGCTACATCAAAGTTCCGCCCCTACCTGTACGGCAGGCCTTTCAAAGTCGTGAGTGACCACCACGCCTTGTGTTGGCTAGCTAACTTGAAGGATCCATCAGGGCGCCTCGCACGGTGGAGTCTCAGACTACAAGAATTTGACATCACCGTCGTCTACAAGAGCGGACGAAAGCACTCCGATGCCGACTGCTTGTCTCGCGCCCCTGTCGATCCGCCGCCCCAGGATGACCAGGACGACGACTCTTTCCTGGGACCCATAAGTACCGACGACTACGCGGAACGCCAACGGGCTGACCCGGAGCTCAAGATCCTCATGGACTACCTGCAAAGCAAGACCGCCGACGTGCCGAAAGTATTCCGCCGAGGACTGGCTTCGTTTTTCCTGCGAAACAACATCCTCCTGAAGAAAAACTTCTCGCCGCTCCGCGCCGACCACCTCCTCGTGGTACCTTCAGCGTTACGTCCAGAGGTTCTGGAAGCATTACACGACGACCCGACAGCCGGACATCTTGGTGTTTCCCGCACACTGTCACGAATACAAGAAAAGTACTATTGGCCTCGCCTCGCTGCCGACGTCGCCCACTACGTAAAAACATGCAGAGACTGTCAGCGACGCAAGACGCCGACAACTAGGCCAGCCGGACTTCTGCAACCCGTCGAACCACCTCAACGGCCATTCCAACAAATCGGCATGGACTTACTGGGGCCGTTCCCGACGTCAACTTCTGGCAACAAATGGATTGTCGTAGCGACTGACTACCTCACCCGCTATGCCGAAACAAGGGCCTTGCCCAAGGGCACTGCCGCCGAGGTCGCCATGTTCTTCATTGAGAACATCGTCCTCCGCCACGGAGCCCCCGAGGTCCTCATCACCGACAGAGGTACGGCCTTTACGGCGACCTAACGCAAGCGATCTTGAGGTACAGTCAGACAAGCCACCGCCGAACCACCGCGTACCACCCACAGACGATGGCCTCACCGAGCGTCTAAATAAGACCATCGCCGACATGCTGGCCATGTACGTGGACGTCGAGCACTAGGCGTGGATGATGTAATCACTAATCTCTTAAAAGATATCTATAAAAGTAACAAGGTAATTATAAAGTGGTAAAAACAGGTATCCAAGCCTGCAGAGGTAAAACGGGAGCTTAAGGCAGGGGTGTCCCCTGTCACCCTTATTATTCATGATGTACCTACAAAGATTAGAGGCCAAATTAGAGGGAATTGGACTGGGCTTCAACCTCTCTTTCGTCAAACAAAGAAAACTCACTGAACAGGCACTACCAGCATTGATGTACGCAGATGATATAGTGCTAATGGCCGACAACAAGGAAGATTTGCAGATATTGGTGGGCATGTGCGGTAATTAGGGAGATAGGTTAGATTTCAGATTCAGTAAAGAAAAATCAGCAGTCATAATTTTTATTGACAATGAAGGTAGTGAGCTTAGAATACAGGAGGTAACGCTAGCGATAACAGATAAATACAAATATCTGGGCGTATGGATAAGCAATGGGGCCGAGTACCTGAGGGAACACGAAGTATTAGTGTCGACTTGTCGACTAAAGGTTACAGAAATGCAGCGGTAATGAAAAACATGGCACTGTGGAATTCCAATAGGTATGATGTTGTGAGAGGAATATGGAAAGGAGTCATGGTTCCTGGTCTGACATTCGGCAATGCGGTCTTGTGCATGAGATCAGAAGTTCAAGCAAGATTAGAAATTAAGCAACGTGGAATAAGTAGGCTTGCCTTAGGAGCTCACGGGAATACACCAAATCAATCAGGGAGTACAAAGTGATATGGGATGGACATCATTTGAGGGCAGGGAAGCTAGCAGCAAGATAAAATTTGAGTAGCGATTGAGAGAAATATGGGAGGAGCGTTGGGCTAGGAAGGTATTCAGCTACTTGTACATGAAGAATGTCAGTACAAAATGGCGGAAGCGAACCAGAAAATTGACTGGTAAATACTTGGAAAACAGCAGGGGCCAAACCAAAAAGAATTATCGGTTAAGGAGGTGAAGGAAGCCGAGACCGATATGTGGAGAATTGGCATGATTAAGAAGTACGCTCTAGAGATCTATCGAACTTTTAAGCTTGAAATTGCCAAGAAAAGGATCTATGATAATACTCGGGGTAGTTCTCTACTGTTTGAGGCCAGGACGAGAGTATTGCGAACCAAGACATATCGGGCCAAATACGAAGGGGTAGACACGGTATGCAGTCCGAGTGGAGAGGAAGAAGAAACTGCGGAACACGTTATAGTGTTTTGTAAAGGGCTTCACCCTATAGTTCAGGATGATGCCGCAGAGTTTTTCAAAACACTGGGGTTTATGAACCGTGAGGGCAAAATAGACTTTAAGTGGGTAGAATTAACTAGAAGGAGGTTATCTGATTGGTGGCTAAAGTCAAGGCATGAGTTAAAATTAAACCCTTCACTGCGAACTACGAATCCTCAACCTTACTATTTAAAAGAAAAATAAATCTAGTTTTTGGTTCATTAAGTATTACGGCTTGGTGGCGCTAGCCACCACCAGATCTAAAATGTACAGCCATATCCATCCATCCATCCATCCATCCATCCATCCATCCATCATCCATCCATCCATCCATCCATCCATCCATCCATCCATCCATCCATCCATCCATCCATCCATCCATCCATCCACCCATCCATCCATCCATCCATCCATCCATCCATCCATCCATCCATCCATCCATCCATCCATCCATCCATCCATCCATCCATCCATCCATCCATCCATCCATCCATCCATCTATCCATCGTCTTCCCACGCTTCACTCGTTTGCGCTATGTGGCCGTCGGTAACTTTAACGCATAATCGAAACAACACTTCTTGAAGTTGTGATGACTATTAACGCTGGTGCGATGTTTTTGTTCACTGCGTGCTTTTGTATACCAGCTTGCTCACCTTCTCACCTCATCTCCCTCCTCCTTTCTTTGGCCATACTCTCCCACCTGTCTTGACACATCAGTGCCTTCGCCCGAAACTCTGTCGGCGAAGGTCCATTCGAGCGTAGCACACTGTCGTACACGATGCACTCCCTCTCAGTACAGACATATAGAGAGAATACACTTTTGAAAGCAATCGTTCGGGTAAGCGCCCGAAGCAGGACAGACCACGTGACCGCGGCCACGGTGACGCCTCTGTGAGTCCCGACGCGACGATTCGCGCCGATGAGAAGCCACGTTTGCCCTGTTCTAGGGTAGAAAAAGGCCCAGGCGTAAAGCCTCCACCACCGCGCCTGTTGTCGGTTGGAGCATGGTGGCTGGGGCAGCACTAGCACATTGTTACGGCATCTTCGGGGTCTAGAGAATGTTCATAGAAGCCTGAGCGACCGGGCTCTTACCAAGTGCGCCGGTTGGGCTTTCTCGCTAGAGTGGGGTCAATTGGTAGAAGTAATCCAGCCGGCTTGCTTGATGGCGGCTTCTGACGCTGGCATTCACAACAGCCTTTGACGTACTGCTTCACGCTTGGCGAAAGTCCGGGGTGGTAGTACGTCTCGCTTACCCTGGCGAGTGTTCGCGAGTAGCCTAGGGGACCAGATGTCGGCTCGTTATGACACGCGAATAGAAAAACGTCCCGCATGTCTTCCGGAACGACGAGGTGGTAAGCGCGGCTCGTAGCAAGTGCGTTTGTCTTGTACAGTACATTATATACTGCACTAATACACAGGCTGTTGCGTCCAGTAGTCCACGCTCGAGCAGCTCATGTTTGTGTAGCGCAACGCATTGGTAGACGGCAATTGTTTTATCTCAGTATTTAAGAGCCAACTGTTCGAAAAGCTGTCATTAACAATTTGGTTTTAACAATTAAACAGTGAACCATCCAGTTAGCTCATAACAACTCGCGGCAAAATTTCATTGAACAAAACAAAAATTACGCCTCTTTTTGCACCTTGTTCGGCTTACGACCTCCATTGCAGCACTTAAAAAATCAAGTGGACGCCTAAGCACTTTTTATGAGGTAAGCCTGGGGACTAAAAAACTAGTGAACATTTGCCGGACGTGTTCAGAATATCAGGCATTGGGGAGATTAAGCTCAGGAGATCAGACATTCCTGAATGTCGAGGACAGGGCTGGTCATCCGACACTCCCACTGCTCCGGGGAGGGATTATGTCGTTATTATTATCATTTTTATCTTTTTGCAACTTTATTTGGTTCCTACAGCTCGGCTTATATCCGTACTCGCATCGCCAAACAAAGATGACATTGGGAAGTAACTTATTTTGCTACACTCTTAATACTGTATTATCATGCTCAAATTTGACATGTAGGCCTGAGTATATGTTCTATACACGTCAAAAACCAGAACGCATTCTCTGGGTTCACCTGTAGTTACCCAAAGCCAAGGTTTGGCGCGGTGTAGAAGTGGGAACAATCCGCCGTCTTGTAAAAAAGAAACCGACGCGTAAGTTGATGCACAAATGAATTATCCCAACAGACACTGAAGGGAGAAACTAAGTCTTCCTGCAAACTGATTCACGTTGATACCCCACACGAAAGCGAGAATATACCAAACGCACTGCCTGATCTGTATCTCACGAGCAGTTTAGTACCTGACACACGTAAATAACTTTCCCCACAAGGAAGACATTGCATAGCTGTGTGCAGGCGAACACAGAAATTTTTTCTTTTTTTGTGAGGTGCACTTGACAAGCGTAAGTGGTGACGAGCAGTGCGGCTCTGTGTTTCGTATTCGATGGAAAGGCATGAGGTGCTCGAGCTGTGGTGCGCTGTTCCGACTAATACTAACACCATCAGATCTAACGGGTTTCGTATCCAATGGACAAAATTTTAGTAAAGTTCAGTTTTCTCCAAACGCACTTATGTTTGTTGTGTCGTCAGATACGCGGGACAAAACAGCTTAGTCTTCTATAACGCTACTTTTATCAGCATAAATATACGTTGTCGTCATTTTAGCTTTAGCAAATTTAACATTAAACATTATCCAAACATGAGATAAGTTTAAGCATGCTCGCCATGCAAATACTATGGGTAGCTTCTTATAATCATGAATACACCAACTCAAATATAGTTACTGTTGAGTGGACTGAATTTCCCGCATGTGGTGAAGTACCACGAAGTAGCTCACAAGTGCCCTACAAAAATATTTGGAAACGTATTTTGTCTTTCGGTAATTATGATTAGCCTTATAGCATTTCGGCTGCTATATTATGACAAGTGGTAAAATGGGAATCAATTATCGCAGCGCTCTATCAAACTGACGAGGGAAAGGCGATCACCATGAACACAGGTGAGTTACATTGGAGAAGAAAAATACTTTAGGAACAAACGACAAAATGGATGAACGACAAACTATTTCTGCTAGTTTTATTACTTACCGTGGTGTATGATATCTGTTCTCGACATGTTAAGGTGTCAGAGAAAAATGATTCTTGTAGTGTCATATTTATTTTCTCCATAGATGTAGATATTGTATTTTAAGCATTTTAGCTTTGGGCTTTCCACTCGCCATTTATTGCCCACCGTGCATGCACGATGACAGCACAGTATCTCAAGTGTTCAAAGACTGTAGCCTGTGGCTTCGGTTTGAGTGACCGAAAAGCTACCAGCTCAGTATCGTTATATAGCTGCCAACTCTTCTCACGTGCACATATTTGGGAGCACCGCAGAGCCTGCGCGTGTTAACCACTGTTTTCACGTTTTGGTATTTGTGGAAGCTGCTTCAAAAAAGCTTTCCTAAACCCTTGTCTGAAATGGCAGCACGTATTTTGCCAATTGAAGTGCGTAGATTATATTTTACCATAAAGTTTATTTACTGGTAAATACTCGCTCCTCTGCTCTGTAATGCTACTCGAAATGCTACTCGAAAGCGAAAGCCACATGCCAGCAATGAACGACCAAACAGTGTCAAAAACTGCTATAAGGGCTGTTTTAGACGTTATCAAAAGCGCTGGGCCAGACACTAGACTTTAGGGTGCTATGCTAAGTGGCTATTGTACATACGCACCACCCCTTCTTGTCCCCATCATCACCCTTCATCACTCTTTCTTTCTTGCTTTTCTTATCCCTTGTATAGAGTAGCAAACTAGAGCGAACGAGCTCAGGCTGACCTCTCTGCCTTCCAATAAATTCTTACTCACTCACACTCTACTCGAAATGCGGAAGTAGCTATTTGGAACGAAAGATTTGTTTTATCGTGCTTACTCTGCACACCAATGCCAGTTACAAATGGGGATTATACAGCCGCAGAGGGAGGTCTCCAAGTCAACTGGCTGTACATAGGGCCTCTCATATGGAAGGAGTATTAGAAGTATCTATAACGCAGCTAAATGTGCACACAAACTAAAGAATGTGAAAAAAGAGCACCAACACTTACATGGTTTCATTATAAAAATGGTGAAGACGTGGTGATGATGAAATGAACCTTCTCAGTGCAAATAAATCGACAGTTGAATTTCAATGCGTAGATATGATAGATTCTCAATATGATATGGTAGTTAGTTGCAGAGCTGCGTGTGACTGAGACGTCACTAGTGAACTTACCACAACTAGTTTTGAGTTTATGTAATAAATAGCTATTGCTGCAAGCGAAATGGGTAGACAAAGAGTGAGGATACTGGCTTTTGGTAATTTTGGCGAACGCATGCTTTCCATTAGTAGATTTGTGGATCAGTATTCTGAGTGCAAATTTGTGCAGTTTTCCTACCTGCAGAATACCGTTAGAGATGAGCCATGCAGATGCTTGTGATGTGTAGGTGCTATGCACCATGATGCGAATAACTTGAGCTTCATCGTGTTGCAATGTTGATTACTGAATACATGCTTCAATTTGATGGTGTGGAATAACGAATATACGTCTGAAATAAAACGTATTAAAGAGAGATGAGTGCTTTCGCAAATATCAAATTTCGGTCTTTCATTCATAATGTTACGGGTAACCTATTTAATAAATTGAGTACGATGCACCGTGCTTGGCGAACAAGATGGTGACAGTTCATCAACAACCAGCCACCAACGTCGTCTTTCTCTTTCTTGCAGCCAGGCTGTGCCGGCTGTTGTGTATCATAACCCCCCGGCAGTAGAAGCACCGTCTTGGTTCTTGAGCAACTTGGATGCCGTAGAAGGAGGGTGATAAGGCTTGAGTCGAGCTATGTGCACGATGTCACTCGAAGGTGACGATGATGACGTTGAATCGGCTGGAACGATCTCGTATGTAACGTCAATCACCTGGCGAACGACGCGGTATGGTCCAGTGTAGCGTGACAGCAGTTTTTTCAGAAAGCCCTACACGCCGAGTGAGGGACCAGAGGAGGACAAGGGAACCCGGTGAAAAATGCACGTTTCTTTGATGGGAATCGTAGAGCTGTCTCTGGTGCTCCTGTGAGGCCTGCAGGCGGCTGCGGGCGAGTTAGCATGCGTGGTCGGCTCGCGCGATGGCTTCGCCGGCATACTCAGTGACCGAGGGCAGCAAGGTGTCAAATGGTAGGGTGGGTTCTCGGCCGTATAGAAGATAGAATGGTGAATAGCCGGCAGTGTCGTGACGTGACGAATCATATGCGAACGTCACAAATGGCAAATGAACGTCCCAGTTCTGGTGGTCGGCCGCTACGTATTTAGAAAGCATGTCGGTTATGGTGCGGTTGAAGCGCTCCGTAAGACCGTTCATTTGCGGATGGTGCGAAGTGGCAAACTTGTGCTTGGCAGAGCAAGAGCGCAGGATTTAATCAACGACAGCTGACAAAGAGGTCCGGCCCTGGTCAGTGAGAAGTTGGCGTGGAGCTCCGTGCGCTAAAATAATATCACATTGCAGAAAGTCCGCCACAGTGGTTGCGCAACTCGTCGGAAGTGCTCGTGTGATAGCGTACCGTGTCACATAGTCAGGGGCGACAGCGATCCATTTGTTGCCTGAGCTGGAGATTGGGAATGGACCAAACAGGGCGAGGCCAACTCGAAAAAAGGTTCAATGGGAACGTCGATCGGCTGAAGGAATCCAGCTGGTAGGGAAGATGGCTTTTTGCGGCGCTGGCAGGGCTCACAAGCGGCGACGTAGCGTCGAACAGAGCGGGCAAGACCAAGCCAAAAGAAACGACGACGTACACGGTCGTACGTGCGAGAGACGCCCAAGTGGCCTGCCAAAGGAGCGTCATGAAGTCGGTTGAGAACAGTCGCACGAAGATGTGTTGGTATGACGAGGAGCAAGTCATGGCCATATGGATCGATGTTACGGCGATACAGGATGCCGTCTTTTACCAGGAACATTTGTAGAGATGCGTCGCGAGGCATTGACTCAATGATGTTATCAATGATGGTTCACAGAGAAGCATCCCGGCGTTGTTCGTTGCCAAGGTTGAGTAGCTGCATCACAGACAGAAGGTATGGAAAGGTGTCAGTATGGGCAGCCTCTTCCACAGGGTAGCGTGATAAACAATCTGCATCTTGATGTGACCACCCTGTTTTGTACGATACGGTGAACGTGTATTCTTGTAATCGTAGGGACCAACGAGCGAGGCGTCCTGTGGGATCCTTGAGTGAGGCCAGTCAGCAGAGCGCGTGGTGGTCGGTGACTACCCGGAATGGACGCCCGTATAAGTATGGGTGAAACTTGGCGACTGCCCATACAACAGCGCGACACTCACACTCCGTGAATGAATAGTTGCGCTCGGCTGTAGATAGCAGTCGGCTTGCATATGCTATAACACGGTCATGTCCGCGTTGGTGTTGCAATAGCATTGCCCCGATTCCATGCCTACTAGCGAACCTCGGTTGGAGCTGATGGATCGAAATGAGCTAAAATTGGCGGTGTTGTAAGGAGCGTCGTGAGCTGAGAAAAAGATGAGGCTTGATTAGCGCCCCAGAAAAACGGGGTTTCCTTCTTCAGGAGGTTCGCGAGTGGGCGTGCAATGATGGCGAAGTCCTTAACAAACCATAGAAAGTAGGAGCACAAGCCCACAAAACTGCGAACGTCCTTTGTTGATTTCGGAACAGAAAAGTCCATGACGGCGCGAATTTTCTCGGGATCCGGGCGGACGCCTGCGGCATCGACGATGTGGCCAAGTACGGTTATTTGACGACGAGCAAAGTGGCATTTCGACGAGTTCAGTTGAAGTCCGGCTCGACGAAAAACTTCAAGAATCACCGATAAACGCTTGAGATGGGAGTCGAATGTGGGCGAGAAAACGATAACGTCATCTAAGTAACATAAGCTGGTTGACCATTTTAACCCTTGGAGCAATGAGTCCATCATTCTTTCGAATGTGGCCGGTGCATTACAGAGACCAAAGGGCATAACCTTGAAGTAATAAAGCCCGTCATGAGTGACGAATGCGGTCTTTTCACGGTTCTTCTCGTCCACAGCGATCTGCCAATAGCCACAACGAAAGTCGATAGTGGAAAAATACGTAGCACCGTAAAGGCAGTCTAAGGCATCGTAGATTCTAGGTAACGGGTAAACATCTTTCTTTGTAATTTTGTTGTGATGCCTATAATCTACACAAAAGCGCCATGTTCCATCCTTCCTTCTGATCAGGACGACAGGAGAAGCCCAGGGGCTACAAGACGGCTCGATTATGTCTTTTGCAAGCATCTTTTCGACTTCCTGTTGTATGACTGTGCGCTCGGACGCGGAAACACTGTATGGACGTCGGTGAATGGGAGTCGCGTCACCAGTATTGATGCGATGAGTGACAACACTCGTTCGGCTTAAAGTTGTGCTAGCGAAGTCAAAAATGTCACTATAGGACTCCAGGATGTGATGAAGGCCTTCCGTTTGATCAGGAGTGAGGTCTGATGGTACCATGTGGTCAACGTCGACGCCCGATGAACGTGATAGAGTTGGTTCATAGTCTGAGGTGCAGCAATCATCCACTCTCAAGGGCTTCACCGTATGGTATTGTAGGGCAGTAATTTCGGCCAGGTAGATACCTTGGGGAAGAATTTGGGCAGTTAGGGCAAAATTGACAATAGGAAGGCTTGGGAGGTTTTCAACAATATTCAAATTAGTATGCAGATCAGCGACTCCATGCGTAAGCATCACGGCATGAATTGGTGCCACCATGTAATCGCCGTCAGGTACAGGTGGTGTAGAGAAGAGGTCGATATGCGCGACACAGTTAGGCGGAAGGCGTGCGAAATCAATGCAGCAAAGGCGGCTTTGGGGTGGGTTGGTCAGATCAGAAAGTAGAGGCATTTCAAGGTCAATACAGCCGGCTGAACAATCTATAAGGGCCGGGTGAGCGGTTAGAAAATCCAAGCCTAGAATTACTTCATGAGGGCAATTTTCTATAACGGTGAAAAGAACAGCAGTGCTTCTATCGGCGATAGTCACACGGGCGGAGCACATGCCAATAATCGCGGCAGTTTCCCCGTCGGCGACTCGAACGTCTCGGTTCAAGGCGAGTGTGTTAACTTTCTTTAGGCAGCGACGAAGAGCAGCACTCATTATGGACACATGCGCACCGGTATCGATCAACGCGCGGACAGGTACATTGTCTAAGGTGACGTTCAACAGATTCCGGGTGGTCGGTAATGTTACACGAGGTTTTCTTGCAGAGGTGGTCGTCAATGCAGCTTCACCTCCAGAAGCTGCACTGCCTAGTTTTCCGGTCGGGGGCGCTGCGAATAGGTCGTAGAGGCATTTCAAGGTCAATACAGCCGGCTGAACAAGACGTTCGAGTGAACGACGTTCGAGACGTTCGAGACGTTCGAGTGAGCGTCGGGCTGTCAAGGTGGATGGACGTGTTTTTTGAGCGCTCCGGATCGACTGCGCAGATAAGTGTTTTTGCATGTTTTGAGCTTGTCTTTATAATTATAAGGCAGCGGTTGAAATCTTCGTAGCACTTATTTTATGGTACGGCTTTTTCGGGGGCCAGACACCAGGTATTTATTAGTTAGTGCGGGTGTGTGTGTGTGTTTGAAATTTTTGTTGTTGTTGTTTTTTTTTCTTTTGCCACCCCGTGGGGGAGGTGCGCGTACATTGAACACGCAAATTTTTGTAGTAGAGCATAGAATTTCTTTTTTTTTCGAAGTGCAGGGCTCGAGTTTAGTAATTATCGAGTATAGGGACAATTGGTGTCAGAAAGGCATGGTTAAAAAGACTGTAAAGTGTTCAGGATGTGGAGTGGGTTTGAAAGTGGACCCAAGCGTAGAAGCGGATGGAGAAGAGGCTGACGCGAAGTGTAGGCAATGTGAGGTCGAGGAAAAAATGGAGAAAATGATGGTTGCCCAGAGTGAACTGCTGGTGAGAATCGCCGAGCTCGAGACTGCGTTGGCGACAGAGCAAGAGAAAACGAGGTCAATGGGAGAACGACTGAAGTCCGCCGAGGAAGCGCTAGCGAAGCTGAACAAAGAAGCGACCTACCGAGAGAACAGTAGAGAACCGGCAAACAGAACGGTGAAGAAGGAAAAGCGAGCAAGTTTGGAAAAAACAGGTTTAGCCGGTTCAACTGTCGCAAGGCTTCAGCGAGGTAGTGGGGGGGGGGCAGGGAGGGAACAAAGCAGCCGGCGTCACAGGTGCAAGTAGCCCCCAGGTGCAGAACGATCCAGCTGAAAAGTCACAGCATGTGATAATCGCCGGGGACTCGAATTTAAATCGATGCACAGAAGCCATCAAAGAGAGGGTAAGAGGTGACAAGAGGGTTGCAGTAGGGGCGTTCCCAGGACGCAAGCTGGAAGCAGTCATGAGGCAAGCGAGCGCAAAGCTCAAAACGACAGCTGATAGACGAAGCCTCGTGATAATTTCAGGCGGTTTAAACGATGTCCTCAATGAAGATGCAGCAGGACTAGCAGCCACACTGGCGAAAGGCGTCGATGACATGCGCGCCACTTCTCCTAAGGTACAAGTAGTGATATGCACGATACCGGAGGTACCGGTGCGTGATAGCAACCTGCAAAGAGCGGTGGTCAACGCAAACCAAGAGATATGGCGGATGAGTCGAGAGAAAGGTTTTGAGGTGGTGGAAATAAACAGAGAGGTGCATAGGTGGGGGGGTTTTCAACGAGACAGAATTCACTTCGATGGGCGGCTAGGTCATGAGGTGGGTTGGCGACTTGCAGGACGCGCAGTAGCTTTTTTGGGGGGCAAACGAGCCCTTCGGGGTGCAGGATAGCTAGTAACGAGGAAAACAACCAGGGAGACTCTTCGACAGGTGGTATGGACAGATACGATTCCAAAGTGGCACCAATATCTAAGAAAGGTGGAGTCCGGGGCATAAATAGACGTAGCCACGAGCGCCGAGCCAATTCAGACATAGGGTATATTAACATGCAGGGTGGTAGGAACAGGCTGAAGTGGGAAGAGATAGAAGAACAGCTAAGGGAAGAGAGGCCGATGGTATACGGTTTTGTAGAAACACATCTCAGGGACATGGAACAACCTCCGAATAATCCGGACTACGCGTGGGAATATTGTAATAGAACAGAAGGCAGCAGAAAGGGGGTGGTATTGGGGCATTCATTCATAAAAGTACAGACTGGCAAAGGGTCAAGCAGGAGTGCAAGGAACATTTATGGCTAAAAGGGAAAGTGGCAGGTCAAATGACACTCCTTGGTTTCGTGTACTTGTGGACGGCAGCAAAGGCCAGAGAGGAAAACCAGGCAATGGTAGAGTGTATATCAAAGGACATCCAGGAGTTAGGAAGAGAGTGCGAGATAATTATACTAGGAGACATGAATGCGCACATAGAAGATATAGATGGGTATACCGACCCGACAGGCAAAATGATCATGAATATGTGTGAAAGGCTTGATTTGATCATTTGCAACAGTACCGAGAAGTGCGAAGGGCAAATAACATGGGAGGTAGGAAGGCTTCAGTCGACGATAGATTATGCACTGATGTCACATAGGATGTATGATAAGCTCAGGGGAATGCACATAGATGAAGGTGGCTCTAGAAGTCTGGGTAGCGATCACAAACGTATCAAGCTAAGTTTTGGAAGAGCAGTGAAAGTGGGAAGGAGACAAGATGAGCAACTACAGGAAAATTTTTATTCAGAAAGGCAAATTGAAATAGCCACTAAACAAATTGAGAAAGTAATCACGGAGGATAATAAGACAGTGTGGACATACACGAATCTAATTAGACTCTTTGAGTTAGAGCTTGCTAAGACGCGTGAGAAGTCACCCTGGAAAAGAAGACACAAACCCAAAAGTTGGTGGGATGAAGAAGTTAAGAGAGCCATAGCAAAACGTCAGGAAGCCTCTAGGGAACACAGACATGCTAAGCAGCGGGGTGAACCGACAGATGAAGTTGAAAGAAAATGGGCAACCTTTCTAAGCTGTAGAAGGGATGCATCCCTTCCGATCAATGGAAAGATTAGAAGGAAGGGAGCTCAGTGGCTGGCAGAAGTACATAAAAAAGATAGAAAGGCAGCTGCGAAATTTTGGAACCATCTAAACTCCCTAAGAAATGAGACGAGCCTAGAGCAGAGTTTTATAACTACAGCCCAAGGTGCTAGGCTAGAAGGGGACGAAGCTATTGAATATATAAGAACAAGGGTGACAGAAAAATTTCAACAAAGTACTTTATGCACCACAATAGACAAGGACGAATCAAGTGGTGCAATGGCTCCATTTTCACAACAAGAGTGGGAAAGGGCTGAGAAAAGGGTCCCTAGTAGTACATCAACAGGCCCAGATGGCATTCCAATTAGGCTGATAAAGACATTAGGTCCGAAGTCTAAGCAGGCTTTGAGAGAGGCAGTGAGCACAATAATAATCGATGGTGAAGTCCCCGATGGATGGAAACTTAGCAGGATGAGCATGATCTATAAAGGAAAGGGGGACAAAGCTGACATAAACAACTACCGTCCTATAACAGTGACATCAGTGGTCTACAGGCTGGCGATGCAGATTATAAAGGAAAGACTGCAGGCATGGATAGATGATGAGGGGGTGCTGGGGGAACTGCAGAATGGGTTTCGGAAACACAGGAGGTTGGAAGACCATTTGTTCTCACTGACGCAGTGCATCGAAATAGCAGAAAAGGAACACAGGCCTCTGTGGCTAGCATTTTTGGATATCAAGGGAGCGTATGATAGCGTGGTTCAAGAGGAATTGTGGGGAATACTGGACACACTAGGCGTGGAACATGTAGTCACTAATCTTTTAAAGGGTATCTATAAAGGTAACAAGGTAGTTATAAAGTGGGAAAAACAGTTATCCAAGCCTGCAGAGGTAAAACGGGGGCTTAGGCAGGGGTGCCCCCTGTCACCCTTATTATTCATGATATACCTACAAGGATTAGAAGCAAAATTAGAGGGAAGTGGGCTGGGCTTCAACCTCTCTTTAGTCAAACAAGGAAAACTTATTGATCAGGCACTACCAGCATTAATGTACGCAGATGATATAGTGCTAATGGCCAACAATAAGGAAGATTTGCAGAGATTGATGGACATCTGCGGTAATGGGGGAGATAGGTTAGATTTTAGATTCAGTAAGGAAAAATCAGCAGTCATGATTTTCAATGACAACGAAGGTAGTGAGCTTAGAATACAGGAGGTCACGCTAGAGATAACACATAAATACAAATATCTGGGCGTATGGATAAGCAATGGGACCGAGTATCTGAGGGAACACGAAATATACGTGACGACTAAAGGTAACAGGAATGCAGCAGTCATGAAAAATAGGGCACTGTGGAATTACAATAGGTATGATGTTGTGAGAGGAATATGGAAAGGGGTCATGGTTCCTGGGCTGACGTTCGGCAATGCGGTCTTGTGCATGAGATCAGAAGTTCAAGCAAGATTAGAATTAAGCAACGGGGAATAGGTAGGCTTGCTTTAGGAGCTCACGGGAATACACCAAATCAGGGAGTACAAGGTGATATGGGATGGACATCATTTTAGGGCAGGGAAGCTAGCAGCAAGATAAAATTTGAGAAACGATTGAGAGAAATGGGGGAAGAGCGTTGGACTAGGAAGGTTTTCAGCTACTTGTGCATGAAGAATGTCGATACGAAATGGAGGAAGCGAACCAGGAAGTTGACTGGTAAATACTTAGAAAACAGCAGGTGGCCAGACCAAAAAGAACTATCGGTTAAGAAAAAGTGAAGGAAACTGAGACTGACATGTGGAGAATGGGCATGATTAAGAAGTCCGCACTAGAGACCTATCGAACCTTTAAGCAGGAAATTGCCAGGGAAAGGATCTATGATAATACTCGGGATAGTTCTCTACTGTTTGAGGCCCGGACGGGAGTACTGCGAACCAAGACATATCGGGCCAAATACGAAGGAGTAGACACAGTATGCAGTGCGTGTGGAGAGGAAGAAGAAACTGCCGAACACTTGATAATGTTCTGTAAAGGGCTTCACCCTATAGTTCAGGATGATGGCGCTGCGTTTTTCAAAGCACTGGGGTTTAGGGACCGGGAGGGCAAAATAGACTTTAAGCGGGTAGACTTAACTAGAAGGAGGTTATCTGGTTGGCGGCTAAAGTCGAGGCACGAGTGAAAATTAAACTCTTCACTGCAAAGTACGAATCCTCAAACTCACTTTTTAAGAAAAAAAAATAAATAAATATAGTTTTTGGTTCATTAAGTATTACGGCTTGGTGGCGCTAGCCACCGCCCGATCTAAAGGGTACAGCCATATCCATCCATCCATCCATCCAGAGGCAGGACGGCGTTGTGGTGGCGAACGAGATTGACGCGAGCAGGGAATGGTGAGCGGGCGTAGCGAGGTCTCGTCAGAGGTGCGGCAGAATCAGATGATGTGGTCGGCATAGGGGAATCAAAATCAAATGTCGATTACGACTGGTAGACAGAAGTGGCCTGGGTAGGAGGCCCATAGTGCGCCGGCGGAACCCAGTGATTGCGGCAGTGACGGGCAATATGACGAACACGTCGGCAGTTGAAGCATATGGGCTTGTCGTCCAGTGTACGCTATTCAGACAAATTGCGCTGTCGAGAGTAGTTGGAACCAAATCGAGAAGCGGAGGGACGACGATAAAACGGCTCGGCAAAGTAGACTGGTTGAATGGGGTGTAGGCCGACGTTCGATAATTCTTGACGAACGACGGCTTGTATCAGTTAGATTGTGGTCGGTGAAGGATCAAGCGCTCAAAATGGAGTACCTACTGCTTGGGATGCCTCGACCTCGCGACGAATGATACGGGTGAGGTTGTCACTTCGGGGAACTGGGCGGACGGCGTCATCACAAGAGGAAGTAGCAGCTGTGTTCGGTAGGCGCGTGATGCCATGGGTGACGCGGCGGGCTTTAGCCTGCTCTAGACGGCTGCATTCTGTCAGGATCGTGTCGATGCTCGAGACAATATCAAAAACCAGCAAGTTGAAGGCCCCATCAGCAATACCTTTGAGGACGTGATTAACTTTTTCTTCTTCTGACATGCACTGGTCGACCTTGCTACAAAGCACCAAGACGTCAAGAATGTATGAGACGTACGATTCAGTAGACGTCTGGGCGCGAGTGGCGAGATTCTTCTTGGCAGCAAGCTGACGACCAGATGAATCGCCGTAAAGATCACGGATCTTCGATTTGAAAAGATCCCAGCTTGTGATTTCGGTTTCGTTGGTTTCGAACCATGTCCGCGGCGTGCCGTCGAGGTAGAACTTGACATTGGCGAGCATGAGCGTGGGATCCCAGCGATGGGTAGCACTGACTCGCTCGTACCGGTGCAGCCAAAAGTCAACGTCGATGGTACCGTCAGCGGAGAAAGTTCAAGGATCCCGCAGGGGTGGCAGGGTGATGTAGGTTGTCGACTCGGATCGAGAGACCGGTGGGTATGAGGCACCGGCAGTTGTAGTAGCCGAAGAGTCCGCGGTGTTGCGACCGCTGCGCGTCTCCATCGAGGTACGGGAGTCGTCCACCTCCAACAATAATGTTACGAGTAACCTATTTAATAAATTATATACGATGGACCGTTCTCTACAAACAAGATGGCGAGAGTTCATCAACAACCAGCAACCAAAGTCGTCTTTCTCTTTCTTGCAGCCAGGCTGTGCCGGCAGTTGTGTATCAATATTACCGTGTCGTAATCTGCCTGTTTGTTAATCATAAAACATGCTCATAATGTTTTTTGTATTTTTCTTGTAATACCGAAAAACAAGACATTGTCTGTAGGATAGCCTGTGTTTGAAGGAAAGGTTAATGATAGAGACTGAAAACAATTAAACCATCTACCACTAAAGGGAACAATCTGTAGATGCGAAGTAGCAGGCGCTAAATCTCACTATGGTGGCGGTGTTGACGCTGGCGCTCATCGCGGCGTTACGCAGGAGAGAAGGCTGGGGAGGCTCAAAGCACACAGTAATGAACCAACCTTTCGTACTGGAACTTGCCATTCGGTGTTTGTAGATAATGAGAGACAGAAGACTCCGTTTGGACACAAAGAGTCATAGTCCGCTTTTAGTTAACGCGATACGCTGCGAGGTTTTATTGTTCAAGAATGCACAGGGGAATCCCACCAGCACCAGCTTGGAGGTCATGATTTAGGGCGCAGTGGCCAGTGAACGGTTGTGCAGTGCGACCAGTCGGTTTTTTCAAGCAAAAAACTCGCTAGCAGACGCTGCTTACGTAGGCGTAGCGAGACTAGAGAGGGGAAAGCGTGGAGAGGAGCGAGAGATGCCCATGCGCAATGGTGGTGTAAAGCTGAGAGGACGAATGGCTAGAAGAGAGAGGAGAGAGCGATCGTAGCTTAGCAGACGCTCCCTGCGTTGGCGTTGTGAGGCGAGATAGGGAGAGCGTTAAAGAGGAGAGAGAGGGGGAGCGGACAGCGTGCGCAGTAAGGTTGGTCACGCACCAGAATAAGGTCTAGTATAAACTGCTTCGCATCTAAAAAGCTTTTTGGCTAGAAAAGAAAACGACGAACTTGGATTTTGTAGCATTAATGCGTAGTCTATTTTGTGGGCACCTGGTAACTATGTCGTCCACGTCGTTGTTAAGCTTGCACAATAATCGATGTTATTGTCTTAGCAGAAAACAGCTGTGTCGTACACGTAAAGAGTATTCCGATAATTTTAGGCGCATGCTGAAGGATCATTGATATATATTAAAAATATGGGCCATGTGCTTCACGGCGAAATTTCCCTGCTACGCTCCTATGGACGTCAAAAGTGACAATCTTTTGTATGCACGCGCTGCGTGAGATTCGACGCCATCTTGCAGTAATTTGAAAATACAAAAGTCTTCCTTTAGAATGCAGAGCCACTGGTAGTGGCAGCACCATGATGTTTTAGATAAGCGGTGATCTTCAGCGAAGCGTAAGGAACACCCGCTTTTTTGTTCATGTTGCCTTATTTTCAGTGCAGCGTAATATACACTTTGGTCTTTGGAATTATGCTTCTATGCATTTTATAAACAAAATGACACACTTCCTAGCACTTACTTTTGATGTTGTGCCTCAAGTTTGCGTGATATTAGCTTTTAATTGGCATTGTTCATAGGTATGAACACAGCCACCAGATCAAGATAAGAGGGTTGAGCAAGGCGTTGAACTTCCACTGGGCGGCTGAAACGCTGGACAGACGCCAAAAGACAGTAATTTTTGCGTTGAAGTATCCCAAGAAAGACTATCATCTTTAGCCAGGGAGATGATAATACTGATCCGTGCGGCACGCCAACGTTACTTGTTTTAGAGTGGGTGTGCTTGATATTGACACATCATACTTTTTTTTCAAATAGTACAATAGCACTTGAGTGCAAGGCTTTTTATGCCAATAAAATCTAGTTTAGCAAATGTATGATCATATAATAGTATTATTACGGGTTTTACGTCCCAAAACCATGATATGAATATGAGAGGCCGTAATTCTGGCAATTTCCACCATGTAGTGTTTTTTAACATGCCCTGATGTCGCACAGTACACGGGCTTCCACCATTTCGCCTCCATTGAAATTCAACTGCTGCTGCTGGAATCGAACCGTGACCTTCAGGCCGAGTGCCCTAACTACTGCTCCACTGACGTGGACTTCAGGATAACTGTAGATGTGCTAAATGTGAGCGCGTGTTGCGTTGCACTGTCGGGAAATCGCGCTTGTGCTTCTCTTGCTTGCTGACTCAAAAATATGTTGCGTAAAAGTGAATTGAATGCTTCAGATAAACAGAAAAAACGGTGTTCCAGTCAAGTTTTCTGCATCAACGGGCCGCTGGGTCCTATCGGTCAAACGCATTAATGCTAGATTGGTTGAGTACTTACTCATCAGTGAATACTAAATGACTTACTGATGGAGTATGAAATTTCGACACATAGGATGACAAGCTTGTTGCGATTAGTTTTTCGACAATTTTACTAAAAAATAATAGTATAGCTATGAGGTGATAGTAATACGTGTGACGCTTATCCTGATTATTTAAAGTAGCGACTGCTTTGGTCTTCTTCGGAGGACTTGGGAAAATACCCTGGTCAAAATGAGGTTCACTGTGAGAGGACCCAGATCATATTAGGCATGCTATCATGTTCATGATAGAAGGGCAGAAACTATGAAGACCGGGAGCTGCACCTCTTAGACGAAGTATAGGAGGGGCTTTTTCTTTCAGTGTTGCGGGGTGGAAGAAAAAGCAATGAGGCACACGGGGGTAGAAATCGTTCAGAGGATCATGGTACCGTTACTTCTCAATACAAAATAAGTTGATAAGAAAGTTTGCAATTTTCAAGAGATAATCGAGAATAACTCCCGACTCTATCGTTGTGATTGCGGTATTTGTCATGATTCGGCTGGCAGTAACCCCTCGTTGCCGTGTACGTCATCTCTCTTAGCGCCAGCGTTCTGTTTCAAGTCACGTGATTACTGCATCGTTTGGAACTTTCCTCAAAAGATTAAAAAGCACTTCGAAAAATATATCACTCATACGACGTCATAGCACCCTAAGAGTCGAGTAAACAAACACATGCGTCAAACAAGCGCAGTCACACTCCGGCACCTGGAACTTTTCGCGCAGTGTACTTGTCAGCAATGCGGCACTTTCCCGAACCAAGGATCCGGTAGAAATGTTGTAATTGTGCTGTGTGACATTTCTCGCTACCATAATAAAAAGCCGCATACACAAGAAGATAGCATCACCAAGAACAGCTGTGTATTGAAACCCTAGACCTTTAAGCACACAAATTGCCCAGCCGTGGTCGTCCATACACAATTACTATTGCGGCTAAGGTATACTCCACTGCTGACCCGCAGGTCACGGGATTGAATCCTGGCTGCGGCGGCTGCATTTTTGATAGAGGCGAAAATGCTGTTTGCCCGTGTGCTTAGATATAGGTGCTCGTTAAAAACTTCACGTGTTCGGAGTTCCCGCCACTCTCTACTACGGCGTCTCCCATACTTACATGGTGGGTTGGTGACGTTAAAACCCACATAGAAAATCAATATAAAGACACAAATCGGTGTACATAACCACCACGAAGGCAGCAGAGGGCAGGGGGTGCAGATAAATTGAAATATAAGTTTTTGACACACTCGCGGTAATGACATTTTTGCATAAATTACGGAGTTGAGAGCCATCGAAGATTTTGCCATGCGCATATCGCCGAAACTGTTCTTGACAAGTAGACAGAAGACCCACACGCAACCGTTATAACATAGACTGTTGTACCTCAATAAATAACAGTACAAAAATATGGTTGAAATGTGCGTCATGGGCACTTCCGTGAATCGCTATTGACATGTTTTAAATATAACGACGGCCAGGTTCCAGTTCTTGAGATTTGATGTGAAATTTAGTGTTGGCCACTGTCAGATTAACGATAGTGCAGGGAGGGGAGGGTGGGGCATGATTAAAATACATCGTTACAACTACTGGAATGAAGGAAGTTACGGAGGACACGTGTTATGAAGTGGACACGACAACCGGGAACTCAGCTCAATTTCTTTGAAGGAACATGAAGGAAAACAAATTACCACCATATCCACCCAGACAATGACGTTATAAGTGCATGCTCGGATATGATCGGATAACCCGCGGATCCTCCGTACACGCCCGCTATCATTGTAGGCCACCTTTACTTGGGTGCTGTGCATGTGCTCGAGCGGTGACCAAGTGTGCTCTCTGTGTGAGCTCCCGGCGAAGAGAGAGAAAGCGCACGTGCCCGGAGGGGGTGGGGGGATGGTTTGTAATGAAAAGAAGAAAAAAGTGAGCCCCCGTAACTGTCTCTCAGGGATAGGACACCTCAAGAGTAGCTCACGAGGGGGGGGGCGGAAGGAGGGATTGGAAGGATAAGATTAAAAGGGAAAGAGGTAGATAGTGAGAAGAAGGAGAGAGCGAGGTGCAGAGACAGCGAACGACGGGAGTAAGGAGAAGACAGGAAAGATGGAAATGGCTGCAGGAGTCCGAAGACGGGGCACCACTGGCGAGAGCTCTTGTCGGCGACAGAAGATGGCGTAGGCCAAGTCCAGTAGACCAGAGCTACGCTGTCGTCGAATATCGGCGTCAGGAGATGACGTAGGGCCATCCCTGTCGGCCAAAACTACGCTGAAGTAGGAGATCGCGAGGGCGCAACCAGTCGGCACGAAATCCAGCGAGTGAGTCACGTGCCCAGAGTGCTGTGCGCTGCCATGTAAAAACCCCATATTTTGAAAGTAGTGACACTCTCCTTTGCGCGCGTTTTCCTCCTCAATTCTCCTCGAATTTTTACCCTCTTCTGGCTGGCGCGGCGCTGAACCCTCCCCTGGCTCGCTGCAGCCGCCCTGGAATAAATTCGCGCGCTTGTTTATTCAACTCCTTGACGCATTATACGAAGTTCTCTCACTTGAAAAATCCGCTTGACGAAAATAGGCTTTACGTAGAACACAGCGGCTGATAAATTTTTATTGCACTTATATGAATGAAAGCTGAACCACATGAAAATTGAGTACCAACTCGCGCCTGAGTGGTTTACGCAGTCTACGCTTCGGAATGTGAAGTGCTATATTGTAGGTGCAAAAGGTTTACACTGAACCTTTTTCATTTACTGTGGTCCTGATGACCTTAAAAAATGTGGTGGTTTGCCTCATCAATGCACCAAAATAAGTGGACTCGATGCACGTTTATACCAACACCGACCCGAAAAATTAATGTGTTAAGGAAAATCTGAAGTGGAATTCATGCGCGTGCCTGTATTCCGTCCCAATACAACGATGAGGTATTGCATTCGGTTACCTCTGCGGCTTAGTTCAGTCTCCCGAAGACAAAAACAATGAGAACAGACGGGTCAGGCTAAAGCTCCTCAAGCTATGGCATCTTATATTTACAATTAAGAAATACACAAATGCGCGCCCACGCTGGTGCACAAAAATAACAAAAATAAGTGCGCACACTCAAGTGCATGCAAGCAACCGCACAAATACGTACGCAAGTGCATGCACGTGCTCACGCACATACGTACGCGCATACATAAAAACACACACGAACGCACATACACTCGCAAATACACACACACACACACGCACGCACACGCACGCACACAAACACACACACAGGCATAAATACAAAATGCCAAAAGCATGTTCTCACATGAACACTAACATAGGCTCGCGCACGCACAGGCGCAATTACTTACAAACACGATCGCAATCAAACGTAGGCGCCAGCATGCGTATACAAACACATACTTGCACACATACGTAAATGCACGCACACACGTTCACGCACATGCCGTCACACTACAAGTTATTAACTACACACGCTATTTTACAAAGTGCATACTTTGAAAATTAACGAACGTGCGAAAACACAATAAAGCTTTGTCAGGGCACAGAGAAAAATCACAGCATAATTGCTGCAAATCACAGCAAATCATTAAGTAATAATGATGAGTGGGGCAAAGCGACAGTGTGTCCATCCGTCCATGCGTCAGTCCGTCCATACATGCGCCCATTTCGGCTGGTCTGGCCTCGTTATTCTGAACGATGTTGAGCTTCCAGACGTCGGTGTATGAGGCACGGATGTTCGAGTATTCCTCGTTGGTCTCATGCACTTGCACTCGTGTTACCACGCGGATGGGCTGCAGGGACCTTCGCCCCACTCGTTATCATTCAACTCGCGGACATGCTGTGGTTTTTTTTCCTCGAGAACTTTATAATACCTTCAGTTCTTTCTCTGCCCTGCTGATACAATAGAATGCGCAGAAACCAGGCATCGCAACTAAGAACGAAGCTCGGAATTCAACTCTGAAGCACGTGAGGAGCGGGAAGGCTCGAGAGTTCATGGCGTGCGCGGTGAAAGAAAAGCGCGTGAGGTTTGTATGCGCACGTTTCCCGTGACATCAGGAGCCACCTGACCAGCTGGCTGCGCGCGTACCAGCCATTCAGGACTGCGAATGCATCGATTCTCGAAAGAGAGGGTGGAGAAGGAAAAGGTCTATGGGTCGGCGAGAGTGGGACGGCGTAGATGAAGGAGTGTCACTACTTTAGAATATATAGGGGTTTCACCGCCACCACGCGCCATTTAGTGAGCTTTCTTATAATGACCTGATAATCGACGCCTTGGAAAGCGCCGCACGTAAGCGTGCGGCCGTACAAAACTCCACTGAGACCCTCCTGTTTTCTTCTCGCGTTCACATTGATTTCACTCCCCCGCTACCCATCCTTCTTGTGGCGGTTTTGAGGTGACGTCCTCAGAGAGGGACGGTTACCAGGACACATTTTTCTCTTTGCTTTATTTACCATCAACTTTGAGAAGGTATAGAACTAATATACAGACTGTATATTAACTCTTCGCAAAAAGGCATGTCCAGAAACCTTGATTATTTCCCATTCAGCAATTTTTGAAGCTTCACTGCAGTACACAAGCCTAACTGAAAGGGGGGCGTAATAAAAACGCAATATCTCATTATATAAACCGACATTCAAGGAGTTTCAGTTACATTCAATTTAGTGGGTTGTCGTTGAATACCATGCGCAGAAACAAAACTTGTTCGTTGGTTTGTTTTTGAGTTACAGCGGTCTCTTTTCACTAGCATGCGGTGAAGCCACACTCCAGGAGCTCGTGTTTAAGCATCCTCTCAAGAGAGGCTCGATGCTATATGGAGTACTCAAGCAATACTAAAGACACGTAAGGTTATTGGGAACTAGATGGTAAGTCATGGTTCAGAATAGTCTGTAGAATGCGGGCAGTATAGAGTACTCTTAAGTGCTATTTAGAGTGACAGTGACTAAAGGTGGCTAAAATGCAGAATAGTCTGAAGGATGGAAGAGGTAAAAACAGGCAAGACACGGAAATATTGTTGAGTGTGTCAAAGTGGTTTAAAGTGTATTAGAGTGCGGATTACCTTTCATATCAGTTTAGCGGAGATGAACGAGGGTTGAATAAGGCAGATTAAGCCATAGATTGGTATAAAATGGGCCTAATAATTGGTATTACAAGTCAACCAGAAAACCGCCAGATAAATTAAGGTGTGCATAAATACAGAGAGAATAGATGAAGGTTAATTAGCGAGAGCATTATGGTGTAGATTTATGCTAAAAGGCGGATTAATGTGCAACGGGATAAAGAGCACTATATCAATGATATATTCAGTTAGTCGAGTGACTCAAGACGTACTAAACGCGGAGTAGCGTGAAAGGGAAGGGTTCGAGTGAGTTAATTAGTATATTAAAGTGTACGCGTCTTCTAGCTCAAAGTATTTCTACTACCAGGTATTTTATTATCAGAGCCAGTGAATTTACTCCAAATGTCACACTATTTATTCCGAGCACCAAAGAAATCATTGTAAACGCCTCGTAATTCAACGCTGAGGCGAACCAATTCATTCCACAATGTAAATGCACTTGACTTGGGGTGACAGGACGTTCGAAACGTTATGATTCCACGTCATCGCACAAAAGTGAAGAGATTTCATTATTCAAGAACTTTGTCATCTGACAACAAACAACGCACTGACTAGGAAGAAAACGGTCTCACGTGAGAGTGTGCAACTTTGTGCACCTGCAGGAGTATTTCTCAAATACTCGTATACCAACATGGTTGTGAAATGAAAAGAAATCACTGGGGCTTTCAGGTGGCAGGAGTTTCGCAACCTTGAGGTTTCGTGAGTAAGCCACCTGAATTCGTTTATTTTGCGCCGGTCCGTGGGTGGTACCTGACCCTATTGACGTAGATATCGCACGAACGGCCTTCGAAGCAGCTTTTCGATAGCACGCGCGCCGTGCGCGTCAGAGATCAACAAAAAGCAAGATATATGAGAATGTGCAACTTTCCCCATCTGCATCAGCGACTCCCAAATATGCCGACATGGGTATCAAATGAAAGGACATTACGTGAACGTCAGATCACGTGAGTATGCCACGTGACACCGTCTGTCTTGTGACCTTTCATGGGCTCTTCCCAACCATATCGACATGGATATCAAACGAATGGGCTTTGAAGCAGCTGTTCGATAGTACGTGCGTCGTGCACGTCAGACGTCCACGCAAATGAGGGTTACGTAACTAAAAGCAAGATTCTCCACCTCCATCATGAATTCACAATTATGACGACATGGGTATCAAGAGAAAGGAGATCACGAGTGCTTTGGATGGCGTGTGTTTTGCGATCGTCAGGTCACGTGAGTTGGGGCATCTTGCGCCATTTAATAGGTCATTCTCAACCATATCAACATGGATATCAATCAAACGGCCTTTGAAGCTGCTATTCGGTAGTACGTACGCCACCCACGTCAAAGGTCTACGTAGAAGGGGGCGACGTGACCTCTATGAGCAATTCCCAACAATGCCGACACGGGTATTAGACAGAAGGAGATCACAAGTGCGTTGTGGTGGCACGGGCTTGGCGAAACTCAGGTCATGTGAGATAGTGAAGTGACTCCGCGCATGATGCGCCAGTCCACGAATCATTCCCAGCTATATCGACATGGATATAAAACGAACGACCTTCGAAGCAGCTCTTCAATAATACGTGCTCATCCTACCCCATACATCGACGACAAGTGATTCATGTTACTATGGGCAACTTGGGGCACCTACCTGTGTAGTTCTATGTCGACATGGGTGTCAAACGAAAGGGGATTACGAGAGCTTATAGAGGGCACATGTTTCGGGTACGTCACATCAGTAAGTCAGGTGACGTCATGTAATCTTCGCCAGTTTATGAGTGGTCTCTAATCATAATGACCTGGATATCAATAGAACGAGCTTCGAAGCAGCTCTTCGACAGTACGTGCGTCGCGCACTCCAAAGCTCAGCGTAAAAGTTGGCCACGTGACTGAACGCTACTTTCTCTGCCTGCATCAGCGATTCCCAACTATGCCGACACGGATGTCGAACGAAATGAGATCACTAGTGCGTTACTACAGCATGTGTTTTGGGAACGTCAAGTTACGTGAGTAAGTTACGGGAATTGTTGCATCTTGCGCCATTTAATAGGTCATTCTCAAAGATATTGTCACGGGCTAAGTAGATGCCTGAGGATGACGACGACGAAGTGCTGAACGTGAACGTGCTCGGACTGCAGCAGCGTTGTACGCATTTGCTCTCCAGTATATTCGCCAGTACGAATTTGCTCGCCAGTGTACACTTTATTTTTCGTAACATCATTGGTGGAAGGTGAGGGGTACCACTCGCTATACAGCCCAACGAGCTGGATCTTCGCACTGGACGGTGCATTGCAACTACCACGATGACTGACCAGGCTACTCAATGTCAACAAGATCCGTCAGCCCGGTAACCGATCGTTGTGGTGCAACCTCGTGACCCAGGCCCATTCAACGGCACAAGTGGCATAGACGTCCATGACTGGCTGGTTCTATATGAGCGTGTCAGCAGCAGCAACCATTGGGATCCGACGCTTATGTTGGCGAGCATCATCTTCTACTAGCATGGCACGGCAAAACTCTGGTACGAGACACATCAAGAAGAGTTGACTAGCTGGGACGTCTGTAAGCAGAAATTACGCTATCTATTTGGGAAACCAATCGGACGTTAAGTGGCCGCAACGAAAGAGCTTGCGACTCGTGCCCAAACATCCACAGAGCCGTACATCGCGTACATCCAGGACGTGTTGGCTTTGTGCCGGAAGGTCGACAAGGACATGCTCGACGAGGACAAAGTCGAACACATCCTGAAAGGAATTGCCTATGACGCCTTTAATTTTCTCCTGTGCAAGGACTGCTCGACGGTGGAGTCGGTCATCGAAGCATGTCGTCGCTTCGAACAGGCAAAAAGTAGGCACATTGTTCACCGATTTGACCGCCTTCCCAACATGGCGGCTACGTCCTTTTGCGAAGATTTGCCCACACTACATCAACCACCAGCGCCGGAAAACGTCACCAGAATAGTCCATCGGGAACTCGAGGCTATGGCACCCGGTATGTCTAGCGTCAGCGCGCCAGGACACAACCTCGATGCTGTTTCAATGATACAGGCCGTAGTTCGCCAAGAGATCGCGAATATGGGCATTTCACCACCTCATCAAAATGCCCCTGCTACTTCCAGCTCGGCTCCAGTCGTTGCGGCTGCCACTCCAAACCGCACGTTTGCGCCACGACGAAACCCAGCTGAATGGCGCACTCATGATGATCAGCCCATATGTTTCACGTGCCATCGGATAGGACACATCGCTCGCCATTGCCGCAGCCGTTGGACCTCATCCCCTCGACCGAGCTTCTGTGATTGGGGACCTCGCTTTGAACTTAAACCTTTTGCCCCGTCCTTCCGTGCTGAGACAGGTGCAGAGCATAATCCAAAACGTCGGACCAGCCGCTCGCCTTCGCCCGTGCGTCGTTAGTCCTGCTCGCCCTAACCCCGCCGTTCTCGGTCTCCCTATGACCGTCACTCAGAAAACTAGCCGGTGCAGCCCCCGGAGGTGACGCTGCATACACGACTCGGACTGCAAATCCTCTGATTACTCCCGACCAGCGGTGCAACCTTCTTACAATTCTCGTTGATTGTTTACCTGTAACTGCTCCTATTGATACTGGTGCACAAATATCTGTGATGAGCTCAGACTTCCACCGCCACCTCCAAAAAGTTCTGACGCCTGCGATTGCACCTACCGTTCGTACAGTGGATGGGAGTACTACAGCTGTGCTTGGAATGTGCACTGCGCGATTACCAATTTCTGAGCATAAAACTTCAGTTCTGTTCGCTGTACTGAAAAAAAAAAATTGCCCTCATGACCTCCTCCTTGGACTCGACTTTCTGACTTCACACGCTGCGCTCATTGACTGTTCCAAAGGTCTTCTCCGGTTTGAACTACCATCCTTCTCAGAGACCGTCTCTACCAGCCCACCTCGTCTACGCTCTGTCGATTTCCTCAGACTTCTACCGCAAGCCGCAGTCCAAGTCCAACTCTTGCCACATCCTCCAGTACCCGATGGTGATTATGTTGCTGCCCCAATTTCTGACGTGGCCATGACACGTAATATTGCACTCCCCAACACAGTGGTTACCGTTAAGGACAACCGAACTTCATTTCCCGTCCTCAATTTTGGCTTCTCAGCGCAAGTTATTCCTCGCGGCATGTCACTTGCGCATCTGACACCACTGGTCGACCGCACAGTTTCCGCCCTAACCACCGATTCGCCACCCAATTTTTCATCAACGTCGCTCTCGTCACGTTCCTGTTCCGACTTTTTCAAGCCAATGCTATCTGACAAGCTCACCTCTGAACAAGTCTCTGCTTTCTGCCGTGTGCTTGCTTCTTATCAGGACATCTTTGACTTCGGCGATCGTAATTTGGGCCAGACATCTGTGGTAACCCATCGCATCGACACCGGTGACGCTCGACCCATTCTTTGAGAACCCTACCATCTGTCAGCCACGGAGCGTGCTATTATACAGCGAGAAGTAGATAAAATGCTTCACAAGGGCATAATCGAACCCTCATCTCGTCCTTGGTCCTCACCCATTGTACTTGATAAAAGAAGGACAATTGCTGGAGATTCTGGGTTGATTACCACCATCTCAACCATATTACTAAGAAAGATGTCTATCCCCTACCGCGCATAGATGATGCACTCGATTGCTTGCAGGGTTCCAAATATTTATCTTCAATAGACCTTCGCTCAGGCTACTGGCAGATCGCTGTGGACGACAAAGACAGAGAGAAGACGGCCTTCGTGACTCCTGATGAATTTTATTAGTTCAAGATGATGCCCTTTGATTATGCGATGCCCCCGCAACTTTTGAGCGCATGATGAACTCTCTCCTTCGACGCATGAAGTGGACCATCTGCCTCTGCTCTCTTGACGACGTTATTGTTTTTTCGACTACTTTCGACGACCATCTTACCCGTCTGTCCACAGTGCTATGTTTTCCGACGTGCCAACTTGCAACTTAATTCTTCCAAATGCCGCTTTGGGCAACGCCAAATCTGCGTACTCGGCCATCTTGTTAACGCTTCGGGCATTCAACCAGACCCTGCGAAAGTCCGAGCAGTTCGCGACTTCCCCACACCCCGCTCAGCCAAAGACGTCCGAAGTTTTCTGGGACTGTGCTCCCATTTCCGTCGTTTTGTTGAGAAGGTTGCTGAAGTAGCCCGTCCTCTAACCTGCCTCCTCAAAACGGGTGTTGCATTCACCTGGGGCCAACAGCAAGCAAATGCCTGTTTGTCGCTCGTTGACATTCTCACCAATCCACCAGTCCTAGCACACTTCGACCCATCTGCCGCCACGGAGCTTCGTACTGACGCCAGTGGCCACGGCATATGCGCAGTGCTGGCGCAGCGTCAACAAGACATGCACCGCGTCGTCGCGTATGCAAGCCGACTGTTGTCGCGCTCGGAACAAAATTATTCCATCACAGAACGCGAGTGCTTAGCTCTCGTCTAGGCCATTGCAAAATTCCGACCGTACCTGTGTGGCCGACCATTCTCAGTTAGTACGGACCACCATGCACTTTGCTGGCTCTCCTCACTCAAGGACCCTACGAGACGCCTTGGTCGCTAGGCGTTGCGCTTACAAGAGTACACTTTTTCCGTATCCTATAAATCTGGACAACTTCACAAGGATGCCGACTGCTTGACTCGTCACCCAGTCAATCCCCCTGACACAATGGAAGATGGACAAAAGGCCCTCGTTCTTTCAATTACCGACTTCGCCGACATAGCCGCTGAACAACGCCGCGACCCCTCTTTGCGTGCTATTATCAATGTTCTGCACTCTCCCCACCCTGACCACTCCTTACAACTGTTCGTTCTTCACAACGACATCTTGCACCGCTACAACGCCCAACCTGATTGTGCTGAGCTTTTACTCGTTGTTCCTGTGCATTTTCGCGCAGACGTTTTGGCCCAGCTCCATGATACCCCATCCGCTGGATACCTAGGGGTGTCACGCACGTATGACCACATTCGCCGCCGATTCTTTTGGCCTGGCCTCTACCGTTCTGTGCGACAGTACGTTGCGGCATGCGACCTCTGCCAGTGCCGCAAGACACCTGCTCTGGAACCTGCTGGTACCCTCCAGCCCATTGACGTACCAGACGAGCCATTTTTCCGAGTCGGCCTCGATCTTCTAGGACCTTATTTCGTGTCAGCCGCCGGTAATAAGTGGATTACTATTGCTACCGACTACGCTACGCAGTATGCCGTTACACGCGCCCTCCCCACCAGCTGCGCTACTGATGTAGCCGATTTCCTTCTTCATGACATCATTCTGCGTCATGGTGCTCTTCGTAAGTTGATCACCGACCGCGGCAGGTGTTTTTTATCTAAAGTAGTCGACGAGCTCCTGCGATCCTGCTCTACCCACCACAAGTTCACTACAAAATACCACCCACAAACTAACGGCCTCACGGAACGCCTGAATTGTACCCTGACGAATATGTTAGCGATGTATGTCTCCAAAAATCACAAAGATTGGGACATCCACTTACCTTTCGTTACCTTCGCATACCTTCGTTACCTTCGTTACCTTCGCGGAATCAGGGCGTAGATGAAGTATATATAAACATTCTGGAAGAAATCTACAGGGGATCAACTGCTACCATAGTGCTTCATAAAGAAAGCAACAGAATACCAATAAAGAAGGGTGTAAGGCAGCGGGACACAATCTCCCCGATGCTATTTACCGCGTGCTTACAGGAGGCTTTCAGAAGCCTACAATGGGAACAGTTAGGGATAAGAGTTAATGGAGAATACCTTAGTAACCTGCGCTTCGCCGATGACATTGCATTGCTGAGTAACTCAGGGGACGAATTGCAACTCATGATTACGGAGTTAGACAAGGAGAGCAGAAAGGTGGGTCTTAAAATTAATCTGCAGAAACGAAAGTAATGTACAACAACCTCGGAAAGGAGCAGCGCTTCGAGATAGGTAATAGTGCACTTGAAGTTGTAAAAGACTATGTCTACTTAGGGCAGGTAATAACCGCAGAGCCTAACCACGAGATTGAAGTAACTAGAAGAATAAGAATGGGGTGGAGTACATTCGGCAAGCACTCCCAAATTATGACAGGTAGATTGCCACTATCCCCCAAGAGGAAGGTATATCACAGCTGTATCTTGCCGGTACTTAGCTACGGAGCAGAAACCTGGAGACTTACAAAGAGGGTTCAGCTTAAATTGAGGACGACGCAGCGAGCAATGGAAAGAAAAATGGTAGGTGTAACCTTAAGAGACAAGAAGAGAGCAGAGTGGATTAGGGAACAAACGGGGGTTAAAGATATCACAGTTGAAATAAAGAAGAGGAAATGGACATGGGCCGGGCATGTAGCGTGTAGACAGGATAACCGCTGGTCATTAAGGGTAACTAACTGGATTCCCAGAGAAGGGAAGCGGGTTATGGGGAGACAGAAGGTTAGGTAAGCAGACGAGATTAAGAAGTTTGCGGGTATAAATTGGCCGCAGCAAGCACAGGACCGGATTAACTGGCGGAACATGGGAGAGGCCTTTGTCCTGCAGTGGACGTAGTCAGGCTGATGATGATGATGCTGATGACTTTCGCATACAACAGTTCACGTCATGATACAGCTGGATTTTCACCTTTTTACCTACTGTTCGGTTATGACCCGCCTTTTCCCATGGACGCCATGCTGCAATCTGACGCCCCCTCATCGTCTGCTTATGCTCGTGATGCCCTGGCGCGAGCTGACATCGCCCGCCAAGTCGCCCGCGATCGTTTATGTTCTTCGCAGTTTAACCAAAAGAGTGCTTACGATCGCCGGCACCGCGACGTACAGTACTCTCTGGGGTCGCTCGTCTTGCTGTGGTTACCATCACGTCGTGTTGGTCCCTGCGAAAAACTGATGTCCCGTTACGTTGGCCCCTACCGCGTCATACGCAAGGTCACCAGCATGACCTACGAGATAGCTCCACTCTATATCACGTCAGCACCAGCTTCAGTCCCAACCGATATAGAGCACGTCTCACGGCTTAAACCATACTACTCACGCCTCGAGAATCGATCGCTCCGGGACGGTGCTTCTGCCGCCGGCGGGTAATATCACGGGCTAAGTAGATGCCTGAGGATGACGACGACGAAGTGCTGAACGTGAACGTGCTCGGACTGCAGCAGCGTTGTACGCATTTGCTCGCCAGTATATTGGCCAGTGCGCATTTGCTCGCCAGTGTACACTTTATTCCCCGTAACATCATCGACATGAATATGAAGGAACGGGCTTTGGTGCAGCTGTTCGATAGTGTATCGTGCTGGGTCATGCTGACCATGACTCATGATGCGCACTCCGGTGCGCACCGACCGATTATGCCTAATATAAGCGGCGACAATAAACCCGGCAACGCATTGCTGCATCCTGCTTCCTCGGTGACCGTCTCAGTCTTTGATCAGCCTACCTGGGTCTGATACATGGTGTCAGAAGTGGGGTCGACGGCGGATGCTACCACATCGCTTCGCCGGTGCCGACAATCTTGGAACTACTGAAGCCACCGGACCGACTATGCCTGACAGGAAATGTTCAGAAGAACTGGCAGCTTTTTAAACAAAAGTTCGAATTGTTTCTACAAGCAACAGAGCCAGCTACACGACTGACAGAAGCTGCTAGAACAGCCAGGCTCCTGACTGCTGCTGGGGACGACGCTTTAGAAGTCTTCAATAACTTTACATTCGCAGAAGGCGAGAACAGGCAAGACTACCAGACTGTGGTAAAGAAATTTGAAGAGTACTGTGCAGAGCAGCAAAACGAAGTCTACGAAAGATATGTCTTCAGGACAAGGACGCAAGATGAAGCTGAACCAGTGGAACATTTCATAAGAGACCTGCGCAAGCAAGCAAGGTATTGCAACTTCGGTCCGCTTGCTGACTCGATGATACGCGACCAAATCGTATTTGGCTCCTGGAACACTAAACTGAGGGAAAAGATGCTACGCGAGAAGGACTTGACGCTCCAGAAGGCCGAACAAATCTGCAAAGCAGCAGAGCTCGCGAACAAGCAAAACGAAGCATGGCAAGGTAACGAAGCAAGAGTGGACGCCACCGAAAAACGTTACCTACATCGCACCCAAGGCCGGAAAAGCTCCTGTCCAGTGCTGCAAGTGCAATCGAAGACATGAGCCTAGGAAATGTCCCGCCTTTGGCAAAATATGCCGCGCCTGCGCAGGCCGAAATCATTTTGCGGTTTGTTGCAGAAAGTATGAGGTCGACGAAGTACAAGAGGAAAAGGAAGACTTTGCAATCTTGGACGTCACCGTGTGCGGAATCCAGAAAACAGATTGGATTGTTAAGGCCCAAGTTGGACAGCAAGAAGTTGCATTCAAAGTAGACACTGGTTCCCAAGCCAATTTATTACCACTGTCAGTGTACAAAAGATTCCGAACGAATCCACCCCTCAGGGCAAGTAATTCCGTTTTACGATCCTATAGCGGAAACGCTATCATGCACTACGGAGTGACAACTCAGGTGATTACGATCAACGAGCGTCGGTGCCTTGCAGATTTCTTCGTTGTGAAGCGGGGCCAGAGTATATTAGGTCTCGAACTGGCTGAATCTCTAGCACTTGTCTCCAGGGTGGTTGATTTCGTAACCACTGAAGGGATGACTCCAATGACGCAACGGTCTCTCCCAACGACGCAGAAATTCAGCCACCTCTTCGAAGGCACTGGGTGCGTGAAGCGGCAATATCGTATGGTACTACATGACGATGCGGTTCCAGTGATCCATGCAGCGCGACGCGTTCCTTTGGCCTTACGGGAACCCCTACAGAAAGAGCTGGTGCGCATGGAACAGGCGAACATCATCTGCAAGGTGGACGAACCAACTGATTGGGTAAGCCCGCTTGTTATTGTAAGAAAAAAAGACGGTAGCCTCAGGGTATGCATGGATCCAAGAAGCGTAAACGCATGCTTGAAACGCGAACACTACCAGATGCCACAACGCGAAGACATTGAGGCGGAGCTGTCTGGTGCGAATTTCTTCAGTCGACTAGACGCTAACGCAGGGTTTCACCAAATTCCCCTTGATGAACCTACCTCAAAGATATGCACGTTCGCCACGCCGTTCGGGCGCTACCGATTTCTTAGACTTCCATTTGGCATTGGATCTGCCCCCGAAGTCTTCCAGAAAACACTGAGCGAGATTTTTGACCATTTACCCGGAGTTAGAGTGTACATTGATGACATTCTCGTGTGGGGAGCAACCAAGCAAGAGCATGACAGTCGCCTTCAAGCCGCTCTATGCGCAGCCCAACGCGCAGGGCTAACATTCAACAGGGCGAAGTGCCAGTTTGGAGTGCAGAAGATAGTTTTCTTGGGCGATGTTATCAGCTCAGCAGGAATTCGTCCAAATGCAGCTCTTGTAGACTGTTTGAGCAAAATGCCCGTACCAACTGAAAAACTTGCCGTACAACGTATGCTTGGAGTAATAAACTATTTTGGAAAATATGTGCCAACTCTCGCTGATAGAACGAAGCTTCTTCGAAGCCTGATACGGAAGGACACCATATTTGACTGGACCGAAAAACACGCTCAGGAATGGCACGCAGTCTGCGAAGCGCTGCGCACTGCCCCGCTCCTCGCTATATTCGACCCCGCGAAAGAGACAAAGATAACGGCAGACGCATCTAAGGATGGCATAGGGGCCGCACTGCTCCAGCGACACTCCAGTGGCTGGCGTCCTATCGCCTACGCGTCACGAGCCATGACCGACGTTGAAAAGCGTTATTCTCAAATAGAGAAAGAAGCGATGGGTATAGCATACGGTTGCGAGAAGTTCCACCAGTTTGTGTACGGTAGGAAAATTGTGATCGACACCGATCACAAACCGTTGCTAGCCATTTCGTCCAAAGATATCGGGAACATGCCCCCAAGACTTCAAAGATTTTTTCTGCGCTTATTAATATACGACTATGTTCTACAGTTTGTTCCAGGCAAAGAATTGGTCCTTGCTGACATGCTCTCAAGGGCCACACCGTCAGAGCGTGAAGACACAGTGGATTTTGGCGACATTCAAGTACACGCAGTGGCCGTTTTGTCATCTTTAGTGAGTGAAAGAACGAAACAGCTTTTGTCTCGGGAAACATCTAACGACCCGGAGCTACGTGCGGTAGTAGAAAGCTTGTCGTTAAACAAAGACTTCGAAGGAACACTCAAGCCGTTCGCCTCTGAACTTTCAGTTGTCGACGGAATTCTTCTGAAGGGCTGTAAAGTAGTTATACCAAAGAAACTGCGTCCAGAAACCCTAAGCCGCATTCACGAGGGCCATCTTGGTTTAAATAAGTGCAAAGCTAGGGCACGGAGTTTAGTATTTTGGCCTGGTTTGAACTCTGACATTGCTGACGTTGTACGGAATTGTGCTGTCTGTAAAACCTATGCGTACAAACAACCGGACGAGCCCCTCTTGCTACGAACCCCTCCTGATCACCCTTGGTACCGAGTGGGCGTAGATCTTTTTTGTTATGCTGGAGCCACGTACCTTGCTGTTTTTGATGCCTATTCAAATTTTCCAGAAGTTGAAAAACTCGAGGAGACATCGGCAACTGCGGTTATCGACAAGCTGGCAGCCATCTTTGCAAGGTATGGAATACCGATGGAAGTCTGCACAGACAACGGCCCCCAGTTCGCAAGTCACCAATTCGCCACGTTCTCCAGACGGTACGATTTCAAACATATAACTTCGAGCCCAATGTTTCCACGTTCCAACGGGCTAGCAGAAAAGGGTGTCCAAATTATAAAGCGGCTGCTTAAGAAGACTGGGACCACACATGAAGATTTTTGGCTTGGGTTACTTGGTTACCGCTCTGCTCCCTTGCAGGATGGCCGGTCGCCGGCGGAACTTCTGCAGGGCAGGCCTCTACGCACTAGGATCCCCGACTTCAACCTGCAGTCCAAGAGACCTGTAAAAAAGCGCCAGCAGACGTCGTCTGGACGACCGCTGAGACCACTCCTACCGGGAGACGTGGTTCGCGTGAAAGGCCAGGCTTGGTCTCAAAAGGCTAAGGTATTGGGAAAAGTAGCCCCGAGGTCCTACAACGTCGCAACAGGAGAGGGGAGAACGCTGCGGCGTAACCGCCAACAGCTGCTGGCAACCTCGGAGCCATTTACGTACTCCAGCGACAGTGACACTGACGTCGGAGATGATGACGCAGAAGAGCCTCCACATCAGAGCCCGCCTCGCGTGACTTCGCCGGCACCTAGAAGATCCTCGCGCATTAGGGAGGAACCAAGACGTTTAGCATACGGCCCCAACTTTGCTCAAATAGTTTAGCGGCTAGTTCCGGCGGAATACTGTTGAATTTGTATTTTTTCTATAGCATTGCACTTCTTTTTTACGCCTTGTTAAAAAAAAAAAGGATGGGAGATGTATCGTGCTGGGTCATGCTGACCATGACTCATGATGCGCACTCCGGTGCGCACCGACCGATTATGCCTAATATAAGCGGCGACAATAAACCCGGCAACGCATTGCTGCATCCTGCTTCCTCGGTGACCGTCTCAGTCTTTGATCAGCCTACCTGGGTCTGATACAGATAGCACGTGCCGCGCACACGCCAGAGATAGATGTAAAAGTGGGTCACGTGACAAAACGCGACTTAAGTCAACTCTATGAGCTATTCCCAAGTATGTCGACTAGGTATGAAGCGAAAGGGGATCTCGAGTGCTTTGTGATGAATCGTATTTGAGAACGTCAGGTCACGTGAGTAAATCACGTGGCATCGTGCATCCTGTGCCATTCAGTGGGTCATTCCCGACCATAATGACATGAATATCGAACGAACTGGCTACAACGTAGCTCTCGTGCGGCACTCACGTCACCCTTTCAGAAGTGCGTTTTTTGGCACAATAATTGCAACGATTTGTTGTTTCACAGAACTGACGAAAGTAACAGAAAAATATTTAAGGAAAGAACGGGGAACATTGCTTCTCTGATTGTACTTTATCCGTTTTGTGCCACATTGAAAGAAATTAAGTTGGACGCTGGTTCGCCCACTTCGTAGGCTGCATCTGTACGCACGAACTTGTTGTTTCACAGAACTGACGAAAGTAACAGGAAAATATTTAAGGAAAGAATGGGGAACATTGCTTCTCTAATTGTACTTTATCGGTTTTGTGCCACATTGAAAGATATTAAGTTGGACGCTAGTTCGCCCACTTCGTAGGCTGCATCTGTACGCACGAACTTAGGTATACGGATCCGAAGTGTTACCAGTTGAACTATAACAAAGGGCTTTCGCTCATCCACATTGCATAATATTTATGTGCGCCAAACTCATGAGAATGCTAGTAATCACCCTACAACACGCACTTGTTCACTTGCATTGACATACCCAGTTACCGTGCATGCAGTCAGCTGGCCCTTAGAAAAATTGAACACTACGGTATTTGTGACGGCTATACTTTGTTTTGGGATGGAGAATCCGTAGACCAATTTGTTATTGTCTACGTCCGTCTGGACGGAATGAGTCCGTGTAGCGTACGCTCAGAAGAACCGCGGATGATCGTATACTGGAACGTATATTGAAGTGAAACTTCGAGCAATGAATTGCTGTTTGTATAAAAGTGCTCAAATAAGTACATTATATTGTTCTGACTGGTAAGCTGGCAGCAATGAGTCAGACAAACTGTTTCACCGAACTAGGCCTCACTTCACATGTTGCTGCAGTTCAGCGCGGAGTCGGTAATAGAAAAGGCGTGCTCGTCACATGAGCCGCCGTTCGAGCGTTGCACTTGCTGCATGAAGCTTAAAGCAGCCTTCACGAGCATCATCCGCTGACGCTGTTTTTTGCAGATTCCTTGTGGAGTCGTCAGCAGTTCTTCACGGTACTCGCTAGAAAACACATATTCATTGATATTGAAGAAGGGGCTATATATCGTGGCAGTTCATTCAGAGAGGGAATTGCGCTTGCGAAGGTGGCGTGTTCTACGCAAAATTTCTAGTGCGTTGTGCAAAATGAGTACCAGGGAGATGTTTGTGTCAGTTTCCTGAATTTGCTTTGATGTATCAGGGAAGAATTCATGGAACGCCATACAGTAAACTGTCTGCACCGCTTTCCAGGGAAAGAATGTTTCCGTGGATATGCATAATTCTTATGTTTGTGCTTGTCAGAACCTATATGACTGGCGTTTCGCACTTCGTATATGTTTTCTCAGCGAATGGACGTTTCCAGAAAGTTGTGCGCTGAGGCAAAAGCAGACGACAGTCGAGGCCCAGTTGCATTGAAGCCCGCTCGTTTAATATTCATGTCATCATCGTTGGAACGGGCTTATTAAATGGCACAAGATGCACGAAGTTCTGTGACTTACTCCTGTCATTAGACGTTCCTGAAACACATGCCATCACAGCGCATTAGAGATCTCCTTTCATTTGATACCCATGTATGTGGGGCCCCTTTTGTTTTTACTCTATATTAACGATTTGCCGAAATGCCTTTCTTCATCCAGTTGTATATTATACGCCGACGACACCACAATTTTTAACTCCGATAGCAGCATTACATCCTTAACTGGAAAACTAAACTTTGATCTGGCACAACTCGTTCGGTGGTGCAGTAATAACATGTTAGAAATTAACACGTCTAAGACAAAACTTGTTGTCTTCTCTTCACCACAAAAACCCTTACCTTCTATCCCTCCTGTTATAATTGCGCGCAATGACATCCCTGTGAGCGACTGCTGTAGATTCCTAGGCGTTGAACTCGACAGTAACTTGAAATACCACCGACATGTTGCATATATTAGGAAAAAAATGACGTATGGCGTTCGACTATTGATTAAATCTCGCCTTTATTTCAATCCATCAATACTTATGTCACTGTATTTTTCTTTTGTTCATTCGCACATCTCTTACTGTATTACTTCATGGGGTAGCACATACACCACTCATCTTACTTCAGTTCAGACAATTCAAAACCAAGCGATAAGAATTCTCACATCAAGCCCTATCTCTCTAACGCTAAGTCACTACTTCACGAAAACAATATATTAACTGTATCTGAGCTAGTTAAATATAACCTTGGTATTTACATGTATAGAACTATAAATAACCAACTTCCACACTTTACTACCATTCTGTCAAATAACAATGTCACAAGGTTTGCCCTTAACAATAACTTTCTACTGTCAAACGTTCGCACCAATTATGGCAAACAAGCCATTCATTTTTCCAGAATGTCTTTTTGGAATAGTTTACCTTCCGACATTAAAGTATGCCGTTCCCTGAAGGTAATTAATCGAAGTTAAAGAATCATATCATGCCAACTAACTAGCCTGTTTTGCTGTTTCTTAATTGATTCCTGTTCATTGTGAGTTGCGTTCTGTTATCACCTGTCATTGAAGTTAGCACGTTATTCTTGCTTTTAAATTGTTTCTATGAGATTACAAGGGTATATTCCTACTTTATTTGTTTCAATTGCATTTTACTGTAGCTCTGTCTCCCTGCTATGTACATCACAATCATTCTCAATTCTACATTGTACAAGAGGTCCCCTTGCAGTCTCTGACTATGGGACCTCTTTCTGTATATCATGCACATGTATTCTTCTTCATTTAGCACAATAAAACCTTCTGTTCTATGTCGACATAGCTGGCATTTGCTTATAGAGGTGGAAAAAGATGCATTTAGTCACGTGACCCAGATTTATGTTGACTTCTAACGTGCGTACCACCCGCATTGTCAAAGAACTGCTGCGAAGCCCGTTCGTTTGATATCCATGTCGATATGGTTGGGAACGACCCATGAAATGGGCCAAGATGCACGAAGTCATGGTATTCACTCAAGTGACCTGACGTTCCCAAAACACGTGCCACCACGAAGCACTCGTGATCTACCTCGTTTGATGCCCTTGTCGACATAACGGGAATCGCTCATGCAGATGGTGAAAAGTGCACGTACGACTCGCTTTTTGTCAATCTCTGACGCGCCCGACGGAAGCACTATCGAAGCACTGCATCGAAGCCCGTTCTTGTGATATCCACGTAGATGGCGTCAGGACCGTCCACGCACTAGCGCGATTCACATGAAGTCACGAAAATTACGGAACCTGAAGGTCGCGAAACTCATACCATCCTAAATCACTAGCAATGCCCTAGCATTTGATCCCTTGTTGGCATGGTTACGTAATACTCATGAAGGTGCGCAATGTTCCACACTCTCACGTGAGACTGTTTTCTTTGCGGTGAATGAGTTTTTTGTTGTTACATGACAAAGTTTTTAAACAACAAAGCTTTTTCAGTTATGCGTGAATGACGGCAAATTATAGCCTTTCGAACGTCCATTGTCCCTTTGGCAAGTGCAGCTAAACATTGCATTGACTTGAGTAATTGATTGATACGTGGGGTTCAACATCCCAAAACCACCATATGACTATGAGAGACGCCGTAGTGGAGGGCTCCGGAAATTTCGACCCCCCGGCGTTTTTTAACGTACACCGAAATCTGAGCACATGGGCCTACAACTTTTCCACCTCCATCGGAAATGCAGCCGCCGCCGCTGGGATTCGAACCCACGACCTGCGGGTCAGCAGCCGAGTACCTTAGCCACTGGACCACCACGGCAGGGCGCATTGACTTGAGTAGCCTCAGCAATAAATAACGTGGCGTTTAAAAATCTTTTATTGGCGCTTGAATTAGCTAGTCTAACTCGTGGGCTATATTCACTGGCGCTGATAATAAAATATCTAGGGGTCGGATTTTTTCGAGTGGGAAGACGTGTACATCTAATACCCCAGTTAATCCACTCTAATCCTTTCTTATAATACGACCCCACGTTTAGTCCATCATAAGTCACTCGACTAATTGCTAATAACACTGACATAGTGCTTCATATCGTGTGGCACATAAATCCTCCTTTTCTGCATTATTCTACACCTTAATCTGCTTCTCAATCTACTTTGATTTATTCTTTCTGTACTTCTGCACACCTTAACCCAGTTAAAAAGCAATTGGAAGCTATTAGAAAATTTCTACTTAATCCAAGTGGTCCATTTGTGAATTAGTGCACAATTGGGCCAATTGATTTTAACCAACTGTTTGCAACACCAGTTGGTATAAAACCATTTGGTTGAATTGGCTCAATTGTGTACTATTCACATATGAAACCGATTGGACCGATATATTGTGGACCAATTGGTCCAAAACCAATTGTGTACTAATTCACAAATGTAACCAGTTGGACTTGTGCCAATAGACTCAAATGGTACAGTATGGAATGACCAACTGTCATCTAACCAATTGGACCAATTGTTTATATGCCAATTGGCTCAAATGATACAGGACGTATGAACCAATTCGTTGTATGCATCAGTTGGCCCAACTGGATGTTTTGAAACAATAAATGGAAGCAGACAGCTTTAACAAAGATGAATTTATTGTAAACAGAAAGTCTTTTATTGAAAAACACATAATATGAAGTATCTTGCTGTGCAGGTCCGGCACTCTACTACAGCCACACTTGTCGCCATGCATTGACGTATACACAATCTATCTATCGCACGTCACATCGTTGCTGCGTGGAGCACCACACAATTGAACTAATTCAGTGCTGCCTTAAAAATGCACTAACTTACTTCCAACCCGCAAAATTCTGGCATGGTAGTAGGTACATGTGCCGGTGGAATCCACCCACTTGACGATAAAGAAGGTCGCAAATAATCCTCATCCAGACTGAAGTTTTTTACGTCCTCCACTGGGACGGTGGCCAAGTGTTTATTGTCCCGATATCAAACGTAAGCGTGGGTTATTATGGCGGCAACGTGCCGATTTCAACACCGCATACAGACACGCATAACACACAGAACACGCTACACACCTTCTCATGCAGTAAGACACCCCCATTACCATGTTTTTTCCCGAAAACTTGGCGCAAGCCCACTGATCTCGATGGTAGTTAGGCCGTCTTAAAGTGACAAGAATGTCGCTGAGCTAGAAATAAATAAACAAAATAATTTAGACACTAACGCTACGATAAAATGTTATCGCTGTTGAAAAATAGTTTTGCCACCATAATATTTGGCATTCAAGCGTCCCATAAAAAAGTTGCGTCGATCTTGAGGCCATTGTTGTGCTTGTTGCACGCAGCACCGTGGTAGACGCGATTCTCCAAAACGACCGCGCTCTTCTGTTTTATGTATACGCAAAAACAATTCTTTTCAGCTCCTGCGACATAATAAATACCAAAAAAAAGCTTTTTTTAAGTGACGCTTACTGGCCCCTTGCGGTGGGATATTGTAAACAAACGTATGTTTAATATGTCTACTGTCGCAGGACGACCACTGTTCTGTGGTAGCGTGGGTCAGTCAATCTAGCGCGTACAGAAAGTGCTGATCAGAGCGCGTTCAAGTTTTACACAGTGTCGAGCACATAGTGGTCACCACCACGTTTGCAAGATGAAATCGTAGAAGAAACAGAGAAAGCGCGAAAGGTACAAAAAGTATCTGAACCCAAGCAGTGTCTGCAGTGTGCCCATGCAGATCAACAGACTCATCAGCTAGCTGCGGCTCGCTAAATCTGTAAGTGAACTTCTCTTAATGTCCCTAATCTATCGGATTATCGGCGAAAATGGTCCTTGTTAAGTTGCAATTAAACTTGTGGCGCAGGACTCAATAAAATTATAATTCACACCAAAAACGTTCGGATGAAGGTTCGCTGGATTGGCGGCCGCCCGTCGACCAAATGGAGTACACGGCACCGCAAAAAACGACATCGATGACCGATGCGTTGTTGGCGGTGGCGAATAATGACGACAATTCGACGATGGGCAGCGGTTCCGATTGAGTGAGCAGCCTACGTTCTAGAACGCTGGTGTAATGAAAATATTATTCTTTATCGGTGCCAAGGTTCGTCACGCTTGTTTTGCGTGTCGTGCGAGGAGAAATGGACTTTGAGACGACGCGGTAACAACACACGCGACGTTTATGACAGAGCACGAAAGAAAAACGTAGAACACAGAACCAGAAAAACCGTGAAGCCGAATAAGTAACAACTGTCTGATCGAATAAGAAAACTACAGAACGCGAGCTCAAGGCGGAAAGCTCCAAAACCTCACGATGAGATAGGGGGCCCGACGAACGCCGAGGTGCAGGGCAGGAGGCGGCGATAGGCGATCGGAAGCGGGGTGCGTCTCGATGTGTGACGCTATGGTGACGATGACGCTTGGCGGAGTGGTGGCGTGGGTACGACTACGGAGCAGTCAACCCGCATCGGAGACGCGATGCTCCATGCGTGTATATGGCCAGCCCGTCCAGCGAACAGCTTGCGTCGAGACGCGATGCTCGGCGCAACCGTGACCATTAGCCAGGCCACGTACATCACTGTGCCAAACGTCTGACCACGGAGACGCCTCGCCGAGATCCGCGATGCCCTCGGCAAGGAAGAGAACAGCAGGCCAGGCCGCGCCCCGAGAGGCAGTACTCGTGCCGGCAACGTCACCCCAGCTGGTAGTTGGACGGCAGTAGCGTGGACAGCCGCGTTCCCTGGCCGGAACCTGGATCGCCTGCGTCCGACGCTTCGGCCCGCTGTCTCCCGTCTGCCGCTGCTTCGGCTCGTCCCCAGCCACAAAGCTTACCGCCACGTAATGATCACACCTGGTCCAATCGTGGTACGCCACCTCTATGGGCCACCACAGGTCATCAGCTGATTGGCTGACCTCACGCGCACAGTTGGCTCAAAATCCCACGCGCCTTGCCCCGCACTTCCGTCGTTGTCATCGTTTTCTTCACTCATCACAGCTGGTATGGAGATGGATGCCTTAGTCTCAAATTGTACGCAGTACGTTGAATGTAACGTGTACGCACGTGCGTGTTTGTGTGTGCACGTTTGCTGAGAAGTGCACCTACAAAGATATTTTCCTAAAGTATTGGCATAATGATTTCGAGAAGGCGTGCTCAATTTATTTAAGAGGTACAGTTAAAAGTAATTGAAGAAACGTTTGAGTCTCATTTACCACAACGTTACGATTGAAATTTTGGGTCCTTTTCTTTGAGTTATGTTCATAAAAAAAAAGAAACACGCCCGTGGGGGGGGGGCAAAATTTGTTTTAGGTAGTGTCTATTTGGCCGGCTGCCCGGCAGAGTATATCGGTCATCCGTATGCCGGCAGTTCTTTCCTGTAAAAGAATTGCAGGTGACGTCATCTGCTACGGGCACGCAGTGCCCATCCCCACTGTGATCGCCATCGGCCGTTCACAATCTCTGGTTCACACGTGTAGTAGTGGTTGGTAGCGGCGCTCCACGTGGACGTGTGCGTGACTTTTTTTCTCGTGGCGCGTGTTGTTCGTAACAGCGCTCTCCGGAATTGACTGCATGTTTCCTGCAGTCAGTCAAATTGGCGATAGATTGACAGCCTCAGGTAACCGGAGAGACTAGCCTCAACCGTTGTTTTAACCCTCAAGTTGACCAGATGCTGGACACTGGCGGCATCACCTTCAACGTTGGAGACAAGTTCTCTACATTCGCTGACCCGGAGAAAAAGAGTTCTCGGTATTCTGCTATCAATTACGTGCTGCTAAGGAAAAGGAACTCGCCGGCGATTGAAGCTGTGAAAAAACGAGTTGGCCAAATAGCGGCTGGAATGCCCCATGAGCTTGTGTACAATTCGGTGAAATTCTGCTGAATTCAAGGAGGAAAAAAAGTTAACAACAAAGGCAACTGCACGGACATCTTTGTAAGAAAATTTTGAACTTCGTTGCTATCAGCTTGAAAGTCCGGCTTATCGCGTGTGCATGCGACTATGCATTATGAATATGCGTTTAAGTGCAACTGTGCTAGTGAATATGGGAGCTATTGTGGTGGAAAAAAATTGTGCATAATTGCTGTTTGCTCCGCGTTTGTATCTTTATATTGAAGCACAAAACAAGGAACATTGCAGATTCATGCTTCGATTGGTAAGAAAATAATGACTACGTCATAATAAACAATAACTAAGCCTTCGCGAACAAGCACATTGCAACAGCTAGGTAGGTAGGCATAGCATATGGCGGACGCCAGCAGTCGCCTATGCCGCTCCTGGTCGTACACGAGTTCTTCATAGAGCGCTTGTTTCTGCTAACACGACTAAGCTTTTACTTGTATGTAATGCGTTAGCATATGATAGCTTTCTCGGCGTCATAGTTGTGATGAGCAAACGTGTAAGCGAAGCAAGCCGGCTCGCTGAGATGCTGGTGTCATTGCAGTCACTACCTGCGAAGCGGCCTTGCATCGCTACTCACGATCTCACTATTGTTTTGGGAACGGGCGCTGTATGTCAGAAATAGCACACCTCGAACATCACGAATTCAATTGGGAGATATGTCCCACCACAAACAAAACGTACTCGATGTTTATCGTACGGAGGTGGAAATGTTGTAGGCCCGTGTGCTCAGATTTGGGTGCACGTTAAAGAACCCTAGGTGGTCGAAATTTCCGGAGCCTTCCACTACGGCGTCTCTCATAATCATATGGTGATTTTGGGACGTTAAACCCCACATATCAATGTTTATTGTAGAAGAGTGGAAGCGTAAGGTAGCTGGTGTGTAGTCATACTGGGAAGCTTTTCAGCACATGAACATAGGAAAAAAGGACAAGGTAGACAGAAAGAGCGGCTATGTCGGCAAATGCTTAGAGGCTCTACTCCATCGACTTGCCTTGGCCAACAAATGGGAAGCTCAGGTTATAGACAATGGTGATCAGTGTTGCGAAATGATTGACAGCAAAAATAGCTAAATGGCAGCTTAAAAGTAGCTAAACTATAGCAAGGAGCTAATACGTCGCTAAATTACTCTTTCAGGCATTTCAGAACAAATTCGAGGCGTCAGATGAATGTACTGGCATTTCTGTTATCTTAATAATAAACAGAGCTTTTAAGAAATGTTTTCTTGCATGGAGCTACGCAAGACATGTAAGAACAAAAAGAGTTCCCGCTTTGATTTTAATAATTTAGGGCAGGAGTGGTTTTATCAATGTGTCAAGGTTTGCGCGGTCACCAGAAACTACCGGTGAATGCATCAAAGCTCTGTAAACATAAATGTTAGCATCATAAGCATTGATGTAAAAGGAGGCAAACATGCGAAATAGTATTTGCCTTTAACAAGACTAACTATAATAGGGTTTTGAAGCAAAGGTGCAAGGTTCACAGTGGCTACTTATTTAAATAAAAAACTTATTGTGAACAGCAATTCTTATTTCACACTCTCGTATTTTGCAACCATGCAGAACATTCAAGAAGTACTGCACAATCTACAGCTACTTGGAAGCTAGTAAAGATGAAGCCCTCCTGGAAGTCAGGAGCGTCTCCCTTACCCACAACCACGATATATCAGAAGCCCTTTTCAGGCACCTGCCTCACAAAGAAGAAAAAGCAAGACAAATGATCCAACTCAAAGCAAAAAAAAAATGTGAAAGAGCAGACGGAAAAAGAAAGTTGCAAGGTAGTTACATTAAAAGACCTTGGCAACATTGCAGCAAAGGCAAAGAGTCGGGAATCACGAAATGAACTGCATGCAACAGTCTCGATGTTCAAAATGAATATGCTGTATCAGGGCATTTGCTTGTTAAAGAAAATGAGGAACTGCAAGCCCTGTATTTTCAAGATCAAGCCATGAAGGATTCCTTCGCAGATTATCCCGAAAATATTTTTATAGATGCTACTTACGAACTTTTGGAGGTCAGAATGTCATGTTTTTCATGATCATAGAACATAGCAACGTGTAAAGCGAAATTGTGGCTGCCGACCTCTTTCCTACCGAAAATGCAGACACCCTTCGTTGGTTTTGCAATACTTTCAAACAGTTCAATAATAGCTGGCCAAAAATTTGTGTCACCATGGCTGACAAAGAACTAGCAGAACGCACAGTTGTGAGTGAGCTGTTGCCTCAGTCTTCACTGCACATATGTGCATTTCATTCCCTCCAAACATTTGGCCGTGAGGTCAGCGTAAAGAAGCTCAACACATCAAAACATGTTCAAACAACAGTTCTAGACATTTTTCAGCGCATAGTGTATGCTCAGAGAGAAGGTGACTACAATCGTTTATATGAAATGCTGCAAAAGTCAGCACCACCAGTTGTGTTGAACTATTTCAACACAAACTGACATGCCATTCTTGATTGATGAATTTTAGGCTTTAAGCTGTTGTGTGGCAATTTCTTGAATGCAACGAACAACCACACAGAAAACACAAATGGGAAACTGAAGACTATAATTAATAGATAAAGTTCGCTTGAAAATTTCATGCGCAAAGTTTTTTGTTTGTGCACTCGACAAGAAAGAAGGTAGTACATAACGCAGCAACTATGTTGCATAAAACGTACGTAAATGCAAGGGGGGATGAGGCTCATGGACTGTACTGTGGCCTTTTGACACCGCATGTTTGCAAGCATAAGGAAGGGCAGCTACATCTTGCAGGGGGAGCAACACTGGAATGGGATGGTGAACAAATGGCACAAGTGTTTGTTATCGGCAGGTTACACTCAGCATGTGATAATGTCTGCACCTGCCGTTTAAAAATTGCGATTCTTCTGCCATGTTACCACATTTTCGCATTCAGGTACTATTTTAGTTTAAGCCTCTATGAACAAAGCGTCTGCAGTGACAGGTGATCTGCAAAATTGTACAATGAAAAACTAACAAGGCACATTGCCCATGATCACATCGAAGCCCAGGTGCTGCTAGTTGAAAAGCAACAAGAAAAAAGTATTTTGTCCAGCCACCAAAAGTATTTGAAGGCCTCTGCAATTGCACAAAAACTTGCCAGCATAGCATCCGAGTGTACTATGGCAAAGGTTTCAAAAATAACAGCTTTTTTGCAGGAGGTACTTTCCCATCAGGCCAATAATGATGATGTGGACATAACAGTCAAGTGCAAATCATCTGAAGCTTCAAGCGTAGACAACGTCGCAGGTAAAGAGGGACCCGACGTCCAATTGCTTGAAGCTAATGAAGCCAATTCGAAAAAAAAAAACACTGCTGTTGGCGTAGCTTTCAGTGACAGTGACCTAATTTGTAATGAAGACACTGATCCTGACAATTTGCTTCTGCAGAGTGAATGTGCTGCTCCCCCTATCGCTCAGACCACATCAGACATTCCTCTGGCTGAAGAAAACTCTGACAACAATGCTGCTGCATCCATTGCTGGAAACGATCTGCAAAAACATAGTGATGATGCTGCTGGCATACCTCTTGGAAATGTGATGATTGTGGATGGAACATCATCTGCACTCTCCTTGAGCCACATAAAAGTGACACCAGCTACACGGAAAAGGGGGAGGTCAAAGATGCACACACTAACTGTCATTGGTTTACCGAAACGGCAAAAGTTAGGAGTGAAAAAGCAAGGTTTCTTTAAGTATCTGTCTGTGCAAGAAAAAAGAGGAATTTTGGTTTGGCTAGTGGAAGAACGTGCTGCAAACGCTGCCATTCAGGGCAAGAGTCTTGAAGAGGAGGATGTCGAACAGAAGCCCTAGAACGGGCATTGTGGCGTTTAGATGAGAATGTTGACGTAAACGCTGTGTGCACTATTTCTCAGACGATGCTTGGTTGGCAGTGAAAAATTTGCTGAAGTATAAACAAAAGTTGCAGCAATGGGAATGCGATGCTCGCAAGACTGAGTCCTCTTCACGCAGATGACTCAGTCTTGTGCGATTGGTGTTGTCGTAGTACCACTTGCCATTGTGTGCATCTCAACAAGCAGCCCAAATGTAAATTTTGGCAATGTGGTGACTGTGCATGAGATGCAAGGCTTAGCCTTCGTGTTTACTTTGAGAATTACAAATAAAATTGTTCTTTTAACTCCCTATCCTACTTCGCCTCCACCTTATGCACATGTGAGAAGATATGTTGTGGAGTGCGGTTTCCGTAATCGCCCAGACTTTGTTTCACGGTATCAATTTGAATATCGTTCCTAAAAGTACACCAAAATAGCTTACTTAAATGAAAAAGCTTAGAAAACAATGGCTTTGATGCCAAAATGTTTCTCTACAATTTTGTAGGACACTGAACTGAAATCTTGCTTGTTTTCCTTGGTATCCTGATTCAGCAAACTTCCTTCAAACAGGGTAAGATGTCGATGTTTTCAGGCCACAGTAAACGAATCTGAGTGAAGAAGGGCAAATGAATTTTGCATGAGAAACGATAGTGTTTTACCATTACTGTGACTTTTCAATTAGTGTAACCTTAAGGCCTTTAGCTAGGATTCAGTCAAGTCGCCGTACACCAGCAGATCAGGAGTTGTCCGCATTTTTTTTTCTGGTAGCGATGGCAATTGAAAGAATCTGCCGGTAAACATTTCCCTGGGCTTTCCGCTGGCGCGACAGGTGATGTTTTCAGACCGCAGTGAACGAATCTGAGTAAAGAAGGGAAATGAATTTTGCATAAGAAAACAATTGTGTTGTGGCATTGCAGTGATTTTTAAATAGTGTAATCTTAAGGCGTCTCCGCATTTCCTAGCTAAGGCGGCCACTTAGAGCCTTCAAAGCCCTACGTGCGCATGCTTAGTGGTGGCGACTTCAGATTATCGGTGGTCGCCGATGTGTGGCGTTTATTGCGCGCGTCACCTCTCTACTGTTGCACGGCGCGAACCACGGTCAGTAGTTCCTTTAAGCTTCATAATCAAATTTGCCCTGGTTCTCCGTCAAGGCTGTACTAAAAAAATAACAGGACACATATTATCACATTTTCTCGTGCGACCGTTTGTGGAGAACGCGAGTAATTCGCTTATCCGACATGTTCGCTAGGCCCGTATCCAGTGCTCTCGCCGTTCTGTGACGAAATGTCTTCAAATGCTACATGTTTGGCGATTACAGGGTATGGCGATCACTCATGATGTGTTTTCCAGAGTTGGCTGATTTATGTGCTACATGTTGCTTCTGATAACTTCAATTCCTGCTGGGCTTAGCATAATGGAGCTTCAACCAACGCATGCGCTTTGTTGGCTCGATATGAGAATTTATATAGTTTTAGAGGTTTAGATAATTTATAAATGTTTATTTTTTCATTTTGCGAAGACTGACGGTTTTGTAGAACTTTAGACTGCATCCACACTCCGTGCAACTTGAATAATTTCCGTCAAAATGGTGTCTGAAATCACTGTTTACTGGCATGTGTAGTAGTTCTCTCTGAGCCCTTCACTGAGTTATCTTTCTGACGGCCCCACACATGCCTCTACCCGTGCACGTATGTGAGGTGGTGTATTCTACAAATTTCAAACTCAAATTATATCTTGTGAAAGCCCGGGTCACTAAATTTTATCTTGCGAAGCGGCGATAGGAAGGGGGGGGGGGGCGGTGGGCCTGAAAAAATCTCAGTTGACGTTCCCATGGAATTTGAAGAGAACATTTTATGCATAACTCATGAGTTGTTTCTAAAGAGAATTTGGAGTCTGGTCTTCATAAAAATATGGATACCGATATACTGAACTGACTGTACCTCCACATTTTGCTTCCTTGTTTTATGTGCGTTTTCTTTTACTTTTTGTTGCATTAGATTTTGTTCTTTCTTTTTTCTTGTTTTATTTTTTTAAAGCGCTGTTACCAGTCCCCCTCTGTAAAGCCCCTGGACCTGAAGGGTATAGGAAAATGAAAATGAAATAAAATGAACAAGTAGCGCCTAAATTTGAATATCAATTCTTCATGAAAGAGCGACGTCCATGATGTCCTTGTAAGCATGCGAATATTTTTGCCTACAGCATCTTTGGTTCTTTCATTCATTGTTACTTTCTCAACCGTATCAATGTTATGGTAGTTTTAGCCATGTATAAAATAAAAAGAACTGCTGAAGCGCAAGGCAAGCTCCCTTGTTTGTAGGCGCTTGTTTTTGTTCCATGTGTCTCGTTGCTTTTATCCAGGCCGCGCTGCATTCATCGTATACATATAGTATGCACCAACTCACTTATTAGCGTCGTGTCTGTATAGTTGGCGGTACGTGCACCTCTAAATTGCTTGGCCATCACAGAAGCGTCTTAGTTATCCCGTGAGATAGCTGAAGGAGTCTAAGGGTGCTTGCGCACTGGCAGAAAGCATGTTGTGGCGGCGTCCCGGCCGTCAACACCTCGGCCACGCTAGTAAGGGCGTGCTGTCCTCATTACCAGCGCGAAAGTAACAACTCAACATCTGACGCGCCAAGGCATGGGTACCCGCCAGCTCACTGTTTGCTGGTGGCTCCTCTCCGAAGATGGAGATGGGTGGCATGGGAGAAGAAAACGGAGGTCTGTTGCTGTGAGAACCTCCTGTGCCAAAGGCAAGGCGAAAAGCTGGCGTCGTTATTAGTTGTTTGCTTGCGCAGCAGCCGACAGCAGCAGCAGAGAAAAAAAAAAGGCAGGTTCCACGTACACTGGGATTGAAAATATGCGAAGCACGAATGGAGATATATCCCTTTGAAATCACCGCAACATTACGAGGTGGAGGTAAATAAGTCGTACACCACTTCCGTGTCATGATTATCATGTTTGGATGTGTCGTTTACCTTGGTCATCTATTCACGTCACGTGATGCCAACTTGAGTATATGTGAAGCTAGCGAAACGGCTGCAAGTGCGTTATGAAGGGCCCAATATACTCCAACGTAACGTTGACGCGCGCGCACGGTGGGCACAGTGATGCTATACGTTAGCAAAACGTGAGAACGCTATAGTCTGACGCCAGGTGCGACCGGCGTGACCAACGTCTGTCGGCATGGCCCGAAGGACACCAGCGTGAAATGCGACATGGTGCATTTCGCACAGATGCCTTACCCGGGTAGCACTGCGTCCGCTTCTTCTCCTGACGGAGAAACGCCAGACGCGGTGAAACGCGCATGCGTCAAAGCAACGCAGTGCGGCGCGCGCCTGCGAGTGTGTGGCAGGACCGGCACCTGGCGTGGCAACGCCTGCGTGACGCGATGAAACCAATGCCGGCGCACACGCGTGCTGTGTCACGTCGAAGTGTATTGGCGCCTTGACTGTGGCATGTATTCATGTTGTCACATGACACACATATCAAAATTTTCATGTTTGTACCAGTTACATACCTTTGTCATCCATTGACCTCACGCTATAACAAATTTGGCATATGTAAAGCTAGCAAAATGGCCGTGAGCGCATCGTGAGTGTGGCATGTATTCATATTGTTACATGACACTCTTGTCATGATTGTCATGTTTGGATGTGTTATTTACCTATGTCGTCCATTCGCGTCACGTAATACCAAAATTTGGTACATGTGAAGCTAGCGAAACGGCCGCGAGCGCATCATGAGCATAGCATATTTGTCATATTGTTACATGACATGCATCTCATGTTTATCACGTTTGTACCAGTCTCATACCTTCGTCATCCATTAACGTCCCGTAATACCAAATTTGGTATGAGGTATGGTAGCGAAACGGCCACCAGCGCGTCATGAGCATGGCATGTAGTCATGTTGTTACATGACACGCATCTCATGTGATCTTGTTTGCGCCAGTCACATACCTTCCTCATTCTTTCACGTACCGTAATACCAAATTTCGCATATGTGACGCTAGCGAAATGACCGCGAGCGCATCATGAGCGTGGCATGTAGTCATGTTGTTACATGACGCTCATGTCATGATTTTCATGTTAGGGTCTGCCGCTTGTGTTTGCCATTGTGGCGACTCCGGGTCCCACGGGTCTCAGTTTGGTAGCGGGCACCCGTGCTAGGACTTATCGTCGAACAAGTCAGATGAGGCACTCGTAAAAACGACAAGAATTGATTTACATGGTAAGTAACTGAGAATTCGAAAAGAGATGATCAAGTGATCAAGTAGAAGTGAAGAACTGTACATGAGAATTGTTGAACTGTAGAACTCCTAAATACATGAAAGTCTTCGGCTTATATATTGCCTCGTTGCCAACCCTGGGCACATTGTCCGCGGCTTCCGCCAATAGGGCGCTTAATGGTCTAGGTGCTCCACCCACGAAGGAGGGGAAAGACACCACACAATGCATGTGGAGAGGGCACAGCCTGCACCATGCCCAAATATGGTCACAAACGCACTGCACCGACGTTTTCGCACACGTCACCAAGTTTCGCGCACGTCCGATGATCTTGGTTTCCAAGATTCTTCTAGCAGCTGGGTGAGGTTAGAAAAACTGGCTGCCAGTACACGTGGCAAACTTGCCTGTTTGTTTGGGTAGGACAATGTAGCGGTGGGTCAGCATATCGTCAAAATATGCCATCCCCATCAGCCGCTCTCATCGAGAAAGGGGGGGGGGGGAGGAGTAGTCATCTAATCCCTCGTCGCCGAGGCAGGCTCCGGCAAGAGCTGCAGCAGATAATGGATTATCCTTTTCTTCACCCCCACATTCCATTCCTGGTTGTTTGCTGGAAGCTGTGGCATAGCTGCACATATCCCGGTGCTCCGCTTGTCCTCGCAAGATGCAGCCACAACCAGTTTGGCTTTAGCTTTCTGCTGAACTGCAAATACCATGCTGGTTCCGAGAATTTCAGATCCTCGGTGACGTCGAAAATAGCCCAGCTGCCTCCTTGTCTGCCTCGAAAGCATTGCTCGCAGCAAACAGAATGGCCTTTTTTGAGTCGAGCTCACAATGGCCTCTCTTGGCTCGTGCGTTTTCTTTGCGCGAACCCGTCCCGAACCCATAGTTCAGGTTTTGCCTAGAGGAAATCAACCCGTCTTGACGGCATATCCTTGCTTGGAATGCGTCGAAATACTTTCGTCCTTTCACAAAAGGCTGAAAAACTTCAATAATGATGACGGTCGTAACAGTCTTTCGCAGCGGTGGGGTGAAGATCTCGATGGGCTGAGGTTTGCAGCCACAGTTCGGAGAGATCAGCGCTGACGTCTGGGCTAGTGAAGACTGTCTTGATGAAGTAGTGACCACCTGCTTCATTTTGGCTCAACAGACATCACATACGCATATGAAAACACAACCACTCACCTAGTGAGCGCCAGATAATTCCGTCAAACCCCACTAGGCATATTGGACCCTTGCACTAGTTATTCTAAATTCATCTCCTACGTTTGAGTGAAACAGAATCAACAGCACTGGAAGCAAACCCAATCTGAAACCTTGAATAGTGGTGTCTTCAATGTACTCACCATGAGTTCAACAAACTCTAAAACGCAACAAAACAACAACACCTAATCAATGGTCCACGTCTAGGTCAGGAAAAAATATTTCAGAACTCTCGAGAATGTCGTTCGCGTCAGGGGACAGTGACTTAAACACTCAGCGTTGCCATGGGGTATCCTTCCTTCTGAAACGTATGTCAAACGTATACTGTTTCAAAACGAGGCTTCAACGCAGCAGGCGGACATTCTTAGAGAACAAAGGCAGTAGCTCCGAGAGAGGACAATGCTCCACCTCGATAAAACTCAACTGGTAATCTAGTAAGCTAGTTTTCCGAGCTGCCTTCACTAGGCTTTTCCACCACCTAAACAAGACACTTTCAAACGACGAAGAGCTTAAAACAAAGAATTGTGGCATGAGTTCCTTTACGCACAAAGAAAAACTTAAGTCTTCGCGCGAGCTCTCTGCGGACGCTATAACCCAAGCTCGAAACATTACCGTTTCTTCACGTCTCTAGTAGGACACACCTTGACAGACTCAAATCTTTCACACTAGATTCGGCTGCATCTTACAATTGTCCAAAATCTTGCTCTAACCTCGATTGTCAGTAACGCATAATGCTCCGCTTAAGCTATCGCACGATACCTAAGCATTCTATCAAAATAAAAGGGACGGAACTAAACCTTGCGTAATAGTCTTGTTTGGTTATTGTTACCTTATCATGCCAGCCTCTTCGATAAAGAACGCGCTGGGTTCCTTCAGGTGCGTTAGCTCTATTCGCAGTTATAGAGCGCTGTAACATTTCAGGACCAAACGTACGCTTCCGTACCACCTAAAAAATCTAAACGGGCGTTTGATTGCAAATGTAACACAATCCGCGTTTAGCATTAACCCCTTGAAACCAATCTTTGTTTTCTTGTCAAACCTTACATACAAAAGAAAAAATTACTTAAAAGGTTCAAAACTGGAAAAATATTGAGAAAAAAACTCTTTTCCAGAAAATATGGGTTGCATTTTGTGAAAAAGTTTGCAGCCGACCTTCATGCTTTTAGCCTTGCACATGGCGGTCGTGTTCTCTGCCGCTTTCACCATCGCCAGGGGCCACAATGAGCGCGAGCTCCTAGCCCAACTTTGCTATCTCGCCTCATTCCTGATTCCGGCTGCCTTTCTTCGTGACACCGAAGATTCCTGAAGTGCGGGGGAAAGAATCGCCATTGTCCTTTGGTGTTTGGTTCCACCCTTATTTTAGGACTATGAGTCTTTCTTTTGGGAACTTGTCGACAACGGTGTCGACGCAAACCTGTTCCTTTCAACCGTACCTTCCTTCTTGTGGGCGCGTGTCCCCTTCCGCTACTCCTCTCTCGCCAATTTTGCCTGACCCTACCCGTCAAAGGACCTTTTATTGAATTGCCCGATGGCCAATCTTTCGGTTTTCGCTGCGGCGTGCTTTCTGCCTCCACTTTTGGGGTGCCGCACGTCCCCGCTTCCTTCTTTTGCGGTGACGCTTACGTACAACCTTTCTTTGGTTGTTACAAACTTCCCTGGTTGCGTATCGGCAATCTTACAGTTTGGATATGCCTGTGCACCACCCTTTCTGCAACCTTTGCCCTTCGATGTCTCTACTACATTGCTCTGTCGGGCTAATTTATCTGTGCTAGCCCTAGCAAAACCAGACGCTGGGCCCTCCACAAATCTAAACTCTTGGAAATTCGCTTTTTTCTAAATTTCCGGGTAGTTTCTATCGTCCGGCCGATCATTTGCGTGCCGCTGCACGAGGCATGTCTCTAACACCTCACAAGCTGTCCATGCTGCTGGGATTAGACGTTTCCTCGAAACGATCCTCCACCGAACTTGTGCCTGTTTTTACACCTATAAAAGCCTCGCAATATACCTTCTTACCCTCTGACACATTTCCCACTCTATCTGTAGAAAATACTTTCAACAGTAGTTCGCCCTCGCTGGCAGTACTGTCAGGTTTCAGTAGCGTTACGTCTCCGCTACATTTAGGACTACCTTCGTCGCCCTCTCTTTCAACCCGAAAGGTCATTCCCTTGCTGAGGCTCGAGTGTGGTCTTCAGCTCATCCTTCTAATCAATGACCCCACCAGGGCGACTGGACTCAGCCTCGGTCTCACATGGAACACCTTTTGGACTTGCTACAGTTTGCATACCATCCCCTGTCCCGCTCTCTACATGCACTACCTTCGCACCATCGGAGAGTCGCGTACTTTCACTGGGCGCAATTTCACTAACAATGACCTGTTGCTCTTTTCTCTCCGCCGAAGGATCACTTTGCATGTCGCACTGATAGAGACGCGTACCTTTCTCGGGTGGTACCTCGCAAACAGCGGCTTTCTCGGTGAATTCACAGCTGCACCGTACTCGCCACTTCACCACACCTTTCGGGCTCTACACACACTTCACATATACACGACCAAAGACGCTTCCGATGTTGTGCCCTAGTTATACGATTCATCCGTGCAATGTCTTCGTCTAATGCTCGCATTTTAGCCTCGTGTATACGTATGCCTTTCGGCTTTCTTCTGCCTCTTCTCTCTGGGGCCTCTGCCTCTTTTCTCTGGGCATCTGCCTCTTTCCTCTGTTGAATGCTCTCGACATACTCTGAGAGGCCCTCATCGCTTGTACCTGTCCCGACGATCCGCTCGATCAGTTCTGTTCTGTTTAAGGAGTCCGACACATCCAGTTTCTACTCCTCTGCGATCGCTAGCAATACGGGTTTTCGCAGGGCTTTCAGATTCATGACTGCTTCCGTTACCGTTCTCTGTTCCACAAATGATTCCTGTCTTGCAGCTAATTAACCCTGACAACAACGACCGCCCTAGTTTTCTGCCTTGCCTCAAGTTACCTGTTAACTTAGTCTGCAAAAGCTTCCTTAAGCTCTTACACGGAATCCTGTTCTGTCACTGTTAACCTTGCCGTCACCCACAGACTATAGCTTAAACAAGCTATCTCACAATTACCTACGCGACGCAAGTTATGTGTTAACCATATGACTAAAAAAGCCCTGTCACCGTTAACCTTGCCGTCACCCACAGACTATAGCTTAAAAAGCTATCTCACAATTATCTGCCTGACGCAGGTTATCTGTTAACCTGATGACTAAAATAGCTCTGTCATTGTTAACCTTGCCGTCAACAACAGACTATAGCTTAATCGAGCTATCTCACAATCTGCTCGACGCTAGTTACACAATGACCAAAAAAGCTATGCTCCCTACCAGCTTTTACTCGCACATTAGTAAATGCCTGGTAAAGTTTAACAGAGAAAGTCGGCACTCACTCGGCTCGCAGTCATGCCTCCAGCGCCGTGCATCTCAGCAGTGCCTTCCGGTTGCCTCTCGCAGTCGATGACTTCGTGTAATCCCAAAAGTGCCGTTCGGCTGCCTCTCAAGTCGATGAGCTCGGAGCAACCGACCGTTGTCGTCGTATCGCCTCTCGAAGTCGATGGCGTCGTAGCATCTGACTGCTGTCGTCGAGTCGTTGCTACCTGGGTTGACACCATCTCTCCGCTGAATCCAGTGGTTGCAACCTGAGTTTACGCTATCCCACCACTGCCACCAGTTGTTGCGACAACGGGTCCCGCGGGTCTCAGTTTGGTAGCGGGCCCCGTCCTAGGACCTATCGTCGAACAAGTCAGATTAGGCACTCGTAAAAACGACAACAATTTATTTACATGGTTAGTAACTGAGAATTAGAAAAGAGGTGATCAAGTGATCAAGTAGAAGTCAAGAACTGTACAGGAGAACTGTTGAACTGTAGAACTTTTAAATACACGAAAGCCTTCGGCTTATATAGCGCCTCTTTGCCAAACCTGGGCATATTGTCCGCGGCTTCCGCCAATAGGGCGCTCCATGGTCTAGGTGCTCCACCCACGAAGGAGGGAAAAGACACCACACAATGCATAGGGAGAGGGTATAGTCTACACCATGCCCAAATATGGTCACAAACACACTGCACCGACGTTTTCGCACACCTCACCAAGTTTCGCGCACGTCCGATGATCTTGGTTTCTAAGATTCTTCTGGCAGCTGGGTGAGGTTCGAAAAACCAGCTGCCAGTACACGTGGCAAACTTGCCTGATTGTTTGGGTAGGACAATGTAGCGGTGGGTCAGCATATCGTCAAAATATGCCACCCCAATCAGCCGCTCGCATGAAGAAAGGGGGGAGGGGAGGAGGAGTAGTCAACTAATCCCTCGTCGCCGAGGTGGGCTCCAGCAAAGGCTGCAGCAGATAATGCATTATCCTTTTCTTCACCCCCACATTTCATTCCTGGTTGTTTGCTAGACGCTGTGGCTTAGCTGCACATATCCCGGTGCTCCGCTTGTCCTCGCAAGATGCAGCTACAACCAGTTTGGCTTTAGCTTTTGTCCTGAACTACAAATACCATGCTGCTTCCGAGATTTCCAAATCCTGGGTGACCTCGAAAATATCCCAGCTGCCTCCTTGTCTGCCTCGAAAGCCTTGCTCGCCGCAAACAGAATGGCCTTTTTTGAGTCGAGCTCACAATGGCCTCGCTTGGCTCGTGCGTTTTTTTTTGCGCGAACCAGTCCCGAACCCATCGTTCAGGTTTTGCCGAGAGGAAATCAACCCGTCTTTACGGCACACCCTTGCTTGGAATGCGTCGAATTATTTTCGTCCCTTTTACAAAAGGCTGAAAAACTTCAATAATGATGACGGTCGTAACACCATGCAATCATGTCATACCCTATCAGTTTCAACATATCATGTCAACGAAACCACCGCAAGAGAAGCAAGACCATGAAATGTAAATCATAAGATTTATGACATACATATCATGGTTTATATGTTAACACTAGTCAAGTATGCTCCTCATATAGTCATGTTTTGCCATATCAATTTTGATATCGATACCATTATGTAAACAGCCAGGAGAGTTAAAAGTCGTAGGTGGCTAGATTGATAGATAGATTTATAGATAGATAGATACATAGATAGATAGATAGATAAATAGATAGATAGATAGATAGATAGATAGATAGATAGATATGCTCAAAGTCACCAAGTTCGCTAAAAAATGCTCATTTAATATGTCTGGGAATGATTCGGTCGGCGGGATGGAAACGTTGACGCGCTGTGAAACTAAAACAGAAAAAAAATCACGGCATATCCGCGAAGGGAATGATGACGTTTTGGCGAAGCTTGGGGATCATTAGCTCTCGTATATTGCCCATCGGTCATGCAAAAACGTTACAACACACATGTACAGTATATAAAAGTTGTTTATCATTCAAAATGCACATATTATGTTGAGATGTCCAAATGGATATTCATATAAACATCAATGTAGATGTCGACATGGATGTATATATATATATATATATATATATATATATATATATATATATATTGAAAAAGGGTTTATTGGCGACTGTTGCGACGGTGGTCCTACGATGAAACACGATCGGACAACAGCAACGGTCGAGCAGATGCCGGCGATGATCAGCACGAGCCGAGCGAGCGAAGCCAAGCACCCAGTACCCAAGCGGTGGCGATGTTGTTTGCCAACGATGCGTTTTCTTCTTCACAATTTGCCCCCGCCGAAAAAGAGCCATCCTGGCGACCTAAGAGTCTGGAGGCAGAGGGCTATGATATGGCTTAAGGCGGGCGATGTGGACGATGTCACGTCCACGCCGGCGCATGTCGTCAGATGGGGAAAGTGGCTCGATGAGAAAATTCACCGGCGAGGTTTGCTCCAAAACGCGGTATGGGCCCTCGTACTTTGGAACGAGTTTTGAGGATATGCCGGGGCTTTGGTAAGGAACAGCCAGCCATACAAGTGATCCCGAGGAATAGCTGGGGCTTTGTGAAGAGTCGGCGTTGTTTTCTTTCTGGCGCTGTTGTTCTCGAGACGTAAAGGTGCGTGCGAGTTCACGGCACTCTTCCGCATTACGGGCAGCTTCGGACACAGATGGGCATTCGGATGCGTCAGGATGGTATGGAAGGAGAGTGTCGATGGTGTGGGATGGTTCGCGTCCATAAAGAAGAAAGAAAGGTGAAAATCCAGTGGTAGACTGTGCCGCGGTGTTATATGGGAACGTGATGAATGGAAGAATGCGATCCCAGTTAGTATGATCGGATGTCACATACATGGCGAGCATATCGCCAAGGGTGCGGTTAAATCTTTCCGTGAGCCCGTTAGTTTGCGGGTGGTATGCAGTGGTCTTGCGATGAACAACATGGCATTGAGAAAGCAGAGACGTGACGACTTCTGATAGGAAGGCTCGACCTCGGTCGCTTAGTAGCTCTCGAGGTGCACCATGTCTTAGTATGAAGCGATGAAGGATGAAGGATGCTACGTCCCGCGCAGTGGCACTTGGAAGGGCGGCGGTCTCAGCGTAGCGTGTTAAATGGTCCGCAGCAACTATGATCCACCGATTTTCATCTGATGTTGTCGGTAGAGGGCCATAGAGATCAATTCCGATCCGATCGAAAGGTTTGGCAGGGCACGGGAGCGGTTGAAGCGCACCGGACGAGTGGAAAGGCGGTGATTTGCGGCGTTGACAGTCAGGGCAGCCCATAACGAATTTTCGAACGAAATTATACATTCCGCGCCAGTAGAAGCGATGGCGAATGCGTTCGTAAGTTTTGAAAACTCCGGCATGACCACATTGGGGATCGTCGTGAAAGGAGGCGCAGATTTGTGATCGCAAGCTGCGCGGGACAACCAAGAGCCACTTACGACCTTCGGGGCGTAGTTGCGTCGGTGTAGCAGCCGATCACGAATCGCGAAATGAGCAGCTTGACGTCGGAGAGATCGTGGTACCGCAGTGGTTGACGATCCAGAGAGACAGTTAAAAAGGGAAGCGATCCACGGGTCCTTGTGTTGTTCACCGGTAAAAGAGTCGAGGTCGAGAGATGCGACGGAGTTGGTACCAGTGGTTTCGCAGGCCGAGTCGGGAGGTAAAGGCGAACGCGACAGGGCGTCGGCGTCAGAATGCTTGCGTCCACTGCGATAGATGACACGAATGTCGTACTCCTGGATTTGCAGTGCCCACCGAGCTAGGCGGCCAGAAGGATCTTTCAATGTGGCGAGCCAACAAAGTGCATGGTGGTCCGTTACCAGGTCGAATGGGCGACCGTACAAATAAGGGCGGAACTTGCGAAGCGCCCACACTAGCGCCAAGCACTCTTTTTCAGTGACGCTGTAATTGGCCTCAGCTTTAGTAAGTGTACGACTCGCATAAGCGACGACGTATTCGGAGTAGCCCGGCTTGCGTTGGGCGAGGACGGCGCCTAGACCAACCCCACTAGCGTCTGTGTGAACTTCCGTTGCAGCTGTTGGGTCGAAATGCCGAAGAATTGGAGGAGATGTTAGCAGACTACGGAGCGTGGCAAACGCGACGTCGCAGTCAGAAGACCAGGATGAAAGGTCTGCATCACCGCGTAGGAGGTTGGTCAGTGGTGACATGATCGACGCAAAATTTCGCACGAAGCGCCGGAAGTACGAGCATAGTCCGACAAAACTGCGTAATTCTTTCAGTGTAGTAGGTTTCGGGAACTCAGCGACTGCTCGCAGTTTTGCAGGGTCGGGTCGAACACCATCCTTGGACACGATGTGCCCTAAGATGGACAGCTCTCGCGCGGCGAAGCGGCACTTTTTAAGGTTCAGTTGGAGCCCAGCGTTGGTTAAACACGTCAGCACCAGTTGGAGCCGACGCAGATGTGTAGGAAAATCGGGAGAGAAAACGACAATGTCGTCGAGGTAGCATAGACACACAGACCACTTCAGTCCACGCAGTGTGTTGTCCATGAGTCGTTCAAACGTGGCAGGAGCATTACAAAGCCCAAATGGCATTACGTTAAATTCGTACAGGCCATCTGGTGTAATGAACGCAGTTTTCTGGCGATCAGCTTCTGCCATAGGAACCTGCCAGTATCCAGATCGTAAGTCTAAGGAGGAGAAGAATTCGGCTCCTTGGAGGCTGTCAAGGGCGTCGTCGATGCGCGGTAATGGATAGACGTCTTTCCGCGTCACCTTGTTTAATCGCCGGTAGTCGACGCAAAATCGAATCGATCCATCCTTCTTTCGAACTAGAACGACAGGAGATGCCCAAGGACTGTGCGATGGTTGAATAACGCGACGGCGTAGCATCTCTTCGACCTGGTCGTTGATGACGTGACGTTCTGCTGCAGAGACACGGTACGGTCTTTGACGCAATGGCTGGTGCGAACCAGTGTCAATGTAGTGGTGCACTGCGGAAGTCCGACCCAATTGCGGCTGAGAAACGTCGAATGAATTCGCGAAGTGCTGGAGAAGATTAAGAAGCTCGGCGCGTTCATGGGCACTTAAGGTGTCGGCGATGGAACTCGAGAAGGTGTCACTCGATGAGCATTCCAGTGGGGAAAGGGCATGAAGTTCGGTCGAGGCGCTACTGCACGATTCGTCTGGCATGTTAAGGAATAAAGAGGAATCGAGGTACTCCACTCGACCGAGACATTCGCCGGCATGTAGCGTAAGTGGTGCAGAAAGGGGGTTGTGGACGAAAATATTGCTTCGGCCCGCAGTGACGTCGAGTGTAGCGAAAGGCAAGGAAACGGCTCTGCGGCTCATGAAAATGTCGGAAGGTGTAAACATTACTGTAGCGTCGTTATGGTCATCGCAGCAAACAGGGACAACGGCAAGAGAGGCTGGCGGAATTTCAGTGTCTTCACGTACGACGAGTTTTGGAGACCGCTCAAGAGTTTCGTGCAAAGGTTCGTCATACAGGTGCGAAAATTGAACTTCAGCGTGTGCGCAGTCGATGACGGCATGATGTTGTGACAGGAAGTCCCACCCGAGGATAACGTCATGCGAGCACACCGAAAGGACGATGAACTCGACAACGTACATAGAGCCTTGGATGAAAATGCGGGCTGTACAGGTGCCGAGAGGTCTGACTGGCTGTGCGCTAGCCGTACGAAGCGATAGTCCAGAGAGCGGCGTGGTCACTTTGCGTAGGGAGCGGCAGAGCTGGGCGGCTATAACAGAAACGGCAGCACCTGTGTCGATGAGGGCAAATGTAGAAACACCATCGACAGATATGGCGACGACGTTAGCAGGTGAAGTGCGAGGACTTGGGCATTTCGATGACGGCGCAGTTCTTGCCTCTGGAACTGCGGCGTTCAGTTTTCCCGGTTGGAAGAAGCGGGTCGGGGACGCATTGGGGACAGAGATCGCCTGCGAGGAGACGGCGAGCGGGAAGAGTGAGTCGGAGCTGGGCGCTGGGGTGACTGAGACCCGGGAAGATTAGTGTAGCCATACTGCGGTGAAGGATAGGGAGCAGGTAGGTGCGTGGGCGGCGGGTCATACGGTAACGGCCAAGTAGCGTTGTGTTGCGATTGGAAACGACGACGACAATATCGTGCCACGTGTCCTGGAGTACCGCAGGCGTAGCAGATTGGTCGATTGTCAGCAGTGCGCCAGGAATTGCTGACTCGCGGTGCAGCCCAAGGTGTCGAAAGAGGGGTAGAGTGGGGAGCAACTGCAGGCATGGGTGGCAAAAGCTGCTGGCGGGGTCTGCTGCGTACCACCTGGGCATAAGTAAGAGGCGCGGCCACGGGCTGCATAGCCGGCGCATGGGGAACAGTCACGGCCACAGGCTGCTGGTGGGCAGCGACGGGAACAGCCTGAGCTACCTCTTCGGCAATAACGTCGCGGAGTGGTGAGAGCAGACGAGGGGACGGCGGCTGCTGCGTGAAGGGAATCAACGACAGTTGCCGAGCTACTTCTTCACGCACGAAGTCTTTAATCTCTTGCAGGGTTGGTGCGTGGTCGGGAACGGAAGTGAGACTGGAGAGCGAGTCGGCGTGTGAGGAAAATGGCCGAGTCAGGGCGCGCTGCTTGCTCAACTCGTCGAAACTTTGACACAAAGTAACAAGTTCCGCAACGGTGGCAGGATTACGGGCGAGGAGCAGCTGATATGCACCGTCATTTATCCCTTTGAGGATGTGTTGAATCTTCTCCGACTCGGGCATGGTGGTTTTCAGTCGGTTGCAAAGTCCAATGATGTCTTCAATGTAGCTTGTGAAAGATTCCGTTGGTTTTTGTGCGCGAGTCCGCAAGCGTTGTTCGGCTCTGGAATTGCGGACAGCGGGTCGGCCAAAAACGTCAGCGAACAACGTTTTGAAGATGGACCACGTCGTAATATCGTTTTTGTGGTTGTTATACCACATTTCGGCTACGTCAGTGAGGTAAAAGATGACGTAAGTCAATTTGTCCGCGTCATCCCACTTGTTGTTTGCGCTTACCAGTTCGTAGTTAGCGAACCAGTCTTCCACGTCAGTCTCATCAGCTCCGCTAAAGACTTTGGGCTCTCGCAAACGAAGAACGCCGGGGTTGCTGGGAGATGGAGTGGAAGAGCCAGGTTGCGCGTTGTTGGTAGCCATGATGGTAGGTAGCGTTCGGTTGCGCAGCTCCAGGTTGAGGCGACGGCGAATGGCAGCACCCAGGTTCAGGCGACGGGGAATGTCAGCACCCTCCACCAATTGAAAAAGGGTTTATTGGCGACTGTTGCGACGGTGGTCCTACGATGAAACACGATCGGACAACAGATGCCGGCGACACGATCGGTCGAGCAGATGCCGGCGATGATCAGCACGAGCCGAGCGAGCGAAGCCAAGCACCCAGTACCCAAGCGGTGGCGATGTTGTTTGCCAACGATGCGTTTTCTTCTTCACAATATATATATATATATATATATATATATATATATATATATATATATATATATATATATATGGGAGGAGGATTGAAAGAGGAAGGACAGGGAGGTTAGAATATTAGAGATGTCTATGTGAATATACACATGGTCATCTATACTGAGATGCGTTTATCCATAGCGTGTCACGCCGATGGACAGTGGACATGGCTATACCATAAGGAGCTCCAACCCTAAATGCGGCGTCTTGCGAGTGGTGAGTGGGGTGCGGGAAAAGGCCACATTACGAGTGGGCTCGCACCAGTGGCCCAGCTAGGAATTTTGTTCTGGAGGGGAGTGGTGCTCACGTTGCAGCGCTACCTCGTCATTGAAATTTCCGAAACAGCATGTACATATATAACAAATTATATTACAATGTCATCAGTATTTTTCAACTCCAGTGGTTTTCGTGTGTGAAAGAAACAGGAAATATTACGATTATCACGTAATCTTTGAAACTGAACCAGATTTAAACTCAACAAAAGCCCGCTAACAAAAAATGAAGCCCACAAATTAACCAAGACAAGGTCAACTACTTTATTTCACATTCTTTATACATATATGCCAATCTCTTTGCACCGTTAGTGTGGGCAGGAAAAAAATAAGAGTGGGTAAGTACATTTCAGATACGTCCAAAACATAGTCCACTAAAAACAGTGTACAGTATGCTTACAGAAAAGCTCGAAAGCGGGCATTTAATTATGCAATCATTGCCGATAACTAAAGAATTACAACATGGTCGCCTTCCTGCCGCATGTTTCGCGTAACATCAATTTCCAAGCTACGTCAGATCTACTGAATTTTCTGAGAAAAGGTGCGCATTTGGAGTATCGGTTTTTTAATGGGGGCAATAGAACGTCTTCATTGTACATACCCGGCGATATGGTAGCCGATGTATTCTTAAAGCACACTGGGGTGGTTGGTTCATAGCATTACGGCTTTGAAAAGAAGGTCGGGAAAGACTAAGCACTTTAAGTTGGCCAACAGAAAATGGTACTTTACACGTTTGACAGCTATTCACTGCAAATATTTTGTGCCGAGTTCTTACCGTTGTACTCTATCACAACTCGACATTCCGCTGTCATGGATGATGTTATACGAAATGCCACCTTAATTCTGATTCGTCGACCTATTTGGGAATCTTAGAGGGCTCATTGCAAGTCAGTTCATGATAATACGGTTGAAACATGAGGAGTATAATGCGCAAAGTATACATGAGGTCGACAGCAGCTACAAGACAAGGTCAAGTTTAACCCAGAGAATGCCGATAAGGACAAACGTATGGATAATGCGATTTGAATCCTGCTGACTATAGTGACTATTCTGCACACATGGAATTCTCGGCGAGCCTTCAATATCTTCGCAGTACTTTAGTAGAAACGGAAACACACACCATAGCCACATGAAAGGAAAAATGCCGAGCGATATAGTGGTTTCATGTACGTACATCTCGTCCCTGCAATACTACCTTTAAAAACTGTTTCATGCTCAGAATAACCATACGAAGTTTATTCCGCATACCTTTCTGCAAGCAATACTTTTAAATGAACCATGACCAGAGTTAACGACATACGTAACCTTGTCATACATGCTTGAGTCTCGATGAAGTGACATTTAAGGCAGCGCTGTTCGTGACTGTGTGCTTTTACTTTGTTTGCAAAAACTACAAGCGTTTCAAAACGCATACATATTTACTGCATTGGTGAAAAAAAGCAAGTTACGTGGAGCAGGGTTGCTGAAACAAAACCATTTTGATATTTGCTCCAGTTCAAAAACTAACCCTGGTCTTGAATGGCCTAGTTCGTCGGTGGGCCTTTTCCACATGGTACTATGTGAGCCTTCAGTATATTTTATTTCTTTTGTTTACTTTGAAAGCGTGACAAAGGCATTTCGTAATGGGTGGATAATACCTGTTCACTATATGTTAGAAATGACAGGGATATGGGATTTTGTGCTAAGCAAACATGAGAGGTTTAAAGACACTGAATTTTCGTTGTCTCAGTGAAAAAAAGAGAAACCATCTTGTGAGTATTAATATTTTTTCATTTTCGACATTGTATAGAAGATGTATTTAAAATGACTGCAGAAACCATGTAAAAATTTCACTCTAAAGTAACTGGATATTTTTGTTATGGACTTGATATAGATTAATCGTGCGCTTGGCTTGATCGCAGCATGTAAGTCGATGACCGTCTTTATTATTATTTTGCTCAAAAGGGAATTGGGGTGTATTACACTCCAGTAACTGGCAGTCGCAGTTCACTTTTCACAACCGGAAGATTTTCTTTAATAAATCAATTTGTTGAGCCTCATACATACATACACATACTGACACACACACACATACATACATACGTGCATGGATACATGCATACCTACAATCATGGCAACCGTCAGAGGAATCTTTGCAGAAACCACGAAATGCAGCAATACGTTATTAAAATATTCTTAAGGCGAAGTGTACACAGTAGCAATAAGAAATCCGCCTAGAAAGAAGTATTATAACTCGAATTTTTCATGCTACCAACTAGTGTATTCTGCTGTGGCAAGGTTTCTTCGTTTGAAGGATTATCAAGCCAGCCGTTTCATTGCAGCGTAGTCATCCTGGCATGCGTTCAGTGATTCTCGACCAGACACGCGGAAGTGGTCGCGTAAGCTCAGATCCTGCCCTGGCAGGAAAGTGAGGGTCGTGTGATGCTCTAGGTGACATGGGTTCTGTAACTGCTAAGGCCCATGGGTAACAGCGTCAATGTGAAGTTTATTAGGTTTTCTTTTCTGATTTGGCTAAGAAATAACCGAGAGAATTGAACGAATAAAAAGAACGTTAGTTACGCCACAGTGGCCTAATGCTCACTCAGCGAGGACGGCAGTAGCTGGCTGGCATCACATATAGACAGAACAGCGCACCAGCAGCACAAAACCAGAATTTTCACAGCACCTAACCAGCACAGAGAATCATAATAGAAAGGTTGCACGAAATGAGATATGCTCATCACCATATATATGTATAAAACGCATGCATATTAAGAGAAGTCAGAGTAAGTGAAGCTTACCCATGAATCAGTGAATAGAACAAATAAATGTTGGAAGAGGTAGCCCCGACAGATTATGATACAGACATTGATGAATTACATCGAGCTGTTTTTTTAGTCCGACGTGGTCACGCGTATCTATCGTGCGAAAAAAAGTAGACAGACTCAACCATCGGTGTGGTAACATATGTGTCGGTAGCTTAAGAGATGCGACCTTCCTTTATTGAATCATGTGTTTTATTGTCACAGCTGACAAACTGCGTGTTTTTCATTTATTATGATTCAGCCAGTGCTTCTGGTCCAGGTAGATGAGACATCTGTGTATGCTTAACTTCCAAGGTTTGGTATAAAAGTCATAGTTTATATATTTGAGCAAGCACAATATTACTCGTGTATGTGTACTTCTATCGCCTAAGCTCGGTAATGTAACGCACTTTCGCCCGTACACTGGATCATTTCAAAAAGCACCTGTGTCTAATTGAGTATGTGTGTACGCTTGAACTTGCACACGAAATATACTTGTGCTTGCTCGTGTATGCATGTTTAACTTTTCCATGTTTGTGGTTTTATGCGCTGGGTTGTTTCCATGTAGGCTTACTATTTTTGCTTCATCTTTTACACACGTCCTGAGAAACTTTAAGAAATTTTTTTTTGCTGCCAAGTGGTGTGGCATCTAAAGCGGCCAGCTTGCGCGGCCTTACATGTCATTAGAAGTAACCCGATGCCGCTTTGTGGAAATATTGCTTATACTTATAAGCATAAACTGCAAAGACACTGTCGAGCCATACTTCAAGGCTGTTTCAATATTAACTAAAGATTCGATGTGTTGTCTTCAGCCAGCAGCTCTTTCATGGGTTTAGAGCTCCAGCTCTATTTTTACGGGTGAAGCTCCTTAGGGTCAAGCTATGTGCCTTGTCTGTCGGCGTGACACGCAAGTACTGGAAGCGCCCGGTAAAGGGTGGGGTGGTGCCAGTGCTCGCTCTTGGCGCGTGCTGCTGTTTGAAAGGAGACTGCTAGTGGGTCGGCTTTCTCTCTCTCTCTCTCTGTTTCGACAGTGGCGGTCTTGGAGTGCGTAGCGCAGTTGCGCGGCAACGCAGTCCACAGAGTTTTGGGCTCGCAGAGCGGCAGCGCAAACAAGAGGATCGAGACTTGCGGGCTCGCGAAGCTGCAGCGGCACGAAAACGTCTGCAAGCTGATCTAGAGGCGGCGAGTGCTCGCGCAGCTGCAGTGAAACGGCAGCGCCGGCAATGTACGGGGGAATTCACGGTTCATGATCCCCCAGAGCTTCGCCCACTCGTCATCATTCACTTCGTGAATAGGCTGTGATTTTTCGTATCACCAATAGTTCTCGGTTTGTTTTACCTGGAAAAACATTATTTTTGGTGTAGCCACTGACGGTATTTTGTTAAATTCTGACGGGATGCGTTGCTAAGTAATAATTGCAAAAAAAAGAGATGTCTTCGGCAATCGATAAGCGTCAAGTTAATTGCCAGAAACTAAAGAATAAATTCACATTCATTCCGGCTGGGACGTATTCGATTGCGACACCTTCTAAAGTCACTGGCATCCCCAGCCAGTCTAGTTTTTACGTCAACTGAGACAGAATGACGAACACAGAGAGGTGTAAAGTTTGTGCTCTTTTTTACTGCTATTGTTACTAATTCCCACCCTTACACACTTAAGCGATCTCCCCCAAAAGACCCTTTTGAAAAATCAACTGAAACGACGAGGGCGCAACACTAATAAAGTCATCGGCAACAATTGACAATTGCCCCCGAAACGACAGAGATAACGTTGGCCACGAAGGTCCAACAGGGGCTTGATAATTGCGTTATTCTGCATCATGGCTCTGGCGTAAGAGGCTAACTGGCAGTATTAATTATTTCCCCGAATAAGCACAGCAGGCGTTTGCCTGCACTCAAGCCAACTATTACCATTGCCGTAAAAGGAATGACGATTGGGGGCGATGGCATTCTATGTCGACATATGCACCCTCTGTTTGACGCTTGCATTGACAAATGTTGTTAACCGCCATGTCATCCCGAAATAATTCAGGAAGCAACATGGTGTGATGTGAGAAATTGTGTAGCAGTGTAAATAGAGAAGAGGTGAGGGAAGCTTTTCATGTGTTACTGTTATTTCCCACACAATATTTAGCGTACGTCACACCATAAGAACATTCGTTCGCGTGAATCCGTTTGTGCTAGAAGTGGCCTCAAAAAATAGTTAGTGCTTCCATTTACCGTGTAAAGTTTATACACCTGTACACCAAAGTTTCATCAATATGTTGTATGTGGCTTCTTTTTGCAAAGCTCCAAACGAGCCTATAGTATAACGGAGAATTCGTAAATTCTTGCATTGGCGTTGCAACTTCGAAGCTTCCCATGTGCTCGAAACTGATTATGTTTTCCTGGAGAAATGTTGAATACAAAAACGAATGTAGTCCACAAATATCTCACTCATACGAGCCACTGGTTAGCTTTTTCATTTTTTTTTCACGCAAGCTGATCAGTGCATTAGCTTTGAATAGAAAGGAACGCAGTAGTTCACCGTTCATTCAATGGTAGCTAAATCACGTCTTTTGCACAATTCATTAAATGTCGCTAGATCACGTCTTCTGCACGTTCAGCCTTCGCCCACCCTGAACACATCACTCCGCGCACGTTCATCAGGTAAGAGTTACCATCTGGCTCTCCCTGCGGATTGCCTCTCTTGCCTTCCTCTATGCTATTTACAACGACCCTTCAAAACCGCCACTTGCAGCTGCACTTTTGTGCTTGTTTTTTCCCTTTCTTCCAGGTAAGTGTCTTACACTACACAGCTTGTTTAGGAATCCACTTCTTCTTCTTTGAGCGTCGGCATCGCCTCCGGTACGAAGACGAAGGCCTCCGTTGCAGAGGCGGTCGCCTTTTTCTTCCTGAGTTTCGAGCGTCCGGTGACCCATAAGCCAGCCGTGAACAGAAAAGAGAGCGTAAGCATGCCGCCAAGTAGCCGAAACAGACCATCGTAGCTGCCGTAGTTGTCCCTGAAGAAACCTGCGGTAGGCACAGAGTCATCAGTACAAAGCTGAGAGCATTTAACAGGCTGCTGTCACACAGTGTGCCACTGCGCCAAGTGCATCTACCCACACGTTGCACGACCTTGCAAGTGTTATAGCAAAACTGCGGTGCTTGTACTTTAGAGCTATCATTCAGCCCAAATTATTCAAACGAAACCTTTTCAAACGAAGCTTGATACGAATTACAGATCTCGCTGGTGGCGTGGCCGTACGCGAGAAAGCCTGTGGCGACCAGCTACCGAGATGCAGCCCTAGATCTGGGTCATTTTCGAACACCCTACTATGCCTTGACAGTGGGCTTTTCGGTGATAAGCCGTTTCTGGTGCACCAATCTGATCTTTTATTGAAGTTATTGGCCAGTTCACGTTGCTACATATCATTGTTGCCAGGGTACCAACGCATGACTTGAGGTTTCGGCGCTGGAGAATATGTCAACAGGCACCATGCCAAAGGCGCAGAGTACCTTCACGCCCCGTTCACAACAAATAAGAGCCGTTTCGCTTACGGTGGGCATCGAAAGATCTAAAACATAACAATCAATGAGAGTAACAAAGAAAGGTAGACGGTAAGGCAAACCAGTTTCCTTGCCCCCATTTAGCCGATTGAGGAAGACCGCACTTACTAGCGCGCTTTCGCAGGCAAAACAGTACAAGCTGCGTGGCATGGTGACATTACAATGGTTTTGCCTGAGGTAAGGTGTTGTCAAGAAACAGTCAGTCAGATTTTGATGCGGGAATCCTAACACGAAACTACAAGTTTGCTTTGCTGTGGATTTTTAGGTAGCTTTTATGTTACCGTTATTGAGAGCTTATAAAAGAACATGCGTTGCTGCTAGTGTCTTTGAATTACTTGATTACAGCACACAAGTATGCTTATTGTTTAAATATATTGCTCATAAATTCAGTATACGAATGTACTGTCGAAAATGCGTCTTTGGAAACGCTATAGGAGGCATTGCTATATATGAATATGAAAATGCTTTTTTCTTCAAAACACTTCAAAACAATATAGCCTCAATATTTAGTGAGGTTTATTTTTTACTAGGTAAACCGAATTCAGCTTGCACAAAGTTCAGTTATTCGATTTTCGAGACAATATAATAAGTTCTGCAGTACGAGGTTCCCAAAAAAAAAAAAAGCTCAATGAAAGATTAGGAAGCTTTCGCGGACACACTAAATTCAGCGAATGGCAATCGGCAGCTATCACGCAACGTTCTTTTCTGCATTCGAAAAACTCGCTACAAGAAGGGCACTTCTCCCTTTAGGCCCACTTTAATGGCGGGCTCAGTCATGCAGCTTCCGATAGAGTGAACAATGGTGAAATTGTTCGTGAAACAGGGGCGGAAGGGTAAAGGGCGACGTAAGCTTAAAGGATAGTGTTGGTGCCGAAGAGTTATGAGTGAGATGTACGGGGCAGCGTTAGGGCGAATACATGAACGAGAAAAGACCTAAGTGCTGCACTGTTGTGAGTGCAGCACTTTTGTCTGTTCTCATTCATGTATTCGCCCTAACTCTGCCCCATACAATTCACGATGAGCCCTAAACAACTAGCCCACCTGCCCGTTATTCTGCAAGCCCAAGGTTTGGTCATCATATGCCAGTGTCAGTCTCGTTAAAGTTGGGCTCATATAATTTTGGAAACAAAATTCAAAATATATTGAGGAATGAAATATTAGGAATGATGAAGGCTGCACATAGGCGTGCAAGGCTTCAGATGTTTCAGCTGGCCTCATGATGTTTAGGTCGAGTGCCACCGATGACACCGCACCGCCCTCACGATAATGAAAAACACCCTCAGCCTAAACATTCCTGTCAATTTTAGAGGAACTTGAAGTGCACAGAATTCGGCATTAGTATCAGCAGGATTATTTTCATTTGAGCAATACAGCACTGTTCGCAAGAACGGCTGGGAAGCTAAAGTAACCAAAGCGTAAGGGTCGCCTATTGTAGAACCGGTGCATTTAGCATGGTATGGCCGTTGGCTAAGGGCTGCCTGTTCGGTATTGAATCTGGTTGAATAACATGGGCTTAGCCAAGAGATGAGGCGCTTATAATTTCCCCACCAGAAAATTTTCAACTTTGTTTGCGTATATAGTATATACACGCACAGATATAAACGCATGCATGGACCTACATAAGTTGTAGCTAGCCCCCCCCCCCCCCCTCCACGAAAAAAAAATTGTGGGAACGCTTTTGGTAACTACCGTTACAAAGCAGGCATAGCAGCTCAGAAAGAGAAATAAGAAAGTTCGACATCCCTCACATAACACCTGTGTTTGTATAATTTTTATCTGTAGTCGTTTTGCAGGCAGATTAAGCACCACGTTCAAGCTTGAGACTAAATAAAAACTTACTCATGCTTACCGATAACAGGTGGTCTAGCGAAGCCTGCAATAGCCGTGAGTGTCGTCATAAATCCGTAAGCAATCGGCAGGTTCTTCGTGCCAATCTCGGTAGACAGAATTTCTGGGGCTCCCTACCATGATGTAACCGGTCGGGAGGCCCATGACCACTGACATCCCCCAGAACGCTGCTTTTCCGTGTATGTGAGGCGTGAGTTGCTGCAGTAGTCCCAGAGAGAAATATGCGATGGTGAGCAGACCGCAGTTGGAGATGAGGCCGTAGTCGCTTATAAAAGGGACGAACAATCGTCCCACTGTATCCGTGGCTGAGAACATCGTGAGTGCGTGTACAGAGTCAGAAGGGGGCACCCCGATGTCTTCGGCGAAGTCGAACATCACAGTCAAGTACTGAATCGAGAAAAAAGGGCAACGCAGCGTAACTAAATGCGTGAAAATAAAACGCGGGGACTTTAGCACCTCTAGAATGTTTTGGAGCACTGATGGGAACTGGATGCCTCTTCTGGAACTGCGGGAAGCTCAATTCTGAGCGCGTCGTCTCGCAGGGACGAGCAATCTAGGCGGCATGAATTGTTCAGGCTCACCAAGGTGCCTCTGCGTGCTGACATCACATCGACCGAAGCGGAGCCTCGCGCGATTTTATTGCTCGCGAACATCGAGCCCGCTACGCTCATCATGGTACCTCTGCGGGCACGGATTTCATTCAAATCTGGAGCCATGGAGACCAATCCTCCGCCGTCTCCCACGCTGCTTGTGATTGTTCCCCGCCGGGACGATGACAGGGCACAAGGATGGTCGGATATGAGGGTGCCGCGCCGGGACGTCTTCACGTTATCGACGAGGCTTATAATGGTTCCCCTGCGATGCCCAACGACGCTCGTTTGGTCGCCGACGCTGATGATGGTTCCACGCCTACAAGTGCTGGCTCCACGATTCGAGACGCTAACCAGAGTGGCTTTCCTGGCTTGCGGTGATGACAGACGCGGCGGTTCAATTTCGAGATAGAGTTTGTCCTTGTCTTCGTCTGCATGACCACACATGACTGACGCTCGCCCGGTTGTGGGAGTGTAGTACGGAACGCTAGAAGTTCCGTTCGTTTTCAGATTGGTGGCGCCGCTGTTCCGCGCCTCCTTCTCCCATGAAGGTGGATTTACAAGCATGGAAAGGGCCAAGACGTTGCCCAGCGAGCCGCCCATCATTAGGAGTGTGCCGCGAAGGCCGTACTCGGCGATCAGAAACTCGTACAAGTTGGGAAACACAAGCGAAGCTACGGTTGCTCCGGCCATGTTTAGGCCCAGCGCTGTCCCTCGCCGTTTCTCGAAATACTGGCTCACACAGACTACGATGCTGTTGAGAATGAGGCCCTGGCCAGTACCTGAAATGGAAAAGATCACGACATAATTTTACGTCTGAAGAATTGGGACAGCGCAACCGAAATTAAAGAAAGATGAGATAACCTATCCTATACAGCATTTAAAGTAAACCCCAGTTTAGGCCGAAACGTATTGCCCAAGTTACGGTATGCCAGCAATGGAGTCATGAGAGGTGAATTTCAATGTCGAAATGCCAGCATTTTAATTTCAGGTGCGATGGAGATAAGAGGTATGTAATAAAACTACACGTGTGATGCTTAACAAACAAGTTCCATTGATCGAGCTGGCTCGCCTGAGTACTTTATTTTTAGTGATGGACACTGCCTTCTTGTCTTAAAACATACCCAAAACACCACTTTGATAGCAGCATAGTGCTAATTTATTGTAGACTGTGAACACAAAAAGTAAGCTTTAGCAAATACCAGTTTTCGAAAATATTCCAGTGTGCAATGACAAGTGAGACTACAGTGCACGTAAAGTGTTAACACAATATCATCACTTCAGTTTCAATAATGACAGCGAAATCTGGCAATTTTTATACAAGCTCTGACGAACGTTCCATTTCTAACTGCGCTCAGTTATAACTTTAGAAGTCTAGTTTTTTCTTCAACACACAAGCCTACACCAACGTTTGCAGGCACTCCACAGTGACGCCACTGGCTAGACGGCCGGTGTGGAGCCATTTGATGAAGAGGGCTGTTTTTTTAGTAGCAGGGGCAATCCACTTCCGCACTTCGGTCTTGTGGGGAAGGGGGGCGGGAGCAAGGCATGTGAAGTCTATACAGGATTATTAAGTTGTGCCGGATTTAGGTGCAAGAAAGCGTTTATGTGTCTTTCATCGCCTCACCATTCTATATTGTTTTTATATTCTACTATATGTTTCTCCTGTGTTTTGTACATCAAGCCTAAAGATATTTTTACCCAGTACAAGTCCTCGACTACTGTTCTCACCAACTTCAGTAAGACGCAAAGCTTCTATACGTGAGATAGTTCCTTTTTCATTTTGTTTTACAAAGTCCGCAACTAAATGCACAATATCTAGTCGGTGCATACCATGCAGTTTTCTGCAGTGGATGTAAACAAGCATTAAGAGTATCCTCCAATGAAGAAGAAAAAAAAAACACATCACAATAATAAATAAAAGACAGAAATTGCGACGATAATCGTGGTAGCTGCGTTGTAACTTTCTAGTGAAGTTATTGTGAAAAATTTGGGTGAGTGAAAGGGTTACTACGCGTCGACCTTCTAATGAGTATGAAAATGCGATTGAAGCAGGCACTATTTATAATTATTGTATTTATTATTACATTAATTGACATTGACACTTACAGATGACTATTTGTGCGGTAATGCACTTTTAATATTTATGTTTGTTTGGCACATGCAACGTCTTTCCTTCATTTTTGATCTATCTCGACATTTATTCGTTCTTTTATTAAGCTTACTAAGATTAATAAGCTGTTATTGTTAGTGTGAGTATCTGAAGAATCATATCGCCACGTAGTGCCTTGCTATGTAATCAATTGTGCGCGCTATTAGGTGGGCCATTGTTGCTTATAGAAACACTAATCAATCAACGAAGAAAGGAAGGATATTAAGGAGGAAGGGCGAGCAGGAAGGTAGCAGAGAACCTAGTCAATGAAGGCCATCTGAAGACAACTTGCTGTGGTAGATCTCACTCAACTCCGAATTATGACCAAAAATTGTATGCCTGCTAAATGGCCTATCGGACGCTGCTTATCAAGGTGGCTGCAGCTTGATGTGTGTTTCAGTTTCTTCCATGCAAGCGAGATCACTAACCGAACAGGAAGCCCGCCGAAAAAGCAAGGAAGATTGGTCCGGTGGCAAAGACCGATATGGAGAGTCCGAGTATGGTAAGAGTGCTTCCAATGACCGATGTCTTGCAAGTTCCGAAGGCCTGTATCAGGGCTCCAGATATGAGACCTACGGAAAGAAATGAGAAGAGAGTTAAACAAGTAAAGAACTGTAAAGCGTGAAATAGACATGTTGTACGCGTCATCAAGTTCATTGTGATTGTTTTGCACACGCTTTGCGGCAAACGTGACGCTCGCAATGGCCCATTATTAATCGCTGCTTGAGTGCATATTCGGCATTTTTCCTTCTAGTAGTGAAGCTGTCTCATTGCCTGATTTTAGTCCGTATCGACCTTCCTGTCGTTTGTTTTCTCTAGAAAGTCGCCTCACTGGGGCCAATGCACATATTAAACTTTGTTGGCTCATTGCGTTTCCACGTCATCATTTACTGGCTCCGCCTACAGCGGGAACAGGTGGGCAGTGTTCTTGCGCCGCCCAGAACTTAACTATCATACCCTGGCCGTCCAGAGTGCCTGTGAACGGACCACCCAGCTCGGCTTGGTGGTCTCTGCGTGGAATTAGCCTGATGGCGCGGTGCCTCCCCGGCGTCTTCTCTGAACCTAAAGTTTTAATCATCATCATCACCATCTAGGTTTCGTCACGCACAATAAGCAGACGCTAGTGAGTGCTGTTGTGGGTGTGATCTTGAATTTATATGTGTGTGAATGTGTGCGAATAAGGGAATGCCAAGAAGGCCAGGTTCCTTCAATATGTATTTGGAAGTCACTGTTGTGCTTTCTGAGGATGAAGGACCAGTGATTGAGACATATTCTACCTTTGGGGTCGGCATCCCGCACATGTTAGTAAACTCATTGCATTCTTTCCCCTTTTTGCTTCCATTCTCTCTCTCTCGCTCTCTTTCTTTCTCTCTCATCTTTATAATCCTCTTTACGGATCTTGCAGCGTGAAGTAACTGAGCAGATGCTTTAATTGTTGACCTCCATGCCCTACACCTTAATTCCAGATGCGAACCTGTCTTCCTTATTGTACTTCTTTGGTCCAAACATGTGATCAAACCAGGGTGCTAAAATATGACCAGTTAGTTGTGTATTTATTGTGCGGCACCTTCAAACTTCTATCAAGCGTGCGCACAGTGGTTTTAAACTGCGAATTCTTAAAGTGCCGCAAGAATGACCTCGTCAGCGGGGAGAACGTAGCGCTGTAACAACGAAAGCTGAAAAAGAAGCCTTTTTAGAGTCTGTAAACTCTGTTGTGCCGGACACGGCACGTGCAGTTACAAGGCGTCCACTACGGCAGAAAGTGTCACAATTTTGCGAAGTAGAGAGCATAGGTCAGAAAAACTTGTGGAGCTCACACTCACTCATGAAATATATTTTACCTTTTGGACTGCTTTGAACTCAAGCTCACGAACATTTTCTCCGAAGGAACTTACTGACACTCAAACTCACCAAAACATTGCTCATACGCACTCACTCAGATAGACGGCTCGATCTGTCTCAGAAAGTCCGAGTGAGTCAACTCATCAGTGAGTACGCCGACCTATGGTAGAGAGAAACACACTACGCCATAATTCATCTTTCTGTGAAGAAGCGAAGTAGCCACTAGAAGCGCACATCAGCAAGCACTGCGCGTACTTTATAGCTACTGCGGCTGATGATGATGAAATTTCTCTGAGCCCTTTGTAATGGTAGGAAGCTTTAACACGGCTGGTCGTTACGTAATTCGATTGGTTATTGTTTCACTCTTGTATCTCTTTATAAAATGAATCTGCTGACAGAATTTCTTGCCGGAGTGAAGCTTTTATAGGCTTTTTCTGCAAAGGGCTTGAAGCACTGGTGTGACTAGGAGGTAGGATAGTCAAGTGCCAGGTTCGCATCCCGCTTGGCACCGGCGTTGGTGGCTGGCGGCTGACAACGCTGCCAAAATGGGTGATGATGAATTCATAACCGTATTCGCTTCAAGAAGGGCTGATGCTGGGTGGCAGAATAGTCAAGAATTGCGTCATTTTTTTGCCCGGATGAAGTGTCGATGCTCCGTCCGGCATCGGGCATTTTAAAATTGGATCACCTACATTTGGCTACTGACGGGTAGAATTCTCGAACGAAATCAACCTATAATGTTATGAATTTGTGCATCGATATATTAGTGCGTTTTAAACATCGGAATGAGTGAATAATTTTCTGCCTAACTTTAACCGTCTGAAATTCTTGTGCCCCTAGAATTCACACGTGGTAGTGTACGGGTGTTTCTTGCCCTAAGGTGAACAGAATCTTCATGTAACTTACAGTGAAGACTAAAGAATTCGAAACTCTGCGAAATTAATGAAAGAAAAAGCATCGTTTCTTGCGCCCAAAACTTGACGAGCCCAGGATTTGGGGACATTAGGAGGAGGAGGAATAAATGAGGAAGGACAGGGAGGTTATGGGGACATTAGAGTTACTGTATATGCTACTATTAGGTAGCAGAGTTGCGCCAAAGTACGCCATCTTGGGTTCAAATGTCTTGCGGGAAAGCCACTCACCACCCTCGTAGGAGCAGCGCTCGCGCTCATAGCGTTGTCTTAATTTTTCTTAATGAAGGTACAAGACAAACTCAGTTGCTATGGTCACGCCTGGAAGTCTTGATTTTATGCTTACGTTTTTGGTAAGTAATAATGAAAAAACGTGCGTCAGCTCATTGAACCAGATGTACATAAGTACAATAATAGTAGGCCACACATTAGCTTCAACTTAGTTTGCACCGTTTTTCCCATTTACATGAAAGTATTTTTCACTCTTGATCGCTATCAATCCAGGGATGGAATATTTTCATCGCGTTGAGCTCATTCGTTAACTGTGTGAGTTAACCAGCTAAAGATTTGTAGTCTTCAACTGAATCGAGCTGGATAGCGATTGAGAGTGGCCGTGCGATGCCAGCGTTAAGCGCGCATCTCTTATGACGATCATGTTACAATCGCTGCTCACGACAATTGGTGTGAATCATCGTTCAACAACCCTGTCGTGTCCAACATTCTTTTCGCTTAAGGTTTCAAAGCAGCATTCAATTCACGCACTAGAAGCAACACCTTGCCGATTCAAATAGCTCTATTTTAAATTATCTCTTTATATTTAGCCTTTTTACTGCCAGACTAATTTGGACGTATGCAGCTGACACACACTGCTGAACTCTGCATGTATTACATATTCACTACTGCATCTGTGTTTAATACAAATGGAACAAGTTTTACAGTGCCATGGACAGATTAAAAAAAAAAGCCAAGCGCATGGGCGTCAGCAGAGAAGTGGAAAAAAGGCCCTTGCCCCCCTCAAGCCACAACAGCACTTGCCCTTACCCAAGCTAAACCAGTGCTCTCGCTCTCCCCAAGCCGCAATATAACAATGGTTTTTACGCCCGAAAGGAATTCCTGCCGACGACAAAGGCCAAGTGTTTATTCCTTCCGACTGAACACTAATCTTTCTATAGCAACACCCGCTGCCCCCGCGTCTAATCGCATGGGCTCTACGTAGTACAATTCAACACAGAATGCATTTGATGCCGCATTTCTCGTGAACAACAGGCAGCATGGCTACATTACCGAAGAAGCACGGCGAGAATGACAGCAGCCGTTTTCAACCCCGCTTATCTGGCCGGAATCTGCGTAGCGTTGGCTTCTCCGCAGTGCAAGTAAACCATCTATGACCACGTGATGGCGCTCGGCGAATAGGGGCGCTGAACTTCTGTAGGCGGAGTGAGTGGTGCCAAGAAAACGGTGGCGCAACTCTGCTACCTAAAGGTAGCATATACAGTAACTCCAAGGGACATCATCTTTTAGCGCCGTCTGTTGTCGGCGACAGCAGTGCTTGGCCATGAGTAGGAAATAGACAAAAAAAAATAATGTGTGACAGAAAAAGCTAGTTACAAAAATGAACCCCGAATCCTGGTTGTAGGTAGCTGAGTCCCACTGAAACAATCTAGCGAAGTCACAGCGTCTCACTGCGAATCACGTGGCTTCCTAGAGCGTTTATTCTCTTACGATGAGACTTGAGATGCTTTCGTTGGGCGGTGTTAAATTGTTATGGAATACCACTATGCTCTCACTCCAATACTGCAATTTACCAGAATGCTCCTGAGGCTCTGAGCTCCAAATAACCGAGAGTCGTTCACAATAATAAGATTTTTTATCTCCCTAGATATGACTTTTCTCCACCTACTTACCCTTCAGGTTTGACAGTGCACCATTGTTGCCGCCGAGAGAAGGCGCCTTGTACAGACGTCCCGAATACTGGGAAAGTTGCTTATGAGACACGCCGTAATGGCAGACTCATGAATATTTATGGCAAACTACAGTTCTTTTGCGTGAAGGGTGTTTTTTTTTTTCATTTCACCCCCCCCCCCCCAATCCTTGATAGAAAATCAGTGAGAAGAAAACACTTCTAGAAAACGCATATCGTTGCTATTCATAACAATTTTGGCAGTTCTATGAATGCACCGGAACAAGGCAACACAGCACTGCCAAGAATAAGGCATTGCTATTAATGTACCCTTTGATAGTGGGGAATAAGACGTCGGCAAAAAAGCTCATACGTGAATAAAAAAAGAGAGTGTGAAGAAAGACAAACAGCTTGATGTGAATAATTGTACGACATAGGTGATAAAAGCACATACATGCATGAAGTGCACGTGTGGAGATGATTTTTAAGATTTACTCTGTTTTTTTTTTAAATGAGAAATCACCACAAGGCATTAAGGAACAATGCTTGCTAAGCGAACTAAGGTGTGCGCTTGATACACTTTTTAGCAAAAAACGTGCCGTGCAACAAAAGCATATACAGATAAGCACGAGAAAAAATAAAAAGCTGCAATTTTCTATTAGTACGATAAAATGTGCATGCGGATAACCCACCTCAACTTAATACCCCGATGAAATAACTATGTTGTAAAAGTAGCCATCGAAGCATTGAGTGATGCCGAAAACTGAATTTGATAGCGAAGTGACTGCGTTTTTATTAGAGTTACATACGCAGAGCAAGAAAATATGCTAATATGTGTGTGAGCACACATCACAACCATACAACAATATCGCTTAAGTTACAACGGCAGTATATTAGGTGTAAGCAAAGAAATTTGAAACGTTTCAACTGTTGGGGTGTATGTTCTGAAGTTTTTCAAGTAGTACGCATTTAGCAGCAGCCATTAGAAATTAATTTTAAGTGCGCTTAACTTTCAAGTCACCTACTATTCTCTATTGCCCCAGAGACAGATATCAGTCATTTTAGGGCTACTGTTGAATGGAATGTATACCTGTAGCCAGCCCTATTCAATTGCGATAGCAATTATATGGACACTCTTGTCTAGATTTCACCATTGGTGTCAGCGTGGGCGTAAATTTTATGCACCGTGGATGTATACGTATCTATTATGTGAAAACGCCACAAAGGAAAAAAATCCAGAAGAAGGACTCCGGCGTGCGCAATCGAACGAGGGACCTCCACGTCGTAAATGCGCCGCGTCAACCACTGAGCCACCGAAGGTACTTCGTTCACTGTTCAAACGGCAAGCTATTTATATCAACCACTTACCATTGTTCGCGGGCATCTCAGCTGGGGGTGGGGACCTTTCGTGTTTTCATCATTATCAGGAAGATGGCGCCGTGAGCGCGCGGCGGCTCTCATTTCTCTTGCGTACATTGGCCCGCGTACAAAGTAAGGGGGTGTACGCTCGATCGCGCGCCCTTATCGTGCAGTGGGGAAAATCGTAAATCTTGTCTAGCCTTTGAGTTTCGTCGGAACGTTTCTGTTGTAGTTACCAGGCCCACAAAGGTAACTGCAGTCGTTGCACAGTCTCCGTTTGCGAAAAAGGCGCACTTTTCAGACACAGCGAAGTAACACTGAGACGCTTATTCGCGTTAATCTGTACCTGTGAGTGCGTTTCGTGCGTCCTTTGTGCATGAGAAACGCAGGACACGTTTAGATCTGCTTGCTAATCTGCGCATGACCTTCCAATGTGTTGCTATCGCGTTCATTGCTTCGCCTTTGCGGAAAAGCTGTTACTTTTTTTTCACTCACTCTTGTTTTATTGCTGTGTATACTCTTGCCCACTTCCTGTGTAATGCGTTTGTGCTCTGAATATATATATATATATATATATATATATATATATATATATATATATATATATATATCGCACTCGTCAATTTGCAGCCGCACAGTAAAGTAAACGTGGGATCATAAAAGAAATAGTTTGATCGTCTTGAGCCAGGTGTTGCGGCAACGAAAACGGCTATGCGTTTTCTCACAGAGGTGCAAACCCGACACCGTGGTGTAGTGGCTAAGGCACTTGGCCACTCACCCAAAGGACGCATGATCGCATCTCGGCCGTGGCTGCTCCAATTCTGATGGAGGCGAAAAGGCGTGAGGCCCGTGTGCTGAGATTTAATTGCACGTTAATGAACCCCAGGCAGTCAAAACTTCCGGAGCCCCCTCCACTTCGGCGTCCCTCTTATTCATATGGAGCTTTGGGACGATAAAACCCAACAATTGTAATATCATTATAAATAATATATATAAAGAGGCGCGAGCAGGAAATTCTTCGCGTGCACCGACACAAATCCGTAAACTCCCTCACTGTAGCAGGAGCTGGAATCACCACGAATCTCCACTGTGTACTCTTACATTGAAAAGAAAAGTGAAGCCTTGCTTACCGCTCAGATTGAAGAAACCCCCATAGACAGACAGGGGAAGCGACGCCTCTCCTCGGGGTACTGCGAACGTGGACATGATGGCGTTGAAAAAGAGGCCCAAACAGCGGCCAAATCCCGAGGAGAGCATATTGATGAGGAAGCAGACCACGGCCATAGCCCAACTGAGACGACCGTCGGGTTGGGGCATCCTTCTCTTGCCAATGCCTGCTGCATACTTGGCAAGCGTCTCATCGTTCTGTTTATTGGTGCCGTCGCCACCAAGAACACTGCAACCACCAACGTTTGTGGCTGCTGTAGAGCCATTGCCTGTGGTGAACCTGGGTGCATGGTCAACTTCCGTGCTGTCCTAGAAAAATAAACAAAGGATTCATCACTGGAATTGGGCCTGCGTTTGCTATTAGCTCAATAATTAGGAACACTGCAAAGAAAACTTAAATTTGGAGTCAGTGGCATTTTCCATGCGAGAAGTTGACATGGAGGTCACGATCAACGTGCCATCTAGCTCATACTCTAGAACCTCAGTGCGTACGACAGCAAGGCTCATTGTTACAACAAAGTGCGTCTACACGAAGAACACCATGTCTGTCTTTTAGATAACGACTGTGCAATCAATTCCGATATATGTTTCGTTAGCACGGGTCTCATGAGCATAGGTGCATTTTAGCGTACACCGCTCCCTCCCTTTACCTGTGCGTGGCGTGAGAAAAAGAGAAAAAAAGTGAGAAAAAAAAATTACAGCTTTGCCGCAAAGCCGAAGCAATCAACGCGATGGCAACAAATTGGAAAGTCACGCGCAGATTGGCAAGCAGATGGAAACGTGCTACACGTGTCTCACGCACAAAGGACGCACGAAACGTACTCACAAGTACAGATTATGCGCCATAATGAGATGATAAATTGGTACTCTGCATGTAAAACTTAGATGTAACGAGAAAGTGGTCTTTTTCGGGCAAGTGACTCTCTTCAGCAACTGCCAGTTCTTTTCAAAGTTTACAAAAAGAAAGAAAAAAAACGCCAGACCTGTGCGGTAGGCGCCACACAATAACAGCGAAATCTAGAAGAGTGGCCTTTCAGAGCTTTTTCAAAGCACTCATTGGGTAATTACTGCCAGCATACTTGCTCAGCAACCACTAGGGCATTCTAATAAGCTTTTGGGTAGTAGGCTGGTATTTGCTATGCGATGTTTCGTCATTCTTTTGAGAAGCGTGGTATCCGCTAAACACTAGCAAGAAATTTTGTGCCAATTATTCAGGCAGTGGTTGACGACGATACGGAATTGAGGCTGAAGTGGGTGTGCGCCACACTTAATAGGGAAACAAGAACAAGATTTTGAGTGAGTTGGAGCATTAGAAGGCCCACTCGTTACGCTATTCACATTGTGTGACGACTGGTTGTTCTTTCGCTGTTGTAAAACGCTTTATCAGTCGTATTAGCGCGATTGCTTTCCCAACACCAAGCCTGCCTAATTAAAGTTTGAGAACAACTCACTAGCACCGGTGTAGCTCAGTGGTAGAATACTGGGCTGGCACCCAGTGGACCCGGGTTCGCGCCCCACTGTGTCATTGGTGCTAGGTCATGCCTGCCTAATGCAAGTTTGATATGTTACAAGCACCGGCGTTACTATTGGGCTGGTACTAAGCGGACGCGGGTTCAAGCCCCACTGTGTAATTGTTTCTTTTAATTTCGCGTGACACCGGCGGCGGCGGACAGCATGCAGCAGCGCGTGACCCGAAAAGTGACCTCATAACAGCTTTCGCTGTAAAATGAATCGCTAGCACGCATGCATGCAGCCGCAACCAGTCGGCGAAAGAAAGCATGTAGCTGAGATAAAAATATCATTGCTTCTTTACTCACGGCTGTTGTGTCATGTTACGTCCCCGTCCCATTTTTAAACAAATGCCGGAAATAAAGTGCGTGGAAATAAAGTGCGGAAATAATATGCTTATGCTTGGAAAGGAGCACTTGAGAACCAATTATAATGCATGAAAGCGAATACTGTTTCCCTGTGAGTGAGCAACTAATACCTTGTGACATGATTTGCACGCACAAGCGCACATAGTTTATTTTGCCAACCAGAAGGGTTTCAGGATATCAGCGAAGTGTGAATGTGTTCCAGGAGCTGGTGCGGGAAATAATTTTACGCATGAATATATAGCAGCTGCTAATGTACCTTATTGCTGCCGAGTCAAATGATCATTTTTTTTTATCACAAAGCTTGGTATGTGCATCAGACTGATACCTGAATTTTAAGCCGAAAGTCTGATATCCGTGTTTCAAGGCTGTGACAATGAAAGCTTGAAACATTAGAAAAACAACTTGCTAGTTACACCTGCTCTCCATCCTCTTCGCCTTTGTGGCATTTGCGTCAGGAAAAATAAAGAAGAAGAATTCATTAGAATTTTAGGCTCTACTGAGAATCCGAAGGCGTAACATTTCCTCGACCTTTTTCTCGATCTGCTGAAGAACTTTCTGCTCATTGCCTGAAGTTCGTTATCAACGGAACTACCAAGAAAGTGAAGTGTTTCGAGCTTGGAATTTCACAGCAGGTAATGTGTAAAGGCGGTGCAGTACGCTTTGTGCCGCTGTAGAGATCATAAGGTAACCTTTGTCAGGTACGGACAGCAACTGCTAGAGAAGAGTTGCTGAAGATGATGTGTGCACATATGCTGCTAATCAAGTGCACTGAGCCGTTAGAAGTGGATACGCCCTGTGGTGGGCTAATTGTGGCTTGGGAGAGTTGGATCTCACAGAGTGCAAATAAAATATGCAGAAAATCACAACATATCTACGGAGTGAATGTTGATGACTGGGCGAAACTTCCATCCATCCATCCATCCATCCATCCATCCATCCATCCATCCATCCATCCATCCATCCATCCATCCATTCATCCATTCATCCATCCATCCATCCATCCATCCATCCATCCATCCATCCATCCATCCATCCATCCATGCATCCATCCATCCATCCATGCGTCCCTGTCTGTCTGTCTGTCTGTCTGTCTGTCTGTCTGTCTGTCTGTCTGTCTGTCTGTCTGTCTGTCTGTCTGTCTGTTCGTCCGTCCATGCGTGCGTTCGTTCATCCATCCGCCTGTCTGCTTGTCTGCCCGTCCGTGCGTCCATCCGTCCGTCGATCTAGTGAACACTGCCATCTCGCATCTTTTTATCATATATTGTTCATATGAAAGTACCCCCATCAAGCGAAAATTCTAACTAAATGAGAGGTGGCTACCTACTACTACCACTACTACATACATCGGGGACGCACGACCCACTGTTTAGGAAGCTTCAACCATATTATCGATTTCGCAGACAGTGCTAAATATTCACTAGTATGTAACAAAAAAAAAGAATCACCGCCCGGAAATTCTTACAGATGTTGACAAGCGAAGCTGAAATGTGCGGCCACAGGTGCTTGCAGACGTCGCAGCCGTAGCTGAAATGCCGCTGGAGAAACTATCCCGGAAAGCGGAAGTACACCCCGGCGAATGCGTTTGCGTCATTCTTTCGTTTAGCTACTCTGCCCGCCGCGCCAATTCCTCGATTGGCTATTGTCACTTGCATTCGTCTCGGAAGGCTGCCGGATCCTTGGCGCCCAGTAATTGCTTACTGTTCGCCACCCCAGCCCTTTATTTTGGCCAGGCTGCTGCATCGGCTCCGCGGACATTAATCTTTCACGGATCAGGTGTCGGCGCTGTTCTTGGAATGTTGCTTGCTGTTCGGAAAAGTCAAAAGTTCAGCCTGCTGCGCGCGGACTTAGCAGCATGTCTTCCAAGGGTTGAATGACGGCACTGCCAGTGGCGCGCGCTCATGGGTGTGACGTAGAAAACGACGTAGCTGACAGCACAGCTAAAGGGGACCGTAACAGGACCTCTAGAAACATTTCAAGTAAGCCTTCGTGAAGTACTCATACTGAAAAGACCTATTCAAACAATTGAAGTAGAATTTGACAATTTATTTTTCAAGAGTCGTAAAAATATTCCCAGTAGGTACCTTAATGCCATTTTGAAAGACCACCAGGCTAGATTAAAATTAGAGACTGTAATAGCAACTGAACCCTGAGTTTGTGATTAAAATGTAGGAGTAGGAATAGCATCTTCAGTGTTAAATTGCTCTTTTTCAAATAGTTCACCTGATTTTACATCTATTTATCAAGCGGAATGAACGAGATTATCATAGCATTACGGAAATTGCCTCTATCAATAACAGACGCTATCACTCTTGAAGACAGCCTGTCTTTGTGTGCTTCATTAACAGCACCTAATATGTCTAATGCTTTAGAAGTGTTCTATGCACTTGCGCCAAGACATTTACGACTCATTTGCTTGGTATGGATACCAGGGCATAAAAGTATAAGCCTCATTGAATATGCAGATGCATTTGCAGTGGCCTCACACAATTGTCTAATAATTTCTATATTGCCAACGCTAGCAGTTATCGCCAATGGTCCGATTGGAAAGAATTGTCCCATCATATGACTTTGAAAAGTCTTGCTTCGCAACATTTGAGTTTTCTCATGTTAAGTAGTCTTTGCATAAACTGATGGTGCTCCTCTCGATAGGCGGATATATCAATTACGAGACTTACAATGCCAAGTCCCCCTCCCCTGAGTTTTTATCTACACAGGTTAGGTCTGGCACAGCCCCCTTATGCCTCCACTGCATCAGTTACTCTTAATATGCAGGTTATTTACAAATCAAAGAAAGAGACTATACTAGAAGAACCTCTCCGGAGGTTGGCTTTAAGTTTATCCCGTCCTGGCGGTCTTTTCCTTTCGAGCAACTGAAAAAGAATTTAGCTACACGAACGTTTCCGAGGACGTGTGCAATTTTCCGAAGGAAACAAAACAAATAGAATGTTAAGCTTACGCATAAACTTACTTTATTTCCAATCATAATAGCTGTTGGCATTTTATTATTTAATTTATAATCAATTTTTACCAATCTGGTTTTGGTAAAACACCCCTACCTAAACATCCCATCTGGTAAAACAATTTCATCTCCAAGATGAGGTATCGTCCAGCTTATGGCCGATTCCCCGTGGTGGGTTGCGCCAGGACTCTAAGGAAAAACCAAACGACCGTTATTGAAACTCGTTGCCAACGGTTCTTCGTTTCGTCTAGCCATAAAGAGCTCTCAATTTGAAATTGCTGACTTCCACTTTGTAACGAGCTAGTGGAAGACACCCGTGTTTTGTGCATCATTGTTTGTTGAGGTTGACGCTTCTGCTTTTGCGAACATGTACAACCAACTAGCCTGCCGCTACCAACGTAAGCACGTTTATTTCTGGTTATTCGAGCATCGCTCATCTAACCACATTACCTACGCGAGACTTGACGCTATTAACTGAGGCCACATGCAAGACTTCTCGCCTTTCCTTAAAAAGAACCAATTGCTATCACCCGAGGTCGCCATCCTCTTTAGTGAATTTACGGCGTTAAGTAGTCCTGGAAACGGATTAGGTCCAGGGCCTGTACGGTGTGTATCATTGTTAGTCCATGGATTATTGAGGAAAAAATATGCAGAAAAGGGCCGTCCCAACATGACCTAGGTACCCAACAAGTAAACCAAGCAATCGTCTCGAGCCAGTGCGGCCATGCAATAACCCTTTTCAACCTCACTTCACTGTTTGAGCAAAACGTTTCTTATTTCTCTATGACCGTAATGAATCTGTACCAGCCGGTACGGATTCATTACGGTTGGTCCTTCGTTATTGTCTGTCTTACATCATGGTCATTCCGAGAAATTCTGAGGGCAACCTAAGTGATAAGGACAACCACAACACCAGTGGCGACTACTAAAAGCTTCAAGCGTACTCAGAGAAGAAGTATAAAGACAGAATTGCATGTGTAACACAGTTCAACCAATAACAATGTTAACAAATACGGCAGTTTACCAGTAATCAGGATGGCTAAGGCTTTTTTGGCGCGAACGTTTGATACTATGCCACTGACCATCTTGATGCCACAGCAGTAACTCAATACAACGCAAAGCACGTGGCTCACTTATTAGCCACCCAAAACAATACGAAATTACCGGAAAATTTGGAACATGAAGTCTCAAACACCATCATTACTCAATGCTCACAAACAAGGCAACCCATATGTTCTAAGACTGCCTGCAAAATCAACACTACACGTCAAACACAATTGAAGGCATGATTCCGAGGTCCTACGCAACTTTACAACGTAGCCACCGTGGCAAAGTTCGCAGTGAGCTGTGCTTGAGACAAATGGAGAACTCTACGCAGTTTATACTTAGCTAGTTGTTTAGATGCTGGGGGAGCGTAAGTTTTACTGTAGGAAGCTCCATAACTGTGGTCGGCCGGCATCAGCATGAACTTTTTTTCAATTTTCTAGTTTTTCTCCAGAAAAGAGGCCTGTAAAAAGTCACTCAAAAGTGCGGGGAAATAGATTTGTTCACCAAGACGCAAACGCAAAATATATCGTGTGTCGCTAACACATCCGTGGCAAAGAACTGTTTATGTTGAATATGTACAGTCTCGCTAAATGCGCGCAACACGACTCGATGTATGGCAGCGTTAGGACTCATCAGGTAACAGAAGGCACACTGCTGCAGCTTCCCATAACTTGCAAGACTAAATGATATTAAAGACGATAGTCTTTCTTGAGGACCTTCGACGCCAAAATTTTTGTCTGTCTGTCTGTCTGTCTGTCTGTCTGTCTGTCTGTCTGTCTGTCTGTACATTTGTCTGCTTGTCCGTAGGTAACGATCCTTCTAACGGCACCAAACGATACCTCAAACGGCCAGCCCGATCCGTAGCGCCCACAAATATTGTTCAAGATTCAGCGTCCATACTCGTGTGGTTGTCAATCAAAAATAATTATTGCGCATATACGAGGCACCCTAATAACACGTCGATGTTTGTATGTGTGCCTTTATACTAGAGAAGGCACACAAGTAATTCTAAGGACTGTAGCGTTTATCACGCTGCACTGACAGTGCAACGCCATGCTCAAAAAGGCAAGTGTTTCCTAACGCTTTCCTAAGATGACACGGTGGCACTTGCCCGTCACTTTGCGTTCTGCACCTTGTCGTCTCCGAGACAGGCGGGCATCTTTCTCAGCGGGCGCGCACGCCATCCTGCGTTTTCGAAGATAACTGCCACATGGCGCTCGCGTGTAACATGCCTCGATGCACTAGTTTGCTTTCGCTAAGCATGCTTCCAGAATACAATTCACCAATTTTCTCGCACAGAACATGAAATAAACGTTTTCTTCACTCTCTCCACACGCAAGGCTATTGTCCTTCGACGACATATACAGTGACACGGGCAAATACGGGGCCAATTTTTTCTTACTTGGGATGATATCCAAATTACATTAACTTGGTTTAGTTGCGGAAAAAGGAATGATGGAAGGCATGCTAGATTTTAAAGCTTGTTTGGGCACGTGTTTTGCAAGCCGTATTGAGGGCGAATGTGCAGCTGTCTTTGCACGTTCGACAGGAAGAGTACAGCGAACGTTTCTCGCACAGCTGACTGATCAACCGCCATAGCCCTCTATATCACATCCTAATCAAATGTATGGTATTTTAATAGTTTCAATGAATGTTTTGAACTAAGGGTACTTATTATGCATGTAATTAGAAGCCGTAAGTTGTGAGGTGCTTCAGACGAGTGGGAGGAACTGGAATTGCATCAACATTTCCGGCTAGTAACGGAGGCCTTTGCGCTTGAAGATTTTGTTTTGCTTGTATTCGAGCCTATCCGTCATTTTGTTGAACGTGTTGATTTCCGCACATCGCTTTCTGATAAAGCAAAAAAAAAAACATTTGGAACCCTAGAGACGTGGCTCATCCACTTAGTCGCTTTTATAATAAGAAACAAAGAAAAACAATAAAATGAGTGTTAACGCTTCGCAAGCACCTACGCTACCGGTTCCATTTGGAACCCTAGAGACGTGGCTCATCCACTTAGTCGCTTTTATAATAAGAAACAAAGAAAATCAATTAAATGAGTGCTAACGCTTCGCAAGCACCTACGCTACCGGTTCCATTGTCGATCGTGTGCTTAGGATTCGACAAACACGTATAAATCAGCATGACGTGCTTGTTTCTTACCGCACGTCATTTGATTCAAGGGGCCGAGATGAAGCAGCAATGTATTTCTGGTTCACTTTTTGTTTGGTTCAAAGCATTCCGTGACGACAGCAAAAAAAAAAAAGGATGTTTTTCTTAGTTATTTCCACTCACGTGCAGCCTCGACTTAACATGAGCGTATGCGGAATAGCACTTCTGCATGTTATTTCATTTCATTGGTCATGCGTCATGCCATACCTGTGGACACTCCCTTCACCAACGTGAGGGCTTGACTGATTTGTGGGGTTTAACGTCCCAAAACCCCCATTTTATTATGAGAGACGCCGTAGTGGAGGACTCCGGAAATTTCGACCACCTGGGGTTCTTTAACGTGCACCCAAATCTGAGTACATGGGCCTACAACATTTCCGCCTCCATCGGAAATGCAGCCACTACAGCCGGGATTTGATCCCGCGACCTGCGGGTCCAACGTGACGGCTTAAATGCCACGTTTTAAATGCAAATCACTTCTTAGCAAACTTCGGCGACTTTGAGCGTATCTATCTATCTATCTATCTATCTATCTATCTATCTATCTATCTATCTATCTATCTATCTATCTATCTATCTATCTATCTATCTATCTAGCCGCTTAGGTTTGGGTGCTCTCGTGGTCAGCCCTTTAACACGGCGTGAACTCAAATTAGCATGGGATGGTAAGGTAGTTTGACAAATATGACGTGCTGGTCAAGACATAAATAATGTCACAATCTCGTCGCTTACGTCGTCAAACACTTCCCGCCAGGCAGTGACACATACCCACGAGCGGGTATGTATCGCTAGTATGCGCGTATGTGCCACAGGTGATAGACACTTAGTAGCTACCCAGGAACGACGAGAACATAAATGGGCAGTTTTAACGCGTGTGCGTTAAGAAATACCCGGCATCAGTAGCGTCCCCTCAGCGAGGGCATAGAATAAATGTCAGGGTTCAAGCTCGAATCGAACCCACGCATTCTGCGTGGCAAGGACGCATTCTACCACAGAGCTAACCCAGGTCTCAGAACTACTTTCAAATAGACGTTAATCTTCGTGAAACTTCAATAGTGGTTGCAGTGCTGCCTACTCAATTTTATAAACATCACATAAGTACTCCTTTGATACAGCCGTCACGTCGGGTTAACATCCATTGAGGCTAGGTGCCATGCGCAGAAGTTGATTTATATAACAGTATCCAGGGCCAGCATCCTCGCGAGCATCAGCGCTTCATATCAGCTTCTGGTGTTGCTAATACGCATGTTCCAGTTTGCATCGTTTCAAAGTGTGCAAACAACTGGTTATATGGGTATCTGCAACTCTTCAACATAAGTCTGTGCGCGCAACATTTCTACATATATTTGGCGTCATTTCACGGCGTGTCGCTCAATAAAAATTTCCAACACGGTCACCTTCTCTCCGCATGCTTCGCATAACATCGACTCTTAGGTACGTGGGATCTGCCGAATGTTTTTAGGCATTTAAAGTGTACCCGAGTTTCTGCTGGTAAGATAACGGTGCCGGTGAGTCACCCGATACAGCTGAGTATCTGCAAGCCTGCTTGGTATGTGAAAATTTTGCATTTTGGACAGTTAGGGGCCTTCGATTAATTATTCTCTTCTGGTTTGGATAGCCAAACGCTACTGTTTTTAGGTCTTTGAGTACCCTGGAAGTCCCACAGCCATCCTACATGCTCGTCGTGTCTGAGAGTTTAGTTTCTCCATATATCTCTTTCTTAATAGTAGGGGAACGAGTTTGTGACCTGACTGATTACAAAGGCATGGAATAATTTGCACAGGTCTGGTTCCTTCACTTCTTGATTTTTTGTTGCTAATATCCTTAGAAGCCTTGTTAATTATTGTGCCGTGGCTTGTAGCTTTTTTATAGCTTCTGCGTTATGAGTGTTATGCTGGATGAGCAGTCCTGACACTCAGGAAACAGTAGGACAATGTTTCCATTTACTATGATATCGATCGCAGAGTGCACTTCATTGTGGGGGTCATCCTTCTTGCTCCTGTTTTTTATTACTAAGAGCTCGGGTTTCTTTAGAGAACTACTAAGTTGAATTTTCTGTACGTATTCCTGTGCAGTGTCAGGTGTTGTTTGTAATGCTTCACAAATCCTCTCATTTGTGCCTGTGCAGGTAAATATGGTAGTATCATTAGCATACAGTCAGTGCCTACTTTGTGGGATCTCATCCAAGAGTGTGGACAGACCACGCATAGTAATTTTAAAGAGGAATGTGGATAACACAACTTCTTGGTCGGGCCGTGTGTTCCCAGGATGATTTTGTAGCTTCTTACGTCACCTAGGCTTAGCTCCGCCATGCGTTCACGCAGGAAAGTTGTGATGCATACCTAAGTGCACCTGCTGACGTTCGTTAGGGGCAGGTTGTAAAGCCCAGCAGCGTAAGAAACATTTTCAAATATATTACATATATACGAGCTTTAGATGGTCCTAGTAGCCGCAATGTGTTTCAGATGTAACATGTCATTTTCAAGTCGCACCATTATATCCTGTGTCGATAACTGTTTTCGGAATTTCGCCATAGGGGGGGGGGGGTAGCAGGTCATTCAGTTATACATAAGCTGTTAGTCGTCTAAGAATAACACACCCCATTATCTACACCAGATAGGAGGTAAAGAAAATAGGTGGAAGATTTTCCAGATATATTGTCTTGCGCGGCTTAGGAATAAAGATTATTCGCGCATGTTTCGAATGTAGAGGTATTGTCCCAGACGCCCAGAGTTTATTAAACAAGTCAGTGATTGCTGTAACAAACTTATCGTTGTTGCGTTGGTGCACCACTCACCGCTTATTAGCCGGCGCCCAAGTCTGCCTCATCTGCTCCCAACTATTCTCTGTTGTCGCGCATGTGCCTTGATACATTTTGCTGCCCCTTTGCGGCCTTCCTTTATAATCCACTGTAGAGGTCTTATAGCTAAGGTACTCGGCTGCTGACCCGCAGGTCGCGGGATCGAGTCCCGGCTGTGGCGGCTGCATTTTCTATAGAGGCGGAAGTGTTGTAGGCCCGTGAGCTCAGATTTGGGTGCACGTTAAAGAACCCCAGGAGGTCGAAATTTCCGGAGCCCTCCACTACGGCGTCTCTAATGATCATATGGTGGTTTTGGGACGTTAAACCCCACAAATTAATCAATAAATCCACGGTAGAGCAAGCTGTGGGGGCCAATATTTTGTACACCTTCTTTTCGCAAGCATGCCGCATTAAAGCCTATGTTTCTGCTTCTCACGGCGGCTTCCTTTACCGGCTTGAAGCCCGACTAGGGCAAACGTAACAGCCGGTGGCAGCGGCATGATGGCGGACCCCCGGGAGCTCTGCGGCAGGAGTCGGTGAGGCTGTGGCTTCGTATTGTGGTACGCAGAGTGGTATAATTTCCAGGCAGCGAAATAGAAAACGTCGCTAAAGAATACTTTTGCCACAGTTACGGTAGCAAAAAAGAATTGGAATAGCTTGCTAAAAATAGTTTTGTTGGTCTTAGCAGATAAGCTCAGTTTAAAGGTTAGCAGAGCTATTCGGAGACCCGGAAGTGTTGGCGACATTGCAGCCTATGGGGAGAGTTTCGACGGCATTGCTCGAGTAGCTAATTAAATGCAAATGAAGTGCAAATGAAGCCACGAAATAGATGACGATGTTAATTGGAGCAGCTAAAGCAGACTCTGACCACTGAGGGAGAGCCGAAACCTGTCAGTTATGACATGAGAGGTTTCTTTCAGCCATTTGTTATTGGTTGTAAATTGGGCTTTTTTTTTTTGACAAACTTTGAGCACACTTGCACAAGATAGAGAGAGAGAGATAAAGATGCAAGGAAAGGCAGGGAGGTTAACCAGACGCACATCCGGTTTGCTACCCTGCACTGGGGAAGGGAAAAAGCGGAGAAAAGAGGTTGCAGAAAGATGAGAAGGTACACACAATCACGAGCACACTCGGGGAGCACACACAGTTTACAGGCGGTCGCTCAGGTTTGTTGACTTAAGGTAAACTAGCAGTGCTTTAGTTGCCTTCTGCGCAACTGAGGCAGATGCCCAAGGTCCTAGTATTTTCTGCACACAAAATGGTCCGGGTCAAGTTGATTCAAAACCATCCGTAGCTAGCATCGCTGTGAGTCGTAGCAAGCGCAGCTGCACAGGACGTGTTCGATGGTCTCTTCATCTCCGCAGTAGTCGCATGTAGGAGTGTCTGCCATACCAATGCGAAAGGAGTACACCTTTGTGAATGCAACACCCAACCAAAGGTGGCATAACAGTGTCGCATCGGAGCGGGAAAGTGGTGATGGTAGCTTTAGCTTGAGCGAAGGATCCAGTTCATAAAATTGACACCTTTGGAAGCTGGTAGACGACCAGAACGTGCGTGTGAGATCTCGAGCCAGCAGGTAAAGCTGTCTTGCTGCATCATTCATTGATAGAGGAATCGGCACTACACGGGTTTCTTCATGGGCTGAGCGGGCTGCATCATCGGCTAATTGATTTCCTGTAATACCGATATGTCCAGGCAGCCATTGATATATAATATCATGCCCTCGTGCTAGAGCTTCATGATGGCAATGTCTTATTTCTTGTACCAGTTGGTCATGGCTCCTCCTACGCATGGCAGACTGCAAACTCTGAAGCGCTGCCTTCGAATCAAATAATATGACCCATTTTCCTGGACGTTCTTGAACGAGATATTGTACAGCAGCCCTTGTAGCAGCAAGCTCTGATGCTGTAGATGTAGTCATATGCGGCAACTTAAACTTGATTGTCATTTCTGCAGCCGGAATTACAGCGGCACCTGATGAGCTGCTGGATGAGACGGACCCATCAGTGTATATCTGCGTTCGGTCTAAGTACAACTCATATAATAATAGCAGTGTTGCTTGCTTCAATGCTACTCTGGAGTGACTGCTTTTCTTTTCGATTCCCGGAATTTCTAGACGTACTTGCGGCTGGTCGAGGCACCACAAAGGGCATGCCGTTCTCGCAGCTGGCATATATCTTGATGGAATGCTGTTTAGGTGCTTGGCTATGACGTCTGAAAACGTAGCACGTGGTCTTCCGGAAGGTAGAAGGGCCAAGTGGTGGTCGGGGACACGGCTAGCATGTCAAATGTGCGCTTTGAGGGAATCCACAACTATATATGTCCTGACCGGATGGTCTTTGGCAAGCATGATTGTGGCATAAGTAGAAGCGCATCGGGGCAGTCCTAGGCAGATACGCAGTGCCTGACCCTGCAAACTCTCCAATGAATGAGTATTCCATTTGCAAGTGTTAGTCAGTACAGGCAAGCTGTAGCGCAATAGACCCAGAAATAGGGCCCTGTACAGCTGTAGCATGGAGGCCACAGAAGTTCCCCATACTTTACCGCACAAGAATTTCATAATATGCACAATAGATAGCCATCTCTTTTTCAAGTACGCACAATGTGGGCTCCACGAAAGACTTCTGTCGATTATTATGCCCAGGAAACGGTGTGTCCGTGCATATTTGACACTCTGCCCATTGATGTAAACAGGGTATGGCATCATTGGTTTGCGTGTAAACGCCATCAACGCGCACTTCACAGTTGATATATTTAGGCCTTGTTTCTGAAGGTAGGCTGTTGTAAGGGTTGCTGCCCGCTGTATTCGTGCACGCACCTGAGGGCGAGTAACTGCAGCACTCCAGAGGCAAATATCATCGGCGTATATGAATAGGCACACCGACTTTGGCAGAACCTTCACCAGAACAATGAGGGCCACATTGAACAATGTGGGGCTTAAAACACCTCCCTGAGGTACTCCGCAGTAGGTGTAATGTTGGGCATTTGTACCCTCATATGTTTGTACAAAGAAACCTTTGCCAGTTATATAATCTTTTATCCATTGAAACATTCGTCCACCAATGCCCATTGCTGCGAGAGAAGTGAGGATGGCATCGTGAGCTACATTATCATATGCACCCTTCACGTCAAGAAAGAGTGCCACTGATATGCGCTTGCGACTTTTTTCTTGTTGAACAAATGTCGATAAATCAAGGACACAGTCAATGGAGGAGCGGCCCCGACGAAAGCCTGCCATGCAAGAAGGGTATTTGGTGTATCGTTCCAAGTACCACTCGAGACGAAATAGAACCATTCTTTCCATCACTTTTCCGAGGCAGCTTGCGAGGGCAGTAGGGCGATACGCTGTCAAGTCCAATGGTGATTTTCGCGATTTCAAAAGTGGTATTATTCGACTTATTTTCCATTCTCGGGGAACACTGCCGCTGAGCCAGGAGTTGTTGAAGCATGTTAAAAGTTCTTTTCTAGCTTTTTGTCCAAGGTGTCCCAACGCACTATAAGTAATACCATCAGGACTTGGCGATGACATGCGCTTAGAAGCGACTAACGCACCTTCCAGTTCTTCCATGGTGAACGGAATGTCCATTTCTGGTAACCGCGTCTCAGGAACGATCACGGCGTCGATGCTCTCGTTCATAATATTCCCGGCAACTCTCGTGCAAAATTCTTCAGCTACCTCGAGTTCTGTTTTTCCATGATGGAGTGCCAAAGCTTTAAAAGGGTGCCGTTGTTGTGGAGAGGAGCGAAGACCACGAATTGTTCTCCAGATATATGACAGCGGTTTATGAGGGTCTAGAGATTCGCAAAATGCTTTCCAGCGTTCGCTCTCCAGTTTGTAAATGCGTCGTTGAATCTTTTTCTGGAGCCGCCTTGCTTCCCTCAGATCGTAAATTGATCTTGTGCGTCTGTATCGTCGTTCAGCACGCCTTCGTATAGCTCGTAATTTTTCCAGTTCGATGTCAAACTGTGGAAATTTAGACGAAAATGGTAATTTACATTCGGACGCTTGCATAGCTTCAACTATGGTATTTTCCAGGCTGCAGGCGAGGCCTTCTTGGCAAGCGTTCTCCACACGCGATGCAAACATTGACCAGTCAGTGCCAATTGCAACACCGGAAGCGAAATTTTTTATGATACCATCGATCGTCACGTAGGTGGGTATGTGATCACTCCCATGAGTCTCAATATCGCAAAACCACTTAACTTTGTGAGAGAAGCACCGTGACACCAATGTCCGGTCAAGGCAACTGCCATACGTGAGACCCCGCAGATATGTGGGGGTACCATCGTTCATGATGGAAAGGTCGTAATCGGAAGCGAATGTAACAATGTTCCGGCCCCTGGCATTCATCGTAGTGCTCCCCCAAAGCATGTGATGGGCGTTGAAGTCACCAGTGATAATCCAAGGCCCATCGGTTCTCATTAGAGTGTCTTTTAATCTGTCGCAGTCAAATCGTGATGACGGAGATATATATCCACCAATAAGCGTGAACGAAACTGCATTCTTCTTCACACAAAGGCACGCGAATGTAAACAATTACTTTGCTTCGTTCTTCACAAGTGGCTGAACAAAAAGCTTCATAACCGGACAATCTATAAGGCGTTGATACGTTTGGTTCACATATGACAAGTATAGGGATCTGATTGGCCCGAACGAATTGGCGAAAGTCCGAGATATGGGACTTCATGCCTCTGGCATTCCACTGAAAAATCGACGCACTTTTAACTTCAGTGCGCAAGATGAGATTTTGTTAAGCCATTGTGCTTATACGAAGTTAGCAAGAACTGGATTCAGTGCATCCAGTATTTGCAGTGCACTCTTAGCAGACGGAGATTGTATGCTGCTCAGTAGCGTGCGAATTGTGGCAAATAATGATTGTACGATTGCAGCAACTTGACTGTCTTGGTTGGAAAGATCTCGAACCGGGACGATTGCAGTCACTTGCCTGTCTTGGTTGGAAAGACCTCGAACCGGGAGCGCGGACTGGCCGTCATGAAGCTCCTTCGGTTCGCTTGATGCTGCTTCCCTTTGAAGTGAAGGCCACTCTGTCGCAATTAGGGTATGCTCACTGGCTTTGTTTTTTACAGCCTTTCCCATGGCATGTGGTCTGGGAGGCAAAGAAGGTGGTACTGATGAGGGATCACGCAAACGTGTCGAGGAGGTAGCGGGCGTCCTCGAAGACCAACGTCGACGTGAACGACGCCTTCTGACTTTAGCTGCGGCTTCTCGATGAGATGAGTGATCGCGCACCATATCCTTCAAGATGGCAATTTCCTTCTGAATCTGCGGGCCGTCCTTGTATGTGGCTTCATGGAATTCATTGCAATTAGAGCATTTCTTGACAGTTGCGACGCACTTATCCGCTTCAGGGTGCTTGGCGCAGCGGTGGCATACCACCGAATTCTCGCAGACGCTGCTCGCATGTCCAAGTTTCATGCATTTACGGCACTGGAGAGGCTTTGGAATGAAAGGCCGCACAGCATGTCTGAAGTACCCCACCTTCACATGAGAGGGGAGTGATGTGCTCTTAAACGCAATCTTCACACAGCGAGACTTGCCTAGCCGGGTGACATCAACAATTGGAGTATCAGTTGTTGACTTGACAAGAAGTTGTAAGTCCTTATTGGAAATAGCGACATCAATGTCTTAGATCACGCCGGTTACTACATCACATCCCAAGGGAACATGAGAGCGCACCTGGTTGCCGTCCAAGTCAGTTACGCTGCGCAGAACGCCCAATGCACTTGCGTGCGAAACGTCCACAGCCAGTATATTCTTTCTGGCGTTCACTCTTATGTCCATGATCTCATTTGGCACGAGCGTTTCCAGAGACCTCGACACAGACTGTCTGTTAAGGCGTTTCATGCTGACGGTAGGAAGTGCAGGCAGAAACAGGATGGTATAAGTGTTCGATTTTGGCGCTTCACTTACAGTTTGAATATTTGAGGATGAGGATGTCCTCATGTTCCTTCTCTTCGCCTTGCGGCTCAGCGCAGATTGGAAACCGTCATCTCAAAAGTTCTCGCTGCTGAGATAGTAAGCATGAGTATCTTCACTGTCGCTGTCGCTCGCTTGTCCCATCCGCTTCCTGGAGGCGGTCGCCGCTGACGCCGCTGGTGCCGGCAGGCGCCCGGGGTGGTCTACTTTCATCCCCTCGAAGGGAGCAGCGGAAACTGATCAACAGACTTAAATTACAACTGAAATACGCTGGAGTTAGCAGAAGTAGCTCCTATTCAAAACACACTTCTTCGTCTTCCCACTTGCACAAGAGTGGGCTTTGAGCTAACGTCTTGGCCTGAGAGACTACTCAGTTAGCTGTCAGCGGAAGCAGCACCAATTTTAGTTTTTTTGTTATGAACTTTGACCTTCTCCTGCAGTGGCCGTCATATGAATTCTATTCAAATTGGGTCCTCCTTCAGCCTCCGTGATGTTTTGATCTAGCTCCTGATTAGCATTTGCAAAGCATTCTGGCATTTTCGATGAATTTACATGGGGGTTAAGATACCTTGTTTATATTTTTTGAACTAATGCGTGGTTGGTGCCTGATTATTTGTAAATGAGGTGGCACATTTTATTGCCCTACGTGTTTTTAGTCTGTCCAAGATCCAATAGAGCCTCAGGAGCTGCCTCACTGTTTTTGTTTCCTAACTGGCCGCTCAGCCTGTCACAGAGCTGATGCCATTGTGTTTCATAAGTTTTCTTGGAAAACTCCTCAATATCCCTGTCGAGTCGCACTGGTCGGCGATCAAGTTTATATTGTGCTTTTGGCAAAGCCATTGGTAGTGTAGACTGGCTTGTGCTTCCCAGAGATGAACAATCTTCGAGTCCGGAATGGGGCCATCCCACTCAATTTCGGTTTCACAAGTAGCTTGTTCACCATCACTACAAAGATCTGCAGTCCACTATTCGAGATTCTCGGTAGTGGTGGTTGAGCGCTTGTCCCTTAGGAATGCAAAGACGTCCCATTTCTAGTGATCAGGTAATTTTTTTCTTGTACAACCTTTAGTGAGCACTTGGACGGAGATTCCATAATTATAACCTTCTAAAGGTCATTCAGTAATCGTTCATGTAACTGAATAAGCGTTTTTACTAAGTGTCAACTCGGGAGATATGTTCTGGCTTACGCTGTTCCCAATCCTGGTCGGTCCGTCGAGAAGCGTGAGTAGGGTCAATCCCAAATCTCTGTTCGCTTCAAAATAATATTTATTTTCTTTGCGGCCACATTTGCTGTAGCCCCATTCGGTATGTTCATCACTAAAGTCACCCATTATTACTAGTTTTGAATGACCAGCTATAGTGAGCTTACTTTGCTTAGATGTTTGGCAGCGTGGGTATTTCTGTCATTTGCTGGACTATACAAGTTTAAAATGTAAACACTGCTATCTGAGCGTTTGTAAGGAAGCAGTTTAACAAAAGTGTGAGCTATCTCTAGATAGTGCAGGTCACGTTGTGTCCGTGAAGTTCCGTTGAACCAGCATGGCACTGGCTGGTCACTTATCGGAAGTAGTAAGTTCCTTGAAAGCGGCATATTCAGCATGACATTGACTTTAAATTTATCCGGGAATATCCATATTGAAAACGTTACGTTTGTTCATTTGCTTTACGTAAAATTCAACATAAAATGCTTCAACATAGACCTAAAACTGCTCCCACAACTGTTAAAATGCTGTGCTACACTGCCCTTGTGCTACAAAAGCTAGAGTACGAGTGCATCATGTGGGACCCTTACATTGACAGTAATATTCATACTCTTGAATGCATTGAAAGAAAGGGTATGCGATTTATATTTAATAGGTTTTTCCTTTTAGACTCCCCTTCAGATTTTTGTATAATTAATTTATCCAATTTCGAAGAAAAACTAGCTCTAAATCCCCCCCCCCCCCCCCCCCCCCCACGGAGCGAAACGCGCTCCTCGCGCGCTCTACACAGCTGTTGCCGTGGCGGTACGTATATTTGAATGACGAATAATGATCACTGTCTACTAGCATATGTATTTACCAGAATTTTTATGTAATGAGAGGCCCTTTTCTTGCAGTGGGCGTAGTCAAGCTTATGATGATGATGGTGATGATGATGAATGTTCTCAGTTTCGGCGCATCTGATTTGTTACATTGCCACAGAAACGTATTTCATGCAGTATGTATTTTATTCACGATACTATGCGAATGACATTTATAACGTCTGCTTTAATATATACTTGACGAATACAAGTTATATATAATTGGCAACGTGAATAAATGCAGGGCGTACTTTCAAATTTCATTGGATGAGGTAAACTCAACTGTCCAGTCAGCCTAAAATTTCAGTCTCTCGTTATGGTATTAGCTCTCATTTTGCTTTACTGATTCATTTTTGATTAAGTTGTTTATTCTTAAAAGATGATTTGCAATTTCTTTTTTGATTTGCACATTTTTAATAGGACAACCATTGCATAGTGTTCACACATGAGGTGCTTCAAGTTTTCCTGGCCAATCACCCAGAGTGGTTTCGTGCCAGTGCTCACAGGCAGCAAACGAACAAATCCCATCAGTGTCTGTCTTTGAAATTTGGTGCCATGAAACCCGGAACTACGTCACCGGCTTGAAACAGCTGAGCGCATGAAAACAGCGTAGTAGTGCCAGAGGAGCTGCTGTAATTGAGAGCTCCTTCTGGTAGTTGCGACATAGATGGAAGAGAAAAATTTCCTTGCTAACATCTAGATTGCTTCCACTTGATCGCGCATCGTTGGACTGATTCGGGACTATTGCGAAGTGGGTTTGATCAACTAAACTGAACTAAAGTATCGTCGACGTTTGTGAGTGACTAATCTGAGAACGCTAAGTAGTGGTTCGTGTAGAGATTAAGTGCATCACGACTACTGTAGCTAGTGATCAATAAGATCAAAACGTATTACTGCGGTTGCTTCGCAGTGTTTAGTTGTATGTACCTCGCCATCTTTCAATTTCGGTTTGTCACAGGCATAAACATGTTGAAAATGGAAGATGGTGCCGCACCACGTGCCAATCAGCATTGGGACTAAGCCTGTTGAAATAAAGGCGGAAGAAAGCAGGAATGTCGTCGGTCTCTTTATTTCTTGAAGGGGCTTCGCCCGTAATATAAAAAGCAGGCGTCACATCATGCGAATAGTGTACATGGCGTCACACAATACCAATTTCGTACGAGTAGTTCACTGAATGCCATCACCCATTGCAAAGGGTTCCCCCTTAATTCTTCATTGTCGTTAGCTATCGATCAGCTACCGCATCAATTTATGGCGTATCTTGCAAGCCTACTTTAAAAGCGTGCCTTTATTCGTTGGCCCAAAATAGTCTTATACAGGCTCTAGAAATTCCGCTCATCCAGCTTTCGCTGTGACTGTACAGCGCTTCACGTGAAGGCCTGGCGATTTAGGGTTAGAGCTCCTCCTGCTCGGGGCAAGTTCCTGGCCACGCCATCCCTTTTTTATCGCCGGGAGCTCCATGAGTGCACATCTCCACGCAGCTACTCATCACAAACAGTTTTGATGCGAAGGCAGCTTTGCGGGGAGCTCGCAACGTGGCAGCAATGCATCGGTACAGAACCGAATTAGAACGCGATTCATTCGTGCTCCTCGGAAGCTTCAACATAGACATCACGGCGGTTTACCCCTGCTAGGTAGTCTCCACTTGATGTCCCGTTATGGTCCGTATCGTGCAGCTTGTAGGTCTACAAGTGACCCACCGCCAGCAGAGGGACCTGTATTGACATTGACTGCTCCAACTTTCAACTACAAACTCTCATTCGTGACGCTGTCGTCACGTTAATCACCGACGACAAGGTAGTAATCATCAAAGAAAAACGCGTCCACAACTTTGTAATCAGTAATGTAATTCTTGTAGGTAGTTCATCTATATGTATATGATTACACATTGTGTGTATACCAGCATGCACAATTCCATAAATATGTTAATAATAAACAGTGTGCATGTAGTAAGCCTATATACGATTTTTATGTGATGTGCGGGCGAATGTTCCACGGTTTTATCGATAGCATTGCCTCTTCGTCCCATTAACCATGATTAATTTTATCGAGGTATTGGTATTTATTTATGCTGACTACCTGAGAGGGAGCCTCATTAAACTGGCTGCTTCCTGATGCGCGCTTCCCAGTTTTCGCTTTTCATTTTTCAGATTTGTGAGGTATTCACTTACGAACCAGAAAAATTAGCACAAAATTTATATGCTGTTGAAAACACCGCATTTAAATGTGATTTGAACGTAGCTGCAGCTGCCTCATTGATATTTCGACTAATATGTGAGCAGCTGTCGAGTAGGAATACAAGTACGAGTAGTTCCCCAAACTTCATTAGCGAAAAACTAGTAGTGGTTGTATACTGCAGTGTACTGGGAACAGTATACGCTAAGAACAATTAGTGTAGTGCCAAGATGTGTCTTTTAGTGCCATTATGCGCATATACAAAAACACGCATGGACATACATAAATAACAAATGGACCACTCCCCCCAACTCGTTCGCAAAAAAAGAAAATTGTGGCTAGGCATGTAACTTAAAAGTGTGGCAGTTCGGGCTAGTTGGCATGGCATGACAATAGCTATAACGCGAGAATATAACGCCGACAAAGAAACAGAAAGGACACACGTTGGAAGTTAGTGCTCGTGTCCTTCTTGTCTCTTTGTCATCGTTCTGTTCTCGCGGTATAACTATCCTCATATCGTTGTGGCTAGGCGCCTGGTACGCGGGCTTAGCGGATGGCACATTCGCACAGATGAGTGCTGAAGAAGTAAACTTCATTACAATTCGAGGTTTGTTTGTTCATAAAGCTCTGTTTTTTATGCTAAATTTCAGACAGCTTGAGTTCACGGCTATGTGCAAGCCGCTCGCAATAGACGCCAGTTGTAGATTCTTGTAAATCTACTTCGCATCGTACGTGACATTTTGCCGAGAGAACACTTTTGACACTGCCTCATGACAATACTCACATTGTAAGATAACTCGTTTGAATGTGATAGTATTTAGCTTTGCCCTACGCTTTTGTATGTTAAATAAATAATAAACAAATGCACGTATATATGGGTCGGTGCGTATCACCAGCCATAACGTTTGTTGATTAATGACGGCTGAAAGCAAGCAGGAGTGCTTGTCATCAAATCAGGTACTTGTTGCTTATAAATAAAGCTGTGACTGTACAGCGCTTCACGTGAAGGCCTGGCGATTTAGGGTTAGAGCTCCTCCTGCTCGGGGCAAGTTCCTGGCCACGCCATCCCTTTTTTATCGCCGGGAGCTCCATGAGTGCACATCTCCACGCAGCTACTCATCACAAACAGTTTTGATGCGAAGGCAGCTTTGCGGGGAGCTCGCAACGTGGCAGCAATGCATCGGTACAGAACCGAATTAGAACGCGATTCAATCGTGCTCGACGAAGGCCTCAACATAGACATCACGGCGGTTTACCCCTGCTAGGTAGTCTCCCACTTGATGTCCCGTTATGGTCCGTATCGTGCAGCTTGTAGGTCTACAAGTGACCCACCGCCAGCAGAGGGACCTGTATTGACATTGACTGCTCCAACTTTCAACTACAAACTCTCATTCGTGACGCTGTCGTCACGTACATCACAGACCACAAAGTAGTAATCATCAAAGAAAAACGCGTCCACAACTTTGTAATCAGTAATGTAATTCTTGTAGATAGTTCATCTATATGTATATGATTACACATTGTGTGTATACCAGCATGCACAATTCCATAAATATGTTAATAATAAACAGTGTGCATGTAGTAAGCCTATATACGATTTTTATGTGATGTGCGGGCGAATGTTCCACGGTTTTATCGATAGCATTGCCTCTTCGTCCCATTAACCATGATTAATTTTATCGAGGTATTGGTATTTATTTATGCTGACTACCTGAGAGGGAGCCTCATTAAACTGGCTGCTTCCTGATGCGCGCTTCCCAGTTTTCGCTTTTCATTTTTCAGATTTGTGAGGTATTCACTTACGAACCAGAAAATTAGCACAAAATTTATATGCTGTTGAAAACACCGCATTTAAATGTGATTTGAACGTAGCTGCAGCTGCCTCATTGATATTTCGACTAATATGTGAGCAGCTGTCGAGTAGGAATACAAGTACGAGTAGTTCCCCAAACTTCATTAGCGAAAAACTAGTAGTGGTTGTATACTGCAGTGTACTGGGAACAGTATACGCTAAGAACAATTAGTGTAGTGCCAAGATGTGTCTTTTAGTGCCATTATGCGCATATACAAAAACACGCATGGACATAGATGAATAGCAAATGGACCACTCCCCCCAACTCGTTCGCAAAAAAAGAAAATTGTGGCTAGGCATGTAACTTAAAAGTGTGGCAGTTCGGGCTAGTTGGCATGGCATGACAATAGCTATAACGCGAGAATATAACGCCGACAAAGAAACAGAAAGGACACACGTTGGAAGTTAGTGCTCGTGTCCTTCTTGTCTCTTTGTCATCGTTCTGTTCTCGCGGTATAACTATCCTCATATCGTTGTGGCTAGGCGCCTGGTACGCGGGCTTAGCGGATGGCACATTCGCACAGATGAGTGCTGAAGAAGTAAACTTCATTACAATTCGAGGTTTGTTTGTTCATAAAGCTCTGTTTTTTATGCTAAATTTCAGACAGCTTGAGTTCACGGCTATGTGCAAGCCGCTCGCAATAGACGCCAGTTGTAGATTCTTGTAAATCTACTTCGCATCGTACGTGACATTTTGCCGAGAGAACACTTTTGACACTGCCTCATGACAATACTCACATTGTAAGATAACTCGTTTGAATGTGATAGTATTTAGCTTTGCCCTACGCTTTTGTATGTTAAATAATAAACAAATGCACGTATATATGGGTCGGTGCGTATCACCAGCCATAACGTTTGTTGATTAATGACGGCTGAAAGCAAGCAGGAGTGCTTGTCATCAAATCAGGTACTTGTTGCTTATAAATAAATAAATTATATATATATATATATATATATATATATATATATATATATATATATATATATATATATATAATGAATTTATAACACGAAAAAATAAACATGAAGTAATCCTGGTGATAATGTTGTAATGTTGTAATAAGATTGTTTCACGACCACAAACTAACGCCATAAGAGCCTAGTCGTCGTTCAAAGTCATCGCATGAATCAAACATAATGCTAGCGAACGTCGAACGTCTGCAAATTAGTGCATATTAGCGCGATGCTCCAAACAACGAAACTGCCTACGGATGCTGAAGAGCGTATCGAAAACCAATCGACCGATGGTGACAAGTGGGACCTCCAAAGTGCTTTAGAACGTGCACGTTTCATAGCAATGTACCCAACTGAATCAACTTCTTTATTACAGTGGGGCAGCTGTACGTTTTATTGCGCGTTCACTGCAACATACCAGGTGCGTAAGCCACGCCCACTCGTAAATGGTTGTAAAGATCACTGAATATGCTTTTGGTGTTTATGTTCATCCAATATTGTTGCGTAACACCCTAGCAACACAATTTTTACTGAATACGTCTGCTTCACTTTAACAGCTTTATTAACAGGGGACCAGAACTAAGAAGGTTTTACGAAGAGAGAGTTGGGCTGAATTATACCACAAATTCAAATATGAATTATGAACGACGAAATAATAAGCCTACTATGCAGATGTTGCTATTGATATTATCAATTAGTCATGTCACGTTGAAACTTTCGGTTGTAAAAATGCGCATGCAAGAACGCAAAGATATCTAAAGATCTACTCAAATGGCGATAAAAAGTTTGCCTCCAAATTTCATTGTATACATGCATACATGATTTACAGTGGTTTTTGTTAACACTCTATTTGAATACAGTTTTCCCTGCTAGTGGTTCTAAATAACGTTGATGCAACGTTCGGGCCCCCACTGCCAATGCAGGAGGAAGCTCGCCGTGCCACCAGCGTAAGTAAATAATTGCAAAAAATCGTAAAACTAGCCAGCTCAAGAGCGCTCACGAGGTGGGCGCACCGCAACGCACGAGAGCTTCCCTGCGCGCTATGACTCACAGACAACAGAAAAGACCGATTAATTGGGTCACGCACTCCGGCGACCTTTACCTACAGGCTTCCACCTGGAGCTTCGCCCCATGCTGCGCACGATGTGCGACCGTCGAGCGCCTTATCCCACGGAGACGACGGCGATGGCACGCTGGCGTGCAACAAGCCACAGCCGCGCTTGTCTTGATTCCCCGCCGCTGCTTGCCCAAGAGCTACTGTGTTCGAAACAACGCCGCGTCGCTCTACTCCCGTATCAACACCTGCTTCGTGAGATGCCGCGAGCGACCACCTGTTGCTCATTGGATCGCGAGTGCCGACGGTGAGCTCTTCATTGGCGCGTCACTGCCGCCAGACCCGACGTCTTGTTTGTGCACGAACCCTTGCGGGATCGTGAAGGATCCAGATGGTACCGGCGATGAACCTGAAGGATGTAAATGCCCTCGTAAAGGGTATGATGTTGACACACCGGTTTAGGTAGGCGTTAATGGGTGTTTTTCAAGCAACACGTGGCAGTGATAGACAATGCACGCGTTAGTACGCGCGGAATGCTTCAATAGTGCACGTGCCGAAATACTGGCGTAAGTGAAGGATTTCAGCAAGTCGAGGTTGCAGAAGCCTGTTGTTATTTTCTTTGCGTATGTGCCGCGCTACTTTGTGGCAGTTTGCAGGCATAACGTGGTCCGGAAAGCTTAGAACTGGGCTGATGGCGGATGCATTTGTGTGTGGTGTTCGCGCATGTGCTTTTGCAGCCGCCGTATTCGTTGACGCAAAATTTAGCCGTATACTATAAAAAGTGACGAATACACTTTCCCGGCTCTTCACCGGCACAGCTAACGCCGAAGTTGTTCATCCGACAGCATAATGCGCAACCCGCGTCATTATTTAGGAAGATCAAATTCATCATAATTTCTACATGCTCTCACGACGTCATTCTTCGATGGAATTTTTTTTGTCGCCACGGCACCCTGTTTAACAACGCACGAGCCGAAATGAAACTCTCAACGTTCGCAGGTGTGGCACCCGTAGAAAGCCTATCGGTTTTGAGCAAGATCCACGTCAAAGACGATACCATAGCGACTCCAAACTCCTCTATACTGTTTTGTCAATCTATTGTGCTGGTCTCTCCGACATCGTTGCACTCCTTTTGCTAGTGACTCGTTTGCACGTCAAAACTTTGCTGACGCCATTTGTGACCGTGCAAGTCAAAGAAGCATCACTATATATATATTTTTTTGACCAATCCATCCCCGTTAATTTTTCGCTGGCGCCAGGGAAATGTCAAAGCATAGTTGAACCACTCGAAGACGCACACAAGTAATGGATGCTCGCGATGACGCACACTATCCCAGTTCCTGCGCCCTCAGTGTTGTTTTCACTACTGACTCGTCTCCCGCTGACATATTTGGTTCCTTGATTGTTGAAAAACACGCACAGGTCAAGCGTTCCAGGTTTTGATCCTGCTGGAAAAATTCCCTTCTTGTTTCAAGGTCAGGCGCATATACACTCTTTTCTGCTGCTGGTCCACTGTTGATACAAACGCTGTTGTCCCATCTATACAAAACCAACACTGCAACAACCGATAATACTGTGTCTCCCGCCGAACGTCAGGTAATTCATAACAAAGACAACGCTACGCTCCGATGCGAAGTTATACAACCCCTTGACAGCCAATACGTGTCTCTTGTTGCTCTAATTGCAAAGAAGGATGGTTCGGTTCAGTTCTGTCTATAATACCGAAACCTCCAGAAGACCACTTGCAACGATGTATATTCACTGCCACGAATCGACGACGTAATTGACAGCCTGCCAGGAGCAGACTCATTTCCGTCTTTGTGTTCACCATAGGGCTCATGCCAATCTTTTATAATTTTTATTTCTTGAAAGTAGCGAATATTGGTATCTTGCTGATTAGAGTAGGATGTGTGGTAGAAAACAATTTGGGTTCCCACTGTGTTTGAGGACTCACTATGCAGTAATCAGGCCCCTCTACATCCCCCCCCCCCGCCGTAAAAAAAACAACACAATCAAGACGTGAATATAACGCTTGCATTTAAAGCCACGCTTCGAATCTACTTGCCGTTTTACTCGTAAGAACCTTTTATGATTTGTCGCAATTTCTTTACTCTTATTTGGTTTTTGCTCTCACAGACTTTATGAGCCCAAAATGCTTTTTGCGTTTGTGCCAAGATTGGCGACGTAGGCTTAATGCTCTTAGGCCATAATTTCAGTTCGCCACGCCAGTGAAAAAACTCTTTGGTGCATTGCACTTTATATATATATATATATATATATATATATATATATATATATATATATATATATATATATATATATATATAGTGGGAGTAATAATTCAATGGGCCAGTTAGTCTAGTCTTTGTGAAGGTACGGGATATGGCACAACGGGAGCGTTGTCAATAAGAATAATTATATTTATTTCCCAACAGTTTCGGGAAGGGTCCTCCGTTCATCAGGGGATGAGTTATACTGACATGAATTTCCAAACTTTGTTGCTGCCGCGTCCCTCTCGCCTTGAAACATGTTTGCGAGAGAAAGAGGGAGCTGAAAAGAAAGGGGGGGGAGAAAAAAAAAGAAAGAAAAGAAAGAAAGTAGAAAAGAGAAAGAACCACTGTCAACACTGAGAACGAAACCAACTGTCCGTGTACGTCCACATACGTTTCTTATCACGTGCTGTTCAGTTCTCGACGTGTGTCGGGCCACCCAAGAATGTCGCCGCGTTGCCGGGAGGGTCCGTGACGGCGTGCGTAAAGGAAGGGTCTCCCGTTAATGGGTCGGTCGGCTCTTTTTACTTTTAATCTTCGTCCGTTTCCCTTTAATGGTCATCAAGTGGTAGGCGAACGAAAACACTTTGTATGTGCATGTGGAAAAAAGAAGAAAAGAAAAAAAATGAATGAAGAAAAAACGAAAACAACAATGGACAGTGTACACGTACGAGTCAGTCCGAAGAAAGCATGGTCTCCAGCTATCAATCTTTGTCACCAATTTCCTCCTGGCTTACTTCTCGGAGGCAGTTGAGTTTCGAAATTTGAAAATAAAATATGCCTCACGCTGTTCGCGCTCGCGTCTGTTTGAGAAACCGGACTGCAAAAGAGTTACGCTGATATTTTCAAAACTGTGGTTTGGCAGGTGCAGATGTCTAGATAAAGGTAGCTTCGGCAGTGAAGCGGCGTGGTACCGGTGATTATTGAACCGCAGCCGAAATGGCGTATCTGTTTGGCCGATATATTCTTGTCCGCAGATGTTGCAATGTAGCATGTATATTACGTTACTGGAGTCACAATTAAGGCTTTCAGTTATGCAGACTTTGAAATCCGAGAAGTTCGCTTTGGATTCACGTGTTGTGACCATCTGTGGGCATACCTTGCATCGAGCTTTTCCGCAGGGATGGCACCCTGATTGAAATTTGGGGGCGCTTGTTTTTGCTCTGACAAGAATGTCCTTCAGATTTTTATCCCGGCGGTACACCACGTGAGGTGGCTTCGCGAAGATAGAAGTTAGTCGTTTGCTTTGCCTGATTATGTTGAAATGGCGGGACAGTATGTTGTTGATTTGTGGCGCTGATGAGGAGTAAGTTAGTACAAGGTTAGTTTGGGAAGTCGTTTTAGGTACTCTGTTTGGTTCCTTAATATTATCATTCCTGTTCACGTTGCGAGCACGTAGTATGGCATCGTCAATAATGTCTTCCGGATAATTTTGTTTCAATAAAGAATGCTTTAGGTGTTCCGCGCGCTCCCCAAAATACACAAGGCAGGTAATCCGGGACGTCCGATAGTATCCAGTAACAGCACATCAACAGAACATATATCAGAATTCATCAATTCCTTAATAAAAACATCCCCCCAAATTTTCCCTATTACCTAAAGGACACAAACCACTTCATCTGCGAAACTTCAAGTCTCGACATCCCAGGCGGCAGTTTTCTGGTGACCATGGACGTCTGCTCACTGTACACCAACATACCCCACCATGACGGAATAGCGGCTATGGTTTCTGAATATGTAAAATCTGACTCATCAACTAGTGTAAGTGGCGAGGTACTGTTTACACTTCTTGAACTTGTACTAAATTATAACCATTTTGAGTTCAATGGCAAGCATTTCTTCAGGTCAGTGGCACTGCAATGGGCACGAAAATGGCCCCAAACTTCGCGAGCACCTTTATGGCTTCACTTGAAATCCCATTCATTGAAGGATGCACCTTGAAACCTTTCTACTACAGAAGATACTTAGACGATATTTTTATGATATGGAACCATGATGAGGGAAGTCTTTTCCGCTTCATAGAGGATTTTAACAACAAGTGCCACCCGTCTTTTTTTCTCCCCCCCCCCCCCCCGCTTTTTTCAGTTCCCTCTCACTCTCGCAAAAATGCTTCGAGGCGAGAGGGACGCGGCAGCAACGAAGTTTGGAAATTCATGTCAGTATAACTCATCCCCTGATGAAGGGAGGACCCCTCCCGAAACTGTTGGGAAATAAATATATTTATCCTTGTTGACAACGCTCCCGTTGTGCCATATCCCATACCTTATATATATATATATATGTTTATATATATATTGTCTATTGGTGTAGCTAGACACATACTGATACTCAAGTCTTCGTATTTTTTGTATTTTACTTATTAGTGTGTGCCAGAGTGCAGTGTTATTGATGAAGCCATCAGTATTGTCCTTCACAGCGGGAACGAAGCATGCGATGAGTCCGTTTGCTATTGCGAGAGAGACAGAGAGAATAAACTTTGTTTCCTACCAGGCGCGCGTTCTCTTCACCCAAAGGCGGGTGACTAATTCAACTCAGGTAACCCGGGGACCAGCTCCGGCTGGTGCAAAGGGCGTGGGCGTCAGCACCTAGCCATGGCTACAGCGAGAAAAACAAAAAAGGCACACGATGGCCGCCCTCTGCCGCAGTGGTGACATGTGCTACAAACTTGTGCATGGAATTCTTGGGTCATATATTGCAGTGTTGTTTACAATACCTCCGCTTTCTCTAAATTCTGGACAGTACTACCGCGAAGGTGTGCTGAATGCAAGAGGTATTTTAGATGCATTCGAACATGCGACTGTCGTGTTGAGTGCCTGATTTGAATGCTGCTTACTGATATCTGGGTACACGTGTTCGCGCCACAGGCGCCAATGAACGCACTGCGTCCAGGTGGGGAAAGATGAGAATACATACAAAAGGAAACGTGCTATAAACGTGACCATGAAGTGATATAAACGTGACATAAACGTGATGATAGAAGTTATCTCTGTGCTTGCGCAAATCATACAAGTAAGCCGAGTACTTTGCATGTGGTCTTTAATGCTACGTTTTCCCCGTGTCAACATGGCTGAGAACTTTAAGACAAGAAATTTCTTGCGAATCCTGAACAGCTTTATGGTACACAATAACCCGCTTTACTGAGGTTTTTTTTTGACGTGAAATTAAACATGTTCACTGTAACTGTATATCAGTACATCTCCTCGATTACCGCCATCATCATCTTCAGGCTGACTACGCCGACTGCAGAAAAAAAAGGCCAAAGCCATGTTCCACCAACTAAGCTGGTCCAGTGGTTGCTGATTCCATGTTGTTCCCGCCAACTTATTAATCTAGCCTACCCATCTGTCTTTCTTCCACTCCCTCGGGCTTGCTTTGTCTGACTAGTCGCTTACTCTGAAAGGGACCGACTACCACCCGGAAGATGAAATGATGTGATTCCACCAATTGAAAGATTGTCCTTCACACCGACTTAAACCAACCTGGTTGTTTTCATGAACAAAGGAATTATAGTATTCAGTTCTTAATTAAAACGCGCAAAAAAAAAACTAAATTTGGCGCCTATGGCGGCCACAGAACGAATGGTCTTATGCACTCGGTCGTGTGAAAGCTGATCGCTATACGCGGTGGGTGAATTTTTTTTTAGTAATGAAACTTCATCCATACTTTTATATTGCACAATATTACTCAACAAATTATTCATATATATTTGGGTTAGTAGTACGTTTCAAAGTGACGCTGTCTTCACGTGACGTAATGATCCCATCCTCATGCGCCTGTCTTGAGCTACTCCATCGTGCTCATATAACTGTGCATGCTATTTCCAGTTCACTAAGGTTTCGGAGGGACATAGTTTTGTTACCTACACTTCGTCTCATAAATGACGCATGCTTCTACACCGCCCGGCTGTGCATATGTGCAGTGACATTTTCGAAGCCTTAGCTTGGCTCGTTTATCGAGTGAGCAATGACGCTGGCACAAGCCACCCATGACACAGACGCAAGCAACCTTGGGCATATAGGCGCACACACCACCGTACAAATACAGATGTGTATAAAGGCACACTTCATTTCATTGTAACAGCTCGGTATTGTCAAAAACAGTTTCTTTAATTCAACAACAGTTGAAAAGCTGAAATTATTGGAGGTTACCATACCTTCGGGAACTCCTGCGAAAGCAGAATGACGGCAGCTTTAACGAACTACGAAAAGGGAAAGCGGCGTCGTTATCAATTATCAGCGTTACGGTAGGAAATTATGTCGGTGTTTGCAGCCTGCAGATACAAACACTGCGAAGGGTGAACTTTCTATCGCGCCCTAAAAGACAGCGTCAAGAACCATCGGTTGCCAGCGCCTTTATTGAGAGGCGCTTGTTTATTAAGTGTATATATATATATATATATATATATATATATATATATATATATATATATATATATATATATATATATATATATATATATATATATATATATATGTATATATGAATATATATAAAGACAGATTGGTACCAATACGTGGCGCTGGATACTCCTCTTTTTTGTTGCACAGCAGTTAAAATGGCATAAAATATAACAAACACAAAGCTATACACAGGTATAGCGCAACACTAACGTAGTGACCACGTTTTTCAATACAGAAATCTGTCCACACAATTCATATTCAGGAAAAACACAAGTAACCACACAAGTAGCTGTGCACACAAAACGTGAAAGTTCAAAAAAATGTGAGACGTGATTATGTCTCTCGGGAGCAGTATCTTAAATACTGCACGATTTCACAAAGGGTTTTACAAAAATATTGAAGTGAAATACAAAACACAACAACATTGTAGTGAATCATACCGGTTAACAATACCGCGAATACAATATTTTTTGTTTAGTACTTCTGAGATACTTCTGACTCCTCTGAAAAGTAAACAACTGCACGCGCAGCAGTGGCTTGTAGGTTTCCTTTCGGCCGTGGGCCCAAGATTTTTTATAACGACGGAGGTCACTCATCCAAAGAATTTAAATTTGGTAAAGGTTTCTTTCAAGGTCCGCCATAATTTTTACAATGTAGAAAAATGTGATCTGCGTCTTTTTCAGCTTCTCCACAAGAACAGGTAGAACTGCCAGCTTTTTATGTTGCCTGCGAGCTACAATTTCGGGTTAGATATATTTAGCACCTGTTTGTTCCCACACCCACTGTGCTGTCTTCTTATCCCTTACGCTTACACCCGCCATTTTTTTCGATGGCTTGTTGAATCTTCCTCTCTGTGAACTGAATCGATTTCGAAACATACGATTGCACGCGGTGGAGGAGGGCGGCCGCGCACTCTACTCACGTAAGAAGGAAAGGCACAAAATGTCCCACACACTTTGGCTTAGCGAGGAGGGAGGGGCGCTGCGATTAACTTTTGCCCCCCTTTCCCCCTCCTCCCCCAATGGGGAACCTCACGCCCGCCAAAAAACCCACGCTTTCGTTAGGCACTAAGAATAAAGAGCAGAAATCTGGGGTTTGACCTAAATTGAAGACGACACAGTCAGAAGTTGATAGGTGCAAACTTACAGGACAGGATGAGAGCAAAGTAGGTCAGACAACAAAGGGGTGTCATAAACATCATAGTTGAGATCAAGAAGAAATGTACATAGACAAGGCACGTAGCGCGTAGGCTGAATAACCTCCAGTATTTAAGGGTAACAGAATGGATCGCAGAGGAAGGCAAACGCGCGAGAGGGGGCCAGAAAGTTAGGTGGTCATGTGAAATCCAGACGTTCACGGGTATGACGTGGCACCATGCAACAAGCTCAGGGTCAAGTTTGTTGGCGGATCATGGGAGCTCTTACCCTTCACTGAGTGTAGTCAGGCTGATGATGATGATGATGAAGAAATAGTTGTGGTGCAGCGATTATAATCTTTTCTCGATGATACTGGGAAAATGACTTTCATTATATGAATGTCAAATGTGCTCCACTCCATTCTTATTCTTCTAGTTACCTCAGCCTCACATTTGGTATCGGAGGTCATAAGCCTGTCCCGAGTAGATGTATCTTCATACACGTTCCGGTGTCTCGCTGCCTATCGCAGACCATTGTTTCTCCCAATGTGAAATATATAAATTATTATTCATAGATTTTGTGCATGAACGGCAGCATGTCTTCTGTTGTGTACCTGTACTTGTCAATGCTGACAAGCCGCACAAAGCGTGCATCTTGAATTTTTTATCAGCGATCCTTTACCTCGTGAAGGTCATGGCTCGAACTTAAGTCTTTTGTTTCTGCTGTTACTCATACAATTTTTCTTTTCAATTTAGAGCATTGTGACACTGATACGCCTGTCTGAGTGTAGAATTCCAGAAGCTCCAAAGCCCCCAAAAGCAGCGATCTCCATGAACAACTAAGGGTTGTCTAATGACCCCGCCAAGGGGACATGGTCTTCTGGCCCAAACGTGGGTGAGGCCTGATACTCAAACTCTGTAGTTTCTTTAAGAACCGAAGAAAGTTTGACTGACTTATTGAAATAACTTCGGCCATAGCTTTTGAAATTAACTTGACATAGGTTTTAGGCTGCGGTACAGTTTGAAGAAATCGCCCTGATGTCGTCTTAGTTCTCGTACTGGCAGCACGCAACCTCCACCCTGGTGTCACGTATGTCTCAAGGTCGATACACATCCAGCCTAGCACGGTTCATAATTAAAACACCAGTGCTTATTCACCCTTGAGCACCAGTGTCGCCGAAGAGATTTGTAGCTAGAGCCTTAAACACGTGGAGGCGTTCCGCTGGCGTGAGTCTTGCTCCCCCAAAGTGCGTGGCTTTCAAATGTGGATGTCATTGGCTTTCTGCGGCACTTATTGTAGCAGTTTTGATAGCCGATGCTATATTTCTCGAAGCCGTAGGCAGGGGAGGAACTTTGTTAGCGCTTGTAAAAGCTGCTTTACCCTGACGAGCAGCTGCCACCCTATAACAAGACGTAAGACGAAGCACAGAAGTTAAAGTCTATGATGCATCTTCGACACTGGCGCAGCCAGCGCCCTTTCACTGGCATTAAGCTGGACGAACTGCATTATCGCCGAATTTTTCTCCGGTGTCGGCACTCACTGGTGTCACGACCAAATATTTCACTTCAGCATTCACAACCGGTGACACCGCATTGCGAATCAAGAGCACTATGCGAGAGGGAATGTGCTAGATATGTGAAGTTCGTTTTTTAGGGCCGAAGCTCGTTAAATTGTGGGTATGTTCATCTTTCATCGTTGTCGTACGTAGCCACCGGGATGCGAGATAGAAGATGGCGCTACTAGAAGTGTTCACTAGATGAACGCATGGACGGATGCGTGGACGGGCGGACGGACGGACAGAATAACACACGGACGGACGTATGAATGGACGCGCGGAGCGGGTATGTGCCACAGGAGATGCGAGATGTGAGATGGCGGTACATGGAGCGTTCACTAGATGGACACACGGACGGACAGATGGGCGGACGCGTGGACATACGGACGAATGAACGCACAGACAGACGGATGGACGCATGGATGGACGTATGGATGGTCGCGTGGACGGACCGAAGCAGAGACGGGCTGATGGACACTCATAACTCATTATCATTCACTCTGTGGATATGCTGCGATTTTTGAACTTCATCTCATGGCCGCTCGATAAAAAGAGGGTGTGGCCTCTTGTGTCACGCTGAAACACAAGGGCACAAGTGGAAATGCAGTATTGACTGTGAACCATGTGAGTGCAAGCAGACGTACCGTCAAGCGCCTTCGGAACACAAAGAGTGAAAAACGAGAATTGCAATGTGCGAAATACGCTGTCCCACCAAATATGAGCAAGCCGAGGAGAGTCGCTATCTTTCGTAGTTTATTGAACGACAAGAAATGGTGTCAACGTTTTCTCCCTCAAACTTTCAGAAGACATTGAAGGATTTTAAATGTGAAATAAGATAGCTTTCTTATCTTTGTCTGTCCTCAATCGTTCCTTCAAAGCACAGAAGCTAATTGACCCCAAGAAACGTGGCTATCTGATTTATGATAGCGCCTGTCTAGATGAATTGGGGCTGGCACAATTTCTGAACCTTATTTCCATTCATGATTATGGCAGTTTCGGATGACGACAGGCATTTAACGTAACGTCGAGCTAGACTAGCTTCGTTCTATAAAAAGGAAAAAAAAAGCATGGCGCCCGCACTACAGTGAAGCCTGTGGATCTGCGTTGAATATGCATCTAGCGATAACCGTTTGCATAGATCCCACTGCACTGTTAGGTGAAGCATTAATGACACCAATGCTAGAAGTAAACATGAAGGCGTTCCCCAGCATGAGTAGAGTCGTGTTAAGCGCATACTTCCTGCTGCACTTTTTTGATTTTCCTCGTGTGATTTCCCTCGTACCAACGCAGGGGGAACGCAGCGGGTGGGGCATTCACTCAAACGGCGAGGTGGTGATGCCCTCTCGCTCTCCGCCGAAAGCAGGCCCATGTTTTCGAAACGTCATAATAACTCATTTACTTTATAACTATTTTTGAAATTCATTATAATTTAGACCTTGTTAATTTTGACCGGCGTTTTAGCACCGCTACCCTTGTAATAGCCTGTAGTGAGCAAACTTCTGTTAGCGTGATCATGCCGCCACGAAGGCATGACAAGCCCATGTACCCATAGAGTGCTTTGTACCTAAAAATAAAAGCGAAAGTCAGATAATATATTGCTACGAATCATGCATTGGGTTTTTTATTTGTGTTTTGCTTTTTCAGCCTGGCTGCGCCGGCCTGTGCTATCACTGTTGGCTGTGTGTCAAGCACGTATTCTGTTCTTTGTGCGCGGCATGTATTATTTCTTGTGATAGGGACAGCGTTTCAAACAAACGTGAAACGTCTAGCATAATCTCAGTTCTTCTAAAGTGTTCTCGATACAATTCGACTATTTGAGATACCCTCGCGCCGAGGGATAAATTCGCGCACAGCCGATGCCGCGACATTCGATCGCCGACGCTCACTAGCGTGCACGTCGTTTTGCCGACCGCTGCTTCGCCGCCTGTGTATTCTTTCAGTTGTTAGGGGAGAACAAGTTTGCTCCAATAAACTTTTTTTCCTTATAGACAACTGCGTCGTCCTTTGCTGCGTGACATCTGGTGGAGGTGCGGGGTACATGAACCCTAAGCCATTGCCAAGCCGACAAGCAAGCCCAACTCGTGTCAGCCGCCGACAGCAAGGCCTTCAGCCAGAGTTTGGATTGCTCCCGGATAAAAAGAAGAAAGAAGACGTAAAAACCACTCTGATCAACGCAGGCACCATGACCAGCGCTACCAACCCTCCCGTCGTTTTGCAACAACCTTGTGAGCCCCCATCATTCCGAGGATCTCCTGGTGAAGACCCGGAAGAGTGGCTGGAGAAGCTGGAGCGCATCCGCATCTTTAACATGTGGGATGACAAAGAAACGTTTCGTCATGTCTTCTTCTATTTAGAGGATGCAGCTCGAACATGGTTTGAAAACCATGAAGGCTCCCTAACCGACTGGACTGCCTTTAAGAGCGAATTCCTCAAAACATTCGCTACGGTTGTGCGGAAAGAACGAGCCGCCCTCTTGTTGGAGACGCGAGTGCAACACCCTAACGAAGGTGTTGTACTGTTCACGGAGGAAATGAAGATACTGTTCCGGAAAGCTGACCCCGGAATGGCAGAAGAGAAGAAGGTGCGCTTTCTGATGCGGGGAGTTAAACAAGAGCTCTTCGCTGGACTCGTCCGCAACCCCCCTAAGACCGTCGCTGAGTTCGTCACCGAGGCTTCGATGATCGAGAGGGCCTTGGATATGCGTTCGCGGCAATACGGTAGACCACTCAACACCCTTTCGGTGAACCCGGTAAACGCCCCTGGATTGGCGACGGAAGACTTGCGGGAGACCATCCGCGCCGTTGTTCGCGAGGAACTGAGGAAATTGTTCCCAGCAACGCCGCAGCCCCAAGTCGCCTCCCTCACTGAAGTCGTCTGCGAGGAGGTTCAGCAAGCACTAGAGAATTTTACGCCGTCGGAAACATCTTACGAACCACAAGCGATGACCTACTCCGCTGCTGCTCGTTGACCCCGACCCGTCCCAACCCGTTATTAAGAGGCCCCGCCGTACCGCTGCCCAATGTCGCCCGCCCGACCCCCTGTAACCCGAAACCAGGCGCCCAGGAAGACCGAGGTGTGGCGAACACCAGAGAATCGTCCGCTGTGCTACCACTGCGGAGAGGCCGACCACGTCTACCGCCGCTGTTCATACAAGAGGCTGGGTTTGCGTGGGTTCTTCGTCGACGCACCCCGCCCGTGAGCTGGCCGGCGCCCATTTGAGATCGAAGAATACCTGTCGAACACCAGCCGTGGACCATCCTGTTTCAACCGTTCGCCGTCGCCCTACCCGTACCAATCCCCTAACTGTCACAGCAATGCTGATTTCGCCCGTGGAAGGTCCCCCAGCCCACGAGGGGGAACTAAAAGCAGCAACTTCTGGAGGTGAAGTTGCACAACGGTGAAAAAATAAAAACCCTCCAACGACGCAAGACCGTGATTCACGACATGCCCTCATTCCGACGACCCGACGACACCCTGACGAGGCCCCCGAAAACAACGACAGCTAGGCTGCGCGACGCGTACCCGAAATGACGAAGCCTGCCGCTGAGACGACGACGATGACGACGTATAGGGCCCGACCATCAACACGCACAAGTTCGGAAACGACGTCCCGACGCACCCGAAATTCGAGGAAAGCGGCATCCGACGTCCAGTTGTCCATCGACGGCCTTGACGTAGTCGCCCTCATCGACACGGGAGCCGACTACTCGGTCATGAGCGGGTCATTCGCGTCCAAGCTAAAGAAAGTTACGACCAGATGGGACAGTCCGCACATACGCACAGCAGGAGGCCACCTCGTGACCCCAAGTGGAATGTGCACATGGCGCGTCACCATAGACGGCACTCGTACCCTGCGTAGTTCGTCAATTTGCCTAACTGCTCCCGCGACGTAATTCTCGGAATGGACTTTTTGACGGACAATGGCGCAATTATTGATCTGCAGACCAGGTCGATAAGGTTTTCTTCCGATCACTCCACGACGCCGCAGCCGAACCTCGGACAACGTGCTGCTGTAAGGATCGCCGACGATCACGTCACCCTGCCACTCCGCGCAAGCTTGATGATCGCCGTCTATTGTGAAGGTGCTGCTCCTGACGTCGACGCTATCGTGGAGACTGACCAAAGGTTGCTTCTAGACCGCGGTGTGTCTGTCGCAAGAGGCATTGTGCGGTTTCAGCAACGCAGATCCCACGTTTCGGTCACCAATTTCACCGAGGAGTACCAGCATCTAAATAAGGACGCTCCAATTGCGTTCCTCGAAGAAACGCAAAAAGCGAGTCAAGTGATCGCGGTCGCCACCTTTGAACGCGCACGCGCAGATGCTTCCAGGCTGCCACATTCTTTCGACGTGAAGCCGGCGCTGTCGCAAAAAAATCGAGACAGATTACTGGAGTTGCTCCGTCGCTACAGCGAGTGTTTTTCCTCGAACTCGAAGTTACGCCAGACACCGTTAACAAAGCACCGGATAATAACCGAAGATGGAGCCCAACCTACCAGACAGTCACCGTACCGCGTTTCTTCACACGAGCGCGAAGCCATCAGGACTCAAGTAGATGACATGCTCAGCGACGACATAATACAGCCATCGAAAAGTCCGTGGGCTGCGCCGGTTGTACTCGTGAAGAAAAAAGATGTCACTTTAAGATTCTGCGTTGACTACCGGAGACTAAACAAAATCACCAAAAAAGGACGTGTACCCCCTGCCACGAATCGACGACGCCCTCGACCACCTCTGCCACGCCAAGTACTTCTCATCCATGGATCTGAAGACCGGCTACTGGCAAACTGAAGTGGACGAGAGAGACCGAGAGAAGACTGCATATATAACCCTGGATGGTCTATACGAGTTCAAGGTGATGCCATTTGGGCTGTGCACGGTGCCCGCAACGTTTCAGAGAGTCATGGACACTATGCTAGCAGGCCTGAAGTGGCACACTTGCCTCGTTTACCTCGACGACGTTGTCGTATTCGCCCAGACATTCGACGAACACCTCACAAGGTTGGAATCTGTACTCGAGGTCATTCGTACGTCCGGGTTAACGCTGAAGCCTGAGAAGTGCCGTTTCGCGTACGAGGAACTCGAGTTCTTGGGTCACGTCGTGAACGCCGTGGGAGTCCTACCTAACCCAGCAAAAACATCAGCCATTGCGAACTTCCCAAGGCCGAAAGATAAGAAGGGTGTGCGAAGGTTTCTCGGACTGTGCGCATACTACCGGCGCTTCGTCGCAAACTTCGCACGCATTGCAGAGCCACTCATGCGCCTGATGAAAGAAAGCACCCCTTTCAGTTGGGAAAACGACCAAGAAAAGGCATTCTGCGAGCTGCAACAACGCCTGCGAAACCCGCCCGTGCTCGCTCATTTTGACGAAAACGCCGAAACGGAAATGCACACGGACGCCAGTGATATAGGTTTGCGTGCCGTCCTCGTCCAAAAGCAAAGCGGTTGCGAAAAGGTAATTGCCTATGCAAGCCGTGGTCTGTCGAAGGAAGAAAGAAACTACTCTGCCTCCGAGAAAGAGTGCCTGGCAGTCATATGGGCCATTTCGAAATTTCGCCCATACGTCTATGGTAGACCGTTTAAGGTTGTGACAGACCTTCATGCGCTGTGTTGGCCGCTAATTTGAAGGACCCCTCTGGCCGTCTTGGGCGGTGGAGCTTGCGCCTGCAAGAGTTCGACGTTACAATAATCTACAAATCCGGCAGGAAACACTCCGACGCCGACTGCCTGTCCCGCGCCCCTGTCGTCCCACCACCACAAGACTCCGATGAAGACAGCGCGTTCTTCGGAGTCGTAACAGAGAGCGATCTAGCCACCCAGCAGCGTGCCGACCCTGACCTCCGCGCCATGATCGACTACCTCTAAGGACGCAACGTTGCCGTGCCTAGGGCGTTCAAGCGCAACTTACCAGCGTTCAGCCTCAAAAACTCCATCCTGGTGAAGAAGAATTTCAACCCCGGAACGAGAACGAATTATCTACTTGTCATTCCCACAGACCTTCGTGACGAAATTTTGGAAGCGTGCCACGACGACCCGTCTTCCGGACATTTTGGAACAGCTCGCACGATTACAAAAATCAAGGCGAAATACTTCTGGCACCGCCTTACGTCCGATGTCACCCACTACGTCCGGAGCTGCCGTGACTGCCAGCGACAAAAAACACCACCGACGAGACCCGCCGGACTTCTGCAGCCAATCGCCGTCCCAACGGGGCCCTTCCAACAGATCGGAATGGACCTTCTGGGCCCGCTCCCTACATCTTGATCCGCGAACAAATGGATTGTCGTAGCGACAGACTACATGACGCACTACGCAGAGACCACCGCTCTTCCGAGGGGAACTGCACAAGAAGTTGCAAAGTTCTTTATTAACCAAGTTGTGCTGCGACATGGAGCCCCTGAAGTCCTAATCACGGACCGGGGAACGGCCTTCACTGCGGAGCTCAAGCAAGTAATCTTACGCTACTGCAACACGGATAACCGAAGAACGACGGCGTACCACCCCCCAAACGAACGGACTAACGGAACGGCTGAATAAGACAATCGCGGATATGCTGTCTATGTACGTCGACGTTGAACATAAGACGTGGGACGAAGTCCTCCCGTACGTCACGTTTGCGTACAACACGGCTATCCAAGAAACCACGCAGATGACACCGTTCGAGCTCGTCTACGGAAGACGGCCGACTACGATGCTCGACGCCATGTTTCCGCACGTGGAAGACGACGACCTCAACGCCGACGTCCAAAGATACTACCTCCAACGTGCGGAGGAGGCCCGCCAGCTCGCTCGAGTTCGTATAACGGACCAGCAAATGGTGGATGCCGGACGCTACAATCTCCGACGCCGAGACGCCGAGTACCATCTTGGAGATCGTGTGTGGGTTTGGACTCCCATTCGACGACGTGGACTCGGTGAGAAACTTCTACGACGCTATTTCGGACCCTACCAGATTCTACGACGTGTTGGCGAACTAACGTACGAAGTGATCCCCGATGGTGACTCCCGTAAATCACGACGACGCACGCGGCCCGAAGTCATCCATGTGGTTCGCTTAAAACCTTCCTACGGACAATGACGAACTTTTATTTTAATTTGTTTGGACTGTCCCTTATGTTAGCATCGGGTCGATGCACTCTTAGAGGGGGGGGGGGGGTAATGCCGACAACCATGCATTGGGTTTGTTTCATTTTTGTTTTTCTTTTTCGGCCTGGCTGCGCCGGCCTGTGCAATCACTGTTGGCTGTGTGTCAAGCACGTATTCTGTTCTTTGTGCGCGGCATGTATTATCTCTTGTGATAGGGACAGCGTTTCGAACAAACGTGAACCGTCTAGCATATTCTCAGTTCATCTAAAGTGTTCTCGATACAATTCGACTGTTTGAGATACCCTCGCGCCGAGGGATAAATTCCCGCACTGCCGATGCCGCGACATTCGATCGCCGACGCTCACTAGCGTGCACGTCGTTTTGCCGACCGCTGCTTCGCCACCTGTGTATTCTTTCATTTGTTAGGGGAGCACAGGTTCGCTCCAATAAACTTGTTTCCCTTATAGACAACTGCGTCGTCCTTTGCTGCGTGACAATATACCTACATTAAGGAACTGTTTAAAAGATCACGCGGAAATGTGAGTAGCGTTTTAGAAAGTACTCTCTCTATAAAAGGGTATGTTAATCATACTTTGCTTTGAAGGTTGCTTAGAAATGAACCGATGACGGTAATAAGAAACCAGAGAGTTCCACTCAGGAACACAATTTTAGCTGCTTTACGCGTCAAAGCCACGATATACTTACGAGAAAGACTGCACTGTATGGAGTTTTCAAAACCCACGATCCTCTGAGGTTCTTCAACGTGAACTTAAATTTATTCACACGGGCCTCCAGCGATTTCTCTTATTGAAACGTCGCCGCAGCCACCGGGATAAAAGGTTGAGGTTGCTCGCATGCTAATTCCCAGTTTAACTTTTAATGACAAACGCAGAACCCGTGCTGGTGAACCCTGCTTGCCTATATCGAGATCTGGTTTGAAGCACGCATCTGTTCGTGCATGAGCTCCCTGCTGGCTTCGCTTGTTAGAAATATGTATTCTTCTCAGCAAGCTTGTTCGCTCGATGTATATAGAGTCAGATAATGTGCTGTAGCAAGTTTAGTTGCCTCAGTGTGATCGCGTCATCACGTTCACTTGCAAAAAATACCCTGGTAGTCTATTGCGAAGTAGTGTTGGAGTCATTTTCTCAACTGACGCTTCAAAATTGATGAATCAATACGGAAGTGCGTTTTGAATTTGCCGTCCTAAATTGTCACTGACTCCTCAAGCAAACAGGCGAGCTATATTTTAGGTTTTAGTGCGAAAGTGTTTGCGAATACGGGCATTTGTGTAAGCATTATTCAAGATTGCTGCCATTTACCGTTCAGTTTAAAATATTGCTCAAGTGGGCTAGTTGATATGAATGCATAATAGAAGTTAACATTGGGAAATTAATGACACAAAAAGAGAACAGCAACACAAGGCAAGCGCTTAACTGAGAAGGAAAGCATTTATTGCGCAGGGCCCATGCCTAAATAAGAAACCTGCATGCAACGTGTACATTGTATTCTCTTTTCTTGTAGTTTTTTCAGTCTGGAGCCCCGTGTACGCCTGGTATGTGAATTTCTTATTAGATCACGAGTTTCACGTCACAAGTGGTGCAGCTGGCAGTTCAGCGCTCCTATTTTGGTCACTCGTTCTTTTCGTGCTGTTAATTATTATTATGCATCTGTCGTAGGTTAGAAGCAGCTACCATTTTGGCACTATGTGGAGCCCTCTACAATTTACTGACATTTTACACTTATTACGTTTACGATAACTGCGTAGGAATGCCGCGTAAATAACAAGAGGGTATACGTTTGTCTCCGAGCTTACACGTAAGCCTATCGTCGTTGAGGTTGAAGCTAAGCGATAGGACATTAATTTAGTTCGTTTTCTGCATAGCGAAGATAGAGTTATCAGCTACCTGAATATAATACGTGCAGTGCACGATGGTTGAAAGGAGGATTTAGCGTGCAAGATGGCTAGGTACACCGATGACAGTAAGTGCTGTTGACCGATTGGAAAGCCCGTTTAACAAAGAACTGCCTGCGTTGGCCTGATGTATTGTGCCTCTCATTTTAGATAAAACGTTGTCCTCTTTTTTTTTGTCGTCAACACAAACATTTCACTGTAGCCACCGACGTATGTTATGCGAAGAGTTAACTGTCAGCATTATCAGTCTGACTACGCCCAGTGCAGTGCAAAGGCCTCTTCCGTGTTCCGCCAGTCAGCCCGGTTCTCTTTGTCCCTGCAATCGTCAAACATTTTGACCTCGCCTGCAGGGGGAAGTGTCCTCACTGCGAGAAATATTCCTGCGACAATTTCAACAAAACTTGGTCATGCCAAAAAAAAAAAACTACAAACTTGACCCCTTTAGCCAACCTTTCCTGAGAGGGCTGGAAGGCAGCTCTGCTCGGCTGCTCTGATCTGATGGTCCAAAGGGTCTTAAGGAGCGTGCCCGGGCTGCGGCCGACAACAACGGGCCCCCTTAAGAAGAAACCAACGTTGTATATTCAAAGGGCGACCCCTTAGGAACCGATCCCAACCCTCCCTGTCCAGCTATTATGCATCTTTTCCCACCCATCCTGTGCTTCGTGCTGCTTCGATTTACGGCATGATTAAACAGTTTGGCTTTTCACGCGCCTGAAAAGTGAACATGAAAAGCGTTAGTTGCTCCAAGAAGTTTAGGTACATATTGGATGGTATTTTCATTAATATCTTTCATGCATCTACTCGTAAATAACTTGATACGCCAACAATAATTTCGCATTCATATAGTTTGTTTTGGTTCCTACAGGGGCCTTACTATTTCAACCCGTTTGCAGCAAGGTCGTTTTGCTTTGACGACTGGACGCTTTTTAAATCCACTTCAGTGCGCAAATAACGGCAGCATGCATACCGAATGCAACACACTTGCCTGAGTAGAATTTTTTAAAGCTTCATACGAGAAGCGTCAGACACAATTTGAGCATCTATTAACATTTCGTAGTGCACAGGGGTGCATAAAGGATGTTTGCTAAGGTGATGAGCCACGGGGAGAACTCGATGTGTTTTTTGCATTAGAAATAAACAATAGAAACAAGCGGGGACGAGGAGGTCGTGCGATCCAGGTCACCCCTCTGAATTTAGCAGTGATAGCATGTACAGTGCTTGACAAATACACATAGTGAAGCAATACGCACTCAAAGCAACCCACCAAACGCTACCTTGTTAAACTGTATAATCAAAGGCAAAATACAAACAACACACTCCAGGAAAATCAGTTCCTTCACTGAGAACGATGACGCACACGAGCTACCTGTGTAACATGTAATTGTTAACATGTAACAAAGTAACGGCGTCAATAGCAGCTCATGCACACGTGCGAGCAGCTCTGATGTAGGTACACGAAGCTGATTCGTTCTTGCGTGCCAGCGCGCGACACAAAAACAGTCTCCTTCCCGCATGACGCGAGCATTGTCTGATCATTGCAGATGCTACCACATACCGCACCTGCCAATAGCGGCAAAAGTAAACATGATGTTTGTCGTAAGCAGTATCTTGAGCAACTGAACGACCGTCCGCTTCTCGTCGGCGGTTAGTGAATATAATAACACAATGGTAAGTTTTCTGGTAAGCTTTCTTTTCCTATTTGCTCAAATTAGGTAACATTACACATGAAAATAGGTCGGCATTGCCATTTCTACAAGCCGCCGCATGTCTTTACTTACGCTTCGCGCGTACACATGCGCAACACGCTTGAACTCCAATATGGCAGAAATGCACATAATGATCGCTAGATGGCAGCACATACACTGCAGGGCTTCATGCAGTTTCCATAAAATATCACAGCATATCCACGGAGTGAATGATGATGAGTGGGCTGAGGCGTCCGTTAGCCCGTCCGTGCTTCCGTCCGTTCGTTCTTGCTTCCGTCTGTCCGTGCAACCAATCGTGCGTCCATTCATGCGTTCATGCATCCGTACGTCCACGCGTCCGTCCATCTGTTAACTGTCTTGTGGTCTGTCTGCCTACCCGTCCGTCCATGCATCCATCTAGTGAACACTCCAAGTACCGCCATCTCGCATCTCGCATGCCCTGTGGCACATACCCGCTCCGCACGTCCATACATCCGTCCGTCCGTCTGCTAGCCTGTCTGTCCGCCCGTCTATGTGTCCGTCCGTGCGTCCATCTAGTGAACACTCCAAGTACCGCCATCTCCCATCTGGCATCCCGGTGTCTACGTACGACAATGACGGAGGATGAACAGACCCACGTGTTAAGGAGCTTCGTCCCTAAAGCAAAACACCAAGCCTGCGCGAGAGTACGTAAAACAGTCATGACGTAAACAGAAAGCAGGCTGTTGAGCCCATGGTGAACTTTTACCAGGCACTTAAAAACAGCTGTGAACTACCGACAGAGCCCTTATTTTTGATCACTTTGTCATGAAGCATTGTACCAACTAAGTGGCTTTAAGGCTATGGGTGAACCAGCATAATTGTATACAATGTTGATACTGTGTCTGATGATGGTGATAATGAATCATGCACTGTCAAATAAATTTGTCAAAACGACGAGAAAGAACCCAGCAGCTATATTTCACGTATATGACCGTAAGAATGAAGGTTGGCCTGCCATTTTCAAATGATCGCCAATTCTTTAATTTTGATATTTTTATGTGTCAATTCAAAACACAAGTGAACCGTCAAATCGATATTATTTAACCATCAAAATAACTAAAGGTCTTTATTTGCAATGACAGAGTTTTATCATTCCGACGTTTTTTTTTTCGTGAGCTCTAGACACAGCTTAACTGTCAGATTGATAGCATTTCACCATCAAAATGATGGCAACCTGTCAAGTGTATATAATATTGACTCGTGCCATTTAACGTGCTTTTGTCAATTAAAGTTACTATATGACCATCAATGTCGCATTTTCTTTGCAAGGTGACAGCAGGCTCTCAGAATGAATTGCAATGAAATATTGGTATGATGGCGCAAGAGAACATGTGTATTATGTAACTATGAACTGTAGTGTGGCCACCATGCGGTGGTCAGTTGACATGGGAAGCACCTCAAGAAATATACAACGTAAGTTAAAACCACCACTTATAATTATAGAATAATGATCAGATCTACACACTGCAGCCAACTCTGCGTATGAAACGTTTGCGTGAGGGTGCACGTAAACACTAACTACAGTTACAGTAACGTTACTAAACTTCACCTTGCAGCTTATAAATTCCGGCGCATCTGTTTTTGAAGTAGCTACAAGTGTCAATTAAATATTGGGTCTCACACACAACATCACTCTGCTTGTTGCAGCAGGACGTTCTGCTTGGTACATCACATAATTTGACAAGCGAAAGCTAGTGGATACTCTTGTTTCCGAAATACACAAAATCGGAAACCCGTGCTGAGCGACGAATTTCCGAAAATCTCCACTCTTATTCTGCAAACCGTTGCAGTTCCACTGGAATATTGCACTTCTTTTGTAACAGTTAGTATAGTCTGGTAGCCATGATTACGACAAGATAAGATAGATCTGATCATGATCCCATATTATATGTGGTGATTTAAACGCGCCACCATGAATTGTGGGTTAGTGAGCGTTGTGAATGTAAGGGGATCTGCTATAGTAAAAATATGCGAAGACTATGATTACACTATACTAAATGATGGTTCTCCGACGTTTCTACGGGGGCATAACTACTGCAGCGTACTAGACATCACTGTGTCCTCCTCTGAATTAGCGGCTGGAGCAGACTGGACTGCACACGCTGATACAAGAGGAAGTGACCACTTGCCAGTATTCATATATCACCCAAAGTGGAAGAAAACTTAAAATAACCGCACAACAAGAATTAAAAATTGGGCAATCTTTCGAGAACTACAGAGACAAAACCTTGAACCTTGTTCTGACGCAGAAACGTATGCATCGAAGTTAAAAAATTTTCTCACAAAAGCAACTCGTGCAGTACCCATTCCAGATGGGTATTCGGGTGTTGACTTTATGAAGTTGATCCACACAGAAAATTATCCATAGCTACAGACCTCCCACGACACCTAGAGACAATAATCCATGACTTCGATATGAAGTAGCATACACAAACAGCTTCCTGTACAAGATACATCGATCCGACTCACCGAAATGCCATTGTGGTCATGCAGAAGAAAATGTTCGCCATATTCTTTTGGAATGCGTAAATACGCGAATGAAAGAGAAAAATTAAAGAACAAATTTGCGCAAGTTTGGACAGATGGCCCCTCACAATAAAGAAGCTACTTGGACCATGGCCTGAGATGTAGCTCCAGAAGAAGACAATAATCTTCCAGACAGACTTTTTAGTGGAGACCGGACTGGACAAGTGCCTATGACAGACAGCCAGACATGGGTATATATAAAATGTGGTTATGTATATACTGGCAGTAGAATAGTAAGGTGTGCGTGTAAATAGTTTAAGATTGTGTGAACTGCGCTAAGAAAACTGTGTATTGGCATGATATTTGAACTGGTTTCAGTGTGCTATTATGTTTTTTTTCTTTTCCGTATTGTTAATTTTTGGGTACCGTTCTGTATTATTATTTTATTTTTCGCTGTAGAACTTTGTGATATGGAGTAGCCGAGGCGATAGGCACCTCAACCTCTCCACAGCAAAACATTTAAAACAGAACAAAACAGAACAACGTAAGATTTTTGTCAATGCTTGTACATTCTTCTTCAAAATGCTTTAAAAATGCTAAGCACTCTTGGTACTATTTCGCTACCTCTGCCATTACGACGACCTTTGGCTGGTTGATTAGCCTAATGTGCCTGAAAAATAAACAGAATCAAAGAATAAATGCAGGCTCAATAAGCCTTGCCAATCACATATTCGGGAATCAGAGGTAGAATGCCCTGAAATGTGTCAACTGCCCGGCCTTGTGCGAGACAGGCACAGTATGATGAAATGAAAGGAGATCATTTGGCAATTCTGAGCAGCATATGTAACCGTATTTGTCACATGCTGAAGCCGCTGCATGTATATGTTCTGATGCATAATGTCCAAACGTAAGCATAGAGTGTAGCCACAAATATTATTATAACTTGTAAATGGAGCCCGCAGTGGCATAAACACCTCATGTGGAACTTTCAGTAACAAAAAATGCTGCGCATGATGTGGAGCAATAAACACCTACACCATTCCAGGAGCTCTGCCATCAGTCGCATCTACACTACGATGTTTCAGTATAGGCTACAAATGTACTGTGGCAGCTGTTCCCTTTCACATACCTTATTGCCATGCTCTGATATTTCACCGTTTATAACAGTCGTTCTTCAGTGCCTGGCATATGGGTACACAGGGACAGAATTGCCTTACAACACATCTTTTGGGTAATCAAGTGACCTTTTACTATCATGAATGTCATGAGAGAAGTTCATCCCCTTACTGGTGATTTGCCATAGAGGGTGGACCATTGTGGTGCCAACATTGCCACTTTTACCCTCCCGCTTTCCCATCTTTTCTTGTTATGTGTGGCGCCATTCTGTATAAATATGAGATCACAGCCATATTTTTATTGCTAGAGAGGGCAGTCCCCCAATCAACACCCAAAGAATCTCCAGTTGTAAGGTGATAAGTGATAAAAAAACCATTACAACAGCACCAGGGCAATTTTCGAGCCTAGGTACCAAATATGGCTGCAGTGCAAATGAAAGACAAATTGTAGTGATAACTTTAAGAAGCTTGTGGTCGGCTCAGAGTGTGGGTTGTATCTCATTCCACTTTCATGTCACCAACCAAAGACTAGATGAATATTGTGTCTATGATAACATGATAGAAGTTTAGGTTTGAACAAGTGAATTTTGGAGATTGTCTAACCTTTCGTTTTTGAAACCTGGTTTCGGTATGCCATAATAGCCCTGTCGAATGCAGACTCAATCGCTCAAGATGTCAACAAATCTCTATTGGCAATACATCTTTTGTGCCCGCCTAGCAATATTTATTTATTTATTTATTAATTTATTTATTTAATTATTTAATAATACTGTAACCCTCACTTGAGGGTCATTACAGTGAGGAATATAAACACAAAACAAAAACAATACACAATGACAAAACAGACATTACGTTTCATGTTGCCGGTAGTACAATTCTAGCGAACACTCAAACGCTTTGACATTTGCGCTAGTAACAGCGTACTCTGGAAGTCTATTCCACACTTCTATACTATACGGAAAAAAAGATTTTTTAAAGCCATCCAGACGCGCCCAAAAAGGCCTTATTGGGTGACTAAGGTTCAACCGAGCTCCTCGTTTGGGTGCAGGTTGTATGTATGTGTCTTTATTTATTTTCATTTCGCCTCTTATAATTTGAAACAGGAGTTTTAACCTTTGCTTTTCGCGGCGCACTTGCAGGGGTTCTAGCGCACATGATTTTAACAAATTTGTGACAGATTCTGTCCTTCGGTACCGCAAGCAAATGGAGCGCACTGCTAGCCTTTGAATTTTTTCTATTTTGTCTCTCAGTGACTGCTGATGAGGACTCCATACAGAAAACGCTTACTCCAAAGTAGGGCGAACAAATGTCTTATATGAAAGTAATTTGACATCTCTAGGGGCATGTTCGGCAACCTGAGAGCACCAGGAGCTTGTATACGCTCACAGCAGTGAAACACCTAGCTGGCTGCTTTTGCTCCGGATGTAAAAGCCCGGGTATTGGCAAAGAGCCTAAGTGGTGGGTCTCAGTACCTACTCAAGCCATCTGGCAGGGCCATAAAAATCGTAACTCTTTTTGCCATAATAACTTTTTAGGACCGGCAAGCAGTAAAAGTGGACAGGTGTCTGGCAGATTACTGCAACATTAGCAGACACGTTGCATTTGCACCTATTGCTCACTTTCTTTTCGCTAAAAGTCAGATCCGTAAAAAACAGCGCACACATTATATTAATAGAAGTGCTTGTCCCATGTGGTTTTTTGTCCTTTGCTTTTCTTTGCAAAAACCTACTAAACAAAAAACTTTGTATAACCGCCAGGAGCACTATTTAGCTGTGCTGAAATGGTACCTAGCCAAATATGGACATTTTAAACTAATGGTGGCCGTGTTTACCACCTGACGACCATCATGCTAAAAGAGCCTTACAAGTCCAAGATTTAGAAGCGGCTATCTGTTCAAATAAATCTTTGAACCTTCTGGTTCTCTCGTTGCTTAAATTCCTCTTCGTCAGAGGTTGCCATAACGCAGGAACACACAATCAGTCAGGGCCATATAAGAACATTCAATTACAAAAAATTTGGCAGATTTCACGTACAGTGGGAATTGGTGATATGCGAAGCACGAATGCGAAATGTTGACATGTCACTTTGAAATTAGCACAACGTTACGAAGTGGAGGTAAATGATGCCGTACAAGTCTTCCCTGTTATTATTATCATGTTTGCATGTGTCGTTTACCTTCGTAATCTATTCACGTCACATGATACCAAATTTAGTATATGTGGAGCTTGTGAAATGGCCGCGAGCACGCTATGAGTGTGGTATGTTGCAATGTTCTTACATGACGCGCGTGTCAGGATTATCATCCTTGCACCAGTCATATATTTCGTCATCAATTGACGTCCAATAACACCAAATTTGGTATATGTGGATCTAGCAAAAAGTCCACGACCGCATCATGAAGGGCCCAATATGCTCCAATGTAGCGTTGACGCGCGCGCACGCTGGGTACTGCGACACCACGTTAGCAAAACGCGAGCACTCTAAGTCTGACGCAAAGCGTGACCAGCGTCCGTAGGCGCGGCGCGACGGAAACCGGCGCGATAAGATGCATTTGGCGCCAGTGCGTTACCCAGACAACACTGCGTCTCCCTCTTTTTGAGATGGAGGGACACCAGACGCGCTGATCGCGCATGCGTCGAAGCAACGCAGCGTGGCGCACGCCTGCGTGTATATGGCAGGACTGGCGCCTGGCGTGGCAACACCGGCGTGTCGCGACGAAATGAACGCCGGCGAGAACGCGCACCGCGTCACGTCGAAATGTATTGGTGCCTTGACTGTGGCATATAGTCATGTTCTCACATGAAACTCATCTCATAGTTATCATGTTTGCACCAGTCACATACCTTCATCATCTGTTGGCGTCATGTAGTACCAAATTCAGCACATGTGAAGTTAGCGAAACTGCCGCGAGAGGATCATCAGTGTGGCATCTAGTCATGCTCTTACAGGACACGCATGTCGTGATTATCATGTTTGGATGTGTCACTTACCTATGTTGTCCGTTCGCGAAGCGCAATACCGCAAGCCTATTTACGAACCTTTGGCTTGGCTTTAAATATTATGCTCAAGCGCAACCAGCTTATACTTTATAGCTCCTACTTTACTCTCAAGTGCTCCCATGCGTAGCGCTAGCTGATAAATGCTTGACTGATTGTCTTTGGAATTTATCAGTAACTCTTATAGAATTTTGTTCTGCAAGCTTTCCACTTCGGACATATTCGAGTCACTGTCGTCCTCCATTGGGGGCCGTGGGGCTATGTTTCGGCTTGCCAACCTCAAGTTTGGTTTCCATCGTGCTGTTATGCACGGCATTATCCGCGACACTGGCGCCCTCGACCCTGCTGGAAATCGCTTGCGCAACCTTCTTGTTGCGTAGCTCATCTGTGAGACTAGCATTCGCCTGAGGTATAGCTGTTGAATTTCACTCTTTTCATCATGCTCTGGCCATGCCGACCTTTTTGGTTGGACGCCCTCTTGACCCGATCAACCCATGTAAGCGCCCTCTGGAATCTTGCACGAGACGCCAAACGCCCCCTGTAGCGCGAGCGGCTCCCCATGGCGTTACGCCGCTGTCCAGCTAGTGTGACAGAGCGCCGAGATGCTAGCAGAGACACTGTAGTTTCGGGACTGCATTATTCGGGTCACCTGTGTCTTCTGGGAGCGCCGCTGGCGTTGGTGCCGTCTTCTTCTGACGATGTAAAAGATTTGAAATCTATCTGTACATGCTCTGTCTGCAGTGGGATGTGAACCTCCACATAGCAGACACTTTGGACTGCACTGATATTCCTACGTTGGGGTTTCTGCCCACACGTACAGCACCACTTGCTATTTCGATTAGGGAAAGTGTCATCACGATGTCCTAAACCGTGTGTCCGTGGGTTCGTGGAGTCCGTGCATGCGTCGATGCGCCCATCCTTGTGTAGAGCCGTCTGTTTGCCTGTGTGTCTGCCTGGCGACTAGCACAAGCAGCCGAGGCCCTCCACTCCACTTCATCCATGCCCACTAATGAGGAAACAAGCACGAGCCACCGCGGCGCTCCGCACCCACCGCTCTGCTTCGTCCATGCCCCACAAACGATGCGCCATGTACGGTGATAATCCAGGAAACAAAGAGGAACTCCTTCCTCGTGCACTCAGCCACAACCCATGCAGTGCCAATTGGAGAGTATTGGTATTACGCCATTGAAAGTGTCCTCCCTCAACTGCAGTTTTTATGTACTTATGTGAGACAGCATCGTCTATATACGGTTCAGGAGATACTTCCTTCCTATTTTCTCGTCTCGTGTTCTCTCGGTTACGCCTGACGCAGTACAAGGTAAGGCTAAGAGAAGCATTGCCCCTAAAAGCACTCCTCGCACTCAATTGCCTCGGCAAAACCTCTAAAAAGTGGGAGCCATGAGAATATTTTAGACAAAGAATGCCCCTTAGAAGGTGCCTGGGACATTCCAGAGCTTTGTTGGGGTCATGTAGTCAACAGCAAGGACACTTTTATCTATGTCAGCCATACTTGATCCTGCATGAAAACAAACTTTGCTTAAATGCAATTGTTTCTCATTAAAGGAGTCTCTAAACAGCATTGAGTAAAAGTTACTTTATGCACTTCGATGTGCACGCTGATGAAATCAAAACCTAATTCTACTCGTCAAACTTCATTGAACAGTGTCACTGGGTCTCGGTGCACCTTTTCAGAAAATAGGCACAACACACTACGCGCCCGGTTCTTATTGTTCATTTGTGCACACCTTAAATAAAGAGGCATTCGAAGGTGAGTCATTTCAAGCCAGACGTCTTAGCCCTTTCCGTGAATTTCTTTGACGTAGTCAAAAAAAGGATTCTGCTCATTCACAGTTCTGAATATAGTCATTAGGTGACATAGTTAAGGGAGAAATATTTTTGGTCAAGTGGATCGATGCCTTTGGAGTTTCACAGAATATCGCTGGATAGTGGTTTGTCTGAAAAATCATTCCGAGAGTGTAGATTCTTGTTTCAGTATCAAAGTTGGTTCACATATTGAGGAAAGATGTTTGGGTATGGTGTTCAAAACTGTAATTTTTCCGCAATATACAGCAAAACATTTGCCAAAATGATCCATGTTTGTGTATTTTTCATACAATAGGTGGCTTTCCGTGAATATTTGAGTAATGAATACTTACTTACTCTGCAAAAAGTACATTTTTCACAACAAATATCTCAAGACCACTGATGTTTTCGCCGTTTACAAAAAATCTCAAATTTTAGCAAATCATTATTTGGTCTACAATGAGATGCAATTCACAGATTGTGGTGCTGCAAGTGAAAAACAGCTTGATACCACAATCGAATGCACATAAGTAGTTTTTATATGGCAGGTCTTATCATCCAATTTCTGTTTCGAGAAGGGAAATTCATAAAGTGACACAACTCTTTTTGCTTAATATCAGACCAAATGTGGTACTTAAACAAAAAAGCGACACTCTGGAAATAAATTTTCTAACAAACTATAGTCGAACGTTATTTATAGAAATTCAGAGGGCTCCAACGTCACCGAAAAATGCTTTCTTTCTGAAATATTCTAGCAACTCACCCTTCTCAATGCACTAATTGAGCAAACAAAAGTTAGACGAGAAAACCACTGCGGAAGTGTAGGTAAAAGGAAAAAGCGTCAACTCGCAACTAAATTTATTGTTGCAAACCACTGCAACGTATACAATATAACGTGGACCAACTAGTTGAACAAACATTTTTACCAAACTAGTTGAGCACACTATTGTTTTCAAATACATTCAATGTGGTCGCCTAAATGGCTAGAATGTTTAGCGTAGGATGACGCATGCGTTAGGTTAGGCAAACTCCAACCATACTGCGTAACACGTGTCAGTGGAAAATACTAATTACGCACAGGTGGTGCACAAGAAATAAAAAGAAAATATTGTTCAGCACCAACAAACTACTTCATGTTCCTTCAAAGAAACTTCTTTTTAAGTAAACAAAAAACATATTACTTCAAGCTTGTTGCCATAGGCTCAATGTCAACAGAGAAATCCCTCCCGCATTAAATGGCGCAGCACTGAAGCTTCTCAATTTGCGTATCATCATAATTAAGTTTTCAGTGCGTCATACATATGTAATACAGACTGCACAAAATCAGTCAAGTCACATAAGAACAAAATTGTCGATGAAATATTTGTGATCATATTGTGTCGCTCAATCTGACATTTTGACAAGGAGACTTGTATTTTTCAAGGCTGCAACCTTCAAGATGACAGGTACGCCTCTCGAAACGCCTGCTCGTCTCTGCAAGTCAATCTTCCCATGATCTTTTTTTTCTTATTTGGTATAACAAGATAAACTACAGGAGTAAAGTTGTGAGAGAAATATTTATATAGCACATACACACATATGACACCACGGTGAAGTGGTCCTGGCGTCCCCGCCGTGGTGGTCTCGTGGCGAAGGTACTCGGCTGCTGACCAGCAGGTCGTGTGATCGAGTCCCAGCTGCGACGGCTACATTTTTCAAGGAAGCGAAAATGCTGCAGGCTCGTGTCCTCAGATTTGGGTGCACGTTAAAGAACCCATTGTGGTAGAAATTTCCGGAGCCCTCTACTATGGCGTCTATCATAATCAAGTGGGGGTTTGGGGCCGTTAAACCCCACATATCGATCAATCAGGTGGTCTCGGCAACCCTTACAGCCTCTCTTCAGCTGCAAGCTGGGAACTTATAAGGGACAAATCAAGTTAGAATCAGAATAACTATCTTAAGTACCAAACTTAGGTATCTAAATCATGCATTATGAGCAAACTTCTAAGGACCCACATGTTGTCAAGGTACATTCATAACTTCCACATTTCATCATTTAGCGCAAGCAGCATAGAACGCAGGCAACATTACAAGCATTCTTTAAAGATAGCAAATACATTTACTAAGTTAAAAATAAACAATGACGTTTTCACGCGCAGAAGCCTTCTTCCCAATGAGTCCAAATTACTGTGGCTTAGAAGCCTGCACAATAAATTTGGGATATTAGTTCAGAAAACGAAGTTTAGGGGTTTAGGATATTTTCTCTCACTACAATTGACACACACATGTCCTCAGATTTATTAAAACATGTCGACAAAAAAAGAGAGATATGGAGTAAATGTTTCGATTGTTTAACAGTTTCAAAGTTACGGCTATATGCACGACCTAATAGGCTTGAGGCTTGCGTTGACCTTTGAGACCTGGTCTGTGAACCAAATACGATTGCAGATACTAGCAGTCAATCATACCTATTTGAAAGTTGCATGTAGTGACTTGCATAGTAACTTGCAAGCTTTTGACCCATGCCTCGGTCTCTCCCTCACCAAGCGGACTTCTGCTTCTTCGCACATGCCACTAACGCTACAGTTTGCTCCAGTTCTTTTCTTTTCCGCCAACGCTTCTGCGCTCCCGTTAGCATGTTACCAGGTAACTTTCGACTGTGAATCACAAATCAGGACAGAGCTGCCGCGTCGCTCTTATATACTATCGTCTGCATCCTTTGATGAGAAGCGACCGAAAAGCAGACTGTGTAAGCAATTGCGCAAAAGTTCCAGTTTTAAGCCACAGCACAGACCAAAAAGAAAGACAGTTAAATGATATTTGATGCATATTTTTTCTAATTTGCCACTGCAGCGTGCACATTATGTGAGTCCTTGGAGTTGGATATCATAATCATTGGCATAGAGCGCGTTTACTGCAACCAACAGATGAAAAAGCAAAAAACAAAGTGTTATACTTAATGACGTTCTCAATGAAAATCTTATTGAGGTGCTGTGAACGTACTCAGCAGTATATACATGTCACGCTAGAGCCTGACCACTGAATCTCGGTTTTTCGATCGTAAACCACTTCGAATACCAAACAAAAGTACGTGGAAAGTGCACTCGCGCTAAACCCACTGTAATGTTCCTCGTACGCTTGCGTGTTCCCCCGCCCCATCCCCCGTAAAACAGGATGCAAGCCTACGGCTTGAAATCACCGCACGTTGTTCAGCCTTGGCGCCAAAGCATCTCTCAAAACGGCGGTATTTGCTCTACGCCAACGGTGCATGCAGACCTTATGAATGCTCACTGCAAAAAGCAGAGCTCGCACAGACACGTGACAGGAGCCTCCACAACGAGTAATAGCTGTTCGCAATACTTATAGATTGTCGCGCCGCCAAGCGGAATTCGTAGGCGTCCTCTCGAGGATGGTCAGTAAGCAGACGCTCCTTTCTTGGATTGAGCTAGCCTCAGTGTTAACACATTAGAAAAAAAAACACGAACACTAATGAGTTTGCATGGTTCGTGCATCAATGAATAAACCGGCCCGTCCGTGAGACGAGCAACCAGATTCGTTCTTGCGAGACGAAGTTTTGGAGGAGTGAACAATGTGGCAACTCACGCTTTCGAATAACGCTCGCAGATTTTCTGTAGCCACTTAATTGACTGTTATCGTCTGACCTTTGCTGTTGAAACAGATTGTTTTGCGTGCCTATAGCATGCGTCAGTGCTCTTGTAGAGCGTGAATGTCATAAGCTGATAACGTTCATTGTACGCCGAAAAACGCTTGGGCTCACGATTCGCTCTCGAAAGCGTGGCTGACGCGGCACCGTTTGTTACTGCGCGTTTGTTGATAGATGGCAGCACACTGCAAGCAATTCAATTGTGAATGGGTTTGAGAGCGAAAGGCTCTCTGCTCCCCGATAAACGTGGTGAGTGACGCGGTGTTGGTGTTGTCGAAGTTCCTCGGTGGAGGGAATTTCCAGATTATTTTCAGCAGTGATGTTGCGAGAACTCATCGTGACGACGAGGATTTTGCGACTGGACGTAGAAGGTAGTCAACGCACCGAGAGTGGCGGCGGCGACGAACTCAGGAGAAGGGAGTTTCACTTCACGTTTAGTGCGTTGTTGCTTTCACGCTCGTAAGTCACTTTATTGTGTTTAGTATACATTATCCTTAAGCGAAGTCAAATTAGACGCATATTTTTGTGCATTGTATGTAGTTCAAGTAAACTGGATTTTATGGACCACCGCATGCCGTCAACACGCTCGAGCTTGACTAGCGAAGCGAGAAGGTTTTAGCGACGAAACGTGCAGTCGCGAATACAATCCACGCCTGTCTGCTAACTTCTCCTGGACTTCATCGGTACCTTCCGAACTACGTTGTTGTTCGAGCAAACATTCGAAACTTTGGCGTTGCGAAAAGCATGCGCATGTATTTTTTTTAAATCCTTGTTTTGATCGCGCTGATGAAACGTGCAACGTACGAGTGCAGGGAATTGCGGGCGGTTACAGTATGAGCATGGCAGTGACACAAGTGCTACTTAAGAGGTAGTTATTTGGTTGCTTTTCGTTGAAGAAGCAACAACGTGTTCGTGAAAGCGCAAGTAATGACGACGGCCTAATATATTTGCAAACCTTCCACACGTCAAACTTTCGGTCCCGTACCACCACGTTAGCGCATTACACGCTAGCGGCCTACTACTGCGGCAAATCCGTGAAGTGGGCTCGGTACCAATCGCCTCAGAGTGCGGCTCAGTTCATACGTTCATTCTAGTTCGTGCAGTTTTCTGTGGCACGCACAGGGTTACGCATGGTATCGTGGACGCATGCTCGATCAGCCGACACCACCGCCCTTCGCACTGCGGTAAAAAATGAGACAGCGGAAATTTAGCAGTTGCTATCATTTTCCTAAATACTTTGGTTCAAAGTACATTAATTTTGATGATCAAGAGCTAATTCGGCGAAATTGGCACGGGGCGAACGTCCGTGCGTCTCGTGTTTTCCTGTGCGAGTTCACGGGTTCCCTCTTCTCCCGTAGCCATCTTTGATTGCACGGTGCGTCAACTATTGCACGTAGGTATTGCGAATACTCTGTTTGAGATGTTTCCTTCAGCACTGCTGAAAGTTGTTGGGCCCCTCAGCCAATAGAAAGGGCGATTACCTCCTCCACGTCTATTTATCCGTGCCATGTCATCTGCTCGCTGTCTTCACGAACTTAACGGCGCCTGCTTGTCGAATTGTCTATAGACGCTCGTCAAAGATAATGTGTCTAGATTATTCTTACAAAAATACAGTAAAACTGTGAACCAAGTAAACACACCAGGCACTTGAGGAAGCGCGGATTCGTTGCTCTGTTGAAGATTTGTAGACGCCGGGGGAGACCTTCACTTCATGGCTGTTTAGCTCCAACGCTGTTCATGCCTCTCGTATGGGTGCTTCTCCGTTCACGCGTTCCTTCACGTCTACCACTGGAAATGCTTGTTCGCTCTTTTTTGTTTTTAAATGCGAAACATATCTTGGTGAACTTCGGCGACTTTGAGCGTATCTATCTATCTAGCCGCTTAGGTTTGGGTGCTCTCGTGGTCCCCCCCTTCACTTGGCTTGAACCAAAATTAGCATGGGAGGGTAATATGGTTTAACGAATATGACGCGCTGGTCGACACATAAATAATGTCACAATCCCGTCACGTATATCGTCAAACACTTCCCGCCAGCAGTGCAACACGCCCACGGTCCCCTGCAGGGGCGCCTGCGCACGTAGGCGTTTGGTGTGTAGCGACACCACGGACCCGAGCTAACAGGGGAGTTTCTACTCCCTCCCGCGCCTAGCCGTGCGTGGCTTTGCCGTGTCCGGGGAAAAGGGGATCCTGGGGGTTGAGCCGACGCTGGGTGATTGGACCTTTAAGGCCCCCCGGCAGAGGCAACACACCCCTTCGGCCCCGGCTTCACGTAGACGGCACCTCTGGCCTGACCCACCCAGGGGAAGTGGGCAGTCGCCTTTTCCTATCTCTCTCTCCCTACATCTTCGTCTTTTGTTCTCACTTTACATCTTTCCTGTCTTCCCCTCATTTCATTTTACTTCCAATTTTTCCTGGCGGCAAGGGTTAACCTGGTGTAAATATTCAAACTTGAATAGATATATTAGGTTATGGCAGTGGCGTACTACTGGTGTTGTGCAGACATGTTTACATGTTCTGCCACGTCCCCTTGTTGGGCTCCGTGGTGGGTGGTAGGCGCCATTACTGAAGGAACTGCACTTTTCTATGGGATCACGAAGCCCCTTATCTATTGATCGCCCCTTCAAAAGGTGGCGCACCGAAGCAAATGTAATGCCGATTTCGGAAAAACAAGACCATTTCCCTAAGTACCACGTTATTCATTGCAAAAACTCGGACAAAAAAGCTCGCAACATCTCCCCATTCCTCGTGTCCAGGTGCCTAACCGAGACTATCAGAACTGGCTATAAGGCTACAAAGATGGCAAGCGGAGACTTGCGGGTAGAAGTTAAAGACAAGACACAGTTTCAGAAACTATAAAAATTAGTAGCATTTGGGGACAAGCCCGTAACCGTCTCTGCGCACCGAACGATGAACACTGTCAAAGGCGTTGTGTCAGACGATAACCTAAAAGACCTAACAAATGATGAGCTTCTGGCTGGCTGGAGGGACGAAAATGTCATTCACGTACAGCGTATCGTAGTGAGAGGAGAAAACAAAGAAACTCCAACCAAGCACATAATTGTGACTTTCGGGTGCTCCACACTACCGCAAGAATTAGTTACCGGCTACCTAAAACTGTCTGTGAGACCCTACATTCCGAATACGCGGTGCTGCTTCAAGTGCCAAAGATTCGGACATGCTTCTCAGAGTTTCCGTGGGCAGCTCACCTGTGCACGGTGTGGTATCACAGGCCACTCTGCAGATAATCACTGCAAGGCCGAACCCCACTGTGTGAACAGCGATGGAGAACACGCGGCGTATTCTAGATCCTGCACAGTATGGAAAAAAAGAAAAAGAAATTATTACCATCAAAGTCACCCACAACATCAGTTTCCGCGAAGCAAGGCATCAAGTCTCCCCTTTCTATGCAACAAAATCATTTGCTGAAGTGGTGCAACAGCGGGCAGCAACACGACAGCATCAGGTGGCCGCCCAAGCTGCGCACAGCGTGCTGGAGCGACCACCGCTTGCCCCTGCTGCGGGAGCAGTCAAGGCTGCTCCGGCCTCAGTCAACAAGGCCCCACCACGGGCGTCGACATGCATTGGCGGCACGAGCCAGGGCAACGGGCAGACTGCGGGAACCCTGTGAACCTTCAGTGTAGAGGGTTTGAAGGCTTCGTATCTTGAGCCGAAGCCCACAACGCCCAGGGATCGCTCGGCAGAGCGACGGTCCAACGCTTCTCATAAAGCTATGGACACAACCGCCAGTCAAACGGCGCCTGCAGCGCCGAAGGAGCGGCGAGTTTCTCTCGACCGCTCCAAAAAAGACAAAAGACGAATTACAGGGCCTCCAAAAAGCCCTGTAAAATAAGTTTCGCTTTCCATAACCTGAAAGGTTATGGTACCATTCTGTTTTTTCCGTGAGCTTACTTTCCATTCTTGAGCACACAACACAAAACACTTCTAAAATGGACACACAAATACTACAGTGGAATGCCAGATGCCTATTTGACCTTGATGATATCAAAGACTTGCTTAATGACTATCAGCCAAAAGTGTTCTGTGTTCAAAAAGCTCATTAAAAGTCGACTCATGTGAATTTCTTAAATCAATATGTGGTTTATCGTAAAGATCGAAATGGTGGCAATTTCTCTTCTGGAGGTGTGGCCATCATTGCACAAAGAAGCGTAGCATGCCAGAACATTGTGCTACAAAGCTCTCTTGAGGTTGTGGCTGTTCGCGCTATTCTATTCAACCTTCTTATATCTATCTGCTCGATCTACATAGCCTCTGACAAACCATTCAATAAAACAGAGTTCGTAAAGCTTATTGATCAGCTTCCAGAACCATATGTCTTAATTGGAGATTTTAATGCACACAGTTTGCTATGGGGTGATACCAAATGTGATGCGAGAGGTCGTGCAATAGAAAACTTTCTTCTCGCATCTGGAGCCTGTCTGCTCAATAAGGCAGAGCCAACATACTTCAGTACCACACACAATACATATTCATGCATAGATTGAGCCATTGGGTCACCGTTACTCCTAGCTTACTTAGATTGGAAAGTTATTAATAATCCATATGGAAGGGACCATTTTCCAACTCTTTTAGTAACAAAACAACGGGGTGAGTGTTCGTCTTGTCCTAAAAAGTGGAACTTTCATGTTGCAAACTGGGTGAAATTCAGAGAGCTATGTACACTACACCTCGAAGAGGTAGACCATCTGAAAGTAGAAGAGATGGCCAACTATATTTCTGAATATGTTCTTACTTGTGCAAAAAAGTCCATACCGCAGTCCAGGAATGATAACGTTAACTCAAAGCCATGGTGGTATCCGGAGTGTGAAATTGCTAAAAAACGGCACAACAAAGCATGAAGGACTTTTTCTCGCTACCCAACATCAGAAAACTTGATAACCTTTAAAAGTTGCAAAGCGAATGGCAGGCGTGTTCGCCGTATAGCCAAACGGGAAAGCTAGACACGCTATATATCCTCAATAAACTCCTACACAGACGTCAGCAAGGTTTATAATAGGGTGCATAAACTTAAAGGACAAGGCCCAAATCCCTTCCCTTTGGTGAATGACTGCGGTGATACAATAGAAGAACAGGCAAACGCTCTTGGCGAACACTTCGAAAAAATGTCAAGCTCAGAAAACTATACCACTAAGTTCTTACGCCACAAAAGCATAGCTGAAAGTGTACCTCTGTGCCGGAACAAGCCTGGATCAGACGGATACAATAAACCACTAACAGTATATGAACTGAAGCTCGCCCTTGGTTCCTGTGGAAGTTTTGCTCCTGGTTCTGATACAATTACTTATGTAATGATCAGAAATCTCCCTGATGAAACCCTGAGCTGGCCTTTAGCACTTTACAACAAGATTTTCAATACCGGCAAAATACCCTCTGCTTGGAAAGAGGCAATAGTACTACCAATCCTTAAACAGGGCAAAGATCCCTCTTCGGTAAATAGTTACAGGCCTATCGCCCTCACATGCTGCCTACTCAAAGTGTTTGAAAAAATGGTTAACTGCCGCATGGTCTATTACTTGGAATACAATGGCATATTGGACCCGTGCCAGTCTGGTTTCCGCACAGCTAGATCCACAACCGAAAATCTTGTCCTCCTTGAGTCGTATATATGTGACGCGTTAGTACACAATCAATACTGTCTGTCTGTTTTCTTTGATCTTGAGAAGCCATATGATACTGCCTGGCGATACGGAATCCTGCAAGATCTACTGTCTTTCGGAATATGTGGCAGGTTGATTACCATCTTAAAAGATTACCTGTCTGAAAGGAAGTTTCGTGTAAGAATAGGTAATGTGTTATTGCGCACATTTCTTCAAGAAAATGGAGTGCCGCAGGGAGGAGTATTAAGCTGCACACTATTTATAGTTAAAATGAACTCTCTTTGCTCTGTTATTCCACCCGCAATATCGTACTCTGTATACGTGAACGACACTCAAATTAGTTTCAAATCGTGTAACTTGACTGTATGTGAACGCCAGATAAAGTTAGGTGTTAACCGACTTGCAAAATGGGCTGACGAGAATGGTTTTAAGTTTAACACTGACAAGACTAGTAGTTTGCTGTTCTCGAGACGACGAGGTGTGAATCCTGACCCCTGCATACTAATGAATGGACAAAACATAGTCATCGCGAAAGAACAAATATTCCTTGCTATAATTTTTGATTCCAAACTCATCTTCATCCAGCACATAAAACAGCTGAAGTTAAAATGTCTCAAGACCATGAACCTTTTAAAGATTTTATCGCATCAGTCGTGGGGGACAGACAGGCACTGTCTCATATCTCTGTTTCGAAGCCTGGTTCTGTCACGCATAGACTATAGATGCATAGTATATCAGTCAGCTTCAAGAACAGCACTGAAAATGTTGGACCCTATATACCACCTAGGTATCCGGCTGGCACTTGGTGCCTTCCGTACCAGCCCTATTCACAGCCTATATGCAGAGTCAGATCAGTGGTCACTAGATTATCAGCGCACGTATCTAGGAGTCAACTATGCAGTTAAAACCATGTCTCTGAAGCAGCACTTATGCGAAACACTTATGAATGATGTGCCTACTACCCAGTTATACCTAAACCGTCCTTCTATCGCCCCACCGTTTTCTTTGGCAATAAGACCTGCAGTAGAAAAAACTTGCAATTTTTTTCAATGACTTGGAGGAAAGTGACCGTGTCGAACACATCCCTCCCTGGCAGCAATGTCCAGTCACTTGTGACTGGTCTTTCAAAGACATCATAAAGGAAAATTGTCCAAGTGCACCCATTGAGCAACATTTCTTGGCTCTTGAACACAAATATCGTTCAACCGCGTTCTTCTCTGATGGCTCAAAGTCTCAAACATCTGTATCTTGTGCAGCCTATGGACAAAAGTTCTCGGACACCAGAACCATGCATACACATACCAGCATTTTCACAGCGGAAGCCTATGGTATCCTGCTTATTATACAACACATTAAACAACACAAGATACAAAAGTCTACAGTGTACACAGATTCTTCAAGTGTTGTCAGGGCCCTGTCGTGTGGCAAGTACAGCAAGAACCCTACTTTCAACAAGCTCCTTAAAATGCAGCTTACAACTTAAAACTTTCTATTGTTATTTGCTAGGTTCCAGGTCATTCATTCTGCACAATGTGGGCGTGTGCAAACGTGAGTGAAAATGCACGGCTTTCCATTAAAACATAGCTCTTTTTTGTATGAGCTACAGTTCTGGTGATTTAATAAGGTTTCTAGACCCGCCCAGCTAAAAAAAAACGCAGAGCTTACGAATTTTATTGGCTTTTTCTTAGATTGTTTATTTCATTCTCAAATTTGCTGTGAATAATTTTGCTGTAAACTATGTAACACAAATTACAACATGACAGCATCAGTATTACCTGTGGCAGCACAAAGCGAGTCTGCTGCAATATATGCTCATAAACTCAATGCATGGTGTAGCCAAGCGAACTTGCAGTATGTGCGGTATGTAAAAGCCTTTGTGCATTTTTTTGCAAACATGTAATCAAGCGTGTGACTTTTGAATTGTCACATGTCCCGTTAATTAGGGAGGCGATCGCCGGGCTAATCCCAAGGGCCGAAGTATTGGCCCCCCCGAACTGCACCACAAAAGCATCGACAATTTAGAAGCGGTCCTATTTAGTGCACCAGCAGACGCCGGCTGTGGCCCAAAGAACAAGTCAGAGCCGACCGTTGATAAACAAAACAAAATTATATTCTCAATTACGGCAGATCAAAATGATACACATATATGCACACTCGACAATAGTTGAATACGATATGTCACCAATCAAACAACGTACTGCACCGTACAATCAGCCACACTCGAAAAAACGGACACAAACAACAATACGCACTACATAGAAATCGCATGCATCGAAGAACCAAGACACTTCAAGACTAAAGAGTTCCAAAACTTATTCAGTTCAAAGTCCTTGGAACAAAGTCTGAATGAAGAATCACTCACTCAAAGTCCAGCGCTGTTGTTGATCCACTGCCCCCGAAGTTTCATTTCCAGGAAACCTCGCGTCTTCACTTGGCCGCTCTCCAAGCACCAAACTTCGCCGGTAACACGTCGGCTTCCCACGCGTTGCGACAGCAGGACGCGTCTTCGCTCTCTGGCGGTAGTCTCACACTCTTCTGCTTGTAGCACGAGTCTTCACCCCTCAGGTGGAAATCCTCTTCAGTTCCTCTTTTGTCACTGAGGACAAAAGGCTTCGCCCACACCGCGGAAAAACCCTACGCACACTAGCGCAACATTCCTTCCTCTCCTGCTTTGTCACTAAGGACAAAACCTTCGCCGACAGACACGGCGGAACACCCTACGCACTATGGCGCTAACTTCCTTCTTCTCCTGATCTCCCATGTCTGCTCCTCGGTGAAATACCCTTCGCGCTAAATTCCAGAAAATTCCCATCGTTTTCGTCGGCGCGATGCGCAGTGAAGGCTGGGCGGGGAAAGCGCGAGACGTTTCGAGTGCCGTCCGCAACACATGACGTAACTCGGCATCACTCCGCTCCTTTCCCTCGAGAATCTTTCAGGGCTTGCTCGGCCGCCGATGTGAGGAGGTTAGTTGGTGAACTACGCTTCCGAGGGGAGAAGAAACGGCGCACCCAGGGAGTCTTTCGATGTTTGTTTTTTTCTCTATTGTTGACCTTAACTCTCTGCGCTTGGTATTGTTACTGTCGCTATAATTCGGCGGCGCATGCTTTTTCGGAGCGCTCGTTTGTGACACTGCCCCCCACTTTAAGAATAATATTACACAATATTCAAAACCACACAAAGGAGTGCGAACAGTCACCACACCTTTAAATATTGTAACATAGTCCGTCGCTCATGTCGCGTCACAATCACAGTAGAACACTCAATACAATTGCATGTCACAGTTCAATCTCACAATACATGAACTATAACTACAGGTACATAATTACAACACTTTTTCGCATATTCCAAACAATACAAACGCACAAAGTTTAGTCTTTACAACAGTTGTACAATCCTATACATCGCATCACCGCAAGAAACACTTTGAATCGCTCGATATGCACTTGTGACACAGGATAACAACACAACGCATTGAGGTTCATCACTACCAAACACATTCCGATTCGATCTCAGCACCTATCCTGTGTACTTCGAGCAGCGCTTGCGCCCTTTCTTGCGGTGCTCGCTCGATCTCTTTTTATTTTTCCTCGTTCTGTTACTGCGAGCCCTTTCAAACGATGGTATCTGAGGCGGCGTCTCAGCCATCGTTGTCACTTCCGACACCGTTAACGGGTCATAACGTCCAACCGATCTTGTCTGGTTATTCACCTGCTTCTTCATGTCACGACATTGGGCCTGGCTGGCCGACTCCGTCACCTTTACACTGTCGGTCGGTTGAGGTCGTGCCGACGTAAGTCCAGCTGCCCAGCACGTTAACTCATTCAATACGATCATCTCCATTCACTGTCTCTTGCACCCGGGCTTCACCTTGTGCTCGAGTAAAATCCTTCACGGGATGCTCCTGCCCTGTATGTCGAGGTCCCTGGGTTGGAGAGGGCTCTATCTTCGGGTCTTCCCCCAAACGTTCTGGATCATTCGGCCCTCGCGCCCCGTCGATGATTCCGATGATGAGGTCGTACAGGGGGGTCGTCATACATAGGGCAATAACCTTCCCAATGATGTAAGGGGTTTCAACCTCAATCTCTGCTTCGGGAAGCATCCGAACCGTGCTGTCAATTAGGCAAACCGGTTTCGTTTTTTCTGTTAACTCACTCTCCCGTACAAATTTCTCTGCACGATAGCCGTGGAGCTACCAGTATCCCTTAAGACCGTAATCTTCTTGCCCGCAACTTTTCCAGGCAGCGTTGGCATTCCCTTCGTAACACCGGTTGGCTGTTTTGTCATTGCAGCAACAAAAATAGGAAGTTTCTTCCCATTTTTGAGCTCTACGAACCCGTTGGTGACGACATCATCATCGGCTTTTGGTGCCACTTGCACACAGGACAGCTGGTGAGTTCGACTCGCTCCATTACGACATGCGTTCCCAGTGCCCAGTCTGACCAGATTTGAAACATTTTACAACCGTAGGGGTTGTCAAGTTTGTTCGACAGCTTTTAGCGCGATGACCTACTCAGTTATACAGAAAACATCGCGGAACAATCTCCGGTGCACGCTTCTTTTGTTCGGGTGCCGATTTCTTCAAATCTTTGGGACACTCCTTCGTGACTTTGGCCAAATTTGTGCCACCTTGCGCTTCCAAGAATTGATCAGCCAATTCAAGCATGTCTTCAAGTGACTCAGCTTTCCTTTCTTTCAAGTACAGCGACAGGCTTGGGTGGCAACTGGTGAGAAATTGCTCTCTAATAAGGAGTTCTCTAAGCTCATCGTACTCCTATGCTGTCCCTGAAAAGTCGATGCATCTGTCGATATAATGGCTAAGTCAGGCAGCGTATTGCGTAGCCGTCTCACCATCAGCTGGCTTTCCTGTCCGAAGTCTGTCCCGGAAACTTTCCACAGTAAATCTAATTCACTTCAGTAAAGCAACCTTCACCTTTGCATAGTTTGCTGCATCGGTCGGCGTTAGCCTACCGTTCACACTGAGCGCTTCACCAATCAAACAGGTACTCAGAGCAGTTGCCCATTGATGTTCCGGCCGATTCTGGCACCTTGCAATTGTCTCAAATTTGTGAAGGTACGCGTCAAGGTCATCCTTCCTTTCATCGAACGCTACGAGCAGCTTGCTTGGGTTCAAGCGGAAGCCATGATCTTCCCTTTCGCTGCTTTTAACCCTAGCTTAGATGGGAGTTTCGCTCCGCTGTTGCAAAGGGAGCCGCTCGAGTTCCATCTCGTGCTGCCCCTGCCGTTCCCTTTCAGCCATCTCCTTCTCTCTTTCTTTTTCAGTGGTCGCTCCTTTGCCCTCTTTTTTTCTTTTAGCTGGTGCTCCTTTGCCTCTCTTTCTTCTCTTGCCCTTTCTGCTGCTGACTTTTCTCTCTCCAGCTCCAACTTCAATTGCTGCTCTCTTTCTTCTTTCAGCTGAGGCTCATTTGCCTCTCTTTCTTCTTTCAGCCGTCGCTCCTTTGTCTCTCTTTCTTTTTTCGCCCTTTCAGCGGTCAGCCCTTTTCTCTCCCCTGCCTCTTTCTTCTTCTGGCTTACCCACTTCCGTAGTTCGGCGAAGGAAAGGCCCATCTTCTCACCAAGAGTTACTAACTTCTCCAGATGCATGGTGCCTCTTAAATAAAATTCTAGCCGCGTGCACAAGATATCTGCCAATTGATTGATTATTATGTGGGTTTTAACGTCCCAAAATCCCCATATGATTATGAGAGACGCCGTAGTGAAGGGCTCCGGAAATTTCAACCACCTGGGGTTCTTTAACGTGCACCCAAATCTGAGCACACGGGCCTACAATATTTCCGCCTCCATCGAAAATGCAGCCGCCGCAGTTGGGATTCGAGCCCGCGACCTGCGGGTCAGTAGCCGAGTACCTTAGCCACTAGACCACCGTGGCTGGGCTCAAGATATCTGCCAACTCAGTGTATCGAAACACTCTGCACCCACTCGTTAACGAGAACACTGAGCAACACACAAAATTGTTCCGATAGCACTATCAACGACTCAAGGCTCTTTCTCACTACTTTGGACACACTTTGCATCAAAAAGGTCCTGTAGCAGACGCCAGAATAATTTTGACAGGTCCCGTTAATTAGGGAGGCGATCGCCGGGCTAATTTCAAGGGCCGAAGTATTGGCCCCCCGAAGTGCACCACGAAAGCGTGGACAATTTAGAAGTTGTCCTATTTGGTGCGCCAGCAGACGCCGGCTGTGGCCCAAAGAACAAGTCAAAGCGGAGAGTTGAGAAACAAAACAAAATTATACTCTCAATTATGGCAGATCAAAACGATACACAAATTTCCCACTCGACAATAGTTGAATACAATATGTCACCAATCAAGTAACGTACTGCACAGTACAATCAGCCACACTCAAAACAACGGACACAAACAACAGTATGCAATACAATGCAATCGCATGCATCGAAGAACCAAGACACTTCAAGACTAAAGAGTTCGAAAACTTATTCAGTTCAAAGTCCTTGGAACAAAGTCTGAATGAAGAATCACTCACTCAAAGTGCAGCGCTGTTGTTGTTCCGCTGCCCCCGAAGTTTCATTTCCAGGAAACCTCGCGTCTTCCCTTGGCCGCTCTCCAAGCACCAAACTTCGCCGGTAATACGTCGGCTTCCCACGCGTTGCGACAGCAGGACGCGGCTTTGCTCTCTGGTGGTAGTCTCCCACTCTTCTGCTTGTAGCACGAGTCTTCACCCTTCAGGTGGAAATCCTCTTCAGTTCCTCTTTTGCCACTGAGGACAAGGGGCTTCGGCCACACAGCGGAAAGACCCTACGCACACTAGCGCAACGTTCCTTGTTCTCCTGCTTTGTCACTAAGGACAAAACCTTCGCCGACAGACACGGCGGAACACCCTATGCACTCTGGCGCTAACTTCCTTCTCCTGATCTCCCATCTCTGCTGCTCGGTTAAATACCCTTCGCGCTATATTCCAGAAAATTCCCTTCGTTTCCGTCGGCGTAGTGCGCAGCGAAGGCTGGGTGGGGAAAGCGCGAGGCGTTTCGAGGGCCGTTTGCGACACATGACGCAACTCGGCATCACTCCGCCCCTTTCCCTCGAGAACCTTCCAGGGCTTGCTCGGCCGCCGATGTGAGGAGGTTAGTCGGCAAACTACGCTTCCGAGAAGAGAAGAAACGGCGCGCCCAGGGAGTCTTTGGATTTTTGTTTACTGCTTTATCGTCGACCTTGAAGCGCCTCTTTGCGCTTAGTATTGTTACTGTCGCTATAAGTCGGCGGCGCGAGCTTTTTCGGAGTGCTCGTTTGTAACATCAATAACAGTATAGTGTATCCAGATGAGTGATTAACCAGCTTTGTCCTCTGGAGCACGTCACTTAAGCAAATTTTCAAAGAAGTAAGGTGATTTTCGCGCTATCTTCCTTATGTGGTGCTCGCGTACAAATTGTTTTCAGACATGCTTCATAAATCCATTCACACTTCTCTCAAAGTAACCACGACTGTTTCCCCCTCTTTCAACCCAGCCGCAGCCTTCAAAAAACTGCTCATATCAGTGACGCTTGGATGTTTTTTATCTTTGAACTTACTTCAAGTCAGCGGAAAATGTGTCATCACAGAAAGTAAACTCATGGGCCAAATTCCTCGCAAGGTATGACTGAAGACACTTTATTTATTGAACCAATTTTCATTCATTATTTCTGTCTTGCCCTCTTCATTAGTCTGGTTTATTTTTTCTCTTCTAAAAACTGGACAAAAGAGAGACCATTCGTTTCCAAGCTACCCAAATCAAGTCGAAACAAGCTCAACAGTTTGCCTTAGTGATAGCCCCATGTCCCATCAATAATTACTAGGCGGACAAATGGGATACTTAAACTGAAAAAAGTGATTGTTTACGGTGTGTTCAATCTGTAAAAGTTTTGGTGCCCTAATTATTGTTTATGCCTTTATGAATTACTCAGTTTAGAGAAAGCGCGCAGATTTCAAGTGTCTTGGATAGTCCATGTGATGAGGTGCACATACAATACTTCACTTTACGTGTCAAACTTTGCATACGGTATCACATGTAAATGGGTAGTGAATGAGCTTGTAGTATTGCATATTTAGCAGCTCCTCTTTCTCCCACTGAGTATAGATTGTTGTGAATGCAAAGACTGTTGCAATACAATGGGAGAGACAGCTACGGTAGTGCTGAAACAAAAAGTTACCGATACCGCTTGCTTGTCGGTATTTGCACTGTCAAGGTTCTAAAAGTGAAAACTCTGGGAAATTACACGTCTATAAATCATTTCAACAATATATATCCAAATCATACAAAAAAACTTTCCCTCATAGTTAATAAGTGACCTTGTGCAACAGTATATATATATATGTGACGTATCAAGTGATGGTTGGTAGAGGCCGAGAAGGAAGAAGTGCAGAATGGAATAAACATGGCGTATGAGCCAAGCCACGTCACCCAGTCATCATAGCGTCACACAAGTCGACAGGATGAAGACCTGGCCACCACTCATCAACCTCACATCATTCACGAAGCCACCTGCAGTACGCCTCAACTGAATATCGACCACAGAAGAGGTGATCTCAGGCGCATTCAGTTACCGGCACCATGACAGAACCATCGACTGAGCTCGACATCCCCAAGTACACCGGATCAGCGGACGACGGACCCGTACAGGACTGGTTCAACCTATTCGAGGTCCACGCCGCCGCTGCATCCTGGTCGGAACAGGAGATGGTCACCAACTTTACCGACTACGTCACTGGTGAGGCTTTTAAATTTTACCTCACCCACATATTCGACAACGACGAATCATGGCAAAAGATCAAAGAAGAAATGATCATTCGTTTCAAAGAATACGATGAAGACCTCGCAACCACTTCATCGCCCGGCCATCATCATTGAAGACCTCAGCGAGACGCAGTGACCGAACGCGGACCACCAAGACCACCAAGCATCATGACAGCAGCATCAGATGACCTTCCCATTCCCAAGTACACCGGAGCAGCGGACGATGGACCCGTGCAGGACTGGTTCTACCTGTACGAGCTCCACGCTGCCGCTGCATCTTGGTCGGGAACGGGAGATGGTTACGAACTTCAGCGACTACGTCACCGGTGAGGCATTCAAATTTTACCTAATTCACATATTTGAGAACGACGAGTCATGGCAAAAAATCAAAGAAGAGATGATTACCCGTTTTTAATGACTATAGCCAAGACCTACTCATTGCCAACCATCTAGAGACAACTACACACTCTCGTCGATTTCCTAAGCAGTCCTCAACCATTCGAAAGCCCAGCGCGAATCGGCAAGTGGCTCAAGACAAAGTGGCACATGCGTATATTGGGAAAAACCCAACCGTCAAGCGCGTTTCCCTTCACGAAAGCCGGTATTTTCAAAGTCATCGCTCCAGCACACGACACGAGACGTTGCTTACCCACCTCATGCACTTCATTTTTCGTCTCGCATACGTGGTCCACCACCCGGTTTTTCATCACGCGGCTCTTCAAGCGTTCCTGACGCTCACTGTTTGCCTCATAAGGACATCATGTTCACGATAGACGAGTTGACACACCGAGAAAATACCCAGTTGAGCCATGCTCCTTCCGCACGGGTTCATGCATCACCGCCCCGTGCATACACACTCGACAGTCGAACCAACAACGAAGGGTTAGGCACATCGAACGTCAGACGCTGCCATGCGCAAGAGCCTCTCATAGTGAACAGTGCAGAAAAAGCTTCTGAAGAACTTTCTATCAACTCTGAAGCATCATCTTCATTGCCTGAATTGCATGACAACTGCTCAAAGACTACCAGCTACCAACTGGATAACCCATCAGGCTGTCATGAAAACCAGCGCGATGTTCGAGAAGGGCTTCCACCGCAATATGGTCCACAGCAACGTCAGCAACGCCAGCAAAAGCAAGTTTGTGAATCACAGACACTCCAACGGGCACACCAACAAGGACGACGCAAAGCAAGCCTCTTAAAACAAATTCAAGAAGCGAGGCAACTTCGCATAAAGGATTGGCGCCAGAAACGCATTTGGCACAAAATATCAAGACTGCGCCTAAGATTACAGCTCCGAAACCTCAGGAAACACCGAACAAGACAAGAAGTTCCCAGTTCTACCATGCAAAGATTCAGACACCATCCCATTAGTTTACGACAACGGAGCCAACGCCACAGAAAACTGCGAAAGAGACTGAACGTTATAATTTGTACAACGCACGAACATAGACATAATTCCTTGAACTTCAGTTCTTGTACACGCAGGCTGCAAGCACTAATTCTGTCTCAGCCGCGACACAAAATACAGCGCGTACGACAGAGGATTCGGCGCCTACGACATTCGACCTTCAAGTGCTCCAAGGACTTCCAACCTTGTTCGTTCCTCGCAGCTGCTCAAGTAATGTCATGGTCAGTGCAGTTTTGCAAGACGCGGTTACCATCTCCAGAACGCCACAGCCAACCTCGCCCACCAGAACTCCCCCATTCACCGGACTGCCGCACTCATTTCTGAAGTTTTGCGAGTTTACGGAACACCACTGGGACATGAAACCAATTGTGCATTTTGACATTTGCGACTTCTCAACCTTGCTTTGTTTACTTTTTCTCGTTCGTAATCCATGCCTTCTTTCGGGGGGAGGGAGAATCGTGTGACGTATCAAGTGATGGTTGGTAGAGGCCGAGAAGGAAGAAGTGCAGAATGGAATAAACATGGCGTATGAGCCAAGCCACGTCACCCAGTCATCATAGCGTCACACATATTATATGATATATATATATATATATATATATATATATATATATATATATATATATATATATATATATATATATAATTATATATATATATATATATTTATATATGTATGTATATATATATATATAATAGGGGAAAGAAGTGTATACCTAAGGGCTCGTTTTTCCGTGTTTTAACACAATATTAATGAGATCTAACAGACAGTAATGCCAAGGAATGTACAGGGGAAGCTATTAGAACCAATGGAATGTAAATAAGAAGAAAGAAAAGTGGATGAAAAAATAACCAGCCGTGGGCAGGAATCAAACCTACCTTTTCTTTTTCTTCTTATTTACATTCCATTGGTTCTAATAACTTCCCCTGTACATTGCTTGGCATTACTGTCTGTTAGATCTCATATATATATATATATATATATATATATATATATATATATATATATATATATATATATATATATATATATGTAATATAGGTACAGATGCTTCACCATCAGAGAGAAATATGGCATTAGCATTTTATCCAAGGATTTTCACTGGTCCACCTCACTAAGACTTCCCGATTTCTCGTCAGTATTTTCGGCAGAATTTTCGCCAGCCTCAATCGTAGCAGTAGTTACCAATTCGTTATCTTTGTGTTCAGCGCTCGCCTCCAATAGTTATTCGTATTTATCACGGCAGTTTCATTTTCTGGTCCCAACTCGTATAACATTAATCAGATTTATCTGGGTTCCAGGACACAATGGTGTAAAAATGAATGAAATGGCAGACACTAGCCGTGATCAGTGGTCCGGTACTTTCTATTATTCCCGCTACAGCACTGTGACAGATTTCGAAGGCGTGCCATAATTCAAGACTCTGGTAAAATATTTATTCACTCACCTAAACGATTATTGCCACTTCTTGTTTACTTGGTGTAGCACGTTCTTGGCAACACGCAAAGAAGAAGTTATGTTTAAGAAATTACGCTTTATGCTTACAAATCTAAATAACTGTATGCTTAGAGCTGGTCTAGCACCTTTTCCTGTTTGCTCATTTTGTAACAAGGATAAAACAATTATGCATTCCTTATTATCGTGTAGTAAATTCACTGACTAAGAATAAAACATTTATGAATCGGCTGTTATTGAAATTGGATTGGATTTTAATATTTCTAGTATTCTCTCCTTGGAAGCCTCCTCATGAAGTCATTGTCACCGGGATTTATGTTCTGCTGTAGCAAGTTTTTTTAATCGAATGAAGGCGGTTTTGATTGAAAATCTCTCAATTAGTAAAGTTTGTTTTTCTAACCATTCTTACTTCATTAGATTTAAATATTTATGTGATGTCATCTGTCTAATTGCTCGTTTTTTTACCAATCCTTCTTATATAGAAGGGTGTAAGCCATGCTTTTAGGGCATCATCATCATCACCCTTCATTAAGAGAGAGATATCTTGCAGAGGTCACCTGCACGTCATCCTCCGGGTTTTCCGGGTCAATACTTTGGAATACAAAACACTCCATGATGGGAGTAGGAGATTGAAAGCGTTCCTATAAGGACGTTTGGGGCAGTGTTCTAACAGGCTGAGGAAATTGTAAAGCACATGATTTATTGATTGATTAAAAACTTTATTTTGGTTCTGAGAAGACGCATGGGGACCCCGCCGCACAAGGCTAATCCCACGCAGTGGCTGTCAAGCCGAGCATGGCGGCCCGTTCGCGGGCACTCGGACGGCCAGGATTTGATCGTTAAGTTTGGGGCTGTGAAAGAGCACTGCCCAGCTGTCTTAGCTGAAGGCCGAGCCAATGGCTTCACATTCCCACAACACATTTCTGAATGTTGCTAATCGTCCACAGACAGAGCAATCCGGAAACCGTTCAGGGTACATGGCATGAAGAACGGCAATGTTAGGGTACACACTGGCTTGCAATAGTCTAAGGGTAACTGCCTGTGCCAAGCACAAGGCAGGGTGTGGGATGAGGAATACCTGTATTTACAGATAGAAGTGTTTTGTTATTTATTGAACGTAAGTAAGGGTTCTCCGCAAGGCAGAGTGACTGCGGAAACGGCGTGGTCAGTGAGCCCTTGCACGGCCTCGTGTGCGCCCTCGTTAGGGTTAGAGTCCTCAATCGACCACAGGTGAGCGGGAAACCAAGTGAAAGAATGGGTCGTGATACTATTGACGCTTTGGAGAACGCAAAGTGCCTGAGGGGCAACCATCTCGGTTTCGTAGGCTTTGATAGCCGCCTTTGAGTCACTGTATATTGACTCTGCTACTATCTATCATAGCAAGCGAGATTGAGAACCTGTTCGGCAATCGCGGGCTTCGACGTGCGTACCGTGGTGGAGCAAGTAAACCTGGAATTGAGGTTGATGATGGAAACAGCGAATGCCTCTTGTAGGACATATGGTGAAGCACCCACAAAGCTTGCATCAGTGGGATTGCTACTGACGTGGTCCAGCAGAGCTCTACTCCTGGCCCTACGTCGACCGACTTTCTGCGCAGGGTGGATATTGCGGGGAATGGGTGCGATGTTCAGTTGATGTCTTTGGGAATCCGCACGGATACATGGGAACTGGTCAGTGCAACTGAGACCCAAACTGTCAGGTATCTTGCGGCCCGATTTGCTTCCGAAAAACCTCTGCAAGTGTGAGGGCTGTTGCGCCTTGATTATCTCTTCGAGTGTATTGTGAACACCAAGCTTGCGCAGGTTGTCAGTGCGAGTGAATACAGGCAAGCAGAGCGCGAGCTTAAAGACCTTTCTTATGAGGTAATTGAGCTTATTCTTCTCTGCAACATGCCAGTTATGAATGGCCGCCCAGTACGAAAAGTGGCAGAGCGCAAACGCATATAAGATGTGGATGAGATTGTCTATGATGTATACCTCTCTGTTCTCAGCTCTGTTCAGTGAACTTTCGCAATATATATACATATGTTAACGCACACTGTCCAGAAAAAAAGGTCATCAACTGTTGAATTAGTGTAAGCAATTTGTTTTGTAAATGAATTTGACCAACATACAAACAACACACAAAGTAAAGCTCGTTAATTCGTACTCGAAGGGTACTGTGAAATTGTTCAAATTGATGGGTAGGCACTAGGATGAGCGTACATTGTACCAAAATGCGTGGGCAGAATACAAAAAAGCCACATCTGGACTCATTATTGTGAACTAAGAGCTACTACGAATTTGTAGCAGATGAATTCGCGAATTCAGTTCATGGAGCTCTAACAGTGAACATAATTGGCCATTCACTATTACGCCAAAAACAGCATCGACATGTGTGCGAGCAGTAAGCCTTAATGTTGAAATATATGTGAATATGTATGCTTCAAAACATGCCTATTTACATGGCAGAGTTACCATAAACGAAATGACAAGTAATGAGTAATTTGCATTCACTTGCGTTTCTTCCATTGCGACTTCTTGATTATCGTTTGTAGCATGCCGAAGGGTTTCAGTTGAGCTTCGAAAATTTTATCTGCTGAAAAAGGATGTTGTTCCGTTGTTTTGCACCTCTAGTAAATTTAGTTTGGTTTCATTTTTCAAAATATTGTCATCACTCTAGACAGACTTCTGCAAGCAGCGACAAAAACAAGGGGCTCCCAGCTCGATTTATTTTTGTTGTAGGTATCAATAAGTTCAAATTATGGAGAGGTTTCCTCCATAAAAATACACAAGGATGTGCTGAGACTAGTACAACATTTCAAATTAACTCCAGCTTTCAATTAGGTCAGTTTGAATAAAGGTTTTTACTGTAATATTATTTGTTCTTTATAACAGATATTAAACATAACATGGAGGTTTTAAAGGTACCTTAATTTTTAACACAACAAAAATTCAGTGCACTTAATAGGTATAATTAGGGTTGGGCAGTGTTTTTACAGCCACCCACTTTTTTATCAAGAGCGAGTGAGCCTCAACCACTCAAATGTAAGTGAGGTATAATGAAGCACGGTGACAAAAAAAAAGAGAGAATATGTGCGTATGTGGGATGGTGGACACTTTCGTACAGCCGCCTTCTGCCACGATGTTCCGAGAACTAGACACTACGACGCCATCAACCGGCGCTTATTAGATAGGTGATCTCTGCTCTGGCATTCAGGTAAAAAAAGGCGGCTGTACATGACCATGGTAATATTGTGTACTAACAGCTATTATCTAAATATTGTTGTGAGCTATGTATTCAGAACGAGGAAGTTTTGTATGACACCAATGAGAGGAGTCAGGCAGACAGTTAGTAGGTAGTGAAAAATGAAAATGCGAATCCAGCTTCTGGTGTCGGCCATCGTTTCATCAGTACCTTTGATGACTATGCACAGTTGGCCTAAAAAATTAAGGCTCATTTATTCATCTGTCAATGCTTAGCATAAGATATTTACGAGGGTTATTTAAAGTAAAGTCCGTTTGGTTCTAAACAAGTGAAGATTCGTCAGCAAAGGCGTTTTTTTTATTCGCTGGCTTATGGTAGCAAAAACATAATTTACCTTTCAGCAGAATCACTGTTAACTTCTGAGCACTTTTCATACCACCGCAGTAGTTTGTTTGGTCTCATTGCACAGAAGATCGCAACCTTGGAATGAAACCTGTTGTCGATGGTGATCTTCTCGGCAACCAACAAGCTGTCGAAGGTCTGTGCCCGCATTTGTTCACAGAAAGCTAACCTTTCACGCGAAAAGAAGCACGCCCAGCCAGTTCTGCGTTGCATAGTGGACGTTATTAATTTAACTCCGTCGAGTGGTGGCGAGGTGTATATAGGCCAAACAGAACGCTGTGTCAATGATGGCCTTAGGGAGCATATCGTATCAATTAAAAATGGCGTGGGTTCACACCTGTCATTACATTGTGCTTCGTGCGGCTGCACACCACTATTCCGAGAGATGCATGTGTTAGGACGAGCACGAAACGTTAGCACCTGAAGTACTGGAGGCATATCACATACAAAAGAAGAAGAACGAACGCGTCAGTGTCCCGTCGATCATTTTGCACAAGAACGAGTACCTGTTTCTAAACTTTCGTAAATACAGCTTTTAATTTTTTACTTATTTAAAGCATTCATTTAGTTGACTATTATGCATATTTATTTATTCTTTGTAATTGGTTTATTGCAATGCTATTATTGTCAATATGTTTGTAAGTCTGTTTTCCTACTAATTCTATGTGTTATTTGTGTATATGATGTATCTCGTACTAAGCTACAGCCCCATGTTTCTTTTTTATTTAATTTCACCACTATCTTAATGAAAGTTATACTGTTTATTTAGGCGTGCTAGTACTTTTGTCAATTATTCACCACACGCAAGTGATCATTATGTGCAGTGAATGCGTGTATGGTGCTGGAGACCTAGTTAGTTGACGTTTCTGCTAACGTGACATTTTGCCATCAGCACCATGACAATGTTGTATTGTTGCACAAATGAAGAAATAAAAAATAATCAGATAGCGCTGTGCTATAGCTTTCTTCTGTTTAGGCTTTTGTGTGTGCAAAGTGATAATCGCTTGTGTTGTGCTCCCTCCTTGTGCGCATACTGGAAGCATATATAATTGGGTGAAGCGGGTAAAATAAACGAGTTGAAAGTCCTGTGTTCTATCCGGCCTCCTTTTTTTCCTTGCTAGTGTTTAATACGCCGCCATCATTTTACTAAGCTATGCGCCGATTCGCCCAACGTCACACTTTGCTAAAGCGTTAGGTTATGTACAACCTGTCGATCATATAGATCCTCTTGATATTCCCGATGAAACCCCGTGTAGTCACATTGCAACATTCACTCATGCGTCTAAGCCATCAAGTTCGCCAGCCTTCGACAACACCATAGACATAGACCGCCCCCCTCTTGTCGCCGCCAACTTGTTCCTCTCCTTAATGGGTTTCTCTTTTTCAGCTTTCAACAACCTTTATTAGGCCACACCATGACTATCAGTCGTACTATCAGTCGTACACTCGCACCTGCGATAGCGTCCTTACCCCACTTCCACAGAAAGCACCGCGTCATTACGGTGCAAGTAGATGACAGGCTTCAACGTGGAATTACACAACCTTCTCAACGCCCTTGGTCATCTCCTGAGGTACTGGTTAAAAAAATATGGCACCATTCGATTTTGCCCTGACTATCACCGCCCAAACAAGATTACGAAAAGAGACATCTACCCGTTACTACGAGAAGACAATGCTCCTGACTGTTTACAAGGTGCCGAGTACTTTACATCCTTGGATCTGCGCTCAATATTGGCTAGTGCCAATGGCTGAATGTGATCGCCCTAAAACAGCCTCTGTCACGCCCGATGGTTTATATGAGTTCAATGTCATGCCATTTGGGCTCTACCAGGCACCTGGGGCATATGAGCGCATGATTGATACCATCCTGCGAGGCCACAAGTGGAAGACTTGCTTTTGTTACCTGGACGACATCGCAGCCTTTTCATCTGATTTCTGGACACACCTTGCTCCTCTCCACAAAATTCTCACGTGTCTAACGGAAAGACATTCAAGCTGAATACGTAGTCGCCTATGCAAGCCGGGCTCTAAAAAAAGCTGAATTAAATCACTCCGTGACAGAGAAGGAGGGTTTGGCGATAATGTAGGCGTTGACGAAGTTTCGCCCATACCTTTACGGCCATCCTTTCAACGTGTTCACAGACCACCACGCTTCATGTTGGCTTTCTACCTTGAAAGATGCGTCGGGACGCCTGGGCCGTTGGGCACTTCGATGGCAAGAATACGATATTCGTGTCGTATGTTGTTGCCGGTCGCAAGCATGCGAATGCCGATGCACTGTTCCGCTCACCAATAACACCGAATGTGGCTTCTATGTCACCCGTTTTTACCACGTTCTCACCACTCGACACCACTGACATGCTTTCGAAGCGGCGTAAAGATGCATACCTTGCCTTGTTACTCGACTACCTCAATGTTCTATCTGCTGTCTCTTCCACATATATGCTGTCAAAGAGCCCACTTTTGTATGCGAGACAACATTCTGCACCACCGAAACTACATACCAGGTGGTCGGAAGGGGCTCTTTTTGCGGTCAATAGTCATATGCACTCGGACATCTGCATGAATTTTCATGTAGAAGCCCGACCGATATGACCTCGTTGCGACTTATTTGATTCAATAAACCTCATCGCACCTGGAACAATGTGCGAAAACAAATCATATATCTGTCTTATCGGTAGCAGTACGAAAAAGCTCATCCCCTGGACGTCTTTGGGGTTTGAGTTGGTCGGTAAGTATTCTTAGAATGCAGCTAGAAGAAAAATGACGTATTTATAGCTGGGAATATCAGCTATTTTCTGTAAATTGTAGTAAGGCCAAGACGGGGTACTATGATGACTAACTAGTGTTAGTCATCAATCTAACTGCAATGTACACTCCGTTTGAACAGTTTCATCAGTGTGGATTCCGGGCGTGTCGCTCCGTTTTTTTTACACATTTGTGCATCCGTTTTTGAAGTTTCAACACCGTGTTCTGATAATAGCTTCACTCCTCACAGTTTCTACGTAAGCTACGCACCACTTCCCTTAAATTGGAAAAGCCAGTGATTCTTCCGTACGCAAATATGTAATCACAGCATGGACCTCACAACAGTCCGGGGCAACATATTCGCAAGTGGTGTCAGGCGTTCCCCGACAAGCAGATCACTACAGAGCCAAAACAATCACTTCAGTATTTTCGCGCACAATCAACAGATTGTACTGCGCATATAACTCTTCACTCTGACGTGAATATCTTGAAAGATATAAAAATAGCCCGTACAAAATGAAGAACCATCGCAGAAAAACTATTTATACAGCTAGATTTGACTGATGTGATTACTCCACGGTGTACTTTTCTATCATTGCTACCATGGCATGCTAACTAAGGGTGCGCAATAGAGCATCCAGCCCCTCTCTACACGGGGGAGATGTACGCGTGGGAGATGAGCGCGCGCCGCCGCGTCGTGAATATGTGACGACGCTAAGGTCCCTAGATAAAAGAAACGTGTTTCATCTAGAGACCTTACAAGGTGCGGGCTCATTCATCTTGCTGGTAATGCTGACCACACGGTAGTTGCCCCCCCCTCTGCCAAGATGCTCAGCACCAGCGGTAAGTGGTAGATATAAATAGCTTGCCGTTTGAATCTTCAAGCGTGTGCTCCTCCATAGCTCGTGAATAACACATCGCCCTCAGGACACAGAGGTGCAACGTTCGATATCGCACGCCGGAGCCTTGTCGACTACTTTATATATATATATATATACATATATACATATATATATATATATATATATATATATATATATATATATATAAGAGAAAAGGTGTATACCTAAGGGCTCGTTTTTCCGGGTTCTGACACAATATTAATGAGAACTAACAGACAGTAGTGAAAAGGAATGTACAGGGGAAGTTATTAGAACCAGAGGAATGTAAATAAGAAAGAAAAGTGGGTGAAAAAATAACCAGCCTTGAGCAGCAAACGAACCTACAATCTTCGATTAACGCGTTCGATGCTATATATATATATATATATATATATATATATATATATATATATATATATATTGCAACGAGCAAGGTTGCGTAAAAACACAGGTTATTATTCCAGAAACGTTAGCCGCAACAAGCTGGTACAGGCAGGAACCCGGCAAGCACGAGCTACACACGGACGTCAACGTCTTCTTTCACGCTGGCACAGAGCTGGCGCCACTATGCTTCGGTACAATTACTCCCCGCGCAGAAAGGAGCCAGCCTGGCGACCTAGGGAAAGGACACGACAAGGGGGTCATAGCACGGTTTGAGGCGTGATACGTGTACTGTTTCACGCCCACGGCAGCGTTGGTCCGAGGGTGGATCAATGGGCTCAACTTCATAGTTGACAGGAGATGTTTGCCGCACCACACGGTAGGGGCCATGGTATTTCGACGAAAGCTTCGGGGAAAGACCGGGAGGGGTAGACGGGACCCAGAGCCAAACCAGCATTCCTGGGTTATAGTGTACAGTAGACGCAGAGGAATCGTGGTCAGTTTTCTGGCGCCATTGGTCTTGTGCGGTAAATGAGCGAGCGAGTTGACGACACTCTTCGGCATAAGCAGCTGCTTCGGAAACAGGCGTCGCTTCGGAAACATCAGGCCTGTAAGGGAGAATGGTGTCCATGGAGCATGATGGCTCACGTCCGTACAGAAGGAAGAAAGGAGAAAAGCCAGTGGTTGTTTGTGGCGCAGAGTTGTACGCGTACGTGACAAAAGGGAGCACTTGGTCCCAATTAGTGTGGTCGTCAGAGGCGTACATGGCAAGCATATCTCCAAGGGTACGGTTAAAGCGTTCTGTCATGCCATTGGTTTGGGGATGGTATGCCGAGGATTTCCTATGGACAGTGCGACATGCCTTGAGTAGCTCGTCGACGGCGTTCGAGAGAAACACGCGTCCACGGTCACTGAGTAATTCACGAGGTGCACCGTGTCGCAAAATGAGATGGTGAAGAAGAAAGGACGCAACGTCTTTCGCAGTGGTAGCAGGCAGCGCAGATGTTTCAGCGTAGCGTGTTAAATGATCCACGGCGACGATAATCCACCGGTTGCCTCGAAGAGAGTTGGGTAGAGGACCATAAATATCAATTCCGACGCGGTCGAATGGTCTCGCTGGGCAGGTTAAGGGTTGCAAAGGGCCAGCAGTGCTGTGAGAAGGCGTCTTGCGTCGTTGACACGTGGTGCATGACCGAACGTACTGGCGAACGTGCCGATACATGCCGCGCCAGTAGTATCTTAGACGAAGGCGAGAGTAAGTCTTAAATACTCCAGAGTGGCCACACTGGGGGTCATCGTGAAAGGCAGTGCAGATGTCCGAACGCAAATGACGAGGGATGACAAGGAGCGACCTACGGCCATCCGTCACGTAATTGCGGCGATACAACAAGCCTTCACGGACAGCAAAGTGTCTTGCTTGACGAGAGAGGGAGCGTGAAGTCGTTTCTGACGAACTGTGAGAGAGGACGTCGAGCAAAGAATTGATCCAGGGATCCTTGCGCTGTTCGGATGGCATGTCAGTGATGCTCAACGATGACGAATCGCAAATGGCAGTTGATAAGCAGGCAAGGTCAGGAGGCAGTGGAGAACGGGATAGTGCATCGGCGTCTGAATGTCTGCGTCCTGAGCGATAAACAACACGGATATCGTATTCCTGAAGGCGTAAAGCCCAACGAGCGAGGCGGCCAGTAGGATCTTTCATGGACGCTAACCAGCATAAGGCATGGTGATCTGTGACAACATCAAACTGGCGTCCGTAAAGGTAGGTGCGAAATTTTCCTATAGCCCAAATGATAGCCAAGCACTCCTTTTCCGTGACGGAATAGTTGGACTCTGCCTTCGTTAGTGTACGGCTGGCATAGGCGACAACGTACTCGTCGCAGCCATCCTTGCGTTGAGCGAGAATGGCACCGAGGCCGACACCGCTTGCATCCGTGTGAATTTCAGTGGGTGCATTGGGATCGAAGTGGCGGAGAACTGGCGGAGAGATGAGTAGCCGGCGTAGCGCCGTGAATGCCTCATCGCAGTGGGAATTCCAGCCAGAGAGGTCCGTGCTGCGGGAGAGAAGCTGAGTCAGAGGGGCAATTATAGAGGCGAAATTGCGAATGAAACGCCGAAAATAGGAACACAAGCCTATGAAACTACGAAGCTCCTTTAGGGTAGTAGGCTTGGGGTACTCGGCAACGGCACGCAGTTTGGCAGGATCTGGCGATATTCCTTCTTTTGAAACGACGTGGCCGAGAGTTGTGAGTTTGCGGGCGCCAAAACGACATTTCTTGAAGTTAAGTTGCAACCCGGCTGCCGTAAGGCACTGGAGAACTTGTTCCAGACGGGAAAGATGAGTTTCGAAATTCGCCGAGAATACAACTATGTCGTCTAAATAGCAAAGACAGATGTGCCATTTAAGTCCCCTGAGGACACTGTCCATCATTCTTTCAAAAGTCGCAGGCGCATTGCAAAGACCGAAGGGCATTACATTAAATTCATATAAGCCGTCAGGGGTCACAAACGCCGTTTTTGGACGGTCTGGTTCAGCCATTGGTACTTGCCAATATCCAGAGCGCAGATCCAGTGAAGAGAAAAACTCCGCACCTTGAAGGCAATCCAAGGCGTCATCAATGCGTGGCAGGGGATAAACATCCTTGCGTGTGATGTTGTTTAGTCGACGATAATCCACGCAAAACCTGATGGAGCCATCCTTTTTTCGCACGAGGACCACTGGCGAAGCCCAAGGACTGTGTGAGTGCTGAATAACACCACGTTGCAGCATCTCGTCGACGTGTTGAGTGATGACGTCACGCTCGGCCTGCGAGACGCGGTAGGGGCGCTGACGAAGTGGAGTATGATGACCGGTGTCGATATGGTGAGCGACAACTGACGTGCGTCCCAAGGGAGGTTGTCCGTGGTCGAAGGAGGCGCGGAAACGGTCAAGTAGTTGAATGAGCTGATTGCGCTGGTCTTGCGTAAGGCCGGTGTCTACGCTGTGCAACAGAACGTCTTCGTCAGGTAGTGAGGGCGCGGTGCCAGCTGTGACAGCATCCACGGACATCGGTGTCGTATCAGAACGGGCATCGAAAGGAAAGATGTCATCATAAGTGTCAAGACTCCCAATGCATTCGCCATGCAATAAGGTAGCGGGACAAGGGAACGGATTGCACACGTACACGGCACTGGAGCCATCGGCAAGTGTTATGACGGCAAACGGGACGACAAGGTTCCGGCGACGAGCGCATTCTTGTGACGGCATAAATAGGGCAGTTGAATCGGAAACGGAGTTGCACAAAAGAGATACCGCGGTGACCGAAAAAGCAGAAATAACGACGTCAGCGGCGACGATCACCTTTTTGGGTGAGCGAGGGAGATCTATGAATGTCGTGCTGAATGGAAACAAAACGAGTTGAGCACGAGCGCAGTCGACAACCGCATGATTAGCGGAAAGAAAGTTCCATCCCAGGATGATTTCATGAGACGCATGCGGAAGGACGACAAATTCTACGATGTAAAGCACTCCTTGAATCACAACACGAGCAGTGCATGTGGCAGAAGGTTGGACGTGTTGCGAACTCGCCGTGCGTAAAGAAATTTCAACCAGTGGAGTCGTCGCTTTGTTCAGTTTGCGGCATAACACTTCACTGATTATACAAATAGCGGCACCTGTGTCGAGAAGAGCAGTTGTGGCGAAACCGTCCACAAACACGGCAATCTCGTTAGGGGGCGATAGATGAGGCCTTGGAAATTTCGTCGGTGGCGCAGCTCTTGCCTCAGGAACTGCGACTGTCAGTTTTCCTCCTGGGCGTGGTTGGAACGGCGAAGCATGGGGGAAGGAGACCGAAGACGGGGTGAAGGAGATCGACGTCGGCTGAAGTCTGGTCGACGTGAGCGGGGGTCATGCGAATCAGGTGTCACATGCGATTCTGATGGCCGAGGTATGTTGCCGGAATGCTGCACATCATTAAAATAGAATCCACGGCGACGACAGTAGCGCGCGACATGTCCTGGAATACCACAGTTGTAGCAGATGGGCCGGTTATCCGGAGTACGCCAAGAGTTGGCAGGTGCTCGAGGTGGTGGAATGGGCCGATTTACCGGATAAACTGAAACTGGTGACCTGTAGTAGTTGGTGGCTGGACTGTATGAAGGGAGCGGCGGTTGAGCAGAAGGTCGGCGGACGGCTTCTGCATAAGTCAGTGGTGCAGCCACTGATATTGGGGATGTGGGCGAAGGGAGAGCCTCGGCAACTTGCGTCTGAATAGCACGGCGAAGTGAGTGGTCCAGTGTTGTGGGGGTCTCGTTGATGGTGGCGACAAGAGAGAGCTGTCGAGCAACTTCCTCCCGGATGTACTGTTGAATTTGAGGCATTAACACGCTGTAGTCGGGGCCACTGCTTTTGCACTCCAAGGCCGAAATATCAGCTGTCTGCGTATTAGCGCGACGTGTAGAAACTCGTTGCCTGCGCAGCTCATCGAAACTTTGACATAACTGAATCAAGGCCGTGACGGTCTGTGGGTCTTTGGCCACAAGCATATGAAAAGCGTCGTCATCAATGCCTTTCATTATGTTCTTTATTCTGTCAGCCTCCGTCATCCTGTCATCAACTCGCCTACAGAGGCTGATCACATCCTCAATATAGCTTGTGAAGCTCTCACCATTTCGCTGAAATCGTCCCCGCAGTCCCAGTTCAGCGCGAAGCTTACGCATGGCTGGACGACCGAAAAACGAGGTGACGGCCTCTTTGAAAACCGACCAGGTGGGGATGTCGGCTTGGTGGTTGGTGAACCATAGGTTGGCCAAATCCGTCAAGTAGAAGATGACGTGAATCAGCTTCGCAGGGTCATCCCACTTGTTAATCGCGCTGGCATGCTCGTACTCTGCCAGCCAGTCCTCGACATCTTGATCTTCAGTGCCGTTGTATACTGGAGGGTCACGCAGACGAAGTACACCAGAACACATGACGGGTGGCAGCGTGGAAGAGCCTTGTGGGGGATCGACGCGCTCGGTCATCGTGGACTGAGATGGTAGCTTACGGCTGCGGAGCTCCAGGACGTTACCCAGCACGTTTCCACCAAATGCAACGAGCAAGGTTGCGTAAAAACACAGGTTATTATTCCAGAAACGTTAGCCGCAACAAGCTGGTACAGGCAGGAACCCGGCAAGCACGAGCTACACACGGACGTCAACGTCTTCTTTCACGCTGGCACAGAGCTGGCGCCACTATGCTTCGGTACAATATATATATATATATATATATATATATATGTATATATATATATATAGTGACGGGGATTACAAGCGCACGGAAGAAAGACATGAGTGTATTACCAATATTTAAAAGTAGGTGAGAACTACCACCAGGGCTACCAGACTTTTGCGCACTCAGTCCGCTTTTTCCGCTTCGATTAGTCTACGACGGTGGGGCCATGCCCACTGCCTCGTAACATCAGCCCCGGCGGACGAAGCGCCATCCCGCCGACACTAAGTCAATCAGGACTGGCAGTATAGTACCGTTTTTTAGTCGTGACACATGAACAACATGAGTAGGTGGTGAGGCAGACGAGGAGTGTGGTTGAACGGGAGTGATGAGCTAGTCGACGTCGGTGACCTTGCGGAGAACTTTGTAGGGCCCCGTTTATCGTAGGAGGAGCTTCTCGCACAAGCCTTTACTCCGATGCGGCATCGAAGGTAGGACGAGAGAGTCAGGAGGATAGTGAACGTCACGGTGCCAGTCATCGTAGCGGACTTTTTAGGGGCGAAACTCCGTTCGTCCCCCGTAGTACGTAACAAGTATAACATTTTGACCGTCAAGGTGGTGCCGGCGAGAGACTTCTTCTGTGCGTTGTTGAACAATAAAAAATAGTTCTCAATGTACATGTCAATGACTGCTAATGGGGAATGAGAGACAGGAACATTCGGCTTTTAGTTAACGCGCAGGCTGCGATCACTATTAGCAGCCATTGGCATGTACATTAAGCACTATCTGACAAGAAAGGGTTGCTACGTTATACTCGCTGGGTGTAACCTCGCTGGGTGTAACCTCGCTTTAGAAATGTTTAGCGAGCGTTGAGCCGCAGTGTCATGAACACAATGAAACAGTAAAAATATTCACACCCAAAAGGGTGTAAAAACGGTGCTTTTTACGAGAAAGCACCCTTTGCAACACCCTTTAACACCCATAAATGGTCCATTGAAAAAAAGCATCCCTTTGTTTGGGTGCTTGCCTCGATAGCACCCTAAAATAGGCTCTAAGGGTGCTTTTGTGCCTGACAAGGGTGTAGGTGACAATTCGTCAGATGGAATATGCAGCATATGAAGAACACATAATTATAATATTTGTGATATTACGTCTGAAAAACCTCGATATATTTATGAGGGTCGTCGTAGTGGAAAGCTCCAGAGGTTTAGACCATTTGGTGTTCTTTAATGAGCGCTGATATCGCACAGTACACAGGCTTTTGCCTTTTCGCCTTCGCCTTAATTTGACTGTCACTACCGGCATCGAACCCACGACCTTCGTGTTGGCGGCCGAGCAGCGTAGCTACTGCACGAATATGTGGACCTTGCGTTAAATGACGGCCTAGACTTAGAATGTGTGAAGGTGCTCTCCGAATACAGCAGAATGCCAGCAGAAGCAAATCACGTTTCATCTGTAATGGCAATTAACTGCAATCCACGTTACGAAAGGTCACCTTAGCGTTGGTTATAAGCTACATGTTTGCTATGGATTATATACAGAAACATAATGTTCGCCCCAGTATGGGTGTGTGTGCGTGAGCCTGCGCATGTGTTCACATGTAAGCGCAATTGTGTGTACACCCGTGCATGTGGGCGTGCGCGTGTATGTGCGAGTCCGTGCTTGTGTTAAATTGTGTTAAGCGTGCCTGCGCACATGTGTACGCCCCTACATGCGTGCGTTTACGGTAGCGTGTGTGTGTGGGGCCGTATGTGTGTATACGTGTATGGGTGTGCGCCTGTGAATAAGTATGTGTGTATCAGCCCGTGCGCCCTCGAATTTCGTGTGTGTGTGTGGGGGGGGGGCACTGCTTCTTAGTGTTTAAGGTCCCACACCTGTTCACACTGGGAGTCTATATGGGAGGTGGCTTAAGGAATGGCGGTGGTCAATGCACTGTACACGGACTATTCAGTACATGGAAAACAGCTGCACATTTTCGTACCTCATCGTTGCTTACGAACTTGCTGTGGTAGCTGATTAGGTCCGCTGAGCCGCTTCTACGCTCGAAAACGTGGGTTATGACCAATTCACACGGAAAGCTGTCACTGCACTTATGCACAACCATCGTTTATATTAACAACGTAAATTTAACAAGAACGTGCCCTGCCTTTGCTACAGATGCTTAGCTAGCTCATTGGGCAACCATATGGAATTATGTGCTGATCATGTGGTGAGCAAAAAGTTTGTTATAACAACCTCGGCACGTTTCGCGGTGCGTGACAAGCCTTCTAAACATCTGCGACTGTGGATTAATTTGTTCCAGCTTCGACTAAGCATTCAGTGTTTGCGGCACCATACGCGGAATTGCCAGACACAGACAATGCGAAAAGAAATTCCTCTGGAAAAAGGTGTAGCGGTGCTCTACTGCTAATGCCACCGAGGACGAAATAATTATTGTTTCTGGCCATTCCATGGTGCACTTTTTTTCCGCAAGTTTGCTTCACTATTTTTCACCCACTGCAATCGCATTCCGTCAAAATACTCAAAGAACCCGAGGCTGGTAAATAACCTGCGTCGCTGTGCGGCTGGCTGGAAGGAGAGTTGCCATTTACAAGGAGTCATTCTTGAAGCGCAATTCGATTGCCTTCCCCGTCGAACCGCCGTCCGCCGTATGCGTCATAGCATTTGCCTTTCGGCGCCGTTTGGAGGGTTTTCAGCTCCCCCCCCCCCGCTCACCCCGGCCAGCGTTGCCTCCACAACGGCGGTGTAGATAAGCGAATAGTTGCGTCACCGAACACCTGCACCGACAGCTGCAGCGCCGCCACAAGTGCCTCCTCCTTCTCTCTCTCAACGTTGCTCGCTCTGTCTGATCGGTCTTTCAAATGCGTTGCGTTGGTCTGGGGTCTTGGTCGCTGTGTGAGTTCTAGCGAACAGGCGCCTCTTCAATGGTGGTCACGCATGACACCGTGTTCGAAGTGACGCTCGGATTAAGGAATATTCATGGAGCGGCGGACACGGACAACGTGGGCCTGTTAACGGTGAGTGTACTGTTTTCATAGGCAGTAATCATACAGCGCTAGCTCGGCGCCTACAGCAGCTCTGATGAAGTAAGCAGCCAGCCATTTTCAACAGCATGCGTTCGCGAGCCTGTTGCAGATGCCCGATTAAACGTGTGACTTAACACTGCTATGCGCGATGTTGTGTAAGTGCCTGCATCACTCATACAGTGAGTGATGCGATCACTTAACGAGGGCGCGATTCGTTGCTGATCGCACGTTGTCTCTACACTGCTCAGGGTGATTGATATTGTTTGCGGAAGCGCTTTAGGCTACATCGTAATAACAATTCTATTAATACTCAAATGTGCAGCGTGCTTCTGTAGGCGTAAGCAAAAAAAAAGAAAGAAAAAGAAAAAATTATGTACAGAGGCGCACTGTACGAAATGGCTTTTTTTTGCTTAAAGATGGTAAAGTTGGAGATGCTGATATGCCGCGATGCTCCCAGTACGTGCGCCTCGGTCTTTTAAGCTATTTAGGACAAGTGCCACCAGCAACAGGGAAAGATCTAGCAGACTTCCAAAGGCACGTTGTTGTGGCCATCGCCGTGCGTTGTTTTCCCTCGTTTCTGTTTGCTGTTTTCGTGCTTCGCTTTTATCTGCGATAACGTTCGGCGTTATAACAGAACCGAGAGAGTATACGAGACTGTTGCAGCCATGTGCGGTAGCTCTAGCATAAGCCATGGCTGCTGCAACGTAGTCGGCGTCCGCGCGCGTTGGTGTCGTTCGAGCGCTCTCACTTGCTTGATTGTGTTTAACTGAGTATTTAGGCACGGGTTACGTTTGTAAATCCCGTAGTCAATAATCGCTAATAGTGTGCCCCAGATTGCCATCAGAGGATGGGCTTGGTTGTCAAAATATGCCAGACGCTTTTTCTGAAAGCAAGCTTTGAAATTTTTTTTAAAAAAAGAAATACTTTCATACGTGCAAGGCAGTCCTATTGCAGGCTCGCAACTCTTTAAAAGCTGGACGAGCTATCACATCTTTTATCAAATTACAATGAATTAAGATGATTGAATTATAGATGACGAATTTCTGTGCTAGATTAGGTGCACAAAATACATGTTCGCAGCCCTACGTCTAGAGAGCAGGCAAATAGGAAGCACAGCGTCAAATTTGGATTAAATGCCATTGACGGAGCTTCTTGTGAGGGTAGTAGGAACGAGAAAATTGTTCATTTTTGATGCCCTTATAGAGGCAGTCAGAATCGCACTGATTGCTGAATTGTCAAAATTCCTCATATTGTTAGAGGCGTGATTAAGGTCAGTAAATCTTTTACTTTTTTTTGCAGACCTCTGCGCTAGTGCCACGCCCAAGATCATTTGTTCTCATGTAAAAGAGAAAGCAGAGATGCCTTCACTGTTTGTACATGAAGAGGTAAGTTTCTTGTGCGTTTTGATTAATGCTACATGTTCTGAATGTTGTACTTTAAGAATTGTTTTTCACACTGGCTCATTACCTTATAAAAATTTGATTACCCTATAAGAAATTTGATTCTTAGATTCTCTGTCTCTTTCTTTTATTTATTTCTCTCTCTCTGATTCTTAGGTGAGTTCAGACTTTCGTAAGTGCCATTTTTGAGCTGTAGTCATAGAGTTCACCCCGATTCGGGAATTTGCTGTATGCTGGAAAACTATCTTGTCTTTATCATTCGAAATTATTAAAATGTATGGGTTGTATGCTTCGAATTCAGTGTAATTTCAATTACACGCCATTTGAATGGATATACACTACACATTCTTCATATATGGTGCTGTGGGAACAGCACTAACATCCATTTTATGAGAAGTTATATTTGCTCTTATTACAGGATGAGAGGGTGCTCCTGACGTCCTGCGTAGTCTACCCCGGCCCCAGCCTAGAGCAAGCCTAGTTTCTGAACCTCCACGTGGATGACCGAAAAATCTTCCGTGTCAGTAATGACGAAGAAGGAGTGAGAGCACTGATGAGTTGATTTTTTTAATTTCAATATTGTCTACGGCCGCAAGGCCTTTACAACCAACGTGATTGAGCGGCTTTTTCTCGGCGTGAGTTTGGAGTTCATCAGAGAAGTTGTTCAGGCAGTACGACGCTGAAAAATTTAGTGTCACAATGCCTGAACAACTTTTTCTAATGTGGTCATGGTCGATGAACAAATATTGTTATTTGTGTAAGTTATTTTGCTTAAATATAGCTGGACGATTCCATGCCAAACGTCCCAGCCACTTTGGCGACCATCTGAAATGTATATGAAAAAACGATGTGCTGACTTACTGCGTTGAAAACAGTGAACTGCTAGAATATTTCAGCGAGAAAAAAAAGTTTTGTTCATGTGGCTGGCTGATAACTTCCTGGCATAATGCCGTCTGTGAGCTGTTTGTAGAAAATTTTGTTTTCAAACTACAGGTTATTTTTTCTGAAGCAAACTCGGTCTACCTGTTGAGTAAATGTGCTTCTGTAAGGTATTTGAAGCTCAAAAATATTAGTGCAATTTTTTCGCCACATTCGCTTCCAAGAATAAAGCCAAATATGTTATGTTTGCATTTTTTATTGCAATATTGCACTTTGTATGAATATCTGAGCAGCGAATACTTACTCCATAGAAGGTATACTTTGAGGAAAAAAATATCTTTAGACCTTTCAAGCTGCTGAACTATACGAGAAAATATCACAAATTTCACAAAATCGTGATTTTTGTACGTATTGAGATGCAATTTGCTCCATGTTGTGATACAATGAAAACTCATCATTATGCCTAAATTGTAAAAAATGAAATTCTTTCTATAGTAAAAATCTTATCGCAAAAAGGACAGGAAAGAGCGCTGTCAACTGAATTTTATCGAAGGTGCTACGAGCGTTTTTATACTGAGCACAAGAACAGGGCTTATCTGCAACAACACATGTGTGACCATGACAAAATAATTTTAACCGAGAAACGAATACTCTTTTTCGGAAAAGATAAGTGAAGGTGTACTGATGCATTGATCCTTGGCCTTCCTGATAAAGAGTTCTAAAATCTCTCATTTTTTCTGCTTGCTTTTTTTTTCAAAAACGGTGTTTCATGAATTCTAGGACTACACTCACATTCTTTACGGTGTCCGGCCATGAGACTACTATAACCCTTCTTAACAAAAGCATGCTGTCTTGCTTGATCATTGAAGCATTGCCCAGTTTGTCCTATGTTTAATTTTCCACATGTTAGCGGTATCTCATACACATTAGATTGGCATTCAGTAAACCTAATCTAGTAACGAATGGTGCAAGATTGACTATTCCTGTTGCTGTAAGTACATGCACTTTTGAAAGCTTGCAAGGGGTGGAAAACAACAATGTCATAACTGCTGGCTCTTTTCGTAAAATTGTGAGACACCTTATGTACGCAGTACCATGTAACATGCAAAGGTCATTGGTCATTCTCTTTTTCTTTTGGTCCTGCTTCCTTTAACTTTACTTTCTGCAGGAGTGTTTCGCAAACAAGTGTGATCATGCTGTTGGGGTATTGGCTGGTGCTATCAGCCCAGGAGTGCTAAGAATGTTCTGCCTTTTGATAGTGGGTATTCAAAATTAGTAGAAAGAGAAATTGATACCACATATATTCCGGCCACCCTTCAGAAGTCATGTTAGCACAAGGGTGAGGTAAGGCCTTAATACCAGATTAAACGAACACTAAAAGATGCTGGATATCCCACAGAATCATCACACCCGTTTGCAAAACCCTCCTGCATAAAGTAAAGTTAAAGAAGACAGGACCAACAAAAAACAATGACCAAAACCTTTGCATGTTTTACCACATCACGTGTCTCACAATTAAAAAAATAGCCAGCAGATATGATATTAACGTGCTGTTTTCCACCCCTTGCAAGCTTTCTAAAGCGTGTGTACTAAACAGCAACAGGAATAGTCTATCTTGCACCATTCGTCACGAGAATAGGTTTACCTAATGCCAATTTAACGTTTGTAGAAGTATTTTTTATCAGGTAAACCAATGATCAGTGCATCACTACACGTTCACTTATCCTTTCCGAGAGGGAGTATTCTTTTCATAGTTCAGATTATTTTGTAGTGCTCACACGTGTCGTCGCGCTTGAACACGGTTGTTGTACTCCGTATAAAAGCGCTCGTATCACATTCAGTAAATTCAGTTGACAGTCGGTGCTCTTTCCTGTCCTTTCTGTCTCTTCCTGAAGTTGTCGCGCTGTGACTAGCATACTACCATGATGAACCAACTCGCCCAAATTAAGCTCTTGTTACGTAACACGTAGACCGAGTTTCGTATAGAAAGAAGGAGTGGCGCTTTTAAAGTAAAATGTTTCCCATACAACACCAGACGGCATTCCAGGAAGTTCAGAAGGCAGCCACGTGACCAAATATTTTTCCTCTCCTAAATATTCCAGAAGTTCACTATTTTCAATGCAGCACGAGGTTTTCGAATACATTTGAGTCGGTTGCCAAAATGACTGGGAGATTTGGCATAAATTGACTCAGGTGTGTCATTAGCCATATTTATGCATTACCTCTTTTGTTTTTTGTGTGTCCAGACTCAGTTTTGTGTTCGTTTTTAGCTTATTCTGTTTCTGATCATTGTATTGGTTTTTTAAGTATTCGCTAAAGTTATATGTGCGAAAACCCGTATATGTTTGCATGTACATGATTTCTCATAACCAGTTGTTATACATCCAGGAATACAAAGCTTAAACCACTGTGATTGTATACGTTTGAAAACACTATCCATATATATTTTTGTGTGCATCACTTCTTGGGAACGATTGTGTACATTAAGGCGTATATAGTGAAATCATGGTGATTGTATATATCTGAAAGAATTATAAGTATATATTTGCCTGTATTTCATTCCTACTAACCGATTGTGTACATGAAGGAGTATTAATCTGGAAACCACTGGGATTGTAGATACTTGAAAGAATTATAGGGATGCATTAGCCTGTATTTCATTTGTAGTCTCTATGTACTTGAAGCAGTACACTAAACTGAAACCAGTGTAATTGTATGTTGCAAAGAATTGTCAATAAAGTGAAACTGAAAAAATATAATAAACAATTGAGGTGATGCATGTGTAGTGTACGTATACGTGAACATGTTACACATCTGGTGAAAAAGTTGTTTGGCAGAAGAAAAGTTTATAAGTTTTATTTGCCTGTTAAATAAATGCTATATGCAAGGACAGCAAGGCTTCGTTTTCTGTAACGCAAATTATGCATATACTCTGAAGTATATATAGATTCAGCACAAGTTCATACACAATTGTACGTGTTTATATTTTTGCCTATACGCAATGAATGCAGCTCGACAGGTGGCGCATCATTGATAATCAGGACCATTTTCTTCAAGTAGTGTGTAATGAGTGCGTGCTGATATCTATTAGTGCAGTCTAAAAGAATACTGGCACCCCTGCCATGGGCACTCAACACCCTTGTGCACCCTTCTCGCACCCTCCTCAGAGGGTGGTAGAAAAGCGATGGACATCGAATGCACCCTTTCTTAAGAGTGTTTTTGTAACACCCTACAGTTTTTTTACCTTTACACCCTAATATAAGGGTGCATGAAAAAGCACCCTTTTTGGAAGGTGCTGAATTAACACCCTTTGGGTGTCGTCCACGGGACAAGCTCAATTACACCCTTCTGGGTGTAAAAATTTTTACTGTGAATTTGTATATACCATGAATAAACTCGAGGTGATTAAAGATGGGAATTAGATACGAAGTGCAAGCCGTAAGAAAGTAAAAGCCGAATTCTCCGCCTCTCATTCCCCATTAGCAGCCATTGGCATGTACCTTGAACACCAAACAGTAAAAATTTTTACACCCAGGAGGGTGTAAATGAGCTTGTCTTGTGGACGACACCCTAAGGGTGTTAATTCAGCACCTTCCAAAAAGGGTGCTTTTTCATGCACCCTTAGAATAGGGTGTACATGTAAAAAAACTGTAGGGTGTTACAAAAACAGCCTTAAGAAAGGGTGCCTTCGATGTCCATCGCTTTTTAAGCACCCTCCTCAGAGGGTGCGAGAAGGGTGCACAAGGGTGTTGAGTGCCCATGGCAGGGGTGCCAGTATTCTTTTAGACTGTACTAATAGATATTAGCACGCACTGATTACACAATACTTGAAGAAAATGGTCCTGATTATCAATGGTGCGCCACCTGTCAAGCTGCATTCATTGCGTATGGGCAAAAATATAAACACGTACAATTGTGTATGAACTTGTGCTGAATCTATATATACTTCAGAGTATATGCATAATTTGCGTTACAGAAAACGAAGCCTTGCTGCCCTTGCATATTGCATTTATTTATTAGGCAAATAAAACTTATAAACTTTTCTTCTGCCACACAACTTTTTCACTAGATGTGTAACATGTTCACGTATACGTACACTACACATGCATCACCTCCATTGTTTATTAGATTTTTTCAATTTCACTTTATTGACAATTCTTCGCAACATACAATTACACTGGTTTCAGTTTAGTAAACTGCTGCAAGTACATAGAGACTACAAATGAAATACAGGCTAATACATCCCTATAATTCTTTCAGGTATCTACAATCCCAGTGGTTTCCAGTTTGCTACTCCTTCATGTACACAATCGGTTAATAGGAATGAAATACAGGCAAATATATACTTATAATTTTTTCAAATATATACAATCAACATGATTTCACTATATACGCCTTCATGTACACAAACGTTCCCAAGAAGTGATGCACACAAAAATATATATGGATTGCGTTTTCAAATGTATACAATCACATTGATTTAAGCTTTGCATTCCTGGATGTATAACAATTGGTTATGAGAAATGATATACATGCAAACATAAACGGGTTTTCGCACATATAACTTTAGCGAATACTTAAAAAACCAATACAATGATTAGAAGCAGAATAAGGTAAAAACGAACACAAAACTGAGTCAGGACACACAAAAAACAAAAGAGTAATGCATAAATATGGCTAATGACACACCTGAGTCAATTTATGCCAAATGTCCCAGCCATTTTGGCAACCGACTCAAATGTAATGGAAAAACTCGTGCTGCATTGAAAATAGTGAACTTCTGGAATATTTAGGAGAGGAAAAATATTTGGTCACGTGGCTGCCTTCTGAACTTCCTGGAATGCCGTCTGGTGTTGTATGTGAAAAAATTTACTTTAAAAGCGCCACTCCTTCTTTCTATACGAAACTCGGTCTACGTGTTACGTAACCAGAGCTTAATTTGGGCGAGTTGGTTCATCGTGGTAGTGTGCTAGTCAAAGCGCGACAACTTCAGGAAGAGACAGACAGGACAGGAAAGAGCACCAACTGTCAACTGAATTTATTGAATGTGATACGAGTGCTTTTATACGGAATACAACAACCGTGTTCAAGCGTGACGAAACGTGTGAGCACTACAAAATAATCTTAATTATGAAAATAATGCTCCCTCTCGAAAGGATAAGTGAACGTGTAGTGATGCACTGATCATTGGTTTACCTGATAAAAATACTTCTACAAACGTTAAATTGGCATTAAGTAAACCTGTTCTCGTGACGAATGGTGCAAGATTGACTATTCCTGTTGCTGTTTAGTACACACGCTTTTGAAAGATTGGAAGGGGTGGAAAACAACACGTTAATATCATATCTGCAGGCTACTTTTTTTAATTGTGAGACACGTGATGTGGTATAACATGCAAAGGTTGTGGTCATTGTTTTTTGTTGGTCCTGTCTTCTTTAACTTTCTTTATGCAGGAGGGTTTTGCAAACGGGTGTGATGATTCTGTTAAAATATTCAGCATCTTTTAGTCTTTTTTTATTCTGGTTTTTAAGCCTAACCTCACATTTGTGCTAACATGACTTCTGAAGAGTGGCCTGAATATATGTGGTATCCATTTCTCTTTCTACTAATTTTGAATACCCACTATCAAAAGGCAGAACATTCTTAGCACTTCTGGGCTGATAGCACCAGCCAATACCCCAACAGCATGATCACACTTGTTTGCAGAAACCCTCCTGCAGAAAGTAAAGTTAAAGGAAACAGGACCAAAAGAAAAAGAGAATGACCAATGACCTTTGCATGTTACACGGTACTACGTACATAAGGTGTCTCACAATTTTACGAAAAGAGCCAGCAGATATGACATTGTGGTTTTCCACCCCTTGTAAGCTTTCAAAAGTGCACATACTTACAGCAACAGGAATAGTTAATCTTGCACCATTCGTTACTAGAATAGGTTTACTGAATGCCAATCTAATATGTATGAGATACGGCTAACATGTGGAAAATTAAGCATACTATGACGACTCGGTTGTAGCGAGGTTTATTGGCCGTGAACTCGGGAACGAACAAGCGCAACGGACCCGACAAAGAAGCGCTCGTGCCAAGCAGATGATGATTGTCAGCCAGAACATATGATGATGATTGACTGCTGTTCAGATGAGGATGAAGCGCATAATAGATGCCTACACTGATTCCCCCCCCCCCCCCCGTGGAAGCGGCCAGCCTGGCCGCTGCGGGCGGGTAGTCAAGGTGACGAGGAACGCCGTGTGAAAAGCTTCATGCGGGAAACGTTGTACAATTTCGGTGCTGCGGTAACGGCGGTCAGTTGGCACGACAAGAGGCGTCACACGATAGTTTACAGGTGAAGTCTGCTCTAAAACAACATATGGGCCGATGAATCGAGGCTGGAACTTGTCGCAGAGACCAGGTGTGCGAATTGGTGTCAATAGCAGCACCTCGTCACCCGGTCGGAATGATACCACACGATGAGAGGTGTCGTAGACGGCCTTCCTTGCTTGTTGCGTAGCTTCCGTGTTCATACGAGCGCGCTGGCGGCACTGGGCAAGGCGAGAAATATATTCTTCGCAAGAAGATGGTGATGTAGGGCCATTGCTGGTGAAGAAGGAAACATCGATAAAGAAAGTAGGTGAACGTCCGTAAACGAGATAAAACGGTGAGTAGCCTGTTGTGCGCTGAACAGCGGTGTTGTAGGCGAAAGTGAGGAACGGTAGAAGTTTATCCCAGTTTCTGTGATCCGGTTGAATATATACGGCGATCATGTCGGCAAGGGTTCGATGAAATCTCTCGGTCAGACCATTTGTTTGAGGATGGTAGCTAGACGCCATCTTGTGTGTGGTACCAGAAACGCGAAGAACTTCACCCAAAAGCTGTGATAAGAACACCTTTCCACGGTCACTCAGAAGTACACGAGGTGCACCATGACGTAGTATTATGGCCTGAAGGACGAAGTCAGCAACTTCCGATGCTGAACCAGTAGCTACTGAAGTTGTCTCGGCGTAGCGTGTCATATGGTCTACGGCGGTGACTATCCATCTATTTCCAGCACCAGTAACAGGAAGGGGTCCATAAAGATCGACACCGACGACCTCGAAAGGTGTTGTAGGGCACGTCATTGGCTGTAACTGACCAGCTGGGGGAGATGTCGGAAGTTTGCGAAGTTGGCATGGAGAGCAGGAACCCACGTACTTTGCTACGCTGGTAGAAATCCCAGGCCAATAAAAGCGGCTTCGAATGCGGTCGTAGGTTTTTTGAAAGCCTAGGTGGCCAGCAGTTAAATCGTCATGAAAGGCGTTAAGTACATGATGTTGAAGAGCGCGTGGCAGAACAGGTACCCAGCGTGAGCCGTCAGGATGATATATGTGACGATACAGCACACCGTCCTGAAACTTGAAGTGCTCGAGTTGTCGACGAAGGCGTGCATTGGGTGGACGCGTAGCTCCTGAAAGGTGGTCTATAATGCGCCGACAATACGGGTAAGCCTGCTGGTGAGAACTGAAGGGTTGTTCATCGTCGATTGGCGGTTGGTACAGCGAGGCGAGCAAGGCAACAGAAGTGGGAGTCACGTCCGCACTGGTGTCGTTGGAGGTGGCAGCTGGAGTGTCGAACGACGCTGTAGGTAGTGGGCAACGAGAAAGAGCGTCGGCGTCTTGATGTTTTTTGCCCGATTTATAAATAATCTCAAACTGATACTCTTGCAGGCGTAAAATCCAACGACCCAAGCGTCCGGACAAGTTCTTCATTGTAGAAAGCCAGCATAAGGCGTGGTGGTCCGTTACGATGGTGAATTGACGGCCGTACAGATAAGGACGGAACTTTTGTATGGACCAAACCACAGCGAGGCACTCCTGCTCAGTGATGGTATAGTTTTTTTCGGTAGAAGTTAGCACTCGGCTAGCATATGCGATGACCCTTTCCCGTCCAGAGTTATCGCGTTGGAGGAGAACAGCACCTATACCGCAGCCGCTGGCGTCGGTATGCAGGAGTGTTGGGGCGGTGTCATCAAAATGGCAGAGTACAGGCTCTGACGTCAAAGCTTTCTTCAATAGGTGAAACGCCGACTGACATTCCTCGGACCACACAAAGGGTGCATTAGATGCAAGTAGTTTGTGAAGTGGCGCAGCTATTGTAGCGAAATTTTGTATGAAGCGACGAAAATATGATGCGAGGCCAAGAAAACTTCGCAAATCCTTAAGTCTTGTGGGGCATGGAAATCGAAGGACGGCAGCGATCTTTTCGGGATCAGGGCGAATACCGTCCTTGCTGACGACATGACCGAGAACCTTGATCGATTTGGTGGCGAAACGGCACTTCTTAGTGTTGAGCTGCAGACCCGCACCGGCGAGGCATGTTAGGACGTCATCCAAGCGGCTCAGGTGCTGAGAAAACGTTGATGAAAAGATGATAATGTCATCAAGGTAGCAGAGACACGTCTTCCATTTCAGACCACGCAGGACGGTGTCGATCATGCGTTCAAACGTCGCGGGCGCATTGCAGAGCCCGAAAAGCATCACGTTAAATTCGTATAGGCCATCGGGGGTTGCAAATGCCGTTTTTTCTTTGTCGTCATCGTGCATGGGAATTTGCCAATATCCCGAACGCAAATCAAGGCTTGAAAAGTATTCGGCGCCTTGCAGTGAATCAAGGGCGTCGTCGATGCGTGGCATGGGGTATACGTCCTTGCGTGTGATGTTGTTAAGTGCCCGGTAATCAACGCAAAAGCGCACGGAGCCATCTTTTTTCCGTACCAAAACAACAGGGGATGACCAAGGGCTAGTTGATGGACGAATTATTTCTCGTTGGAGCATGTCAGCGACGTTTTCCTCGATGATTTTTCGCTCAGCGAGAGACACGCGGTACGGGCGGCGATGTACAATAGATGTTCCCTCCGTCTGAATGCGATGCGCTGCAGTGGTAGTTCGGCCCAACGTTGAGGAGCAGGTGTCGAAAGAATCGGCGTGTTTTGTTAATAACGCAAGCAACTGCTGCGCCTGCATAGCTGTTAAGCCATCACTGATAAGAGCTGTGAAGGGAGAGGATGAGGCAGGCTTACTCATAGAACGGTCGTTGGTAGAGGCAGGGTTAAGTGGCGTGACGCTGACAGGCTCAGCATCCACAACACAGGCTACTGCAGTGCCCTCTGGCAGGAGAACTTTCTCTGGCGTTTCATTCGTAGCAATGACGAGCGCGGAGCCATGGTGAAAGCGTACGACACCTGATGCAAGGGCTATGCCTTTTGCGACGCAAGTCGACGAAGGGGACACCAAGACGTCACCGTGGTCGATGTCCTTAGAAATCAGGGTCACAATTCGTTCTTGGTGTGGCGGTAGTTCGAGATCTTCGCGAGCGAACAGGCGTAGAGGCTTGTAGACGCCTTCGTCAAACATGGAGTCCGTATTAGTTAGGTGCAGAATCCGTTCACCACAACATATAGCGGCTGAAGAAGAAGATAGGAAGTCCCACCCTAGAATCAGCTGGTGAGAGCACCGGGTAAGCACAGTGAACTCGATGTAATGCAAAATGTCATCAATAAACACACGAGCAGTACAAAGAGCAAAAGGGCGGATAGCGTTCCCCTGGGCTTCGACTAGATTGGGTCCATTATAAGGTGTCATTACTTTCTTCAGGCGTTTGCACAAATCATACCTAATCACAGAAACTGTAGCACCGGTGTCCACCAAAGCGTCCACGAGAACTCCTTCCACCGTAACAGAAACCATGTTGAACGGGCGTGCTGGAGGAATATGAGTCCTACTGTTACATGCAGTTTCTCCTCCGAAAACTGCAACATTTAGTTTTCCGACCGGTTATCAGTAGTAAACGAGGCTGGCCGAAGAGGAGAGGAGGTGCGACGGAAGGGCGAAGGTGATCGGCGTTGGCTTGAACGGTAAGTGTTCCGCGTCTCAGTCGACGTGGGCGGAGATGGAGACCGCTGCTGTCTAGATGAATAACTCCGAGCGTAAGAGTCCCCTCTGGAAAAGTCCCGTTCGCGCATGTCGTACCCGCGACGCTCGTCCTGCTGGCGCTTGCGGCAGAAGCGCGATATATGGCCACGATATCCACAGTAAAAGCATGTTGGGCGAGACGGGCGCCAAGGCGGGTAGTAGAGGGCGTTCGGCACACCGGGAGATAGCGCACTCAAGTGGACTGACGGAGGTTCGGGTTGGATTGGCCGGAAGTGGACCGGTGGTGCAGCAGCAACCGGCGTGAATGATGGCAGCGGTGAAGTAGAGTTTACGTTGCGAGGAGGCGCGGCCGCAACTTGCGCGTACGTTGGAGGGCTAGACGGAGGTGGCTGGACGTAGGCTGGACCGGTGAATGATGTTAGTTCCTCCCTTACGATGTCACGGAGGGCCATGCTTGAAGGCTGTGTGACAGATGGAGAAGGTTTTGAGATACCCATTGATTGAAGTTCTTCTCGTATGATCTCCCGTATCATGTCACGCAGGTCCCGGTCTGCGGCACGGTGTTCACTATTGCCCGACTGAAGGCGAACAGAATCAAGTTCATCGAGACGCTGACACGTAGAGATGACGTCCGTGACAGTAGAAGGATTCTGGGCAACAAGGGCATTGTAGGCAATGCTTCCGATGCCCTTCAGGATGTGGCGCAGTTTGTCCGACTCGGACATCGAAGAATTGACGCGCCGGCAAAGCGCAAGGATATCCTCGATATAAGAAGTGTATGACTCGCCGGGATGTTGTTGGCGAGTATCTAGGGCCCTCCTCGCTAGAGCGGATCGAACGGCTGGTGTGCCGAATACTTGGCGAAGCTGCTGCTTGAAGGCAGGCCAGTCGGTGAGGTCGATCTCATGGTTCAAGAACCATGTCTTGGCAACGCCCGTGAGATAAAGCGATACTCTGCGGAGCTTGTTAGAGTTGTCCCAGTGATTAGTTGCGCTGACCCGCTCGTAGTTATCGAGCCAGTCCTCCACATCTTCGCCGCGGAGACCAGCGAAGATCGGAGGGTCACGCTGGTGGTTTACGATGTAAAGAGGAGGGGCTTGCGGCGCAGAGACGGCTTGCGGCGCAGAGACGGCTTGCGGCGCAGAGACGGGAGCCGAAAGGGCATCCACCCACTCACTCTGAGACATGTTGGCGGACTGAGGGTCCAAGCGGCGGCCTGAACGGAGCTCCAGCGAGTAGGCGTTGTAAGTAGAGGTACTGGGAACGTCAATCCACCTCCACCACGTATGACGACTCGGTTGTAGCGAGGTTTATTGGCCGTGAACTCGGGAACGAACAAGCGCAACGGACCCGACAAAGAAGCGCTCGTGCCAAGCAGATGATGATTGTCAGCCAGAACATATGATGATAATTGACTGCTGTTCAGATGAGGATGAAGCGCATAATAGATGCCTACAATAGGTCAAACTGGGCAATGCTTCAATGATCAAACAAGACAGCATGCTTTTGTTAAGAAGGGTTATAGTGGTCTCATGGCCGGACACCGTAAAGAATGTGAGTGTAGTCCTAGAATTCATAAAACACGGCTTTTGAAAAAAAAGCAAGCAGAAAAAATGAGAGATTTTAAACTCTTTATCAGGAAGGCCAAGGGTCAATGCATCAGTACACCTTCACCTATCTTTTCCGAAAAAGAGTATTCGTTTCTCGGTTAATATTATTTTGTCAGGGTCACACATGTGTTGTTGCAGATGAGCCCTGTTCTTGTGCTCAGTATAAAAACGCCCGTAGCACCTTCAATAAAATTCAGTTGACAGCGCTCTTTCCAGTCCTTTTTGCGATAAGATTTTTATTATATAATGAATTTCATTTTCTTACAATTTAGGTATAATGATGAGTTTTCATTGTATCACAACATGGAGCAAATTGCATTTGTATACGTACAAAAATCACAATTTTGTGAAATTTGTGATATTTTCTCGTATATTTCAGCAGCTTGAGAGGCCTAAAAATATTTTTTCCTTAAAGTATACCTTCTGTGGAGTAAGTATTCACTGCTCAGATATTCATACTAAGTGCAATATTGCAATAAAAATGCAAACATAACACATTTTGGCTTTATTCTAGGAAGCGAATGTGGCGCAAAAATTGCACTAATAATATTGATCTTCAAATACCTTACAGAAGCACATTTACTCAACAGGTATACCGAATTTGCTTTAGAAAAAATAACCTGTAGTTTGAAAACAAAATTTTCCACAAACAGCGCACAGACGGCATTATGCCAGGAAGTTATAAGCCAGCCACATGAACAAAACTTTTTTCTCGCTGAAATATTCTAGCAGTTCACTGTTTTCAACGCAGTAAGTCAGCACATCGTTTTTTCATATACATTTCAGATGGTCGCCAAAGTGGCTGGGACGTTTGGCATGGAATCGTCCAGCTATATTTAAGCAAAATAACTTACACAAATAACAATATTTGTTCATCGACCATGACCACATTAGAAAAAGTTGTTCAGGCATTGTGACACTAAATTTTTCAGCGTCGTACTGCCTGAACAACTTCTTTGATAAACTCCAAACTCAAGCCGAGAAAAAGCCGCTCAATCACGGTGGTTGTTGAAGGTGGGGCCGGGGTAGACTACGCAGGACGTCAGGGGCACCCTCTCATCCAGTAATAAGTGCAAATATAGCTTCTCATAAAATGGATGTTTGTGCTGTTCCCGCAGCACCATATATGAAGAATGTGTAGTGTATATCCTTTAAAATGGCGTGTAATTGAAATTAAAAAAACTCGAAGCATACAATCCATACATTCCAATTATTTCGAATGATAAAGATAAGATAGTTTTCCAGCATACAGCAAATTCCCGAATCGGGGTGAACTGTAAGACTACAGCTCAAAAATGGCACTTACGAAAGCCTGAACTCACCTGAGAATCAGAGAGAGAGAAATAAATAAAAGGAAGAGACAGGGAACCTAAGAATCAAATTTCTTATAGGGTAATCAAATTTCTTATAGGGTAACGAGCCAGTGTGAAAAACAATTCTTAAAGTACTACATTCAGAACATGTAGCATTAATCAAAACGCACAAGAAACTTACTTCTTCATGTACAAACAGTGAAGGCATCTCTGCTTTTTCTTTTGCATGAAAACAAATGATCTTGGGCGTGGCACTAGCGAAGAGGTCTGCAAAAAAAGTAAGAGATTTACTGACTTCAATCACGCCTCTAACAATCTGAGGAATTTTCACAATTCAGCAATCAGTGCGATTCTGACTGCCTCTCAAGGGCATCAAAAATGAACAATTTTCTCGTTCCTTCTACCCTCACAAGAAGCTCCGTCAATGGCACCTAATACAAATTTGACGTTGTTCTTCCTATTTGCCTGCTTTCTAGACGTAGGGCTTCGAACATGTATTTTGTGCACCTAATCTAGCACAGAAATTCGTCATCTATAATTCAATCATCTTAATTCATTGTAATTTGATAAAAGATGTGATAGCTCGTCCAGTTTTTAAAGAGTTGCGAGCCTGCAATAGGCACTGCCTAGCACGTATGAAAGTATTTCTTTTTAAAAAAAAATTTCAAAGCTTGCTTTCAGAAAAAGCGTCTGGCATATTTTGAAAGTCAAGCAAGCCCATCCTCTGATGGCAATCAGGGGCACACTATTAGCGATTATTGACTACGGGATTTACAAACGTAACCCGTGCCTAAATACTCAGTTAAATACAATCAAGCAAGTAAGAGCGCTCGAACGACACCAACGCGCGCGGACGCCGACTACGTTGCAGCAGCCATGGCTTATGCTAGAGCTACTGCACAATGCTGCAACAGTCTCGTATACTCTCTAGATTCTGTTATAACGCCGAACGTTATCGCAGATAAAAGCGAAGCACGAAAACAGCAAACAGAAACGAGGGAAAACAACGCACGGCGATGGCCACAACAACGCGCCTTTGGAAGTCTGCTAGATCTTTCCCTGTTGCTGGTGGCACTTGTCCTAAATAGCCTAAAAGATCGAGGCGCACGTGCTGGGAGCATCGCGACATATCAGCATCTCCAACTTTACCATCTTTAAGCAAAAAAAAAGCCAATTCGTACAGTGCGCCTCTGTACATAATTTTTTTCTTTTTCTTTCTTTTTTTACGCTTACGCCTACAGAAGCACGCTGCACATTTGAGTATTAATAGAAATGTTATTACGATGTAGCCTAAAGCGCATCTTGAAACAATATCAATCACCCTGAGCAGTGTAGAGACAACGTGCCATCAGCAACGAATCGCGCCCTCGTTAAGTGATCGCATCACTCACTGTATGAGTGATGCAGGCACTTACACAACATCGCGCATTGCAGTGTTAAGTCACACGTTTAATCGGGCATCTGCAACAGGCTCGCGAACGCATGCTGTTGAAAATGGCTGGCAGCCTACTTCATCAGAGCTGCTGTAGGCGCCCAGCTAGCGCTGTATGATTACTACCTACGAAAACAGTACACTCACCGTTAACAGGCCCACGTTGTCCGTGTCCGCCGCTCCATGAATATTCCTTAATCCAAGCGTCACTTCGAACACGGTGTCATGCGTGACCACCACTGAAGATGCGCCTGTTCGCTAGAACTCACACAGCAACCAAGACCCCAGACCAACGCAACGCATTTGAAAGACCGATCAGACAGAGAGAGCAACGTTGAGAGAGAGAAGGAGGAGGCACTGGCGGCGGCGTCGCAGCTGTCGGCACAGGTGTTCGGTGACGCAACTATTTGCTTATCTACACCGCCGTTGTGGGGGCAACGCTGGCCGGGGTGAGCGGGGGGGGGGAGCTGGAAACCCTCCAAGACGGCGCTGAAAGGCAAACGCTATGGCGCATATGTTAAATTTACGTTGTTAATATAAACGATGGTTGTGCATAAGTGCAGTGACAGCTTTCTGTGTGAATTGGTCATAACCCACGTTTTCGAGCGTAGGAGCGACTCAGCGGACCTAATCAGCTACCACAGCAAGTTCGTAAGCAACGATGAGGTACGAAAATGTGCAGCTGTTTTTCATTTACTGAATAGTCCGTGTACAGTGCGTTGGCCACCGCCATTCCTTAAGCCACCTTTCTTATAGACTCCCAGTCTGAACAGGTGTGAGACCTTAAACACTAAGAAGCAGTTCCCCCCCCCGCACAGACACACACGAAATTCGAGGGCGCATGGGCTGATACACACATACTTATTCACAAGCGCACACACATACACGTATACACACATACGCCCCACACACACGCGCGACCGTAAACGCACGCATGCATGGGCGCACACATGTGCACAGGCACGCTTAACACAATTTAACACAAGCACGGACTCGCACATACACGCGCACGCACACATGCACGGGTGTACACACAATCGCGCTTACATGCGAACACATGCGCATGCTCACGCACACACACCCATACTGGGGCGAACATTATGTTCCTGTATATATTCCATAGCAAACATGTAGCTTATAACCAACGCTAAGGTGAGCTTTCGTAACGTGGATTGCAGTTAATTGCCATTATAGATGAAACGCGATTTGCTTCTGCTGGCATTCTGCTGTATTCGGAGAGCACCTTCACACATTCTAAGTCTAGGCCGTCATTTAACGCAAGGTCCACATATTCGTGCAGTATCTACGCTGCTCGGCCGCCAATCCAAAGGTCGTGGGTTCAATGTCGGCCGTGGCAGTCGAATTAAGGCGCAGGCAAAAAGGCAGAAGCTGGTGTACTGTGCGATATCAGCACTCAATAAAGAACACCAAATGGTCAAAACCTCTGGAGCTTTCCACTACGACGACCCTCATAATCATATCGAGGTTTTTGAGACGTAAAATCACAAATATTTTAATTATGTGTTCTTCCTATGCTCCATATTCCATCTGACGAATCGTCACCCTCACCCTTGTCAGGCACAAAAGCACCCTTAGAGCCTATTTAAGCATGCTATCGAGGCAAGCACCTAAACAAAAGGGTGCTTTTTTAATAGACCATTTATGGGTGTTAAAGGGTGTTGCAAAGGGTGCTTTCTAGTAAAAAGCACCTTTTTTACACCCTTTTGGGTGTGAAAATTTTTACTGTGTATCTGACTGAAAAAGTTTGCTACGTCATACTCGCTGGGCGTAACCTCCTTGGTTTTCGAAAGGTTTAGCGAGCGTTCGGCCGCAGTGCCATGAATACAGTGGACTAGTATATACAATGAACTCGAGGTGGTTAAAGGTGGGAAGTGGATCCCAAGCGCAAGCCGTAAGAAAGTGTGCGTGTGCCACCTCTCGTTTAGTCCTTGGAATGTCCGCTGGATGGCGGTGCTTATATATGTGGAATATATGATGAAAAGATGCGAGATGGTGGTACTTGTAGTGTTGAATAGATGGACGAACGGACACATAGACAGATGCATGGATGGACGCATGAACGGACGCAGGGGCGGCTGCATGGACGAACGCAGGGACGGACACACGAACAGACGCACGCATGGACGGGCTGATGGACGCATGGACGGTCACACTGACGAACGCATGGACGGATGGAAGCAAGAACGAATGGACGGACGAATTCATCGCCCCACTCTCCATCATTCACTCCGTGGATATGCTGCCATTTTTTTGTGAGGTCTGCGAAGCAGTGAGCCTAGTGTGCGCGATTTGGCTAGTGGCGCGGGCTCGAGAAGCAACGTCCTGAGCATACGCCATTGGTTCGGTGGTATCAGAAACAAGGAGTGTGTCGAATGGTAACGCTGACGCTGGGTTGCAACCGTACAGAAGAAAGAACGGAGAATAGCCGGTGGTGTCGTGCCTTGACGAATTGTATGCAAACGTATAGGACGGAAGCGTTGCGTCGCAGTCAAAGTGGTTAGAAGAGACGTACACGGACAACATGTCTGTAAGAGTTCGGTTGAGTCGCTCTGTGAGACTGTTGGTCTGCGGAGGGTATGCAGTAGTAAGATGATGTTTGGTAGAGCAGCTACGGAGGATTTCGCCGAGAACTTTTGCGAGGAAGCGGCGGCTACGATCCGTCAGGAGCTAGCGCGGAGCCCTATGCCGCAGAATGACGTCATTCAGTAGAAGGTCTGTGACGTCTGTAGCGCAGCTACTTGGCAAGGCACGAGTTATAGCTTATCTGGTCGCATTGTCAGTTGCGACAACGATCCATTTGTTGCCTGACACGGACGTCGGGAAAGGACCGTGCAAGTCGAGACCAACGCGGAAGAATGGCTCTGGGGGAAAGTCGATAGGTTGGAGCAGGCCAGCCGTACGGAGAGCAGGACGTTTGCGACGCTGGCAGCGCTCGCAAGCAGTCACATAGCGGAGCACAAATTTATACAGGCAAGGCCAAAAGAACCGTTGCCGCACGCGGTGATAGGTGCGTGAAAACCCCAGGTGTCCTGCCGTTGGAGCATCATGCAGATGTTGAAGAATGGTCGCACGTAGGTGTCGGGGAATAACTAGCAAAATTTCTGGGCCTCAGGCTTCATGTTGCGGTGATACAGAATTTCGTCGCGGAGGACATATTGATGGAGCGAAGGGTTGGAATGTCCTGAAGATATTCGCTCAATGACCGTCTTGAGGGTTGCGTCCTGGCGCTGCTCTGTACCAATGTCGCACAAATCGGATATGGTGAGCACACAAGAATCGCTCTCATGAACAATGAGGCTAGCAGGGTCCACTGGATAGCGCGAGAGACAATCGGCATCTTAGTGCAACCTGCCAGAGTTATAAATTACGTTGAAGTTATACTCCTGAAGACGTAGAGCCCAGCGACCTAGGCGATCAGTTGGGTCCTTGAGCGACGACAACGAACACAGAGCGTGGTGGTCCGTAATAACTGAAAACTCCCGGCCATAGAAGTAGGTGCGAAATTTCGCTACAGCCTAGACCAACACAAGACACTCGCGCTCCATTATCGAATAGTTTTACTCAGATGTTGAGAGAAGGTGGCTGGTATACGCAATAACACGCGTTTGGCCACCCTGGTGTTGAGCGAGGACGGCGCCGATGCCGTGAGCACTGGCGTCTGTGCGAACTTCAGTCGTCGCGGACGGGTGGAAGTGAGCCAGTATTGGTAGTGAAGAGAGCAGGTCGATCAGCATGGCAAACGCAGCTGTTTGGTCTTGGCCCCACGAGAACGGCGCGTACTTTTCGAGAAGATTAGTTAGTGGTCGTGCAAATTGTAGCGGAATTGCGTATAAAACGTTAAAAGTACGAGCATAAGCACACAAAACAACGAACATCTTTGGTCGAAGAAGGCAGAGGAAGGTTCTTCACAGCGCTAATCTTGTCTAGGTCTGGTTGTCACCGGACCCTGACAAGTAGTCACCGTCAGGAAGAGCTGGGGATATTGTTAAGGCCACAAACGTGGTGGCTTGCGGTTCAAGCCGAACATAATCTACAGCGCACAAGCAGTGTGACGGTGAGAATGGTACAGCCCCAAGTCGAGGCAGTTCAAGTTGGAGAACGCCGGCCGCACAGTCGATGAGAGCGGAATCAGTGAACAAGAAATCCAATCAAAGTATCAGGTCATTGGGGCACTGCTCAATAACTGCAAAGAGAACAGATGTGGGGTGATGGCGATTGTGATGTGTGCGGTGCACATTCCTGTGATGGCATCCTTCTTCCGTCGGTGACAAGTATGATGCTAGGAGCAGCCGGTGTAAGCACTTTCTTAAGGCGGCGATGAAGTCAGGCACTCATCACCAAAATATGCGCCCCAGTGTCAATAAGTGCAGAAACAGTCAGGCCGTCAACGTCGACGTCGATCAAATTTTGTTGTGTCGGCAGTACAAGGAGAGGATTTGAGGTTGGTATCAAAGATGCAGCTTCACCTCTAAGAGCTGCACCGCTTAGTTTTCCTGGTGCGAATTGAGCGGGGAGGTCGGGCGTCGTCGTAGAGTAGAAGGAGACGACAGGCGACGTTCCGGCGGTGAACGAGACTGATGATGTCGAGGCGATGGTCAGCGGCTGTGCTGCGTATCATGGGCATCGAAGGCGTAGGGTGGAAGGCGGCGGTAGTTGTCGGTGATCGGCGCAGGGGGCTGGAAAAGGCAGTAGCTGTTGGCGCAGCGAGCAGTGTTATACTGGGTTCGGGACGAAGACCAGTGGTCATGGCAATACCATATGACATGACCTATGCGGCGGCAGTTAAAGCAGATCGGACGATCATCCGCACTTCTCTATTTGGCCAGATTTGGAGAGCGTAGATAAGACCGTTCCTGGGGCGGTGACCTGGGACGAGGCGGCGAGCTTGAACGGAAGCTATTTGGTCGAGACTGAGCAACCGCGCACACATCGAAGCCCAAACTGCTGAGTCCTTCCCGCACAATTGACTGTACCAAGCAAACCTGAGGTACTTGCGAATCGATGTCGCCGTTGGCGGGAAGAGCAGGTGTAATTGCTTCGATTTCCCGCTGGACGATTCGCGTAATTTCAGACGCCGGTGAAGGCTGCCGACGAGTGGTCCATTCATCTTCGCAGGATGACGTTTCAGAGGCGTTCCGCAGTCAAGTGAGTGATCTTGAAATGCGCCTGCTTTTAGCCAGCTCAAAACGGCAGCATTCCTTAATAATTTCCTCGACGGTCACACAGTTTCGTCACATTAGCAGGTTGAGCGCATTGCCCGCTATCCCCTTGAGGACATGGCTTACCTTATCAGACTGCGACATGTCGTTGTCGACTTTACGACATAGAGCCAGCACGTCCTGTATATAAGAGACATACGGCTCTGTGGACGTCTGAGCACGTATAGACAACTCCTTCTTCGCAGCCGCCTTTCGACCAATGGGCTTCCCAAATAAGTCGCGCAGCTTCTTCTTGGAGGTGTCCCAACTGCCGATCTCCTCCGCATGGTTCTCGTACCAGACTTTGGCCATGCCTTTCGGGTAAAACAGCACGTTGGCCAGCATGAGAGTCGGGTAATACCGGTTGAGCGCACTGGTACGTTCGCAGTCGGCTATCGAGTCGTCGACATCAACTTCGTACGCACTACAGAACGTTCCTAGATGTTTCGGATGCTTCAGCACGTACGTGGGTGGGGGTGGGGCCGGTGGAGGCGTGTCCGTGGATGGTGCAGGTGCTGGTGGAGAGGTGGCCGTGGGATCATTCCCGTGTTCCACCATGGAAACTCCAATTTGACGACCACTGCGGAGCTCCGTTGGATAGCGCTTTGTAACCCAGCACGTCCACCAATTTGTTACGGTGGATTACAAGCACACCGAAGAAAGAAATGAGTGTATTACGAATATTTACAAGTAGGTGAGAATCACCAGGGCTGCCAGCCTTTCGCGCGCTCAGTCCGCTTTTTCCGCTTCGGTAAGTCTACGATGGTGGGGCCATGCCCCTGCCTCGTTACAATTTATATATATATATATATATATATATATATATATATATATATATATATATATATATATATATATATATATATATATATATATACGGTGGGTGATGGCGATGCCAGAGGCAAAATGCAGTCCAGCTGAGAGTGTCCATATAATTGCTATCACTATAAACAGGTTGTATATCCATAGAAGGAAGAAAGGGTACAAAATTCCTGGATGTATGGATAAATCTCTACAGGGTGCATCACTATCGCCGTACGGTGCAACTTCGCGTAGCTCGCACAGCAGCCAATTGAAGGGCAGCTGCACCGCTAATGCCATCTAGTGTACTTTCACCCAGCCGCCACATTCTAGGTAACATGGCCGGTCTGGAGGCATGTGCTGGCTTCCTTTACGGCCTGCGCATGGAGGGCTGTTTCTACCTATGACCGCAATCTGGTGGGGGCGCTCCGAGCCAACTCACCGCTGGCTATTGCGGAGGCTAGCGCGCGCGATGGCGACCATAGCTCAAGAAAGAAAATGTCATAAACCACATCTGCTACGCTTTCAAAGAGCCTGTTTCTTTGCCGAGTGGAGCATTGGGGTGACGCGTGCTGACAGGTAGATTGCCACTATCCCTCAAGAGGAATGTATATAACAGCTGTATCTTGCCGGTACTTAGCTACGGAGCAGAACCCTGGAGACTTACAAAGAGGGTTCAGCTTAAATTGAGGACGAGGCAGCGAGAAATGGAAAGAAAAATGGTAGGTGTAACGTTAAGAGACAAGAAGAGAGCAGAGTGGATTAGGGAACAAACGGGGGTTAAGGATATCATAGCTGAAATCAAGAAGAAGAAATGGACATGGGCCGGGCATGTAGCGCGTAGACAGGATAACCGCTGGTCGTTAAGGGTAACTGACGGGATTCCCAGAGAAGGCAAGCAGGTTAGAGGATACAGAAGGTTAGGTGGGCAGATAAGATTAAGAAGTTTGCGGGTATAAATTGGCAGCAGCAAGCACAGGACTGGGTTAACTGGCGGAACATGGGAGAGGCCTTTGTCCTGCAGAGGACGTAGTCAGGCTGATGATGATGATGTTGATGTGCTGATTAGTCATGGTGCACAATTTTGAAAGGCAAGATTTTGCATAGGGCAAACAGGTGGATGTTTTGTTGAACACGCAAAAAAGCACAACCTGAATGTACTAAACAACGCTGGTGGCTTCCTAGCCAAACACTGCAAATGCTGCGGCTGCACATCGAATTTCGATGCAACCAAAGTTCTGAAAAGAACCAAAGATGGGACTGAACGCGAGTTTGTTTAAGAGCTTTCATTGGAAAAGCTGCCGATCAATGTGTAAGCGCACCTTCAGCTACACTAACGAATGCTAAAGTTGACTTTTTAGGTGATTTTGTCTCAAGTGTCGTTTCACTTTCTCCTGCATTTTCGTTTGTTCTTGATTTTTTATTCTTCTCGACACTTGTTTTTTTTTTACATAAATCAGACAAACTAAATGTTTCTTTTTTTTACTGAGCGTCATTTTTCACCCAGGTGCCGGATCGTTCTGATCTATTTTGGTTCGTTCTTAGTTACACTTTATTGCTTGTGTATGGTTCTGGATTTCTACAGCTCGGATTTCGCCTAAAGTGCAAGTGGCGTGTTGGTTTCAGTAACTAACACCAATACATGTTCTATAGGTTGTTAAGTATTGTTGTTTCATCTTCACATGCTTTCCGTGTGTATTGTTCACTTCTTTTTCAGATATCCATCTTTACTTATCGTAATGAACGTGTTCGATTCATGCACGGTATTTATACTCTGATATTTCATACTAATTGAGCAAAGGAGAACAATAATTACTTGAGGATATTTATATATTTAACTAAAAATTGATTATGAACTTTGAACCTTAGCATCAACGTATTGTTTCAAAAGATCTTTGAATTTAGGAATTATTTATGCTGCAATGATATGCTGAGCAGTTTGTTATGAAATCGTATGAGTTTAAGGTATTTAAACATCGTTCCCAGAGGTGGTCTCTCAAAGTGTTAAGGTGATTTTAGTACAAACAGCGTTTTCTGAAACCTTTTGAAACCTGTTCCTGAGGCTCTGTATATTGTCACGGGGTCGTGACGTGGCCGAAGACAGGAGACTTCGTGTTAGGATTTAACTGTTTATTTGGGCGAACCTGTGCCCGGTAAACTGAAAGTCCAATTACAGCAGCAGTCTCGCACAGATAGCAGTCTCGGACTGATAGCGGCGAACGGAGCGTCGGCCTTCGATCAACAACTGACAAGCGGCGAAGCGCGTCGGCATTTATACTCTTGCCGTCGAATGTTCTAGCGTTATCGCTGGCGGTGGCGTAGCTTCCAGAACAATCTGTACCGTTCGCACAGTGGGCGTGATCTTATCGAAACGATCTACTACAGTCCGGAACCTTCTAGAAAACTGCAGGCGCGGTTTGCGCTGAGAATCGTGCGGTGTTTTCGGACGATAACAAAACTTGGGAAATGGAACGTGGCATTGCCCCCCTCTGAAAAAAAGGCATCGTCCCGATGCTTTAACTAAAGATGAAAGTACAATAATAATGCAAGAAAGTACAATGAATAAATTACGATACAACAATAATACAAAAAAAAACACTAGTTCCGTTTGTTAACGCGCATGAAACGGCTTGAGGCGCGCGACATGCACGACTTCAGGTCGCGATCGGCGTCGTTGAGAGTTCGTGATGCCGTCGGGGACAACCTCGTAATCAAGTGGGCCGAGCCGTCGAACCACCCTGTACGATCCGAAGTACCGTCGCAGAAGCTTTTCACTTAGTTCACGTCGGCGTATCGGCGTCCACACCCAAACACGTTCACCGGGCTGGTATTCCACGAAGCGTCGTCGTAGGTTTTAACGGTGGCTGTCGGTCGTTTGTTGATTCTTGATACGGAGACGCGCAAGTTGTCGGGCTTCTTCGGCGCGTTGAAGGTACTCGCTCACATCGAGGTTTTCTTCGTCGGTGACGTTGGGTAACATGGCATCGAGCGTCGTTGCCGGGCTCCTTCCGTAGACCAATTTGTATGGCGATATCTGCGTCGTCTCCTGAACCGCCGTGTTGTATGCGAAGGTCACATACGGAAGAATAGCGTCCCACGTCTTGTGTTCGACATCGACGTACATTGACAGCATGTCGGCCATCGTCTTGTTAAGCCGCTCGGTGAGGCCGTTAGTCTGTGGGTGGTACGCTGTCGTCCGGCGGTGGTTTGTTTGGCTGTATGCCAAGATTGCTTGAGTTAAGTCGCCAGTGAATGCCGTTCCTCTGTCGGTGATAAGGACCTCTGGGGCGCCATGACGTAGGACGATATTTTCGACGAAGAATTTAGCTACTTCGGATGCACTGCCTTTTGGCAGGGCTTTTGTCTCGGCGTAGCGGGTGAGGTAGTCGGTAGCTACCACGATCCACTTGTTTCCGAGAGTCGACGTGGGGAACGGCCCCAGTAGGTCCATACCAATCTGCTGGAAAGGTCGGCAAGGTGGATCAATTGGCTGCAGAAGTCCCGCTGGCCTTGTCGGCGGTGTCTTGCGTCGCTGACAGTCCCGGCATGTTCTCACATAACGAGTGACGTCGGTGGTAAGACGTGGTTAGTAGTACATTTCTTGTATCCTCGCGAGCGTGCGAGAAACACCGAGGTGCCCTGCCGTCGGATCGTCGTGAAGGGCCTGCAGGAGTTCTGGTCGCAGAGCTGAAGGCACCACAAGAAGGTACTTAGCTCGAAGCGGTGAAAAGTTTTTCTTTTGTAGAAGACCGTTTCGTAGAAAGAACGACGCAAGTGCGCGCTTGAATATCTTCGGGACTTCGGCGGTCCTGCCTTCGAGGTATTCTATTAGGGCCTTAAGTTCCGGGTCGGCCCTCTGTCGTTCAGCGAAATCGTCGGTAGTTATCGTTCCTAAGAAGTAGTCGTCATCCGGGTCGTCGGGTAGCGGTTGGTCGACAGGCGCACGAGAGAGACAGTCGGCGTCGGAGTGTTTTTTGCCGGACTTGTAAATGACAGTAATGTCATATTCTTGAAGTCTCAGGCTCCATCGTGCGAGGCGACCAGAGGGGTCCTTCAAGGTGGCTAGCCAACACAATGCGTGGTGGTCGCTCACAACTTTGAAGGGCCTGCCGTAGAGGTAGGGGCGAAATTTCGACGTAGCCCAGATGATGGCGAGGCACTCCTTTTCTGTTGTGGAATAATTTGCTTCTGCTTTGGATAGCGATCGGCTGGCGTAACTAATAACCCTTTCAAGTCCGTCAGCCCTCTGCACAAGAACGGCGCCAAGACCTACGCTGCTTGCGTCAGTATGTATTTCTGTCTCGGCGAATTCGTCGAAATGGGCAAGTAACGGAGGCGTCTGGAGGCGATGTTTAAGCTCCTGGAAAGCGTGTTCCTGCGGCGTTTCCCACTTAAACTCCACGTCGGCCTTGGTAAGGTTAGTGAGAGGATCGGCGATGCGGGCGAAGTTTTTCACGAACCGCCTATAATAGGCACACAGGCCCAGAAATCGGCGCACGGCTTTCTTGTCAGTGGGCGGCGGGAAGTCGGCGATGGCGGCTGTTTTCCGTGGATCGGGACGAACTCCAGACTTGCTGATAACGTGCCCCAGAAACAAGAGCTCCTCATACGCAAATCTGCACTTTTCTGGCTTCAGTGTGAGTCCGGAAGTCTTGATGGCTTGAAGTACAGCTTCAAGGCGCCGAAGATGCTCGTCGAAACTCGAGGAAAACACGACGACGTCGTCCAAGTACACAAGGCAAGTCTGCCACTTCAATCCTGCCAGTACTGTATCCATAACGCGTTGAAACGTTGCAGGCGCTGAGCAAAGGCCGAAGGGCATCACCTTAAACTCGAAGAGGCCGTCCGGTGTTATGAACGCCGTCTTCTCTCGGTCTCTTTCGTCGACTTCGATTTGCCAATAGCCAGTCTTAAGGTCCATTGACGAAAAGTACTTGGCGTTATGGAGCCGATCAAGTGCGTCGTCTATTCGTGGGAGGGGATACACTTCCTTTCTTGTGATTTTGTTCAGGCGGCGATAATCGACGCAGAAACGTAGGGTCCCATCTTTTTTTCTTCACTAACACCACGGGGGATGCCCATGGACTCTTGGACGGCTGGATAATGTCATCCCGCAGCATTTCATCAACTTGTCTCTTCATGGCCTCACGTTCTCGCGTCGAAACCCTGTACGGACTCTGACGGAGTGGTCTGGCATTTTCTTCGGTTATGATGCGATGTTTCGTGATTGGGACCTGCCGAATTTTCGATGACGACGAAAAGCAATCTTCGTATTGCAGGAGCAGGGCCTTAAGCTGTTTTTGCTTATCGTTCGGAAGTCTGGGATTGACATCGAAAGCTATGGGAGGGGCTTGGTTCCTCTGAGCAGGTTCCGCAGAATCGGCGAGGGCGAAAGCACTGGTGGCTTCGACAATTTCTTCGATGTATGCGACCGTTGTTCCTTTGTTCACATGTTTGTACTCATTGCTGAAATTCGTGAGCAAAACCGTTGCTTTGCCTCCCCGCAGCTCTGCAATTCCTCTTGCGACGCAAATATTTCGGGTGACCAACAGATGCTGACTGCCTTCAACGACGCCTTTGAAGTCAGGTGATTCAGGAGCGCCGACTGAAATAATGACGCTTGAGCGAGGCGGAATGGTGACTTGTTCTTCCAGCACATTCAAGGCATGGTGTCCAGACGGCGTGCGCGGCGGCAGTGCTTCTTCTGTGGATAACGTTATCGACTTTGTTTTTAGGTTGATGACAGCAGCATGGAGGCATAAGAAGTCCATGCCAAGGATGACATCTCTCGAGCAACGCTGTAGGACTATGAAGTCTGTAGGATAAATACGGCCGTTAATGGTGACTCTCGCTGTGCAGATTCCTGCAGGCGTTACGAGATGACCTCCGGCTGTGCGGATTTCAGGGCCTTTCCAAGCTGTCCTAACTTTCTTTAACTTCGCGGCGAACGACCCACTGATGACAGAATAGTCGGCTCCAGTATCGACGAGAGCAGTCACACTGTGGCCGTCGATAAGAACGTCGAGGTCGCTAGTTCGCCGTCTCGCATTACAGTTAGGGCGTGGCGTCGGGTCACGGCTGCGTCGGCTTGTTCCGCTGCTTCCATGCTGCGTCGTCAGGCCACCTTCGGTAAATGAGCTTTCGCCGTCAGGGCTTTGCCTGGCTGGCGTTGTGTTCGGAAAGCTCCGTCGCGGCGTCGTCGTCGTCGGAGGATCTTCGGTAGTTCGTCGCACAGCAACCGCACCTCCACCGGTTGCTGCCCTTAGTTTCCCGGATACGGGCTAGAAGACCGGCCCCGCGTTGGGCCAGAGTACTGCCGGTGGTGCGGTGATGTGCGGCGGCTGGGCGACGGCGAACGCGAAGGGCTTCGTGGTGTCCACCGAGTTCCTGTCAGGTAGTCGGCGATGTCACGTGGTCGTTCTCCTGGCTGTGGACGCGGTGCATTGACGGCGAAGCCACGCAGTCCCATCTGTCGGTACTGGCAACGGCGGTATGTGTGTCCGGCCTCGCCGCAGTGGTAGCAGAGCGGGCGATGGTCAGGGGTGCGCCAGACGTCAGTCTTTCTCGGTGCACTGCGCTGGGCCGCTGGCGAACGGTATGACGTCGGTGGGGGTGGTGGCGGCGGTGGCGTCTGTCGACGGAAGTGCGATGGGGCGGCGTTTTGGCGTGGACGGGGAGGAGCGTTGTGGCGCAGTGCAGCGGCGTAGCTCATAGCTTCCGGCTCGGGCAGCGGTGCGTGGGGAATTTGAAGCGATTGCCGAACTTCTTCTCGCACAATGTCGGTAATTGAATCCACTTGAGGCTGGGCCGAAGGCAACAGCTTGCGCAGCTCTTCCCGCACGATCGCTCGGATCGTTTCACGCAGGTCTCCGGAGTTACTGGCTTGAGCAGCAGCGCTGTCTGCAGTCAGGCGACGATTATACTGTCTGGTGCGCATGTCCAGGGTCTTTTCGATAGTGGTCGCTTCTGCTACAAATTCTTGGACGGTTATCAGTGGGTTTCTCATCAGTCCCGCGAAGAGCTCCTGTTTGACCCCTCGCATGAGGAAACGAACTTTTTTCTCCTCAGGCATGTCTGGATCAGCGTGACGGAATAGTCGGGTCATTTCTTCTGTGAAAATGGCGACATTTTCATTTGGTAGCTGAACCCGAGTCTCTAATAAAGCAGCGGCCCTCTCTTTGCGAGCGACGCTCGCGAACGTTTGAAGGAATGTGCCGCAGAAAACACCCACGTTCGGAGCGTGGATTCCCGATTTTCAAGCCAAGTCCTTGCGGTGTCTTCCAAATAGAAGAACACACGACGCAGCTTTTCGTCATGGTCCCAGTGGTTGAGGGCGGCCACACGGTCGTATGTCTCCAGCCAGGACTCCGGGTCTTCGAACGATGACCCATGGAAAATTGGTGGTTCCCTGGGTTGATGCATGACCATCGTGGGCTTGGACGCTGCGGTTGTCATTGTCGCTGCAGTCGCGGTCATGGCCTTCGTCTTCCGCGCCTTGTCTGGTAGAAGGCCGTACTCCGGTGGTAGCCCTTGGTGTCGGCGGCTTGTTCGCTGCTCCTGGTTGGTGTCTGTGTCTTCTCCGCGACGTGGGCTGGGTTCACGGCTTGACGGGGGCGTCCGGTACATGAACGAAGCAGCACCTCCACCAGATGTCACGGGGTCGTGACGTGGCCGAAGACAGGAGACTTCGTGTTAGGATTTAACTGTTTATTTGGGCGAACCTGTGCCCGGTAAACTGAAAGTCCAATTACAGCAGCAGTCTCGCACAGATAGCAGTCTCGGACTGATAGCGGCGAACGGAGCGTCGGCCTTCGATCAACAACTGACAAGCGGCGAAGCGCGTCGGCATTTATACTCTTGCCGTCGAATGTTCTAGCGTTATCGCTGGCGGTGGCGTAGCTTCCAGAACAATCTGTACCGTTCGCACAGTGGGCGTGATCTTATCGAAACGATCTACTACAGTCCGGAACCTTCTAGAAAACTGCAGGCGCGGTTTGCGCTGAGAATCGTGCGGTGTTTTCGGACGATAACAAAAACTTGGGAAATGGAACGTGGCAATATAATGGTTCTCGAAACATTTGGAACAGGCGCGGAAGGACCAGAAGGATGCACATAGAACATTGACATGTGTTATGAAGCATTGCCAGAAGCATCGTGCATTACGCGAAATAACTGATGTCGACAATCACCGGAGCTGAGGTTTTCTGGTATAGTGAGCTGTCAGTATACACTTGAACAATGCAAGCTCAGTGCATGCTGCCATATCGAAAAGTTTGTCGCGCCATCTGTTGCAAGTGCAGTGAAGCAACACTATGCAATGTCACGTGAGCAGACGCTCCGCACATCAAACGCGAAACTTACAACCCGCTTACTGGCCGAGACGCAGGGCCTCAGGGCACCTCTCGAGCCCCCATGAGAAACACAACATAACAAGTAGGCCGATTTTGGAAAAGCAACGCCTTAAAGGACGGAAATACGCGCCAGCGCATGCCATCCTGAGCAGCCAACAAGCCAGGTGTGATGGTTACGGAACGTTTGTCACTATGTTTGCTAACAGCAGACGAAAAAGGATTGACATCAACGTGTGATGCGACCAAAAGAAGCTTTATATTGCACACTAGAGAAGGAAGTGACACTTTCTTGTTGATTAGATGCGCGAACCAATGGCTCTGCGCCTCCTGCGCGGGGAACACGCCCCCAAGAAGCTGCAGCAGCCCGATGAAGGCCAGCGTCGGGTGCGGCAGGTGCGGCGGAAACACCTACTTGTACAGGCACACCTTGTTCTTCTCGGTGTTGTGCACTTGCTGGTCCAGGAATGGGAATGTCGCAGTTTGGGTCCCCGTCGTCCCGACATGATGCGGTCGTTGACGTGCGCGAGGGCAAAGGTGGCACGGCTGGAACGGCTGACCGCACACGGATGCGCTACCGTGTACTGCGCCGTTGAATCGGACGTCACGACCAACCCAGCAGCCTGGGTCACAACTCCCGAGGTCCAGGATCAGGCCACGGCTCGCCCACGAACCTGCTTGCGGCCACTGCATCCAGGCAGGAGCCGTTAGGCAGGCCCCGTCCTTGGACCTTGTAAAGGCCGACGGACTCGACCTCGAACCGACACACCGGAGCTCGACCTGGCCGACACGTACGGGTCCCACGTCCGGCTCAGGAACGCTGCCAGGAACTCGTCCTCTCGAGCGGTGCACCGCTTCCTCTGCCTTCCTGGCCTCAACCCTCCAGCTGCCGTGGCGGAGATGCCTGGACCAGCGCGACTTCGGACCTCGTTTCCAAGCTCTTGATCACCGCCCGGGCGTAGCGGTTCCACGTGCGGGTTCTGGCCAGCACAGCACCGTCTGTGCCGTGCTGAAATGCTGCTCGCTACAGCTTCGGAGCGGCAGCTCACCCACCGGCGTTCCCATCCTTGGCCAGGGCACAGCCAGGTACCCTCGGGTGCACAGCTCGTGAGCTCGAGGCCCACTTCCGAGGCTGGCGCGTCGCTCGGCACCGCTCGGCGATCCTAGATTCAGCCAGCAACTCCCCTGGCATCTGAATCCTCGGCCACCCTGAATCCTCGCCCGGCTCTATGGTCCTCCGTACACACGCCCGCGTCTCGCCCGGCAGAAAATCTCGCTCGTCCCTTGCCGAAGTGCGACGCTCTGGTGACACCGGCGCTTGATGGCATGGGTGCGACTACTGAGCAGTCAACCCGCATCGGAGACGCGATGCTCCATGCGGAGAATGGCCAGCCCGTCCAGCGAAGAGCGTGCGCCGAGACGCGATGCTCGACGCAACCGTGACCATAGGCCAGGCCACGTTCATCGCTGTGTCGAACGGCTGACCATGGAGACGCCTCGCCGAGATCCGCGATGCCCTCGGCAAGGAAGACAACAGCAGGCCAGGCCGCGCCCCGAGATGCAGTACTCCTGCCGGCAATGCCGCCCCAGCTGGTAGTTGGACGACAGTAGCATGGACAGCCGCGTTCCCTGGCCGGAACCTGGATCGCCTGCGTCCGACGCTTCGGCCCGCTGTCTCCCGTCTGCCGCTGCTCCGGCTCGTCCCCAGCCACACAGCCTACTGCCACGTAATGGTCGCACGTGGCCCAATCGTGGCACGCCACCTCTATGGGCCACCACTGGTCATCAGATGATTGGCACACAGTTGCCTCGTAATAACACGTGCCTTCTTCTCTTCTTCTTCATTTCTTGTTGTCGCCTTCGTGCCACCTGCCGTTCGTCTTCTTCAGTTCTGGTTTGACGTTCCTCGGCGTATTTAAGTCCTTTCCTTACACCAGGGTCTGGCGCTGCCTTCAAAGGAACACATACTTACACATATCAAGACTACGCGTGATTTTTCCTGAGCTACACACAACATGGATATGACCCTGGTGTAACATCCACACAGTCACACTTCAACACATCACTTACCAATGTGCAAAGCGACCAGCCCATGCAGTACTACGATTTTTCACTCACGCGAAACACTCACAACGTGGTCTTGAGAGGCACGGCGTTCCGAGCGGGCACTGCGAAGCCAACTGGTGACCATAGACCAGTCCCGGCAAGCCGCCGTGGCCAGTGGGCTTTTACAAGAGGTCACCAACCAAAATAAAACCATGTACTGTCCCATAAAGTTCATTCGCTCTCCGTACAACCCGAGTACAGTTGTAAGAATGTTTCGCACTATTCCTCTTTCTTGTGCAAGTTTGTGCTGATTTCAAGCACAACGATGAGGAGACCTTTCTCGACAGTCCCGAAATGTCCACAGCACGTGCATTCAAGACTGCGAAGTAATCGCGTCTGGTACGTACAGTCACGACTTGAAAGCAACGCGAACAGCGGAAGGCGTTGCTTTCGATTCAATCGAACTACGGTGTGTTTTGACTGAGGCAAGGCGGAATTTTTACTGTAAGCTGGGTCAAAGTAGCGCTAAATCTCGCTACAACTTGAGTTCATGCACCGAATGTGTTTTATCAATTATTCTTCCTCCCGGGTATCAGAAAAGACACGTGGTGCGAAAGTGCCAGCCAGAACAGGATTTCAGAATGCTACGGTGACGCCAGCCGAAATCACAGATTAGCCTAGTGAGAGTCCAGGCACGTAATTCTTTGACAGAGTCGAAAGCCATGCTTTCCGCACCGTTCGCGTTTCTTTGAATTGCGATGATACGCTGTTACAATTGTACTAAACGTGCACGGCGCGTCCATCCACACATGAGTCGTAATATGTCCTATGATTGGCATGCGGCCTGCCAAAGAGTACGGCAATTATCTGGTACCGCCTACTGAACCCATACTGTATGCAAATCGCTGCTGTAAGGCGAAACCGCTTGCGTTATACTTGAATATACACAATAAATATACTTACTCGTACACATGTACCGGGCTCGTAGTGTTTCGTGCTGATCGCGATTATATAGGACTGGTGGCAGAGCTCGGCGCTTTTTGTTGCGGAAGGAAATCTGTGCAATCAGAAAACCTCGCACCGACATGAATGCCGCTTCGTGTTTTGATTTTCACAGAGAGTGCTGAGCAAGCCTTACTCCTGCCCTGGCTGTTTTCGTATGCGAGAACGGCACAGTGGCGCCAAGACGACTTCTTGTAAGCGCGGTAGTTGGCGCTATGCTTGAATACACGCAGTAAGTGTACGTATTCGTGCATATGTACTTACTGTTCATGTCACGGGATCGTGTCCCGGCTGCGGCGGTTGCAATTTACATGGAGGCGAAACTACTGTAGGCCCGTGTGCTCAAATTTGGGTGCACGTGAAAGAACCCCCTGTAATCGAAATTTCCGGGGCCCTCTACTACGTCATCTCTCATAATCATATGGTGATTTAGGAAAGCAAAACCGCACATATCAATCACGCCTGTCCTGTTGACGACATTTATCCAGTTGGCGAAGAAGTTAAGAGCTTTTTGTCGAGAATGGGAATCGGTGAAAGGTGAAAACAACGCAGCCGGCACAATTTAGGCAATGCGCTGTGAACTTCACAGGCAGTGCTCAACAATCTCTTCCTTTTGAGCTGGTTGTTCTCGCATCCGAAAATGATGGAGTGGTACTCAGATGAGTTCTGATCAGCGGGCGCAGCTCGCACGGGCCCTTTTTTCAATATTAAAGTTCAAGAGCCACTGTTTGTTATGTTAGTGAGGCATGCCTCGGCAGTTCGAAAGAAATTTTGGTGTCTGGGAGTGAGAGTATATCACCGAAGGCGCCTCGGTGCGAGATAGGCGTGTTTAGTCTATCAATCGGTAGGCACATCACTTGATAATTTTATTGATTAATTGTCTGTGACATATCTTGATGACTCACAAAGTTAACTTTTTCAATTTGCTATAGAGAACATAAAAGATCAAATTTCCCGGGTGGTATTAACTAAACGGCTGGGGTTAGCCTCGTCTGACGTCAGAACTTTCGCTAGCGCCATGATGGTATATAGATGCAACTGGCACGAGAAGCCTGTATTCGGTTGTGGCACAACGTTTCTAGAAAATATTGCGAGAGCCTCGGAAAGTAGAACATTATTAGTGTAGGCTTTGTAAAAATAGTTCTTCAACATTGTAAATGCCTTCCTTGCTTCGTATGCCCAAGTTGCAGCACAATTTTTACGTAAAGATAAACCTTTGATGGGAATTGTTGTGCTATAAATAACAGTAACACGATTCTGAAATACAAAATTACGGCAGGTTCCATGCAACGCGGGAGTCGATTTCATGCATAGAAGCGAGTAGGCAGCAGCGAACATGCCTTACTCGTTTTGAACTCGAGCTGATTTTTAATATTACATAAGGTATTTTTGAATCATTTATTCATCACCTACACCAGCCAACGCATTTCGTAGGCGGAAATGGATATTCGGTACAACATAACACAATTAGAAAAGGATACAAAAATACGATATAACGCTCGACTTTTATTGAACATGAAACGATCTTTATTGGCAACAAGTGGCACTTGAGAAGGAAGTTTATGGACGCTGAAGGTGGGAAGCGAAAACCGAAATAAAAGTATCAGTCCTATCCTGTGTTTCATGAGTTCTGTGCAACGCTTTAGCAGTTGTAGTCCATCTAGACGAATCAAGAGAGTGAGAACATGTAATTGTATTGTTCCGCGCCCTGTCGTCTGCTAATCGTCTGGAAGCAGCGAGCGCTGCTAGCGACGCGCTTGAGCACCGTCTGAATTTATTTTTTTTTCTCGTTTGGCAGAAACAGGGCCCGTTTTTAGGCAAGAGTATACAAATTGCTTGTACTTTAGAGATGAAACTTAATGTATACGATACACAGCTGCGTAATTTCTTCCGCCCTTTGCAAGACTTTCGGTGAACTCCTTTGCCATGTCCATTATAAATGCAACACCTTTCATGCTGCAATCTGTCAGCCTCCTGGTAAGCTCTGTGGTCATAGATCAACCATCTAGAGTTAAGTTCATCCTACGCCTAAGTACTGAAACAAGGTTATCGCAATAACAAGAATTTACTACCAATAAAGCCATTGCGGGTGCCTTCGCGATTTGTCGCAGTAAAGCTGGCGCCTGATTACCTTTCGTAAACTCCACTCAGCGGACGTTGCCCAGAACTGGCGTTTCACAGTTCCTCAGTAGAATCTGCATCATCTACTGCGTAGAATGGTCACTTTCTGGTTTGTTCTTCGCGTGTACAGTACACCATTCTTAAATATATATTGGCAGTGGATGCTGGATCACGCAATGTGTTGCCGCGCACGGTAACATAATATTGTGCGGCTACGAACAGCCACACAATCGTATTGTATTGCGTCACTTGCATTTTGCTGTTCCTCGTGACGATACGAGAATTCATTTCTCTGCCCATTACTTTTCATATGTACGTGTGCTCCTCCTTGACCACTTTCGTCGGCTGGGGAGTAGATACGTAAGGGCCCTGGGTGGCGTTGGCAGCTCTTCGCTCCTTGGGGCGGTTGGTGATCCAAAGGCCCAGAGAGAACAAGAAGGACATGATAAGCATGCCACCGTAGAAGCGAAACACGCCATTGTAGCTGCCGTAATTGTCCCGAAAAAACCCTGCGGTTAGAAATGTCAATATTATAAGGAAGAAGTATTTGAAGCATGAAACAAACTAAAATACTCTCTTTCATAGGCTACCGTTCAACAAGGCCAGATGTACAGTTCGCACACTTATTAGCACCGTGGAGAAGCAGATTATAGCGGAAGAGCTCTGCATCGCCGTCAGTAAGCGCGAAATATTGAAAAGGGTTACAACTGTGTCATAGCTTTGCGATAACTTAAGTGAAGCAAGCTGTGTTATTACGAGGTTACCATTCTGTAGCAAACAACCTGGCAACATGTGTTTTATCGGATAATACACTGTTTTTCGGGGCTATAACAGCTGCAGCTTCATGATAAGGACTTCTTAATACGTTGGCGCAGCCCCAGAGCTTTAATGATTCCGGAGTGCACGCGAGACTAGCATGTGGAAGCGCTTAGTTGTTCAACATTTGTACGTGGCAAGTTTGGCGTAACAATGACAAATCAAAGTATTGCAAACTTACACCCTTGCTTCATTCAGTTGTGAGAGGGCGTCGTAATGTCGTCGTCCTCTTTATGGCTTCTGGCACGAGCGTTCTGCTTACAAGCATTACACTTACTATTGTTTGAATATGTGCGTAACTCAACCAGGTAATTGATCAGTTTGAAAATCGGGTGTACTTGAACCTTCAAACGCTGACTGATACACCGATGTCTCATACGGTATGTGAGTGACATGTGACACCGGCCATTAGCTAGCGTCAGGTTACTAGACACATAATATCTGTCTGCCTGATCAGAACGGTTGGGTATTTATGGCTTGCTACCTTATTCTCTCCATCACTTAAACTGCACAGGAAACGCTGAGAATAAATCTAGGTTCCATCAACCATGTGAAGCTATTTGTACATTAAAGCTCTCTACGTGTGATACATTGTGCATTTGGTAGGCAACTGTGCTTTCTTTGCTGACAGACCGGCATAACTGAGCTGCCCTATGCAACACGAAGGGCTGGCTACTGCGTCACCTGTTCTTTGGTGACTACATGATATGGCCCATACTCCCTTTCATACATCGGTAGCAGCGCAGTGGAGGCTGTAGTCCAATGCTCTTAGCAGCCGTACTGTAATTCTGTTTTCGTCCAGAATGAAAAATAAGCGAAGATGCTCCGTATCAATGTCAGACGTTCAAAATGACCCCACTCAAGCGGGATACGAGCACACGCGCACATCTTGCTCACCGAACATCACAGCCTCCGCAGCGTTGCGCCCGATATATGAAACGGAGCATAGCGAGGTGCTGTCGAATAAACGTGCCGCTCCTGCTTATTTTGAGAGCTCTTACTGGCAAGCCCCACGCTATCACTTCGAATGAGTCATTATTTGAATCCAACATTCAAGTTATATCCGTCTCATAACACCGTTTATTCCGTCTGCCGCGAACACAACAGCAATACGAAGGTGAGAGCAGTGGTGTGAACTTAGCGAGAAAGTTGCTAAACTTAGAGTTTTTTCAGTCGTGCTAGCAACATTTAGATCTCTTTGGAGACTTAGCGACTTTTTTTGGGGGGAATAGGGGCTGAGGGGGGACTTTAAAATATGCGGTACTGTTTCAAAACAGACATGGAAAATTAAGAAACTGTGAAAATAGTGGTAGGCTCGGAACAAGTTTCAGAAAATGAAGCCACTGCGTACAGTATCAAGCTGCTTGTGGTGCTCCGGTTTTTGGCTTGCAATGTGACGTTTCTGAGCACTCGTTCTGTTACAGTTAGAGATAGAATAAGTGGCTTTGAACGGCTCAGATCACCTAAATTAACTGAAACGGCTGAGTTGAACGGCTCATGGTTGGACTGAAGTTGCTTACCGGCTCACAGTGGCGTTGCCAGGAGGTAGCAGTGCAGTTCAACTCCGTTCCCACAGCAGAAATTGATTTAAAATAATGTTTCATTGAGGAACAACCTCTTCACGTGTTGTATTAAAGCAAAAACTAAATACCCGGGTAAACATATTGCCACGACATAGTGACTGCATTCAAATAACGCGCCCATCACCACGCGCACAGAGACATACATGGGCGCCGTCTAGTGTTGCGCAGAGACGATGATGATAGCACGAGAAACCAGCTGGCCCCTGCTGATGTGTGCCACGCGCTTGGGACTCTTCTTGAAGAAGTAGAAGAGGAAGACATCTTGCCGTTCTGCTGTAACGTGCTACGACCATAGTCCCTTTGAGTTGTGGGCACAGGTTCGCCCTTTAATAAATACGTTTTGTTATACCCCGAGTCCTTCAACATCGTTACATTTCTGGTGGACGTGCTGGGTAATGAATCAAAGCCCTACGAACGCAAGACAGCGTAGCCCCGACCACCAGCCAGTTGATACTGCGGAGCCGACACCTGTGCATCAGAGGACCAGTCGCCGTCTTCGAGGTGATTCACCAGAATTCAGCCCACTCCACTTTGCGCCAAGGGGAACTCAGTCAATGGACGCCGCCACCATTAAAGTCATGAAACACCAGCCCAAGTGGTGATAAATCAGCCTCACCAGCCACCAGTATTTCATGGCGACTCGTATGAAGACGTAGAAGATTGGCTTAACCTCTTTGAGAGAGTGGCACGTTTGAACGGTTGGGACGAGAGAGAGAAGCTCCGCCGCGTATACTTTGCTTTGGAGGACTTCGCAAAGACGTGGTATGAAAACCATGAAACCTCCTTTACGACCTGGGATAAATTTCGGCGACAAGCTCTGGCGACTTATGCCAGCGCGGATCGCAAAGAAAAGGCGCAGGCTGCGCTTGAATCCAGGAACCAACTCACCAACGAAAGTGTCGCAATGTATATCGAGGACATGATCCGCCTGTTCAAGCGCACAGATACCCATATGACCGAAGACAAGAAGCTACGCCACCTCATGCGTGGGGTGAAGCAAGAGCTATTCGCTGTTCTCGTCCGCAACCCACCACGAACAGTTGCGGAGTTTCATACGGAAGCGACAGCCATAGAGAAAACGCTAGAACAGCGGGCTCGACAGTACAATCGAGACATAAACTATGCACCTGCCAATGTCTTCTCTGGACGCCAGCGAAGTGACATGGACGCTCTGCGAGAACTCATCAGGTCGGTGATCAGGGAAGAGCTCAGCAAGTTGCAAGCGCCTCACACTACAGCAACACTGTCTGTAGTCGACGTAGTACGAGATGAACTGAGGCAGATGATACGTGAGCCGGAGCGTGCACCACAGCCGATCCAACGCATCCCAACGTACTCTGAAGTACTCAGACAACCCGCGGCGCACACCAATGCAGCAGTTACGATGGCCTCTCCTTGCCCACAAACGGTACGCAGCGCACCTCGTCCACTGGAATCGACGGCTACCTACCTGCCACGAGCCCGTGGTGTAGCTCGCTACGTGGATCAAAGGCCCCGGAAAAGTGACATCTGGCGTGACCATGAGCGCAGGCCTTTGTGTTTCCATTGTGGGGAAGCAGGTCACCTGTATAAGTTCTGCCCTTACCGACAGGCAGGATTAAGGGGCTTTCCGTTGTACGCACCATGCCCTCGAAACGGTGAACGGCCAACCGAAATCGAAGAGTACTTGTCCGCGCGCCAGAGCCCACTCACTCCACGCCAACATCAGCCAAGATCGCCGTCGCCCAGGCGTTACCGATCACCCAGCCCACGTGCTTCTTCCGCACGGTCTGGGCACCGTTCTACAAGCCCACACCAGGAAACTGAAGCAAGCGACCTGTGGAGGTGAGGCCGCTGATAACGACAGTTGCGAAGATCCTCCATTGCGGTTTCAGGGTGACGATGCTATGTTTACAGAGGATAAGCGCAGCAGTGCGAAGATTACTTCAGATTTGCGGTTGAAAATAGACGGATACGAGCTGAATGCTTTAGTTGACACCGGCGCTGATTATTCGGTAATGACTCACAAATTGGCAAAGAAACTGAAAAAGGTTTGTAACAAATGGAGTGGGGCACAGATACGCACGGCAGGTGGCCACACTATTACACCGCTCGGCAGATGCACCTCAAGGCTCGAAATAAGAGGCTTTACTTACGTTGCTGACTTCATCGTGCTGCCGGACTGTTCAAGGGAGCTTATACTAGGAATGGATTTTCTGCAAGCCAATGGAGCCATAATTAATCTGCGCAGATCCAGTGTAACGTTTTCGACAGAACAAGCTATGTCGGTGGAGGAATCGGAAAAGCGACGTCTTACTGCTCTGCGCGTTGTTGATGATGACGTCACAGTGCCACCTCGCTGTAGTGTAATGGTGCTTGTTGAAAATAAGGCATTTTGTGACCACGAAGGAATAGCGGATGGAAACGTAGAGCTATTTTAAACAAAGGAATTTGCGTGGCAAGGGGTGTTGTTCACTTAACGAATGGCCGCTCAGTTGTCCTCCTTACGAATTTTGGGAATGAATGTCAGCACATCGCGCAAGGTATGGCTATCGCCTATTTCCACGAGTTCTGCATGGCGACTGAACTATGCAGTTTAGCGACAACGCCAACCACTCCACAAGAGACCTGCAACGTCGATGCATCAGTTAACGTCAACCATAGGCTCCCAGAATATTAAAAGAAACGATTGTTTGCCCTTATAAAAGAGTTTTCGGACTGCTTTTCAACGTCCTCTAAGGTGCGACGAACGGCTATTGCAAAACACAGGATTATAACAGAAGAAGCCGCGAGACCGATTTACCAACACCCATATCGAGTATCGCAAAAGGAAAGAGACGTCATCAAGAAACAAGTGGAGGAGATGCTTTCAGATGACGTGATCCAGCCTTCCAGCAGTCCATGGGCGTCTCCCGTAGTGCTTGTTAAAAAGAAAGATAACAGCCTTCGATTCTGCGTCGACTATCGGAAACTGAACAGCGTAACGAAACGGGATGTATACCCTCTGCCGCGTATCGATGATACACTCGATCGACTACGGAGTGCGAAATACTTCTCCTCCCTTGATCTCAAGAGCGGATATTGGCAAATTGAGGTGGATGAGCGCGACCGTGAAAAGACGGCATTCATAACCCCAGACGGACTCTACGAATTTAAAGCGCTTCCATTCGGCCTGTGCACAGCGCCAGCTACGTTTCAGAGAATGATGGACGCTGTCCTCGCGGGACTGAAATGGCAGTCCTGCTTGGTGTACTTGGATGACGTTGTCGTATTTTCCGCTACATTCGACCAACATCTAGAGCGACTATGCACAGTATTAGAAGCCATTCGTTTAGCAGACTTGACTATCAAGCCAGAAAAATGCCACTTCGCTTTTGAAGAGCTTCGATTCCTCGGACACGTCGTCAGCTCCGACGGCGTTCGGCCAGATTCCGAAAAGACAGCTGCCATCGCGAAGTTCCCGACACCCAAAGACAAGAAGTCAGTACGTCGCTTCCTGGGTTTATGCGCGTACTATCGGCGATTTGTGGAAAATTTTCGAACATTGCTGAACCACTTACTAATCTGACAAAAGACGAGGTGCCCTTTAGGTGGGAAAGTGAACAACAGGAAGCATTTGATGAGTTAAGAACACGCCTGCAAGCCTCTCCAATCCTCGCCCACTTCGATGATACTGCCGAAACTGAAGTTCACACCGATGCGAGTAACGTCGGCCTCGGAGCCATTCTAGTCCAGCGGCAAAACGGCCAAGAAAAAGTGCTAGCGTATGCCAGCCGCAAGCTTTCGAGAGCTGAGACAAATTACTCTGCAACCGAAAAAGAGTGTCTCGCGGTCATTTGGGCCATAAGTAAATTTCGGCCGTACCTCTACGGTAGACCATTCCGAGCAGTAAGTGACCACCATTGCCTGTGTTGGCTGGCGAATCTTAAGGATCCCTCTGGCCGACTAGCAAGATGGAGCCTTAGGCTACAAGAGTACGATGTTACTGTGGTATACAAATCTGGGAAAAAGCACAGCGATGCCGACTGCCTGTCACGCGCACCAGTGGAGACGAGTGAGCCGGAGGAAGAAGACTTCCCGTTTCTAGGCGTCGTCCAGGCATCAGAAATCGCTGAACAACAACAAAATGACCCCGATTTGCTGCCGCTTATACAGCGTCTCCAAGGACTCAACGTTAAAGTCCCGCGCACTTTATCCAGAGGGCTCCCTTCGTTCTGTCTTCGGGAAGGGGTCCTTTACAAGAGGAACTTCAAGCCTCATGGTGACAAGTTTTTACTCGTTGTACCTGCACCTTTACGAAACGAGATTCTGCACGCATGTCACGATGAGCCAACATCTGGGCACATGGGTGTCAGCCGTACATTCGCCAGAATTCACCTAAAATACTACTGGCCAAAACTGTTATCATCAGTTCAGCGCTATGTGAAAACTTGCCGTGAGTGTCAAAGACGCAAAACTCCATCCGTGAAACCTTCAGGCCTCCTCCAGCCATTAGAACCACCGCATGCCCCATTCCAACAAGTTGGTATGGATCTCCTAGGCCCGTTTCCGACATCGACTGCACACAAGAAGTGGATAGTCGTAGCCACAGACTATCTCACTCGCTATGCTGAGACTGACTCGCTGTACACTGCAACATCTCTTGAAGTTGCCAAGTTCTTCATCAACAACATAGTCCTCAGACATGGTGCACCCAGCGTGGTAATTACAGATCGTGGCCCAGCTTTTACTGCAGACCTAATGAAATGTCTGATGCGAATGACCCACACAGACCAGAGAAGAACTACAGCATACCATCCTCAAACAAATGGCCTAACGGAGCGCTTGAACAGAACTCTGACTGATATGCTTTCAATGTATATCGACGTCGAACATAAACTGTGGGATGAAATATTGCCCTACATCACGTTCGCATATAATACAGCCGTTCAAGAAACAACGCGAGTGACACCATTTGAACTTGTATTCGGCCGAAGAGTCACCACTCCACTGGATGCCATGTTACCACTGAATGATGAAAGCAGCAATCCACCTGGCCTAGACGACTTCCTGCAAAGAGCCGAGGAAGCACGACAGATGGCGAGATACAGAATACGCCGCCAACAACGTATCGACTCCTATCGGTACAATCAGCGTCGTACCGAAGCGCATTTTCAACCAGGTGACAAAGTATGGATATGGACCCCAGTGCGTCGCCGCGGACTTTCTGAAAAACTTTTTAGCCACTACTTCGGGCCTTACGAAGTACTCCATCGTGTAAGCGAGTTAACTTACCAAGTCAGATCCGCTATACACGGGAGCTCAAAACGCCGCAACCCTACAGAGGTTGTACATGTAGTCCGGATGAAGCCGTACTATGAGAGATCACCGGAAGACCAGTGACGCCTACGCCTACCACGAATCTATTCATTGCCTGACGCATCGGGACGATGCGTGTGAGGAGGGGGATTATGCCACGACATAGTGACTGCATTCAAATAACGCGCCCATCACCACGCGCACAGAGACATACATGGGCGCCGTCTAGTGTTGCGCAGAGACGATGATGATAGCACGAGAAACCAGCTGGCCCCTGCTGATGTGTGCCACGCGCTTGGGACTCTTCTTGAAGAAGTAGAAGAGGAAGACATCTTGCCGTTCTGCTGTAACGTGCTACGACCATGGTCCCTTTGAGTTGTGGGCACAGGTTCGCCCTTTAATAAATACGTTTTGTTATACCCCGAGTCCTTCAACATCGTTACAATATAATTATCATCATCATTTAGCGACTTCTAGCTGAAATTGGTGACGTTTTGGAATCCTGTTGGCTATGGCAAAAAAAAAAACGTTTAACACCACTGGGTGAAAGTGGAGCGTATTTAGAAGGGTTGTGTTCAATGGGAGAGTACTTCTAGTGTTACCAAATCGCAAAATGGGTATAAGTCAGGTGCTGACACTCGTCGCTCTGCGTAAGGAGAGGACGCGGACAGATTGTGTTCATTGACGACCTTGAGCTACGAGTAGTTTCCGTCGCGTGAGAGAGAGATTGTGGTTATAAGAGGGAAAAGCAGAGAAAAGTAAGCCTCGTAACTGTCTGCATCAGCGTGCGACACCTCGACAATAGCTCACAAGGGATGGGGGTGAGGAGACATTAAAAGATAGGAATAAAAGTATATATATATATATATATATATATATATATATAACTCATCCCCTGATGGAGGGAGGACCCCTCCCGAAACTGTTGGGAAATAAATATATTTATCTTCTCTGTTGACAACGCTCCCAATGTGCCATATCCCATACATATATATACATATATATATATATATATATATATATATATATATATATATATATATATATATATATATATATATATAAATTGTAACGAGGGCAGTGGGCATGGAGCTCGGGGACAGAAAAAAAAAGACTTGCTGTGATCGCAGGCTTGCGTTCAGTTAGCCCTTGCGCTATATAAAGCTCTCCTTCGCCGAGTCAACCCCTGCTTGTTCAACAACCCGTTTCAAGTGGTGGAAGTGCTGGGTACCTCTTGTCCTCACCCTGGAACATCGCAGCCGCACACTCCAACGACCTCCTACAATGACTGATCCGGGTCCATCTCATGCTGGTACTCCAGATCTCGCACCTGTACCTGTCTTCTGCGCTGACGCTCTCCGGCAGCGCGACCCCCCATATTTGGTGGCACAGAGGACCAAGATGTGGACAACTGGATTGCCGAGTATGAACTGGTGAGCGCCGTCAATAAGTGGAACGCAGCTGATAAGCTCACAAATGTGAGTTTTTACCTGACCGACGTGGCAAAACTATGGTACAGAAATCATTAAAGTGATTTCAGTACCTGGTCGGAATTGGCGAAAACCCTCGCGGAAGTCTTTGGCCGTCCTGCTGTCCGCCGCCTTCGTGCTGAACAGCGCTTGCGGGGCGGAGTACAGAGAGCAGATGAAACTTTCACGAGCTACATCGAAGATGTGCTATTTCTCTGCAAGCTCGTCGATTCGACTCTGGACGAGGCAGGCAAGATCAAGAACATCATGAAAGGAATCGACGACGGTGCATTCCAAATGCTGGCTGCGAAGAGTCCCCAGACGGTCGCCGAGGTGATTCAGCTCTGCCAAAGCTATGATGAGCTGCGTAGGCAGCACGCCTCTACACGTTGCGCTGCTCAAGACACCGCGGACATCTCATTCCTCGACTATCACCATGACACCGCCGACCACTCTGCGTTGATGCCAGTCATAAAGCAATTCATACGCGAGGAGGTCGCCCGGCAGCTATCTATAATCACAAGAACTACCGAGCCGATGGCACCCTTGTCGCCTTCGCTTCGCCAGGTCATTCAATCGCAAGTTGCCGAAGCATTGCCGCCAGTTCAGGCTCCCCCAACTGTTACCGCACCACTAACGTATGCAGCCGCAGTTGCTCGGCCACGTGCGCCAGCGTCTCCGGCCATCTACGAAGCTACTCGCCACGTTTATTCGTCAACGCCACCTTCCCGCTCGCTGACCGTCCCGTCTCCGGCTGTATATGAAACAGGTCAGAACGTTTATATGACGCCGCCACCTGCACGACCATTTACGGTACCTTATTCAGCGAACAGTGCCCCTATCGTCAGTCAATGGCGCACTCCACATAATCGGCCGATATGTTTTTCATGTGGCATCCCAGGCCACGTAGCTCGTCACTGCCGTCGTCGCAGCTTCCCTTCTCAAGACATTGCAGGGGCCTCACATTACATGCCCACCATGCCCACTCAGACGCGATATCCCGTTCCCGCCAATCCACCTCTAGACGTACGTCCCGGTCGCCGACCATCCGGCGCAAGCCGTTCACCTTCTCCTCGTCGTCGATCTATTTCTCCGATGTTACGTCGCAACAGCCCGCCGCGAGGGGAAAACTGACGGGCGCAGTTGCGGAGGCAAGAACTGCGTTGGCAGCGAAAATTTCAAGACCTAACTGCTGTCCCCCGAACGAAATCGAACTCTATATTGATGGCATCAAGGTGCACGGACTTGTTGACACTGGAGCTGCCGTATCTGTAATTAGCGAGAAACTGTGCCGAAACTTGAAGAAAGTGACCACACAACTCACCGACCTATCTTTGCAGACAGCTACTTCCCATCATATTCAGCCTTCAGCTTTGTGCACTGCACGAGTCGTCATTGAAGGTGCGATGTACGTCGTCACATTTGTAGTTTTATTCCGTTCTTCGCATGACGTTATCCTTGGGTGGGACTTTCTTTCGTCAAATTCTGCTTTGGTCGACTGTGCTCGTTCTGAACTCGCGTTATCTGTGCCGTGCTATGACCCCGACGATGGTGATTCGTGTAGAGTGTTTGCTGCTTCTGACGTTGACATTGCGCCTTTCTCAGCTGTTGTTGTCTCGGTGTCATGTGCCTCCCCTCCGAAATCGCCAGTGTTGTTTATGCCATCGGTCCCATCTGCGTGCCATCGAAATATCATGCTTCCGTTTGCCGTCGTCATTATTCGCAATGGTCACTCTGCCATTTATGTGTGCAATCCGTTGGACAGCCCGTCATCCCTACTACGTGGAGAATGCCTGGGACGCTACGAACCTTAAGAGTGCCTCCTTCCGGCTACTATACCCGATTCTGCGGTTTCGCTCCCAATTGGTGCTGTCACTCCTACCGACGCGCCTAGTGATGTTCTGGACGTATTCTCGGATGCCATCGACTCTGAGCTCGCACCAACTCAGCGCGAAGAGATTATAAATCTTCTTCTCCGCTTTCGTTCTTAATTCGATCGTGACCAGTCAGGCTTAAGCCGAACCTCTGCGGTCATTCACCGTATTGACACCAGTCAACAAGCCCCGCTAAGGCAGCGTCCGTACCGTGTGTCATCTGCTGAACGCCGTGTCATCGACGAACAAGTGGACGACATGTTGAAACGTGGCATCATCGAGCCCTCCAACAGTCCCTGGGCTTCACCGGTTGTTCTCGTCAGGAAAAAAGACGGATCCATCCGGTTCTGCGTTGACTACCGCCGACTCAACAAGATAACGCGCAAAGACGTATACCCTCTGCCGCGCATCGATGATGCTTTGGACTGCTTACAAGGAGCAGAGTTCTTTTCTTCGTTAGATTTACGCTCTGGCTACTGGCAGGTGCCCATGGCAGAGGGTGATCGCCCGAAGACAGCCTTTGTAACACCGGATGGACTATATGAATTCACCGTTATGCCCTTTGGCCTCTGCAATGCGCCTGCCACTTTTGAAAGTATGATTGATACCGTCTTGCGAGGTCTGAAATGGAAAACGTGCCTTTGTTATTTGGATGATATTGTGGTATTTTCAAGCGACTTTGCAACCCACCTCAGCCGCCTCGAGCAAGTTCTTACGTGCCTTTCCACGGCAACACTTCAACTTAACTTGAAGAAATGCCACTTAGGTGCTCGCAAGCTTGTAATTCTCGGCCATGTGGTTTCTAAGGACGGCATTCTCCCGGACCCTACAAAACTTAATGCAGTCGCGGCGTTCCCAAAGCCAACCATCATCAAAGAGCTTCGAAGCTTCATCGGCCTATGTTCTTACTTCCGGCGCTACGTCCGCAATTTCGCCTCCATTATCGCCCCCTTGACCAATCTTCTTGCCGGAAGTTCTGACTTGTCAGCGTGGTCGCAGGCGTGTGATGATGCATTTCGGGAACTCCGACGGCTCCTCACCACGCCTCCCATACTACGACATTTCGATCCGTCTTCTCTAACGGAGCTTCATACGGACGCTAGTGGTGTCGGGCTAGGGGCCATACTGGCCCAACGCAAAGAGGGCTTTGACGAGTACGTCGTTGCCTATGCCAGCTGCACCCTCAGTAAAGCCGAGAAGAATTACGGTGGAACTGAAAAGGAGTGCCTTGCCATTATTTGGGCAATCGGAAAATTTCGGCCTTATTTATATTGTTACGTAGAAAATAACAGTTGTCGGTCCGCAGCCACAACGCAGCTCACTGACAACGTCCACTTCTTTACTCTCAGTCTGAGGCACCTTACTTGGGTATGCCCCACTATGCCCTATTTCAGTCAGACGAAATCACGTAACACGACCCCCGGCGGCAAAAGCGCCGACCCGGCGAGTTTACGGGGCCACAGCAGGAGCAGTGTGGTAACGCTTGAGCCTTGATACGTGGACGATGTCCCTTGACAGCAGAGCGGAAGAGGTTGATGGATTATCAGGGACAATTTCATATGTAGTGTCGGTCACTCGTCTAAGCACGCGGTATGGGCCCGTGAAACGAGAGAGAAGTTTTTCTGGCAGGCCTGCGTGTCGCGTAGGGGTCTAAAGAAGAACAAGGGAGCCTGTTGGAAAGTGTTCGTCGCGATGCCGCTCGTCGTAACGATGCTTCTGCGAGTCTTGGGACGCCATTAATCTGCTGCGGGCAAGCTGACGAGCATGGTCAGCTCGGGTAATAGCGTCGCGTGCATATTCAGAAGTATACTGCGCAGCGGCTGGCAGGAAGGTATCCATCGGCAATGTTGGTTCGCGTCCAAACAGAAGGTAAAATGGCGAGTACCCAGCAGTGTCATGCCGGGAGGAATTGTAGGCGAACGTCACGTAAGGTAGTGCAAGGTCCCAATCACGATGGTCGGCCGAGACGTATTTCGATAGCATGTCTGTCAAGGTGCGGTTTAAACGTTCTGTAAGCCCATTTGTCTGGGGGTGGTACGATGTCGTGAGCTTATGTCGGGTAGAGCAGGAACGCAGGATATCGTCAACCACTTTCGAAAGGAACGTACGGCCTCGGTCTGTCAGCAGTTGACGAGGGGCTCCATACACTAAAATGAGATCGCGTAGTAGAAAATCAGCGACGTCTGTAGCGCAGCTTGTTGGCATGGCTCGCGTAACTGCATAACGGGTCACGTAATCCGTAGCCACCGCGACCCACTTGTTTCCGGAGGCGGATGTTGGGAAGGGACCGAGAAGGTCCAAACCAACACGGAAGAATGGCTCCGATGGGATGTCGATGGGCTGAAGATATCCGGAAGGTAGTCTCGACGGCTTTTTGCGACGCTGGCAAATTTCACAAGCGTTGACATAGCGACGTACAGAACGTGAAAGGCCAGGCCAGTAGAAGCGGCGGCGCACACGGTCATATGTGCGAGAGACACCAAGGTGACCTGCGGTTGGTGCGTCATGGAGCTCGCGTAGGACTGTAGAACGCAGGTGCTTTGGTATGACCAGAAGTAGGTCGTGACCATGGGGCGATAAATTACGCCGATATAAGGTGTGGTCCTTTAAGGTAAACATGCAAACGGAAGCGTCTTGCGGTGAAGATTCGAGCTGTTGTATTAGGCGGCTGATATCCGGATCGCGACGCTGCGCGTCCCCGAGATGAAGCAGCTGGGAGATGGAAAGGACGCAGCCCACAGAATCAGTGCTCGTAGGATCGCAGTCGGCCAAAGGGTAGCGTGACAGACAATCCACATCTTTGTGCAGTTTTCCTGATTTGTACACTACGGTGTAAGAATACTCCTGGAGGCGGAGTGCCCAGCGGGCGAGACGACCTGTGGGATCTTTGAGAGAGGCGAGCCAGCAGAGAGCGTGGTGGTCGGTAAGAACTATAAATGGTCGGCCGTATAAGTAAGGGCGAAATTTCGCGACTGCCCACACCAGCGCTAGGCATTCGCGCTCTGTGATGGAATAATTACGCTCCGAGGTGGACAGCAGCCTGCTGGCATAAGCTATCACGCGATGCTGCCCACGTTGTCGCTGAGCCAACACAGCGCCTATTCCGTAACCGCTGGCATCGGTGCGCACTTCCGTCGGTGCCGTAGGGTCAAAGTGAGCCAGCACAGGAGAAGAAGTGAGCCAAGTGGTCAGGTCGGAAAATGCTGCTGCTTGCGAGGGACCCCAGGTAAACGTCTCATCCGGTTTGAGTAAATCTGTTAGGGGCCGAGCGATTTCCGCGAAGTTCTTGATGAACCGCCGAAAATAGGAGCAGAGCCCCACAAAGCTGCGGACATCTTTGGCGGTTTTCGGCACAGGAAAGTCCTTCACAGCTCGAACTTTTTCTGGGTCAGGCTGTACACCGTAAGCGTCAACAATATGTCCAAGTATTGTAATGCGACGGCGACCAAACCGGCACTTAGATGAATTCAGCTGAAGGCCGGCGAGACGGAATACATCAAGAATTTTCGACAGTCTCTCAAGGTGCACTTCAAAAGTGGGAGAAAACACAATCACGTCATCCAGATAACAAAGACACGTAGACCACTTGAATCCATGGAGCAGGGAGTCCATCATTCGTTCAAAGGTGGCGGGGGCATTACATAAGCCGAAAGGCATGACTTTGAATTGGTAGAGGCCATAAGGTGTTACAAAAGCCGTCTTCTCTCGGTCCATGGGGTCCACGGCAATCTGCCAATAACCAGAACGAAGATCGATGGAAGAAAAGTAGGCGGCACCATGGAGGCAATCAAGGGCGTCCGTCATCAATGCGGGGCGGAGGGTATGCGTCTTTCTTGGTGATGTTGTTAAGGTGGCGATAGTCCACACAAAATTGCCACGATCCGTCCTTCTTTTTAACTAATACCACCGGGAATGCCCAGGGACTGGAGGATGGTTCAATAATGTCCTTCGCTAGCATCTTGTTCACCTCCTTCTGAATTATGCTCCGCTCAAAAGCAGACACTCTGTAGGGACGGCGGTGAACAGGGTTTGCATCACCTGTGTGTATGCGATGCTGGACAAAGGACGTCTGCCCAAGACGTCGGTCACCAAAATCGAAAATATCCTGGTAGGCCTCGAGAAGATGTTGTAGGGCTTCAACTTGCGGAGGCGAAAGATCAGTGGCGATCATGTCTACAATTTGACGGCTGCCCGAATGTGTTGCGAGTGATGTGCGCTGCGGTGAAGCAAGTGTGTCTAAGGCAAGCACTTCAATTTGTGAATCGAGCAACGGACACAGGTGGGCCACAGAAATGCCTCGTGGAAGCACATGATTCATGTAGCCGAAATTGACAAGAGGTAGACAAGTTTTGTTATCTGTGATGCTGAGCACCGTATAGGGCACAGCAACATTGTGCGCAAGGAGTACGTCGGTGAGAGGCGTAGCGTAATAGTCACCGTCGGGCACAGCTGGTGAGCACAGAAAATCGACGTACGTCACAGTTTTCGAGGGCAGGCGAACAAAATCGCTGCATTGTAATCGGCATGTAGGTTGGTACGGGGCGGCACTGATTTGTGGCAGTTCAAGGCGGAGCACACCAGCGGAGCAATCAATCAGAGCAGATTTGGCGGCAAGAAAATCGAGGCCTAGTATGAGGTCGTAGGGACATGTTTCAAACACGGTAAAAAGGACGACCACTTGATGAGCGGCTACGGTAAGTTGAGCTGTGCGCATACCGACGACAGGGACTTTTGCACCATCTGCAACTTGGACGACACTTGTCAAGGGGGGCGTGAGGACCTTCTTCATGCGACGACGAAAATGCGAACTCATAATACAGACGTGAGCGCCCGTATCTATCAAAGCTTCAACAGGTGTACCATCAACATATACTTCTAAGGTGTTCCGGTTCAAACGTAAGGGCAACAGAGGATTTTGGGGTAAGGTCGACAGGGCAGCTTCACCTCCAGAAGCTGCGCAGCCTAGTTTTCCGGGGACGCGCGGCGGTTGAACGATGGCGAGGGAGAGCGGTGACGCGTGTTTGAACGAGAAGGGCGGCCTTGAGGCGGTGGCGACGACGGGGCAAGGTGGCCGTAGTCCTCAGGGGCAGTAAATGCTGTAGACTGAGTGCGGGTCGGATAACGGTGGTTTGGTGGACGGAATGAGTTACTGTAAGCGGGGTACGAGCCAGAAGACATAGATGGCCATTGACTGCGGCAGTAACGAGCGATGTGTCCTGCGCGACCACAGCGGAAGCAGATTGGCTTATCATCAGCTGTTCGCCATTCAGACGGGTTCCTGGTTTGAATAGAGTACGGATTGATTGATTGATTTGTGGGGTTTAACGTCCCAAAACCACCATATGATTATGAGAGACGCCGTAGTGGAGGGCTTCGGAAATTTCGACCACCTGGGGTTCTTTAACGTGCACCCAAATCTAAGCACACGGGCCTCGACATTTCCGCCTCCACCGGAAATGCAGCCGCCGCAGCCGGGATTTGAACCCGCGACCTGCGGGTCAGCAGCCGAGTACCTTAGCCACTAGACCACCGCGGCGGGGCGAATAGAGTACGGACGGCGACGTCTCATGTCCACAGAAGCTATCGAGGGACCACTATTATCCAGTGTCGATGCAGTGGACAGGATACCAAGGTTTGCGAATTCCTGGCGGACAACAGCCTGGATCAAGGCGACAGCTGGCGTTGAGGCGTCGGGCAACGTCGGTAGTTTGTTTTGCAGCCGGGTAAGCGACCTGGAGTTCACGTCGGACGATGCGCGTCACGTCTTCGGTTGTAGACGGATGACAAGGAGTGGCTTCGCAAGACGACGTTGCCGCGGTGTTGGGGAGGCGCTGAAACTGCTGCAAAATGCGTCGACTCTTCGCCTGCTCGAGACGGCGGCACTCTTTGATCACGGCGTCCATGGTCGTTACGTTGGTGAATACAAGCGGACTGAACGCATCGTCGGCGATTCCTTTTAACACGTGCGAAATCTTGTCGGCCTCAGTCATGTTGGGATCGGCCCTTTGACACAACGCTAAGACGTCTTGAATATAAGTCAAGTAGGGCTCAGTGGACGTCTGTGTACGGACAGCCAATTGCTTTCGGGCATCAAGTTGTTGACCAAACGGGTTGCCAAAAAGGTCGCGGAGCTGTTGTTTAAACATTTCCCAGCTTGTGATTCCGTGCTCGTGGGTCTCAAACCAGGTGCGAGGGGTCTTGTCAAGATAGAAAATGACATTCGCAAGCATAACGGTTGGGTCCCAGCCATATTCCTTGCTGATGCGCTCGTACATGCTAAGCCACTTGTCCACATTCACGTTGTCCTCTCCAGTAAAGGTACCGGGATCACGGGGTTGCGTTAGGGCGACGTACCGGGTTGCTGTCGTTGCTGAGGTAGGTGGCGAAGCCGTATCCTCACCCGGAGCCATGGTAGCAGACTTAAGGAGGCGTCCACAGCGTAGCTCCGTTGTCAGAAGAGCACCTAGCACTTCCACCAAAATGTTACGTGGAAAATAACAGTTGTCGGTCCGCAGCCACAACGCAGCTCACTGACAACGTCCACCTCTTTACTCTCAGTCTGAGGCACCTTTCTTGGGTATGCCCCACTATGCCCTCTTTCAGTCAGACGAAATCACGTAACAATATGAACGTCCGTTTGATATTGTAACAGACCACCGTGCGCTTTGCTGGTTATCTTCACTAAAAGATCCTAATGGTCGGCTCGCTCGTTGGGCATTGCGGTTACAGGAGTTCGATATCCGTGTTATCTACCGTTCTGGCCGGAAGCATTCCAACGCCGATGCCCTGTCACGTTCGCCATTGGCTTCAGAGCCTGTCGGCTCGCCTATCTGTGCTGCCTTGGCCATCAGTATCTCGGACATGCCTTCCGAGCAACGCAAAGATGCTTGGATTTCTTCTCTTTTGGACTTTCCCTCAAACCGGACGCCCGCTCCAGTTTCCAGGACGCTTCGCCGTCAAGCAGGACACTTCGCTATTCGGGATAACCTGCTTTACCGCCGAAACTACAGCTCGATGGGCCGTAAGTGGTTGCTCGTCATCCCCCGACATCTGCGCTCTGACATCTGTGCCACGTTCCATGATGATCCGCAATGTGGCCACGCTGGTGCGTTAAAAACATACACCCGCTTGCAGCTGCGGTACTACTGGCGCGGTATGTACCGTTTCGTTCGCCGTTACGTAAGGTCTTGCCTTACGTGCCAGCGACGCAAAATGCCCACTCAACATGCCACAGGTCCCTTACAGCCGTTGCCATGTCCCGCACGAGCTTTCGATCGTGTCGGAATCGACCTTTACGGTCCGCTTCCCTATACTTCAAGTGGCAACCGCTGGGTCATTGTCGCTATCGACCACCTAACGCGGTACGCTGAAACAGCTGCGTTACCTTCTGCTACCGCAAAAGACGTTGCGTGTTTTATACTGCAAAACCTGGTTTTTAGGCATGGAGCACCTCGGGAGTTACTAAGCGACCGTGGCCGCCTTTTTCTCTCCGATGCCATCAATGCGTTGTTGAGCGAGTGTCGCATCATACATCGCACTACCACAGCCTATCACCCGCAAACTAATGGGATGACAGAGCGTTTTAATCGTACACTTGGGGATATGCTGGCCAAGTACGCTTCATCCGACCAGTCAAATTGGGATAGCATACTGCCTTTTGTGACATATGCTTACAACACTGCAACGCAAAGCACCACAGGATTTTCGCCTTTCTTCCTTCTTTATGGACGCGAGCCATCATCAACAATGGATACCATTCTTCCTTATCGACCGGACCCTTCAGAGATGACTACCGTTTCTCGAGCAGCAGCACACGCTGAAGAATGTCGGAAGCTTGCTCGTGCGTTCACGTCACATGACCAGACGCGCCAAAAACATCGCCACGACGCGTCAACCACGCATATGAGCTTTGCTCTGAACTTACTGGTGTGGCTATGGATTTCTTCTACTACTCCAGGACTCTCCCACAAGCTTTCGTCCAGGTACCATGGCCCTTATCGAGTTGTACGCCAAACATCCCCTGTCAACTACCTTGTCGAGCCGCTGGATGCATCACCGGACAAGCGCCGTCGGGGAAAAGAAATCGTACACATCTCTCGGCTCAAGCCATACCATGACCCTTCTGTCTACACCTGTCCTTAGGTCGCCAGGAAGGCTCCCTCATCGGCCGGGGGTGATTGTAACGAGGGCAGTGGGCATGGAGCTCGGGGACAGAAAAAGAAGAAGACTTGCTGTGATCGCAGGCTTGCGTTCAGTTAGCCCTTGCGCTAAATAAAGCTCTCTTTCGCCGAGTCAACCCCTGCTTGTTCAAGAACCCGTTTCAAGATATATATATATATATATATATCTATATATATATATATATATATATATATATATATATATATATATGTATATATATATATATATAGAGAGAGAGAGAGAGAGAGCAAGATGCGCAAGGAAAGCGAGTGACGACGTAAGAGAGATAGGAAAGACAAAACATGGTAACAGGAGCCCGAGGATGGGGCACCACTTGCGTGAGCTCTTGCCCGTGACAGGAGATGGCGTAAAGCTAATCCTGTCGGCCAGAGCTGCGCTGTCGTCGTCGTAGGGGACCGGCGGCAGGAGGTGGCGTAGGACCAACCCAGCCGGCCAGAGCTGCGCTGTCGTCGGAGATCGCGAGGGCACAACCAGACGGCACGGAATCCAGTGAGCGAGTCTGTCGCGTGAGTTGAAATAGCGCTTCTGCGTGAGGCTTTAAGCACTTGCACGGTGCTCATTCTGAAATGCACGTGCGTAAGAACAATGCCCTGAAACCGTCGTGTGCATGGCATTCTGTGATTTAGAAAGATGTTTCTCTGTGCCTGTAAGCCCGGCTAGTGGATTTGTTCAGCTGATTCGTGCTTTGTGATTTCGTGCACGTATACCTCAACGCTGCAAATAACTCCGAGTACGCGTCAGTGGCCTTGTCGCTAGCTGCGCCTTGAAATGGGCAAGTGGTGCTTGTAGCGAATCGCAAGTCGGGGTATTGAACTTGTATGGAGCTTGTGTCGCTTCTGAACCTCCGCCTGAACCAGAACGCTTGGATAAGTGGCGATGGGCAATGGCTAGAGCTGACAGAGCTTTGCAGTCTTTTTGAAAGAAATATACATCCTTAGTGCGCACGAAACTGTTTTCCGGAAGAAAGATAGAGGCGAGAGATAGGACAGCTCTCTCGGCTCTATCTTCCTTCGGAAAACTGTTTCCTTAGTGCATTAAAGAAGTACATTTCTTTCCAAAATGCAATACCGACCAGCCCAAGTAGCCGCTATTTTGCAGAATACTGAGCTCTGACCATGTGTGCGCGAAGCATTTCATGGAAGAAGCGATCTCTGCCACATATCATGCAGAAAAACGTCCTTCTGCATGCACCGAAGCAACCTACGCTCAGTTAGGATGCTGTGCCTGCCATTTTATCGGGGCTTTCCTAAAATACCCGATCCGTGCAGAAAAAATCAGCAAAGCTCAACAAAGACATGCTGGCTATACTGCCGACTTCTTCCAGAGCGACGGGAGCCAGAAGGTTCGAATGAAACTGCAGTACCTCACACGACCGCTGAATGTACGTGAAATTTATTGCGCGTCGAGACCGTGACTCCACAACATGGTTATGATGAATCAACAGGCACGCATGCAGAAGGCAGTGCCTCGACTTCTGCAGCAAGGGGCCTCCTCACCGTCCAAGAGAACAATGCTTCTCAACACGACCCTGATAGTGTGGGCCTATGCGCTACCGACTTAGTTTTTCGCGACCCTGGAAAAGCAATATGTTGTTTTAAGTTCTGATGCCACTTTTTTGAGCTGCCTCATCTATACTTATTCGGACGAAGAAAAGAGTAAATGTTGTAGAATAACGAGTGAATAGAAATCATTGTATACTTACTATTTGTGCGATGCAGCCGTGTTTTTTACGTTCACATTATTCAAGTGATTATAATTAGTTTGCCATGCTTGATGTCATAAAACCAGGTGTTCTCGTCTTTGAAGGCCTCTGGCACTTCATCGAGATTGTCTTGGAACATCGAAGGCACACTTCTGGCCAAGGGGCTTATACAACACAACAGCATTTATTAGGGGCGAAGGCCTTGAACAGCCTCAGTTGCCTCATGAAACGTGAAATATGATTCTCGGCATACCGCATCGACGATGTCAAGGGACGAGTTGCACACAGTATACTGCTTTATCTAGAGTGCGTTCGCTTTTCCGGTCTGATAAGCACTTCATAAAGTTGAAGTCCACGCGGCCTTAAAAACTGCACAAAGTATGACTAATGGCACTGGCCTGACAGTCCTGACACATGTCATACGGGTTAACTCAGGGTCGATCTTCGCGACCCAGTGAAGTTCTTTCCACCATGACATGCTGTTTACATAAACGTTGCCTTACCCTGCCAAAGGCAAAAATGGAATAATCTGGGTGACGCTAACAGGCAAGATTGCCAAGGGTAGCGCTTCAATTTAGGTTCTTGATAGAATGCGTGTAAGTTTCGTGCTTCATTAGACGAAAGTTTTCTGACGAAGCTTTTCGTTCATTTCGATAACGAACCAGAACGCGACAACCAGAACGCGAAACACGCACGCACACACGTAGTAATGTACACTCACAAACTACACGCATGCAGACTATCTCCTTCCTAATAGCTAGTGAGCCCTTGCCCTCGGTCTGCTACGCCTACTGTAAACACCTCAAATTTTCTCTCTCGGACAACGGTTCGTTCTTGTTCTGAACCGAAGATGCTGACGCCAACACCGCCTACGTCAATCCCAGAGTTTCAGCAAAACAAGCTCTTTAGTGTTGTCGCGTTGAAAGGTGACCGCTCTCGTGGCTGAACGTATGTTTCTGTCGGAACATTTATATGACAACACTGTGAGGAAGCAAGCTACATATAAAATTAGGACATGAATTTCGTTAGATCAGCGTCAAAGTGCACGTAATAATGGACATTACGCGTACATGTCTATATTGAGAGTAATAAACAAGCGTGAATCCGCAGCAATAACCATCTACACGCGGATCGGAGCCACTCCCCAGCGAGCATCTCACCTACTCTCCGCGAGCGCCATCTGTCACGTCAAATGAAGACGGCCCAGGCGGCGAACACAATCTGCACGTGGCATAGGACGCAGTGTCATCAGCTAACGTATTCTTACACGTTGTACAAACTATTTGAACTTATGCCCCTTGCCGCGAATACAGCAGCGACACGAAGGTGAGAGTGGAGCACGTGATAAAAACTTGTGTTTAATGAGGGAGTACTGAAAGTGTTAAACTAATGAATTACACAGATTGGTGGAAATATTTGTGAACCTACTATACAATAATTTCAATAATTATTGTATTTAGTAGTTGACAATTGAAATTGTCTGCTCACTCGTTGTCATTAGACGATACCAAACAGCATTCTTGGCGAGCACCTACTCTGCCCAATGGCTAGTAAAAAAAAACGCACATTCGTTTGCACAAGACATGGGTGCAGCAAAAAAGAATACTCAGTATTGCGAAATCGACAAGATTATAAGGATAAGACGAGCGCTGCGACAGACCCAAAGAAGTCCTTCGCACTAAAACGCTGATTTTCTCAATGTAATGCTGGCTTCCTGGCGAAGCCAAGTAGCTTTTTACTGGTCACGCTACATAACACCGGTTTCGTTTTGTTTACTATGTTTCTGCAAGCAAGATTTTCTTCCACTTACCTATGAGAAGTGGCCTCACGAAGCATCCCATTGCTGTTGCAGTGTTCATCAAACCATAAGCGATTGGGAGGCTTTTCGAGTCTATTTCGGTCGAGAGGATCTGAGAGGTTCCAACAATTATGTAACCAGCTGGCAAGCCGAAGGCTGCTGTGAGGGCCCAGACACATTCCTTTCCCCGTACGTGTGGTGCCATGTACTGTAGGAGACCTAGTACTAAGTAAGCGATCGTGAGCAAACCACAGTTCGATATCAGGTTGTAGTCACTCAAGTAGGGGATGAACAGCCGGCCCACGGTGTCTGTGGCCGAGAAGAAAGTGAGCGCATGCACAGCGTCGGCACGTGATACACCGGCGTCGTGTGCGAAGTCGAATATCACCGACAAAAAACAGTCAATGAAAAAACCCCAGGACAGGTAGCTGAACGCGTGGAAGTAGAATCGCGGATTTTTGAGAACTTCCAGTATATTCTGCTGCGTAGACGTAGAGCAAGGTGCATCTTCCTGATCCCAGGGAAGTCCATGGTTAAATGAATTCCTGCATAGCGGTGAGGCGTCAAGTTCCAGCGATTTGCTTATGCTGGCGACCGTGGCTCGGCGAGACAGCCCTGCGTTTGACGCAAAGGAATGCCTTGAAACTTTGTTGCTCGTGTACATCGATCCAGCGACGCTCAGCATAGTTCCTCGCCTAGCACGTAACTCGTTCAAATCTGGTGTGTCGGCCCGGAAGGCTGAACTTTTTCTGCCACCACTGGCGAAAGTCCCTCGCCTGATATTGCGGAGAGATAAGCAGGAAGTACCGTATTGCTCTGGGGCATTGTATCTGCATTACGTGTAACATTTACCATTCTTTCTTTTTGGAATTCAGTGAGGCTTGATGGCTTTTCAGCTTTTGACGGTGAGTTCTTGTAAGTGCAACTGGTGAAAGTCGCTCGCCTAAATTTGGTCGGGAAGCGTCCAGACAGGAGTGTACTAAAACTGGAGGGCATCGTCGCATCTCCTGTATTGTTCACGATGCTTCGTCTTTGGCTTTCGGGGGTACTTGACTTTTCATTCAGGCTGATGACGGTCCACTCACTGCAGATGCCTTCAACACGATGTACTTGACTTTTTGGAGCCGGTTTTATGCTCTGTGATGACACTAACGTTGGCCGTTCAATCTCTAGGTACAGCTTGTCATCGCCCTCGTACACGGCTGCTCTCACTGGAGCACTGTATGGCTTCTGACAACTGTCCTTGGTGTCTGGGCTACTGGTATTTCCTTCAGGTTCCTCTACCTTCCATGGAGGAGCCTTCATAAGCATTGCTAATGGTACCACGTTCCCCATAGATGCTCCAACAATGAGAAAGGTGCCGTGAAGACCGTACTCGGCGAGCAAGTACTCGTACAACTTTGGGAACACTAGAGACGCAATGGTTGCTCCGGCCAGGTTCAGTCCCAACGCAGCACCTCGTCGCTTGTCGAAGTATTGAGTCACGCAACCACGCTGCTGCTCAAGATTATTCCATGACCAGAACCTGAAAAACGCCGAGGAAGTTGATATAACAATTACTATTACTCCATGCAGGTGTGAGCTACGGTGAAATATGCTAATTAGACGACTATAAGTTCCCAATGAAAAGAAAAAAAAGCTCGCTAACAAGTTTTTTTTTGTGGCGCTCACCATGATAACTTGTGCTTCTGGCACAAAAATACGCTAGTTGCCCGCAACCTCATGATGTCAGAGTTTTACGGTAAAATGAAAGTTCTCTTTAAGGGCTTATGAATATTACATTGGTTTGCGGCCATTTCAAGTTTTATGCTTTTAAAAGCAGAAACTTAATTGAAGTGAGAAATTTATTAGTGAGGAAAGGGTGAACTAGGTGGGGAATCTGTAAGTTCATAATAAAAAAACCCATTGAACTGGTAGGTGTATTTATATGGCCTGGAGTGAGTATGGTGACAGTTCCAACATGGATTTGTTGGAAGCAGGGTACCTTTTGACGAAGCCCCTGGTTATCACAACGTTTCTCGTTAACCCAAGTAGTAAAGACGCAGCTAAATTGCTAGATCGTGCGGCATTCACAGCGACTGAAAGTGATCGAGAGGGCAAACGATTTCTAAACAACTCCACTTGGACGGTTAGTTAAAAACCAGCTTGTGGCAGATAGAGACAGAGAGATAAATGGTAAGGTGAAGGAAGTGACGTTAACGAGAAGAAAATTTTGGCTGCTATTCAGTACAGGGGAAGCGGCAAGAGAAATTAATAGGAAGAAAAAGAGCGAACAGCTAAATAAACTATGGTGAAAAAACTCGCAGGTGCAATTAAGCCTAAAAGTGCCACAGCGCTCTAGCGAGGCCAGTTAACTAGCAGAAACTTAAGCAGCCGCTTCACCGCTTTCTGGGTGGAAGGTCGAGCGTTTAACGCAGCTGCCACCGATATTAACTGTTTGGAGTGGCAGTATGCCCTTGACAATGATGTGCGGTGCCCTCAACATGACCTGAGTACCCAATTCACCTGCCGGCACACGGCTCTGTCAACGAATACTCGTCATTGCCGTGACTATAGTTTATGAGATCAAATGTCTACGAAACATCGCTTGGAATTAAGCACAGTTACTAGGCAGTGCACGTTTCTCGGCTTGTGTTTTGTTATTGCCAAAGAGACGACCACTACATAGAAGAAAGTGGCATATTTTATGGTTACATTGTCACCAACAATCCATCTAAAGCACCTGAACTATTTGTTTGTGCAAAGTAAGGTGGATGGTACATTGGACTTCAAGCAATTATTGCTGTGGAGTTCTATGGGCAATATTTTGTAACATTTTATGGGAGCACGAGTTTACTTGGTTGGTAGTGCACTTAAGGTCATGCATCGCAAAAACTGTGATTGTTCGATGTCTCGTTAAGAGGCTTAATCACTTAAACGTTCATAGATTGTAGTCTCAATAACAAATATGTCCCATAATTCGAAATATTAAAATGTCCTGTGAGTATTTCAAGTCATATATTTGTATGATTTCTAATATTCTTGCCGAAGTCAGGTTGCCGTTAGTAACGGCTGAAGCTTATGTGGCCCCTTATTAGCTAGAAAATACAAAAGAAACTACAGCATCTCAACGAAGTGAATGACGGTGAGTGGGCGAAGCACTGTGATCGTTCGGTGTTACCGTAAATCACCAGTGACATTGGCTACATAGAGCAGTAATTGAGTCACAAATCAGTGAGCAGCTATATACTGTGTTTATTAGCCCTAAATAGTATGTCGCGTTGAGCGCTTGGCTCCATTACTCCTTCACTACTACTGCGTTGTGATCCGTGAAACGTATAGCCAATGGTTTTTTTTTTCGCATAAGTTTTCCGGTTTCAGTTGTACAAGGTGCTACCGCTTTGGGCTTGTGTGAAGTGCTTCGCCCCTAAAATAAGCGCTTTATTATGCCTTGGTGTTTCTCGCCCTTGTGGCACCATTCGTGACGCAAGGACAGCCAGTCCCATGACGCCCTTATGGTACGTCAACGCCTCCTCTACTTTATCTATGGCAGCCCGATCCAGCTGCTTTATCCATGGCAGCTCGATCCAGCTGTTCACTACTCTCTCCTCTAACCCTTTTCTGCTCTCGTCCATCTGCTAGCCTTCGCGTGTGCTTTGCAATAATGAAGGAGATGACCCCTCATGCAGTGCCTCACGACGCAAATTATATAAAGAATTTTTTTGTTCAGTTGTGTGCAGATCCATAGGCGGTGTCTTGCATTCCTCGCGTTCACAATATTAGTAATCACGTTGGCTTTGTAAAAGATACGGTGTTTTCAGATAGCATGTCGCTGTTCGTGGTGCTATGGGAGCAACCAATCGTGAAGCATCCCTGCAATGCGTCTGCATGCGCTGCTCTGTTATGCGGCGACGGCATTGCTTCGAGCCACAAAGAAGGAGTGCGATGGAACAGATGTGACAGACATATCCGATTGGAGTGGAAAGCAACTCTTTCGCATCCACGGGGGAAAGCACTCGGAAGCACATGTGATGCAGGCAGCGCCACCCATCATGTCACAACAGGGCCACTCCCTGAAATAAGGAGGGCTCAGGGCTCCCGTTCAGAAGCACGCGTTTGTACTGGCGTTGACAGAAATGAAGGCGTTGGACACTTGCTCTCGATTCGGCGCACATAGGTGAGGCATCCGTTGTGAATGAATTGTCACCTACAGTGCTTTGTCATGCAGTCACCCATCTGTCCTCTTTGTTATTTCGGAAGAGGGGCACCTTTTCCCGGTACAAGTGACTCACTAGAGAGGGCGCTGCGACAATGCTTCGTACCCAAGAAAGGGAACCGTGCGCCTGTTTATAAAATAAAAAGGTATGGTACAAAGAAAACAACTTGGGCTATTTGGTAAGACATTCTAAAGTGTAGTTCTGCGTTTGAAATTCAGGAAAGAATAACGGCAAAGAGAACAGGCCAAGTAATGCGTACAAGTACGCCATGTTTGTCCTGTTCTCTTGTCATTAGTCCTTCCCAGCGATGGGTTTTGTGCATTTTGATGAGTGCTGTTACAGTGAAATTCGCAAGACAGCGGCTTAATTACACGTTTATAAAAAACAGCTTTTGTCACATGGGAGTAGGGGGGATAAGCCTCAACTGCAGCACCCAAAAACGCACGTAACATGCGCATTTCGCAGTGACAACTAGTAAAACATCAGCAACAACACTAATTCAGTACAATAGAGAAAGATGAAAAAAAAACGCAAACGCCTTTAAGAGGTGTTTTGCGAATTAATGAGGAACGGGTGACTTTTTTGCCTCATGGCCATGTTCTGTGAAGTTGATGATTGTATACAGTGCTTATTGTTGGGAATAAGCCACTGACGTATCGAATTTAGGGGAGGGGGGAATTGTGCCTTCAATACATTACTCCTGATTTTTCGTCCAACTTCGAATGCGTCTAGATACATGCATACAAACACAACCAAAGACTTATGAATATGTTGCGTACGTACGTTCATGTGCTAACACACAAATCGCCCTGAAAATAGCGTTCGGCCAGTGCCCTTAGAATATTCCAATGCTTCACCTGCAGCCATGCACTCTATAAGTGCCCTTAGGGTAAGACTAAACTATGTGGCCGTAATTGAGATATGCGGCTGTAGTTAAAAAATCTATAGTGAAATTGCGATGACTCGACCGTTGTTTTTACAACGGTAAACTATATTTAGAGGCTGAATCTGCATAAACACTGGTTCACGTTTTGATACTGCTGGACCGATGAAGGGTCAATGGTCGTCCACGCATACATGCTGATTACAGAAGTTTCGCAACCAGATATACACTTGCTTTCGTTTGTTAAACTAGGTTGGTGTGCGTTTCGCATCACGAGTTGCCCATAAAGTCTAAATTTCACCGTGCGTGGACCATCATAGATATAGCCATAAACTAAAATTTTAGCACTCTCTAACGTGATGACTACTTCGAAAAGGCATACTCACCAGATAGAAATCCAGCTGTGAAGATGAGGACCGTAACTCCATTGGCAAAAAAAGACGCAGAGAGACCAAGGGTAAGGCAAGTGCCTCCTATAATAGCAGACATCCGCGTTCCGTAGGCCGGTATGAGGATGGCGGCAAACAAGCCTGGCAGAGAGAGGGGAGAAGTTACTGAACGAAATGCAGGTAAATAAATCGTGCGACAATTCATACGTCGTCCTAAACTGCCGGAGACTAAATCCTAGAAAATATCAAATGCAAATAAACTCTGAGAAGACAACACTGACTGCTTGAACTTATCAGCCTTACTCAGCTATTGAAAAGAGGGCCAATGTGAAATAGGGCACAAACCAAACTAGATGTGGTGTGTCCGGAACGACCTTATGTAATTAACTGATGTGGGAAGAATCGATATCAAATGGGTGACCAATGAGCGTTACCGTTACAGCATCGTACTGTTTAGGTGGATAGAGGCTTATCCACCAAATATACATACAGGCGAGTATTCACGAAACATTCCCCTACCATAAGAAACTGAGTGAGAATATATTAGAAGGCAGAGAGGTAGGTCGGAGCTATAGTTTGTTTTAGGCTGCTCCTCTGGACGGGGGATAAAGGAGGGGGGAAACAAAGAGAGATGGAAGATGACGAGGGGGACAAGAAGAGGTAGGTGCGTGTTTACAGTAGCCAGTTACCATCGCACCCTAGAGCTTAGTATATAGTCAAGTGCATTTGATAAAGTCTAAAACAGCAAGAATAATTAGGAGAATATTTAATGAATAGCTATGTGCTGTGAACGTCAAGAATTAACGCGTAGAGCACTGGCGTTATGGCAGCGTCGTCACTTTTATGCTTCGCATCGTTTCATGATTAAAATACTGGATGTGTGATAACTAGTTGATAGACAAAAAGGTGAACCCCTTGTCGTTCATAAGTTACATTCACTTCTCTCCCTAAACGAGTGATGGTATTTTCAGCCATCCCAAAAATTAATAAAAGTTGACACTATTGAACAAAACTAATAATGAATGCGAAGCATTTCGTCGCATACTGCAAGAACTTTCTCTTTTTATCTACGTATCTATCTGCCTAGACGCCCCCGTCTGGGTACTCTCGTAATCGCCTGCCTAACTTAGGGTCAACCAAAATTATATGGGAGGATGAAAAGATTTTACAATCACGACTGTTTTGTTATAACATGAGTAACTTGAATATCCCGTCGCGTACGTCTTCGAACTCATTTCGTACACCAGACACGCGTAGCTCATCGGCGCGTGTATACCCGTATATCAGGGACCACAGTATGCTGTAATGCGCCGCAGGTGTTTGACAGTTTATGTCTGCCCAGGAGGAGCTACGACAAACGTTTATAATTTGAATGCTGGAGTGTTAAGAAAAACTGACAACCGAAGTATTGAACCTGAAGATTGCAATAGGAGTGAGGGTTCGAGCAGAAATTCAAGCCAAGCAATCAGCGTGGCAATCAAATATTCTGTCACACAGACACGTCATGTCTCGACACTGCCCTGTACGAAGGCCTTAAGCAGGCATAATGTTCACGAAGCGTATTCGCAGTGCTGGGCTATCAGACCTTCGGCGATCGTTAATCTCATTCGCGGCAAGGCAGGTCGGCATTTATACACGTGGCCGCGAACATTTGAGCATTAGCGCGGGTGGTCACGTTTGTTTGAGAATAAACGCAGATATGCGTGTTGGCATGCTCAAGCCTCACAGATGGTTTTAAGATGGCCTTGAATAATCTCAGACATTCTGGCACGATTTGCGTAACGTATTACCTAAAAGTGAAGTAGGCTGGCAACTTCAACCAATACACACAAAGAAAGGGGCATTTGATTGATTGATTGATTGTGCGGTTTAACGTCCCAAAACCACCATATGATTATGAGAGACGCCGTAGTGGAGGGCTCCGGAAATTTCGACCACCTGAGGTTCTTTACCGTGTGCCCAAATCTGAGCACACGGGCCTACAACATTTCCGCTTCCATCGGAAATGCAGCCGCCGCAGCCGGGAATCGAACCTGCGAACTGCGGGTCAGCAGCCGAGTACTTTAGCCACTAGACCACCGCGGTGGGGTAAGGGGCATTTTGGCAATATGCACAACTGTTATGAACAAACGAGTCCTGTCGAAGCATCTCGAGGTTTATTTGGTGCATCTAGAGGTTTATTATCGTAAAATTCATTTCTACTAAATTCGAAGTATGACTCTGCATTATTCTCAACCAATCAATATTTTATAATAATATAGACCACGAAAACTGAGAACACAGGAAGTGTATTCCACATATCTGGAAGGAACGCAGCTAACGCATGGAGACACACGCACATATATTTAAACACATTGATTGATTTGTGGGGTTCAACATTCCAAAACCACCATTTGCTTATGAGAGACGCCGTAGTTTTAACACAAAATACCTTTGGTTCTTCATACTTCAACCTTCATGCTGATTGCTACGAGACTTAAGCATACTTCAGAGGTCATCTAGCATTTCCCAGTGCCACCAGAAAACCATATATTCGAGATATCTTCTCGCACTGTTGGTGGCCCTGCAAGCCTAAAGACTTCTCACTCCGTACGCGAGAAGGCCACTGTTGAATGTCAGATGGGTGTAGTCTACGAGATACGGCTAATATCAGGATAAATTTTCATTATCCGAACGGGCCAATCTAGGACCTCTTAGGTATACGGAAAAATTCGAATGTTCGAAAACATTATCAGTGAATGTTTTTCGAGCTTATCTCAACACATGAAGCGCTAGTCATAGGTTTATTTATTTATTTATTTGAATACTTTCCATGCCCGAAGGCTTTACAGAAAGGAGTGGGGGTTATACAACAAAAAGTAAGCGAAATGTTACAATTGCTGCAAAATGGAGAGTTTGAAGTTTGCAGGGTCGATGAGGGATGCGGTGGCAGCGGAAAGGCAGTTCCAGTCTTTGCTTGTTCTGGGAATGAAGGAATCACTGTAGTGGTTTGTTCGGCAAAATGGCACACCTACTTTAAAGCAATGATCGAAACGGGGTGAAATGTAAGAGGGGGAAGAGAGAAGGCTCTCTTTTAAACATGGATTGTATTGATAAATTTTATGAAAAAGAGAAAGGCGAGAGCATTTTCGACGGAACGATAAGTCGGTTAGGTTCAGAGTTTTTTTCATGGCTGTGACGCTGGCATGACGGGAATGATTGCACAAAATGAAACGGGCTGCGCGGTTTTGAACGGCTTCTAGAGTGAGAGTTAGGGTTAGTTGACCGGGATCCCAGATGGCGCATGCGTATGCCAGTTTAGAGCGTACTGAAGTTTTGTAAAGGTTTAGTTTCACTGACATGGGTACGGAAGAAAAGTTTCGTCGCAAATATCCGAGCATGCGGTTAGCATTATAAGTGACGTATTCGACGTGTTTCTGCCAGGATAGATTGTTAGTAATGTTAAGCCCAAGCTATTTATACTAGTGCATTGAGGATGATGGAGCATCATTAAGAAGATACATGCAAGTGTTAGAAGCCGAAGTTTTTCGAGATACACGCATGCTTTTACATTTTGTTGAATTAAGCTTCATCCGCCAGTCACGACACCAAAGAGACACGTTATCTAGGTCATTCTGAAGTCTGATAGAATCAGTTGGGTTAGTGGTTTTGGAATACAGCACACAATCATCAGCAAATAATTCAATGGTTGAAAACTTGACACAGTTAGGAAGGTCGTTTATATAATCAAAAATAACAATGGACCTAACACAGAGCCCTGCGGCACCCCTGATGTTACGGCAGAGGTATCGGAAGAATAGTTGTTAGCAGTGACATATTGCGACCTGTTAGAGAGAAAGGACTTAATCGCGCCAAGCACATTAGGATCAAGGTTCAATTCATTTATTTTAACAAGGAGAAGTTCATGAGAAGCGGTATCGAACGTCTTATGAAAATCAAGAAAAATGCAATGAGTGTCGTAAACTTCGTCAGAATTGGCAAAGAGATCGTTAGTGAAAGATGCTAGTTGGGTTTCGCATGAAAATCTTCTCCTGAAGCCAGTGTTGGGAAGGATTAAAAAAGGAATTTGTTTCAAGGAAGTCCATTAACTGAGAGAAAATAATATGTTCGAGTAGCTTACAGGAAATGCTTGTGAGAGATATTGGTCGATAGTTTTCTGGAAGATGCGGGTTACCTGACTTATAGACGGGAACCACCTTTCCGGAATTCCAATCAGCGGGTAGTGATGAACACTGTAATGACTGATGAAAAAGCTTTGCAAGGACAATGGATGAACACACTTGTGTTAATTTCAACATTTTAGAGCAAATTTCCTCGGGGCCTGCAGAAGAAGACATTTTTAAACCCTGAATTAGCCTAGTTAAGCCCACCCAGGCCATCAAAAATAGGTTCCATGGGTGGAAAATCGGTATGGGGTACATGGGGATATAATGAAGGGGCTGTTGTTTGAAACACTGAAGAAAAAGCATTATTTAGAACCGTGCAGCTTTGGTCAGGTGGTACAACGAGGTCAGAGATGTTAATTGAATATTAGATCGAGATTCACCTCTCATTATGCTCCAAAATTTGCGGCGATTAGTCTGAAGAAGAGCAGGCAGTGTGGAATTAAAAATGTTGTTTTTGCGTTGCTAACAGCATCGTTATATTTCTTGTTTATGCTATAGTACTCAGACCAACGGCTGGGGAGGTTAGAACGTTTAGCGCTTCGGAACAGACGCTTCTTTTTGTTGCGGAGTCGGCGTAAAGTGGAACTAAACCAAGGAGAGCGAGGTTTAGTGCAAATCCTTATGGTGGGTACATGTTCGTTGAGCAAAGATAATAATTTGTATTTGAAAAGCTACCAGTTATCATTGACAGATCGTTCTTCATAGTTAGTTATGAATTCCTCGGTAAAACGTTCCATTTCTGCTGTTATTAGTGCTGTGTTGGCACGCGAATAATCCCTTAATAATTTTGAAAACCTTAGATCTCGAGGGGCGGTGAGATTGCGTGGTGAAATGTAGTAACATGTGATCGCTTAGTCCATCGAGATAAGTTATCGAAGAAATGAGATCAGGTGAAGTTGTAAGTACGAGGTCTAGAAAGTTAGAACAGGTTGATGTTGACCGCGTGGGCTCAAGAACAAGCTGAGTGAGGTTAAAGTCCTTACACGAATTCAGAAATTCTATATTTTCTGGTAAGTTTTGTTTTACGCTAACGGAGTTTGCACGCCATACAATACCGGGAAAATTGAAATCACCCGTGAGGATCAAGGGGGAATTGGGATAGCGTACAATCAACAGATTCAGAACATCATGAAGTTCAGAACAAAAGGAACGGAAGGAGCTGGGGATCGATAACATGCACACAAAATATAGTCACAACAGGAAAAAATGATTCGCACACATACTATTTCTAAGGATTACCTGATCGGAACCACAGAGGAATTAAACGCTTCATTGACAGCAACGAGCACGCCCCCACCGATACGGACGTCACGGTCATAACGATACGTTCTGTACGCCTTATCGCAGTCAAATATTTCACTACTTCTTATTTTTGCTGAGAGCAACGTTTCTGTTAATACGATAATATCGGCTGAGCAAGAATCAATGGCTGAAGAGAGGGTGGCACGCTTATTCATGAAGCTTTGAATGTTGCTGAAAAGAAACGATACATTGCTTAGACTGGATTTGGGAAGAGATTGCTAGGATGATTCCGGAGAGAGACTGCTCGTGGAAGCGCCGCCACTATCAGGAGGCTGTGTACCACGAGGAACGCCTGTCTGACGGGAGCTATCAAGCGCGTGAACACTGTTGGTTATTGCGCAGTATCCATATTGCTTCTTATTCATCACAAGTTTGTTGTATCGCAGCGAAAAAGATTGCCCGTTTGCTTTTCCGAATTCGATAAGCTTTTTCCTCCAATGCCGAGTAGCTTGTCAGAAGTCCTCACTCAAAGAAAAATCTGTATTTTTAAAGCTTGCTTTGTAGTGACAGAATGTGGTCTTTCGTTTTAAAAGACCAGAATTCGGTTATTATTGGGCGAGTCTTACTCGCCGCAAAAGAGCCTAACCTATGCGCCCTGGAAATCGCTCCTTCGGGTAGTTCAAATTCAAGAAAACGCGTGCAAATATCCCGGATGTGACCCTCAGATTCCGCCCAGGTCTCAGATAAATTGTCAGGGATTCTATAAAAAATGAGGTTATCTCTCCGCGATTTGTCCTCTAGTTCAATCAGGCGAGAGGTAAATTCAGCGCTCTGCGCATTAACTGCCTCTGAGACAGTCCGTTTGATTTCGGTTGCAACTGGCACTACATCTAGGTTTTCAACGATAGATTCAACAGTTTCTAGCCTGGCCGCAAGGTCTGATACCTTTGCCGCGAGTGCTGCTTGAGTTTTCTTCAGATTGGCAAATGCCTCCATTACCTCCTCACTATGGTGGTCGTGTTTGGAAGAGAGGGCAGCAATTGCGGCAAGCAATTCATTGTGCTGTGAGGTAGAATCAACACGATTGGGCCCGGGGTTTAGCTCGACGTCTCCACAGAGAAAGAGCAACTTACAAACAAAAATACAGCCACACAAAATTTCATGAAGTACACTTGGGCACGGGAGCAGCAGCAAAAATGCGTTATTAGAGCGCTTACAGTGTATAGATGGGGCGGTACCAATCTGCACAGAGAAGGGCGGTGCGTTGAAAGGCGAACGCATCGTAGCTGCTCTCCCGTGCCCACTGAAGGACGACAGGCGATGCCAATCGTTTAAGTCAGCCTGATTGGGTGATGTCCACGACGATGGTGCTGCTGGGCTGGTTACTGGGGTAGTCACCGTCTCCAGCCAAGGTTGAAAGTAAAGCCGATCCTGTGCGGTACTTGTTTCCACGACGAACGGAGCAGCAGACACTGGAAGCACAGCTGCGTCACCCAAGATAGGATTCCATGCGCCGAACAGGAAAAAAATTGCCCGCAGCTTCCCTCGGGGGAACACTGAGGAGGATGCGGAGCATATAATTGGTTAACGGGGTGTTAAAGTGCGACTTACTTGGGTCGATGGCTAAATTGGTTAACGTGGTTGTGAAATGGGGTGTTAAATTGCGACTTACTTGGGTCGATGGCTAAATTGGTTAAAGTGGTTGTAGGAGGGGGTGTTAAATGAGTGAACACGTACACACGTATGCGAAAGGGCGGCGCTGGTCGAAGGGACGTCGATCATTGTGTTTGTGGATTCGTTGGAATTCATTTCACCGCGACCTTGGACGTCGACGCGCCGTACAAACCAACCGACGAGCGGCAACTGAGCGAGCGAGCGCCGACCTTGAGTATATATACAGCTCGACGGCGCATGCACTGTCAGCTGTTGAATGTTCTCGAAGCGCGACGCCACATGCGCGTCCACTGGAGAATCAGGAGAATTGTAGATGTCGAACGCGGTGTGTAGAGGAGGAAGGGTGCACAGATGGTGGAGGAGTGAAGCGCGCGCGGTGTACTGCACAAAGAAGGGCGGTGCGTTGCAAGGCGAACGCATCGTAGCTGCTCTCCCGTGCCCACTGAAGGACTACAGGTGATGCCAATCGTTTAAGTCAGCCTGATTAGGTGATGTCCACGACGATGCTGCTGCTGGGCTGGTTACTGGGGTAGTCACCGTCTCCAGCCAAGGTTGAAAGTAAAGCCGATCCTGTGCGGTAGTTGTTTCCACGACGAACGGAGCAGCAGACACTGGAAGCACAGCCGCGTCACCCAAGATAGGATTCCATGCGCCGAACAGGAAAAACTGCACAAAGAAGGGCGGTGCGTTGAAAGGCGAACACATCGTAGCTGCTCTCCCGTGCTCACTCTAGTCAGGTAGCGATAAGTTCTCATAAACTATCGGGTTGTGTTGATTATTTTTCTTGTATGTTGTGTTAAAATCACACTTTTTCACAACATCAGAAAAATAATTCAGGAAGGTACTTGCGAACGAACACATACAAGGTCTTTTTGCCACCTTCGCTATCATTTAGTGAATAATTGCCTCAGGTTGGCTTGGTAACAATCCCATTTGCCGGAACTTAGGTGTTTCCTGTTATGCGATTGAAGTCAAATGCTCCAAAAGAAAACAAAACAAAGTCTTTTTTTATTTACTGGTACATTCATACGAAGCCTTCTTCCACAAGTATTCTGACAATATACGGGGTTGATCGGGATAGACCAACTATAAAAAGCGATAGCCTTTGAAAACCCCTGTCACTAAAATGCCGGTGTAGGCGTGTTGGTACATTAGCAATATCGCAGAATGAGAACTTGTGTTGCATGAGAAGAAATAAAGAAAACGTTCATGTGGAAACCCGGTCATTTGCATGCCGATCATTAGTGTTACCAAGCAGCGCTAGCTTTCTTGTTCTTTTAATGTAGTGGTTTTCATTACGATGCATATTTAAACGTAAGATACATGTTATAAGGTAGTGTTTCAATGACTATACTAGAATGTTCCAACAAAAACTTTCACTCAAGCACGCAAAAGTACGCACTCTACGTTTGCGCGCGCGCGCGCGTGCGCACACACACACACACACACACACACCACACACACACACACACACACACACACACACGCACACGCACACGCACACACACATCTTAGAGTTTGGCCACAAGGGCAAGGTAATGAATGCGATAGCAAAAAATAGTAATGTTATGCGAAGTAGGGCTTGAAGCTACTTGCTTACGATCTCGTTTGTGTGATTCTGCAAAACGCAAGTGTAAGATTGTACAGGCGCTCCAGCGAGAGAAAAGATTTTCGCTTTCGCACATTCTCTTCGCGTTTAGAACACATCCCGTAGGAGTGTGTTGGAGCAGTTTCCTGATGCCTGTCGAGATACACATGGCTCGCTCGCCACTTTTCGCTACACCACGCCCCACACCTCGCCCCACACCTCGCCCAGTTCACTGTGTCTACTATACTCCTTCCGCTCGCCTGTTAATGCTTTTGAAGGCACGCTATGTGTTTCCTCTGCTTGTGAAGCAATCAACGCTAGCCCCGCCCGCAGGGTGAAAAAAACATTAAAAAACACTGGAACTATGGCATTTACAATAAAACAGAAAAATATTAAAACACGCAATATTTAGGGTGTTGAGTTTAGTATTATGCGTGGAAGGTCATCTGTTTTGTTTGTTTAGTACATTATGTGAGCGAAAATCCATAGCTTCTACGCAGTCTCTGAGTGTTCCAAAGAAGACTGTCATGTTTAAGACGTAGATTGTAAATCCTATTAAGAGTCGATTTCCTTATATGCGTATGTGGCGGCTGTTATGGATTAATGATGGTGGAAACGTTCTTAGAACAGCAATATTTTAACTATTGCAATACTTTAACTTTTGCATGTAACTATTTAGGACGTTTGTGTAATCTATGGTATACCTGAAATGAAATGCATTGCACGTGTGGCGCTGTAAATTACTAATGCGATAATTTTTTAACAGCGGTAACTCAAAATAATTGACAGTTGTAAGTAAATAGATCACTACAAGTTGCAGTTTTTTGTTGTTCTTTAAAATATTTTGAGATTTTTTCAAGATTTCGATTGTATTACTAGGTTTGTTTTTATATAACTGATACGGTGCTCTCAAGACATGTAAACGCAACACGGAACGTTTCCACAACAGGCGTGAATTGTACTTTAAAAGATACAAGTACAAAGCAGCGCCTCGGTAGAACAGTGATTACGGAGCCCGGCTCCTGAGACAAAGGCTACAGGTTTGAACCTGGTCGCAATGGTTTCAAGTATAATCAGGCAAAATGCTGGAGCACCACATACAGCATGATGTGCACCAGTTACTCGAAATGTTTGAAGCTTTCTACTTCGAGGTCTCTCATACTTATATTGTGGTTTTGGGATGCAAACATCAGTTATATACGTTGGGAATCGGGCATAGCACATGGCGTACATTCGGCTCAGAGAATAACAGCCTTAGTTTTAGAACGACTGATTCCGAACTGATCAAAACATTTACATGGTATGATTTATCTGCTGATCAGCAACCTAGGCAAATTTAGCGTGTTGATTTATCGTTCTTCAGTATAGGGAATTCGTTGTTTTTCACTCACGTCGATTGTGAATAACAAAAACGTCTAAGGTATCCATATGTCATGATAGCACATCAATCAGGCCTGCGAGCTAGTTTGCAGTGTTCAACACACTTGGCCACATCGTGTGCACGGCACTGATCTGTAACCAAGAGGGTGTGTTTCGTCGGTCAGTTATGTGGAAACGCACGTGTCACTTACATTGCTCGGATGATAGAAAACCTGAAGGACTAAGGTGCATAGCCAGCATCAATAAGTGATCGTCCACCATGATGCACCTGAGAGTGAAAAAAAAATTGGCCAATCCCAAGTATCATGAGAAGCGATGTAATGCGAAGCATGTGGAGGTGTAGTACCTGGGTTGCAACTTTCCTTTTAAGCCCCGTCGCGGTGGTCTAGTGGCTAAGGTACTCGGCTGCTGACCCGCAGGTCGCGCGTTCGATTCCCGGCTGCGGCGGCTGCATTTCCGATGGAGGCAGAAATGTTGTAGGCCCGTGTACTCAGATTTGGTGCACGTTAAAGAACCCCAGGTGGTCAAAATTTCCGGAGCCCTCCAATACGGCGTCCCTTATAATCAAATGGTGGTTTTGGGACGTTAAACCCCACAAATCAATCAACTTTCCTTTTAATCAAAGCTTTATTAGTTCATTACAGCCTTGTAATGACGCCAACAGGGACATGAGCATTACCGGCGCCAGAAGTGGTAAGCTGATATGTAGAGATTGTGCTTACGAGAATGGTAACCACGTGAAGTGCTACTTGAACTGACTACACTATATACTAGATGGTGCTTAACCAAACAATTGACGTTAATTTGTTATCGAGCCATCCTCAGGCAATAATAAATAATTTCTAGTGAAGGTGGCGAAAAATTCTCGTATGCGTTTGTCCACGAGTAGCTTCCTGAAAATTTTTGTTATGTGGTGAAAAACTGTGATTTTATTAAAACATACAAGAAAAAATATTCAAGACAACCCGGTAGGCTCTAAAAACTTATCATTAGCGCTTCGTGTGTTGAGATAACCACGAAAAACACTCGCTGATTATGTTTCCGAATATGCGAATTTGCACGTTCAACTAAGATGTCGTAGATCGGCCTGTTCGGATAAAAACAATTTTGCCTGATCTTAGCAGTATCTCGTGGACTATACGCATCTGGCATTCAACAGTGGCCTTCTCTCGTACGGAGTGAAAAGTTTCTAAGCTTGCAGGGCCACCACCAGTGCGAGAAGATATCTCGCTGTTTGGTTCTCTGGTGGCACTTGGGTATGATGGATGACCTCTAAAGTATGCTTCCGTCTGTTAAAATCAGCATGAAAGATGGAAGTATGAAGAGTCGGAGGTGCTATGGGTTCAAATATTTGTGTTTGTGTCTATAAGTGTTAGCGCGTTTCTTCTAGAAATGTGGGATACAGTTCCTGTGTTCAGAATATTTCGTGATCAATAATATTCTCAAATATTGATGGGTTGAGAACAATGCAGAATGATACTTCAAATTTAGGAGAAAATGAACTTATCGATAAATAAACATCTGGATGCACCGAAGTTTTACCAGAAACAAACTTTGAAGAACACGTTGTCAAATTCAATAATAACAAAAAAAGATGGGTTAAGAATAATGCAGAAACATAGTTCGAATAAAAGAGAAGATGATCTTTATGATAAATGAACCTCTAGATCCACCAAATTTCTGCCAGAAACAAACTTTGAAGAACACCTTGCCAAACTCAATAATAACAACAACAACAAAAAACTGAAAACAAGCACTCCTAGTTGTGACAAGAGAACGCGAAAACCTACCAAAGGCACATAAGACTGGGCTAGTTTGTTAAGTTTACAGTAGGTGTATATCTTTCAAGTGTTTGGAAACATATAATAGCAGACATCTATAATTAGCAGTCTTTTTTTGAGTGCACAAACAGTTGATAACTTAAGTCTTAAAGAAGGATATATATTTGGTTATGAATTCACACGTAGTGCCGTTGGTGAATCAGTATATTACACCCGAAAAACTGAAAATTTAAAACCACCGAATACCAAATAAATCACATATTTTGAAAGAAAACATGAACAACGTATGAAAGGAATGAAATTGTCACGTCTATTTTTTCTCTCTACTTATATTCTTCTAAGGCAACAGCTGCTGCAGCGGGTCACTGATTATGGCATTTGGCTTCCGACCAGAAAGACGTGGGTTCTATTCTGGCCACGATGGTTCCGTTTCTACGAAGGCGAAATGCTACATGTCACTATACTGTGTTATGTCAGTGCATGTTAAAGAACATATTTTTTTTTCTAAATAAAATGGAGTCCTGCACTACGGCACCTCAGGGACACCGAACTCCATGCACAGTTCACTTGCAGCAACCATGATCACACTTCTTTAAAACCATTCCAAGGAGCTGCGCTTGATGTTCACAAATACGGAAATAAAAGCAGGTATGATGCCCATCTAGATCACGCCAATTACGCTTAAAGAGCGCCGAAGGCTGTCTTTCTTAAGCGGAGAAAGGGTAACATTCTGATGCGTTCGCATAAATAGCAGACCGATGACGATGGAAACAACTTTTCAGTGTCATCCCCAAAGGTCGTTACGGATAAAGGCCAAAAAGGTGGTGTTTAACGTCATGAAACTATCAGACTCGCAGTGGCGATTATAGACTGACAGCGTTTTAATCACTGTGAGGCATGTGAGTTTCTGAGCGCGCGTTCTTTTCTCCCTCTTTCTTCAATTTTCAAGCTCTATCATCCCTGCCCTTGGCTAAGGTTGCATAGCAATCTTTCTAGACTGGTTCACATTCCAGTCTTTCCTTTTCCTGCTGTTCGTTCATTCGTTCGTTCATTTGTGTAACTTATTGGCTATGCTGTGTTAACGGCGGCCCTAAAACACTTTGATAAAAAAGGGTCGTAGCTAGTGATGAAGCACGATAATTCACGAAGAAACGTGGAAGACAGTCTCACTGGACAAGAACATGAAGCCTATGTACGCAGACGATGGCAGAGAAGCTTCAGCTCGAGACACGTCAAAAGTGGTCAGTGAAGGCACTGAAGAAGAACCCCAGGCAGCGGCCGTAGCTTGCCGAGATCATAGAGACCACGAAGGAGACCTACAGCCACCATCCAACTGAGTCTACTATCAGGCCCGGATGTCTTAGTATCGTGCTTTCTTGCGAAGTCACAGCAAACACACTTGTCCGGAAAGGTTACTACCACAGGGCCATTGCAATCGCCCGAGACGTTCTTGTGACCATTCGTTGCAGTGTGCTTGTCCAGGCAGTTGACTTGAGTTTGTTCCTGGAAGCCAGTGAAGAAGTCATTAGATAAAAGGACCAAACAGCGTACGAAAATATCACGAGAATCACTCTAATATTCAGTTTACGGTTGTTCCGAAGACTCGGCACATCTACGGGTAATTCACTAAATTTCTGGTCTGACAGCTAATACTTGCAGGGATTCCGGAGCGGCATCTTAGGCATGAAGCTGTGGCTATTAAAAACGCCACGTACAAGTTTCAACTCGGTGCTTCGGCTGATATGAGGAGTATGATGCAATAAATAGAAAAAAGTGAGCACTTTTCTGTTATGGTGCCATACGCCTAATGACAAAGCTCGACTTCACACGAGCGTCGCGAAAGCTACAGAGAAACGTTTTAGCTTCTTCGAAGCTTATGAGTGATCACCAACCCTGTAACTGAGACCTGGCTCCAGTGAATACTTTTTCTGGGTGCTTAACAAATGTTTGATGTATGTGGCGTGTGTACAATCACCGTTGGCTGTCGGCAAACTTATTGCACTAAAAGAAGCACGAACGAGTCAACAATTATATCTCAGGCCTTAGAATCACTTCTGGCCAGCGGTACACGCAAGAGTCGCGCTCGTGCCACAGTGCTTCTTTGGCCAGTGCCTTCGTGCGCCGTTGTTTGTCGTCACTTTCCAGTAAGACATGTCAATTCGAATATATGGCTGTTTATGAAGTAATTAGTAGTATCCCTGTACCCTGTTGCCTTACAATACCCTGTAACTTGTCTTCCTCATGCTCATCTTTTCTAGGCTGTAAATTTGTGTTCCTGCCTTCCAAATACCAGATTTTCCGTCACTTTTACACTTTTTTATATGTTTCACGCTGTACTTTGCAATTGTGTACTTTTGCTGCCTTTATGATATTGTAATGTCACTTTTGTTGTGTTGATTCTTTCTTTTTACAATATTGTACGTTGTGTCGGCTTTCAACCCATTCCCCCCCTATGTAATGCCCATTTGGGCCCTTAGGGTACCTAAATAAATAAATAAATAAATAAATCTGTGGGCATACTGAAGGACGAAGTTCGGGAAATTTCTAGAAATGCCTAATACGCTAGTTTATAGGGACTCTAAACGGACACATTGCTTTAATTTTTATTGCTGTTAGAAGTTGGTCAGGCCGGAATGAACAGTACTTAACATGACATTAAATTAGCATAAAGCAGCAACAATAAGACTTCACTGTCAAAAAAAGGTCAGTGAATATATTCAGCGGGCACGTCGGCTGGCCACCTGTAACAGCCTCGACCAACCCTTTGGTTTTCTTTATGCAGTTGCTTCTGGCACGGGTCACATTCAGGGCCGATGCATCAAACAAGATAGTGGATTCCGTCGGTGCTGCGCCGATCTATGTCGGCGACAGCGCAGAAGAGGCATCGCTTGTTCTCAACTCTTGGACGCCACCACCGTCATCGACTGACGCCTATATAAGCAGCCTAACATCACGGCTTTCCTTCAGTAGGCACGTCGGCTGGCCGCCTGTAACAGCCATGACCAACCCTTTGGTTTTCTTTATGCAGGTTAGTAGCAAGTGTTCCTGTGTCAAAACTAGTGTTCCTTGCTTTATCCAGCTGACGTGTCCCACCAGCTTATGCATGTGTTACCAGTACGTGCGGAACATAGTACTGTCTCTATTGAAACTTTGGGGCGATATCGAATCGAACCCATGTCCGACTACCAAACAAATGTTGAAAGAACTTCTTGAAGGCCAAAAAACTATGCATAAACGACTTGATACTATAGAGTCGAAACTTAAAAAGGTAGAAACGTTAGTGTGACCCTCACGGAACTGAGTAGCAAAGTCGCCAATCTCGAAAAAACAGTGCAAGGACTAGAAAAAAAGGCTGAGGAAATTAGAAGACAGAAGCAGAAGAAACAATCTTCTGATTTTTGGCATTCCTGAAAAACCGGGAGAAACACCAGACTTGCTGGAATCGGCAATAGTTGAAGACGTTCAAAACTAAGCTTGGTGTAGAGGTGAAATCTGTCGAAAGACTACACAGAATTGGGCATAAGCAACCTGACAAACCTAGACTTGTGATCTTAAAGTTCATAGATGACAGGGAAAAAAGACACGTGCTGAAGAACTGTTCTAAATTGAAAGGATTGGGCATTTCTGTGTCAGAGGACTTCTCGGCAGCCACGACGCAAATCCGAAAAAATCTATGGGATAGTGCCTCTGATAGCAGGAAAGCGGGAGTAAAGGTGAAACTGTCATATGATACAATTTGATTTGATAACGAAACGTATGAATGGGACAGTATTCACATGAAGAGGGTTCCTATTAGTCGACGCAGTAGCAGGCTGCGAGATAAGTAGTGAGATAAAAGCAAGGAAACTAAGCAGTTTCGTTGTCTTAACATAAATGCCCGTAGTTTGATTAACAAGGTCGTTGAACTAGAAAGTGTAATATTAGCCCACAAACCGCATATGGTAATAATTACAGAATCGTGGCTACACCGAGACATAGGTGATGATGAAATAACGCCACCAGGCTACGAAAGGTACCGTAATGACAGAGATTCCCGTGGTGGCGGTGGTGTGATGTTTCGAGAATCGGTATATGTGACACTATTACCCAATATTAAGGGAATTGAATGTGTTGTCGTTAAAGTGTTATTTGATGAGCTACATATTGTCGTTGGGGGATTTCATCGCCCGCCTAATTGTGGTGATGAGTTTGTGGAACAATTAAATGAGTTTTTGTGTCAGTATAAAACGAGTAGTTGCACGACGTCTTAATCAGGTGGCGTCCTTTAATTTCCCATGATAAATTGGTTGGATGAATTTCCACATGCCATCTCTGCTGCATCTGTATCTTGATGTTTTGCTGTTCCATGACTTGACGCAGCTTGTGAAAACGCTCACTCGCATTCAAAAGGAATCTAGCATAACTTTAGACCTGTTTCTTGTTAGTAGAGGTATATATAACCACAGTCCGGTAATAGAAATTTACGACGGCATTTCGGACCATAAAATTGTGTCATTAGGCTTTCAACTGTACTATGATAAAATGCGTGATAAAAAGACCGTTTTTGTACTCGTATTCTCGCGTGCTAGTGATGTGGACATAATAGACGCTCTTGATCATTCTTATTCCGATTTCCTAACGCTTTCTAAAGAAATTAAATGTTCTGTTAAGCGATTGTGGTGCTTTTTCAAAGACCTAGTAATTAAATGTATTCAAAACTTTGTTCCTCACAAACGCAAGGTATTAAACCGGCCTAGCTCCTGGATTACGAAAGAAATCGTACGCTTAGGGCGCAAGCTAAAGAAGGCAAGAAAGCGACAAATAGAACGACCATCATTGTCTGGACTAGATAATATATCAGAGATTCGTCACACACAGAAAGCCAAATTGAAAAGTGCAAAGAAAAAATATCAAAGCGAGGCTTTGACAAACTTTCTCTTGACGTCACCAAATAAGTTTTGGCAGTATCTTTCACCCAAAAAAGTCCAGTATCAAGCTTATCTATTAACGGTGATGTTATAACCAGCAAGAGGGAGATAGCAGGGGAGATGAATGATTACTTGTGTTCGGTGTACACGCGTGATAATGACGTTACCCCTCATTTCATCACCTATGACACCATACCACCTATCGATGACGTCTGTAACACTGAAGGGTATCGCTTTTGCTTAATCTCGATCCGAAAAAGTCCCCGGGCATTGACTCTGTACCTAACGCTTTTCTGATAAGGTATGCTGAATGGAATGCCAAATACCTATGCTTGATCTTTAAATCATCTCTCCTGCGTGCTGAACTTCCGAGTGATTGGAAGCACGCTAAGATCGCTCCAGTACCAAAAACTGATGACCATTCGCTTGTATCCTCGTTTAGGCCTATCTCCTTGCTATGCACTAGTGTCAAAATTCTAGGGCATATAATATTCAAACATTTGTCTGTGCTCGTCGAAAAAAATAACCTGATCACGCACCTTCAGCACGGCTTTCGCAAAAGGTATTTTACGGTAACCCAGCTTATTGAGACGTTTAATGACCTAGCAGCAGCGATCGATAAGAATGGTCAAGTAGATGTTATATTACTGGATCTTGAGAAAGCTTTTGATCGTGTGAGTCACCAGAAATTACTAATTAAGATCAAACCAATACTGAAAAATGAGGAATTACTTGCATGGATAACTGCTTATCGTTCAATGAGGAGCCAATGTGTTGCCATTGAGGGTGTCACCTCGAGTTCCGCCCTCGTGAAATCGGGTGTGCCTCGAGGGTCAATTTTGGGGCCGTTGTTCTTTCTGTTATTTATTAATGATATTGTGCAAAACTTGCCCGTAAAAATAAAGCTTTTCGTGGACGATTGTATACTTTATCAGGAAATTTATATTTACAGTGATCAAGAATCTTTGAATACTGCACTAGCGACGCTACAAATGTCGTGTGAAAATTGGCATGATGAAAAATAATTATAAAAAACTGGGAGAAATTTGAATTACGCGTAAGAAACAGCCGCTTCTGTTTACCTACCACGTCAATAGCCATGCGTTATCCGAAGTCACTAAACACAAATATTTAGGACTCATACTCACATCAGACTTAAAATGGAATGAACACATAGAATATATTGAAAGAAAGGCAATGAAAGAGCTTGGCAATTTGCGAAGGAGGCTTGTGAGTGCCACACCACACATCAAGCTTCTCGCGTACAAAACTTTCATTAGACCAGTATTAGAATATGGAGCTGCAGTGTGGGATCCCTCTACTGATTCCAATATTTAAAGATTAGATATGGTCCAAAGAAAATATGTACGGTTTGTTTTTAATTGTTATAGTTGGCGCACTTCCCCTTCACTTCCACTAATTAAAGCGGATCTCGAAAAACTACAGGAGAGAAGAAGAATGAAGAGGCTTAAGCTTTTTTACCTTATTTTCCACAACAAAATTGGTATCAACAAAACAGCGCACATTAGACAAATAAGTGAATATGCTGTGCGCTCGCATCATTCAAAGAAAGTTTTAGATTACGTAAGCCGCACAGACACATTCAGGTATTCATTTTTTCCAAGAACTACTCGTGAGTGGAATTGCCTATCACCCGATGCTGTACAGTGTCCAACAGTTGATTTATTTCTACATGCTCTCAATAACCTACTAACAGTTTTTTGTACAGTCATGCAGCCCAGAGTTACGTAATGCTTCCATGTTTTAGTACGTTTCAGTCAGCAAAGCTATGCCATTGTTGTAATGTTTTTCTTTAGTTTTTTGTAAATCAATACAAAAGTGTTGAATTGTAACCACTGTCAGTATGCTGTGTGATGTCAATTATGTTTTTTTGTAGTAAACATTTTTGTATTCCCATTCCTGCTTAAGACCTGGTAAACAGGTCAGCAGTATGTAATAAATAAATAAATAAATAAATAAATAAATAAATAAATATCAGTATGAGAGATATGGTATACCTATATGATAGAAGTTACCGTATTAAAAGGTAATGCGTAACCTATAAGTGAGACAGATACGAATATTAAAAAAACATTGGCAGCATATCCACGGAGTGAATGATGAAGAGTGGGGTGAAGCATTCGTCCATCCATTCGTTCTTGCTTCCTTCCGTACATGCGTCCATCTGTGTGACCGTCCATGCGTCCATCCGCCCGTCCGTGCATGCGTCTGTTTCTGCGTCCGTCCCGGCGTTTGTCCATGCATCCGCCCCTGCATCTGTTCATGCGTCCATCCATGCATCTGTCTGTGTGTCCATTCATCCATCTATTCAACACTCCAAGCACCACCATCTCGCATCTTTTCATCATATATTCCCCATATAGAAGCACCGCCATTCAGCGGACATTCCAAGGACTAAACGAGAGGTGGCACACGTACACTTTCTTACGGCTTGCGCTTAGGGTCTACTTCCCACCTTTAACCACCTCGAGTTCATGGTATATACTAGTTCACAGTATTCTTGGCACTGCGGCCCAACGCTCGCTAAACCTTTCTAAAACCTAGGAGGTTACGCCCAGTGAGTATAACGTAGCAACCTTTTCCTGTCAGATAGTGCTCAATGTACATGCCAATGGTTGCTAATGGAAAATGAGAGACCAAAGAATTCGGCTTTTGCTTTCTTACGGCTTGCGCTTCGTATCTACTTCCCACCGTTAACCACCTCGAGTTCATGGTATACACTAGTTCATTAAATTCATGGCACTGCGGCTGAACGCTTGCTAAATCTTTCTAAAACAAAGGAGGTTACACCCAGCGAGTATAACGTAGCAACCCTTTCTTGTCAGATAGCGCTCAATGTACATGTTAATGGCTGCTAATGGGGATCGCAGCGTGCGCGTTAACCAAAAGCCGAATGCTCTTTTCTCTCATTCCCCATTAGCAGCAATTAGCATGTACATTGAGCACTATTTTTGTTGTTCAACAATGCACAGAAGAAATCTCCTACCGACACCCTCTTGGAAGTGAAAATGTAACAATTGTTACACACTACGACTCTACGAGGGACGAACGGGTGCCGCTATAAGAAGATTCTCCCCTAAAATGTATGTCTCTACTGGACGTTACGCGGTTAAGAGTGTATAAACAATGCGAAAATATCGCACTACAGGGGGACTGCACAGTGCTGCCAAATCAACTGTGCGTCCCTCTCAGGAGTGAGCACTAGTATTATAGTAATTTCATCCTTCCTATGGTTACGAAGTGGTGGCTCCCGTTTCATGTGAAGCCAGCAGTCACCACCAGAGGTGCAGCTGTGCTTAAGAGGGTATGCGAATGCAGCTATAGCTGTGTTGGTGTGTGGGACAACCTTGGTATGTTAACTTTCTGAACTTCTGGGAAGGTTGAATCACTTTTCAGGTAGCCACTTTTAACACACAACATGTGTTAATGGGTGCCTGAGGGCGTCATAAGCCTTAAAATAGCACTTAGGCGAAAAAGTAGCCTCAGAGACAGAGCAGAGCAGCTCCTGGTGGTTCAAGCTAAACAGACACACATATTGTGAATATGAAGCGCCATAATCATTATATAATTAGGAGGCATGGCAGACTGTAGACTCGTGATTCAATTTCGATCATCAAAGCTGTTTATTTAAATAAAAGACGGGGCATTTTATTCCATCCCGTCTAAAATGTGACCGCCGGGGCTTGGAGAGAGCCGTTGCTGTACACGTGAAAAATTCTATACTGATGTTTATTAGATCTCCTTTTATAAGTTTTGCCTCAAAGCAGTTCGGCAGTGGTCCCAATTGTAAGAAGAGTCAAACTTCTTGACTTTCGCACCTCCACTCAACCGTGATAAATCGCGAATAATTGATTGTAATTGTGTTGAAAATAGACTAGAGGGGAGTAGTCATGGCGATAGGTACTGGGAGGAGAGGAAGACAGCAACGAAGTGGGCTTTTAGGCCAACCCTTTGATCAGTAAAGACGTGTCTAGCTGCACGATCATGGGTCCTTACTTTTAACGTCTGGTGCTGAGAAACCGGGGAACCGAGTCGGCACCCATTGAGAGTCCAAGAATTTGCACACGTACCTGATGGGAGTGGCCAAGCGAGCTATCTAAGGCATCAGGCTGGCTGACAACAACTATGAAATTGCCGTAAGCACACTGCAAGAGCTCTTCGGTTGAAAATAATTACTAGTCAACGAGGACATCGACCAGCTTCTTGCATTGTCACTCGTAAGAAGTTCCGAGGAAGTGAAAAAGCTTCGGGTGGTGCATGACACCGTGCCTTTCCGCGTAAGTGTGATCGAAGGTCTTGGTGTACCACCTGAGCAGTACACTGTAGTGCTGCATCGGGTGCTAATGAGGTTTTTGCCAGTAGACGTGGCGATAACGTACGGAGAGAAAACGAAGCAGGAGAGCACCCGCGGTACTAATACATCAGGAGAGTCCACATCCCCTGAAGCGAGAACGCAGAAGGCGACCGACATTTTAGCGTTCCTAAAAATCCAGGTTGACATGCGTGAAGAAGAGAAGCAAGAAGTGGTGCCATCGTATACGCTTGACTCGACTACGGTACCTAACGACATGAGGTCGCCGACAAGATGTTCACAGGGCATTCCATCGGTATCCGCGCTAGCGGCGACGGGATCCCTCCAGCAGCGCACACTTTTTGCACTGTGTGGCAGCTGAGGTCACAGCCTGGCAGAGTGCATGGTTGACATTTCCGCCGACGAGAAACGGGCCAGGGTACTTAATGCTCAGTACTCTTACGAGTGCTGAATGCGTAATCATGTCGCACGGTTTTGCAGCGTCTCCCTGAACCTTACGTGCAGCAAGTGCCAACGCCGACACCTAACGGTCCTTTGTGAGCTCTCACGAGCCGTCACCATGGTGCATGACCACTGCTCCTACACCGGCATCACCGATCGCCTCGTCTGGCTCTACATCACCTATGCTAACTACTGGCGTCAACCGGCGCTACAGAAGCTTGACAGCGGCAGCCAGTGTTCATTCATCCGCACCGACGCTGCCGAGAGGTTGCAGTGTGAAGTAATTGGCACGGAAGAGCAAGCCACGGAATCCTTTACGTTGTTGACGCGTCTCTGTCCCGCTGCGTGGACAATTTATTGGCAGCACCGTCACATTAGAAGCACTTGAAGTCCCCGAAGCGTGCACCATGACAAGTCCATCACTGAACCAAGAAGTGCTCGAAATGCTCAGTGCCCGGGGGTATGATGCTGCGGACATAATTTACCCAGAAACTTGACAGCCAGAGGACGTCAGCATATTAATTGCGTCGCACGCTTATTGGAAGGTAGCCACTGTAAAAATTCATCACCTCAACTAGCAACTCACTGCCTTGGAAACTTCGTTTGAATAAACTGTGCGGGGCATTAGCTCTTGCTACAAAGCTGCAGCAACTAGTGTCTTTTGCTTTATCGGTTGATGGTTCTCCTCAAAAGTGCGATGAATTGGCTATGTGGCGCTTCGACACTATTAGCACTGAACACCGGTAGTCCAGTACTGCAAATTACTACCCAGACATCCACACATTTGAGCACTGTCTGAGCAAGCAAGCTGGTCTTTACCAAGTGCCTCTGATAATGCAAGAGCCTGGTATGCCTGACAGTAGTGACAACAAACAGCTTGCATCACGTCGTATAAATCTGCGACGAACCAGTTCAGGGAACAACCCGACCTGCTGAAACAGTTCTACGAAGCCATTACTGCTTATTTCAAGGACGGTCATGCAGAAAGAGTTGATGAAGAGCAGATTACAGGCCCTAATATTCATTAAATGCCGCATCATGCTGTTATCCACCGAGATGCAGTGACCGCCTAGCTCCGGGCTGTCTTTAACGAGTCGTCTCATGTGTCAAAAACCAATGGAGCTTTGTCAAAAAGGGAGACTTGGTTTGACATCGTGCAACTATTGCTGTCCTTTCGTTGCTACCCAGTGATTCTTGTGGCAGATGCCAAGAAAGCATATTTGCAAATGCTGATTCGGTAAGAAGACCGCAATTTACTGCGTTTACTATTGGTTCAGCAACTGCCAACCAAGAAAGATCCCAGACCACCCATTGTCGCATGGCGGACGACTATGGTTACTTTCGAAGCAGCATCAAGTTCATTTCTGCTTGCCGCCACGATACGCCATCATTTTGTTTCGTGTCGGAAAAATTTTCCGGGACGGTGGCCTTCCTGGAGAAGACATTTTACATGGATGACCTCGTATTTGTGTGTCTACAGCAGAACAAGCCATAAATGTGTACAAAGAAACACGGACCATTTTCGCTGAACCATGCCTGGAGTTACAGAAATGAGCATCAAACTCCGACCTGCTAAAGAAGCAGTTTCTCCAAAATAACGTGGCTATTGAGATTGAAGCAGGAGATGACCATCTCATGAAGGTTTTGGGCGTGCCGTGGGAGCGTAAAGGCAATACCATCGCGTTGACAGTGCGTAACGCAACCTTCTTTGCCACAAACAGACCAGCCACCAAGTGCCCAATCCTTAAAACAGTCGCCAAAGTTTATGATCCGCTTAGTTATTTTTCCCCATTCAACGTGACAGGGAAGCGTATTTTAAAAGATTTGTGGATGCAGAAGCACTCCTGGGATGACACGCTGACAGATGAAGTACAAGTTTCATGGAACGCGTGGTGCACCGAGTTGCCAGATGTCCAGGCACAGACGCCTCACTACGCGTTCCTGCATGACAGCAGCGTAGAGCTGGCATTTGAGCTGCACACAATTGGTGAGGCCAGTCCTAAGGCTTATGGTGCGTGCATCTACGTTCAGGGCGCTTTGTGCCGACGAGGCATGCGTCGTACGATTGCTCATAAGCTGAAGTCGCGCCCCTTCACTCGAGACAATGTCCCTGCCTTGATTGGAGCTGATGGCCTGCGTTAGTGTAGCACTGCTAGCTGATTACGTACGGTTCGTACCACCTCATTAGCAGGCACCCGCTCATTTTTGGGCCGACTCTCTCGTCGCCTTTCACTGGATCCGAACCAAACCAAGGAATCGAGATCTTTTCATCAGCAATCATGGGTCGGAGATAGGCAAACTCACCAAGCCCGACACCTGGGTGCATTGTAGCAGCTGCGAAAATGCTGTCGATCTACTTACCAGCGGCGTCTTCGCAAAGGTGTTTTTGGAGTTGGATAAATGGTGTCATGGTCCCCATTGGCTCTCTACTGATCCTAGTTTCAAGCTGGATGACGTTGCGAGCGACAGAGACATTGAACCTCTTTTTGAGGCAGCCACGACGATCTTTCCATCGATTGTTTCGTCGAGTACTTCAGTTGTGCATGTGGAAGATTTCAGATCGCTGAATAGGTTTTGCGCGTTACCGCTTTCATGCAGCGATTCGTTCACAACGCTTCGAGAACGAGCCCTCCCCATAGTGGAACGCTCACGATTTTGGAACTTTAAAAGGCCGAGTGTTGCTGGCTTCAACTCATGCAAGACTAGTGTTTCAGAGCCTAAATACAAGTTATTGAGAAAGGAAAAGGGCTGCCATCAACGTCACCAATCCTACGCCCTGCACCATTCCTGGATACGAATGGACTCCGTGTCGGTGGCAGGCTCGACCTGCTTAAGACCAGTCCTGACATCCAGCATCACGTTCTGTTGCCAACAGAACCCAAGTTTACCACACTGATTGTGCAAACTTCTCATGTCCGCACTCTTCATGGTGGCATTGAGCTCACCCTGACCGAACTCCGAGCAAGATCCTGGGTGTTGAAGGGAAGGAAGACCGTAAAAAATGTGCTCCCTCAATGTTTATTGTGCCGGAAACGACTACTGAAGGCAGCGTCTGCTCGATTAGCAACATTGCCACCAGAGAAAATAACTGAGGCTCAGGCGTTTTCAGTTGTTGGCATCGACTAATGTGGGCCACTTTATGTTCACACGACCAAGAACTCGTAAGAAGTCAGAGATACTGATATTTTGATGTGCCATGACACAATATATTCACCTCGAATTTACCTCCGACATGACAACAGCGACCACAATGGTCGCTTTTCGTCGGTTTGTTGCGCGGCGAGGTTTTTCAGCCATGGTGTACTCGGAGAACGCCCTAACCTTTCGTTCTTGTGCACGGAGCTTCAAAGCGGTCATCCCTGCGTTGCAAGAGTACGCCACCACTGCGCACATAGAGTGGAACGTTATTGTGGAACGAGCTCTTTGGTGGTGTAGATGGTGGCAGCTGCCTCATCCAAACTACGAAACACCCTTTGAAGCTGACCTTAGGGCGTAGCAGCCTTGATGTGGAAGGCCTCTGGTCAACATATGTGAAGTTGAAGCCGTCAATAATAACGGACCCGTGACCTACTTGAAGGATGACCCCAATGAATGGCAGCCTTGAACTCCGGGGCACTTTCTGCTGGGAAAACGAGCAATCACCACGACGGAGCTGGGTGTCACAGCAGAAAAACTCCAGCTACAACGACGATTGCATCACCGAAAGCGGATCAGCATAGAGCTTCGGCGAAGATGGAAAGTTCCTACTTACTGCTGCTGCGATCAGCGCACTGCCGCCCAACACAAGGTTCCTCACCAATTCACATAGGCGGCGGTGTGATAGTCAACGAAGAAAACACTTCTCCGACGTTCTGGAAACTCGGGCGAGTGATGTCACTGCATCCCGGACGAGATGGGGTAGCTAGAGCATGCACCGTACGTTTGGCTATAGGCCACGTGGTGAGCCGGCCAGTGCAAAAACTGTGTGTTATGGAAGCCACAAAGTGACTGACAGAAAATTTCATTTTCTACCCTTCCGAGAATGCTGAAAATAGACAAGTGGGGAGTAGTCTTGTTGGTAGGTACTGGGAGAAAAGGAAGAGAGCAATGAAGTGGGATTTTGGGCTAACCCTTTGTTCAGTAAAGACGTGTCCAGCTCCTACGATTACGGGTCCTTGTTTCTACCACAATGAGTACCAGTTTTTGTCCAGCAGGGCTGTTTAATATAATACGTTAAGTGGTAACAAGTGTTTTAACTGGACATCATTACATCAACAATACTGTATTGGCTGCTTCTGTAGAATGATTGTTTAACAACTGAAGAAAATAAAAAAACAGATGTGTTCAACTAGCCCCAAGCTCTCTCTCCAACGTGATGTCACTTCTTAACAAGATTTAAAGAATTGAAAATACAATCCCAGGCAGCAAAGATAGTCACGACATCAATGTCTTTTGGGCACTTAAACATGCTCATCAGTTCAAAATTGGAATGACCGTTGTCCACCAGTTATAGGGCAGGCATTCAGATCTCGCTATGCGACTTCTTATTTAGTAAAGCAAACCCGCATTTTGTTTGCTTGTAAACAAAACCACGTGCTGGCACTCTGAACTTGTTAGGAACGGTCGTCCCTACAGGCAATCTTCAGCTGTCTCAAGAATAAGGCAGCAGCTGCACCGAAACCACCCTAACGTAATCATCAGCGCTCATCCAACAGCCGCAAACGCTTTGGCACGAGAACCGTGCTTTTTCGGCACAGTTTCGTCTCGCTGGTGGAGCCTTGGCCACTGTATGAGGTTTCCCCATAGAGTAACAGTGAAGTTTTGTGACCATTAGGCTGTACCTACTCGACAGACCAAATAGCGATTGGAGTTCACGGATTGGGTAATACGTATGCACACATCAGTAATTCCAGATTCCGTTCGCGTGGAGTGATTCGTGGCAACAATGGAAGCCCGAAGTACAGTTAGGATCCTCGAGGAGCAATATGGGAATTGTTGCTTCAAGGGGAGATGCCACTCGAAGACAATTTTTTTATTATTCACCCTAGAGCAATGAAACTTGAGCTGTTTATAAACTTTTTATGCTGATTTGAAATATATATTAGTTTTCTTGCAAGTTACACACTTTTAGCTCTGCAAATATACAAAGTGAAAACCTTAACCTATTCGCCTCCCCCCTCTTTTCTTCCCTTCAACTACTGTAATTTTTTACAATTCATAGTTCATAAGGCTTCAAATAAAGTGTAGAGTGCAAATAACTAGTTGGAAAGCACATACAAAATAGTGTAATATGCAGTGAAAAATAATAGACGTAAAAAGTCCATATTTCACCTACCCTAGTAAAAGTATAAGTACAATATTTTTATTTTACAATAAAATATTTAAATTTAAACTACGTGATTGCATTTGTCACACTTCGGAAAAATTTGGGCAACATTTCATGCAGATTCGAGCACTAGAACTGCCCGAAGAAGGCGGGACACATTGGAAAAAATGGCAACAGCTGTGTTTTGAGAAAACAAGCTTTATGTTGAAATTGAGGTTTTATTTATGAAAGATATCATTACATCAGATGAAATTTGCACACCAAAGAGAAGAATCCTTCTTGTAGTGGCCACTGCAACTAAAGTACGCCTGGACCATGAGTTTGTCCCTCTCTGCTTTTTCGAGTCGACTTCTCACAGACTATTTCGCTCACGGACAGGGCCATGAAACGATCATTCAATGGATGGATAGATGGATGGATGGATGGATGGATGGATATGGCTGTACTTTTTAGATCGGGTGGTGGCTAGTGCCACCAAGCCAGTAATACTTAATGAACCAAAAACTAGAATAATTTTCCTTAAATAGTGAGGTTGAGCATTCGTAATTTGCAGTGAAGGGTTTAATTTTCACTCGTGCTTTGACTTTAGCCACCAATCAGATAACCTCCTTCTAGTTAATTCTACCCGCTTAAAGTCTATTTTGCCCTCCCTGTCCCTAAACCACAATGCTTTGAAAAACTCTGCGCAATCATCCTTAACTATCGTGCGAAGCCCTTTACAGAACAATATCAAGTGTTCGGCAGTTTCTTGTTCCTCTCCACACAGACTGTTCCTCTCCACACAGAATGTCTTTGTTCGCAATACTCCCGTCCTGGCCTCAAATAGCAGAGAACTACCCCGAGTATTATCATAGACCCTTTCCTTGGCAATTTCCTGCTTAAAAGTTAATAGATCACTAGTGCTGACTTAATAATCATGCCAATTCTCCACATATTGGTCTCAGCTTCCTTCACCTCCTTCTTAACCGATAATTTTTTTTGGCTTTGCCCCCTGCTGTTTTTCAAGTATTTACCAGTCAATTTTCTGGTTCGCTTCCTTTACTTTGTATCGACATTCTTCATATACAAGTAGCTGAATACCTTCCTAGCGCAACGCTCCTCCCCCAATTCTCTCGATCGCTTTTCAAATCTTATCTTGCTGCTAGCTTCCCTGCCCTCAAATGATGTCCATCCCATATCACCTTGCACTCCCTGATTTGGTGTATTCCCGTGAGCTCCTAAGGCAAGCCTACCTATTCCACGTTCCTTAATTTCCAATCTTGCTCGAACTTCTGATCCCATACACAAGACCGCATTGCTGAACGTCAGACCAGAAACCATGACCCCTTTCCATATTCCTCTCTCAACATCTTATCTATCGTAATTCCACAGTGCCCTGTTTTTCATTACTGCTGCATATTCCTGTTACCTTTAGTCGTGGTCTCTTATGTACTATTTCGTGGTCTCTTATGTACTAGGCCCCATTGCTTATCCATACGCCCAGATATTTGTATTTATCTGTTATCTCTAGCGTGACCTCCTGTATTCTAAGCTCACTACCTTCATTGTCAATAAAAATCATGACTGCTGATTTTTGCTTACTGAATCCGAAATCTAACCTATCTCCCTCATTACCGCAGATGTCCACCAATCTCTGCAAATCTTCCTTGTTGTGGGCCATTAGCACTACATCATCTGCATACACTAATGTTGGTAGTGCCTGATCAATGAGGTTTCCTTGTTTGACGAATAGAGAGGTTGAAGCCCTCTAATTTTGCCCTCTAATTTCGCCTCTAAGCCTTGTAGGTACATCATGAATAATAAGGGTGACAGGGGACACCCCTGTCTAAGCCCCCGTTTTACCTCTGCAGGCTTGGATACTTGTTTTCCCCAATTTATAGTTCAGTTCAGTTCAGTTTATTCATTCATTCAAAATAAAAAATTCGTAGAATGTAGTATCCAGACGAGGGTCCCAAAGTCAAGCGACTGCAGTGAGACCCTCGGTTAACAACAACAATAAAATTATTAATTATAACAGCACGTAAAATACGCAACACATGTGAAAAGTAAACAGTGAACTTACATAAAATAACATCAAGTAAACAAAAAGGCAGTCAGAATGCGACACAAGAACAATAGTAATAAGTTTTACAAGTAAAACATAATCACGCCATAAAGCAATAACCTAAATTTGCAAAGTCTTTCCAATTTCATGCCCGGATACATAAGAATCGTAAAGTAATCATTGTTGTCAACCTAGTTATGCAAGATGAAGTTTTTAAGATCACGTTTGAATGCATGAAAAGATGACGATGAGTTTAGTGTATAGGGCAGATTATTCCACAATTTAATGACCGCGAAGGCGGACGTCATTTTGCCATAATTGGTGTTACATTTAGGTAAAAGGAAGTTGTGACTGTGGGCGAATTAGTGCTATTGGTGTTAGTGAGTAAACTAGCATCGAATAAATCGAACACAACCTGTTTGTTAAGTTGTTTATATAACAATATGATTAAGTGAAAATTAAATAAGCCAGACACAGTAACAATACAGTTAGCCTGAAGGAGTGGGGTAGCATTAGAATAAGATGAACTGTTGGTAATAATGCGAATGGCCTGATTCTGAATGTGCTGTACAGACGAAATATGAATGTTATATGTATTTCCCCATGATGTAATGCCATAGATGATGTGACTATGTATGAAGGCAAAGTATAAAGACAATAAAGCTTCAAGTGAAAAAAGGACGAGATTTGATGAGTGATCCTATACCAAATGCTGTTTTTGTTTGACGTAAAGAATATGATTGGTGAACTTTAAATGAGGGTCTAATTTTACGCCCAGAAAACACACACAGAGACACGCAGGAATGAAATGATTGTCAATGAACACTTGTGAAATGAAAGGTAGCATTTTTGTGATGTTTTACAAACCATGAACTGAATTTTGAGCGCGTTTAAAATTAAGTTGTTTAAGCGACACCATTCAGTTCTTTGTTCAACATATTGATCAGAGTAGGTAATGATTTATGCGAGAAGAAAATGGTCGTATCATCAGCGTAAAGAATAACTTTAGAATCTCTAAGGCAGTCAGGCAAATCTATAATATAGATACAAAACAGTAAGGGTCCAAGAATAGAACCCTGTGGGACCCCTCGATTAATTATTTTAACATTAGAATTAACGCCCCCAATGCAGACGGATGTTCACGATCAAGAAGGTAGTTTTTTATGAAGGTCAAGGAAGGGCCAGTGATGCCCAAGGACTCTAATGTGCTAAATAAAATATGACTAATGGTATCAAAGGCTTTCGTGAAATAAAGAAATACAGACCCTGTGAAATTACCGTTGTCGATGGACGTTTTCAAGAAATCGGTTAATGATAGCAATGCTAAATTCATAGAACTACCAGCCCGGAAACCGAATTTTCAAGGCTTTAGCAGCTTAAATTTATTGAGATACTTGTTAATACGTTTCACAAATAATTTTTCAATAAGTTTGCTGATGGAAGACAAAATAGAAATAGGGCGGTAGTTACGGACATCTGTTGTATCACCTTTTTTTTGTGTACTGGGATTAACTTGGCTTTTTTCAGTGAGCACGGAAATATATCATGTTTCAAAATGACATTAATTATATTGCTTAAGACTTCTGAGACGTCTAGAGCAGCAAGTTTTAAATGAAACGCCGATACATGTCTAGTCTAGCACTACTGTTTTTTAGACTCAAGATTGTAGAATAGACTTCATCAATGGTAACAGAAAATAGAAAGAATAAATGGATACAGCGGGTAAGGGTGTACGAGGATACTTTGGGCCTATCATTGTATACTTCATAAAAGTAATCACTAAAAGACTCGGCTATGTCAGAGGACTGAGTACAGATTTGCTGTTCATACCTAATTTTATCAATTAAATTACTAACCTAAGGTCTGTTTAAAAAGTCATTGAAAAGTTTCCATTTTTTCTTTGGGTCATTTCTTGCTTTACAGAATTCTTTTTCATAATAAAGTCGTTTTGATTTTTTCAGCAGTTTATTCAACATCTTCCTATATTTTTTATACCTAAGTCTCAAATTCACATTAAATGGCTGTTTTTTTTGTTTTCCTGTAGAGATTATCTTTTTTCCGCATACTAGTTAACAAGCCTTGAGTTAACCAGGGATTACGTTGAAACCTATATGTTTTCTTGCATTTAACGGTTGTAGTGTTTGCATGCACAGCTTTAAGGAATAGGGAGCAGAAGTTGCGTAGTGCTTCTTCAGGATTTTCTAAGGTGGTAATGTTAGACCACTCAGAGCCTTGAATTGCCATGATAAAGTTTTCTTGATCGAAGGTTGACGTGAAATGGCACGTGCTAAGGCGACGTAGATTTACGGTGAAAGTTACAAAGACAGGATGATGATCAGTGATGCACACATCAATACTCCTGCGCTAGGGGTTGGCGAAAAATTGCTTAATACGTGGTCAATGAGCGTGCTTGTTCCAGTGGGTGAAAATCGAGTAGGAGATGAAATTAAGGATTCAAGTCCGAAGCCAAGAAAACAATCACTATATGCTAAGGTGCTGTTGTTATCTGTATCCATTAGGTTACTGTTGATATCACCAACCAAAACAACTTGCTTATTTTCTGTGGTGATAATGTCGAGTACAGCAGCTAAAGTATGTAGAAAATGTGGAATAGGCGAAGATGGAGAACGGTAAATGCATGCAATGATCGTTTTATTTAGATTAACAGAGGAGGGGAAGGCAGCCTCGATCCATACAGATTCACAGTTCGGAATATTCAAAGATAGGTCAGTCCTGCGATTGTACTTTATCTCGGGCGATATAAATATGGCCGAACCGCCACAGCGACCCGAATCGCGGTGACAATATTCAGAGTTAAACGAGCGAAATCCGTACAGATTGCCATCGCAAGATCCTAGCCATGTTTCAGTACTACATAAAAATGAAAAGGAATGACAGAGTAAGTCAGTGAATCCAATGATGTTATCGTAGTTTTTTGGCAAACTACGTGCATTGATGTGCAGCAATGAACACGTAGAATTAGCAAGGAGGGATTTAGTTTCCTCGAAAGGAAGCAACGACATGATGATACACGACGAAAGCTAATGAGTTGGGAAAAGCGAACTGAATTTGTCAACGTCACGTGAATAAGTTGAGATCAGATTCCGTATTAATCTAAAATACCCTGCTGTCCTCTGTCTTGCGGGCCTTGATATGACAATTCTCTGTCCAGAGGAACCGCCATTTCTTTTCCTTTATTTAGAACAAGCGCTTTACTAAACAGCTTTTTATTGGCAATGGTAAGATGTTCATTGACGAAGACTGGATTGTCATTACTTCCGGATAATCCTAACTGGGAAGCACGCAGTCGCGCCTTACGCGCTTTTCGAAGGAACTCATTTTTCTTCTCGCGTGAACAAAAGCGCGCGACCTTGTTACCTTTGTAGATATCCTTCAAAAGATTAGTGACTACATCTTCCTACGCCTAGTGCGTCCAGTATTCCCCCCGATTCCTCTTGAACCACGCTATCGTACGCTCTCTTGATATCCAAAAATGCTAGCCACAGGGGGCTGTGTTCCTTTTCTGCTATTTCGATGCACTGCGTCAGTGCGAACAGATTGTATTCCAACCTCTTGTGTTTCCGAAACCCATTCTGCAGTTCCCCCAGCACATCCTAATCCTGTATCCATGCCTGCAGTCTTTCCTTTATAATCTACATCGCCAGCCTGTAGACCACTGATGCCACTGTTATAAGACGGCAGTTGTTTATGTCAGCTTTGTCCCCCTTTTCTTTATAGATCATGCTCATCCTGCTAAGTTTCCATTCATCGGGAACTTCTCCATCGATTATTGTTCTGCTGACTGCCTCTATTAAGGTCTGTTTAGACTTCGGACCCGATGTCTTTATCAGCATAATTGGAATGCCATCTGGGCCTGTTGTTGTTCTACTTGGAACCCTCTTCTCAGCCCTTTCCCACTCTCGTTGTGAAAATGGAGCCATAACACCACTTGATTCATCTTGTCTATTGTGTTACGTAAGGCACTTCTTTGTTGAAAATTTTCTGTCAGTCTTCTTCTTATATATTCAATAGCTTCGTCCCCTTCTAGCCTTTCACCTTGAGCTGTAGTTATAAACCTCTGCTCTTGGCTTGTTTCATTTGTTAGGGAGTTTAGATGGTTCCAAAATTTTGCAGCTGCCTTTCTGTCCTTTTTATGTACTTCTGCCAGCCACTGAGCACCCTTTCTTTTAGTCTTTTCATTGATAAGGAGGGGTGCTTTCCTTCTAGAGCTTAGAAAGATGTCCCATTTTCTTTCAACCTCATCAGTCACGTTCACCCCGCTGCTTGCATGTCTGTGTTCCTTAGAGGCTTCCTGACGTTTCGCTATGACTCTCTTAACTTTCTCATCCCACCAACTCTTGGGCTTGTGCCTTCTTTACCGGGGTGACTTGTCACGTGCCTTAGCAAGCTCTAGCCCAAACAGTCTAATTAGATGTGTGTATGTCCACACTGTTTTATTATTCTCAGTGATTACTTTCTCAATTTGTTTAGTGGCCATTTCAATTTGCTTTTCTGAATAAAAATTTTCCTGTAGTTGCTAATCTTCTATCGTTCCCCCTTTCACTGCTCTTCCTAAACTTAGCTTGATACGTTTGTGATCACTACCCAGACTTCTGGAGCCACCTTCATCTATGTGCATTCCCATGAGCTTATCGTACACCCCTTGTGACATCAGTGCGTAATCTGTCGTCTACTGCAGCCTTCCTACCTACCATGTTACTCACACTTCTCGGTACTGTTGCAAACGATCAAATCAAGCCTTTCACACATATGTATGATCATTTTGCCTGTCGGGTCGGTATACTCATCCATATGTTCTATGTTCGCATTCATATCTTTTAGTATATTTCGCTTGCCATACACTTGCCAAACTAACACTTGCCAAACTTCCGCTCCATCTGGCAGAGCCTTGTGCCAACTGCAAGTTAGGAAGTTTGACAGGACTGTGAAATATAAATGAAGTCCAGTGTCATGCCATTTTGCAGTCATGTTTGTGCCACATACCGTCGTACATAATGACAATGTCATCCCTGCTAATTTCTCTCACTGCGAGCCCTTTCGACCTCTCAAGATTGGCGCTGACGTCATCCATTGCTGCATCATGAGCTTTCCGGCTGACAGGTGTGAATGACTTTTGATGCATTGGCATTTGCAAGCCAACAACTGCCGCAAATCGGACCAGCTTCTCGTAGCGTATTCCTACAGAGCGCGCCGCACAACGGCTTTCACTTGCGAGCAATGCCTTTTTTTCATTCATAATGGAGATAATTACACGAGAAAAGCATTGTTCAGCTGCGCTGCTCGACAAGACATGGACCCCGTAAATAGGTTTTACAATACATTACAGGCGCGCAGCGGCCAATGGCGGTCCCCGATTCGTACCATGTGATAAGCCAGTCGCGGCGCTCGAAAAACGCGCAGAAGAGTGCTTATTTTTATTATTTCTTGCGCTGTATCAGCGAAAGAAAATGTTGTTATTTGAAGAGTGAGGCTTGACTCTTTGACTCATGCGATCAACAATGGCGAGCGGCGGCGCATTATTGGCGGCAAGGTGCTCATAGACTGCACACTTTCGACCTTTTAACAGGCACCTTGAGCTCTTATATGCAATTTTAAAGCATTTCAAGTTAGGTCTCAACCTGTATTTTTTTTCATAACAGTAGAAGTATATTCTTACCAAAAAAGGCGAAAATAAAAATCAGTAGTTTGAAAAAAAAACTCACGTTTTTCGACCTGCATCTCCTCTTAAGCGCGAAACATGCTCTTTCGTGTGAATGCTAGTTGCAGAGATTCGAATCACGTCATGTATCACAAGGCTCATTTGTCCGCAATCATGTCCGCTACATGGACACAGCTTTGAGCTGTAATCACACGAAGGACGTGATTAGAGACTTATCAGTCACGTTACATAAGCGTATGAGTGTTCTGTGAGTGTTTTGACGCGATGAATGACGTTGTTGCTTCGGTTGAAAAGTGGTGCTAGTGTGTTTCGCTCTGGTGGAGTTCGTTTACATTGGCATTTCCCCTGCCTTTCTTTTCTTGAACGTGGTAGCTGGCAGCTTTCTTCCGCTACCGGTTGGCTTGCGCTTATTTTTCTCGAAGAATGGGTTCCCTTAATAGAACTCGGCGCTGGAGGTCTCGCACTAGCTTCCGTCGCTGCCGCTCGAGTCACGTGACGTCCCACAGTGCAATGCCCCACCACAGTGCAATGAACACATGACTTGGATCTGCTCGTGCCTGATGCCATCTTCTCCTGATCACGTAACTTGGCCTTGCACCTCCGTTGTACTGTCACCTCCTCTGATGGTCACGTTACCTGACTCTACACCTGCGAGATATCGGACTACAACGTTCCGACCTAATAGTTCTACTGTGAAACAACACCCAAACAATCGTTATTTAATTATAGCTTCAAAGCGTGTTGTACAGCTGTACCAGCATGATTCCAGATGGCAAAGAATGAAGGTAACAGTGGCGCTATTATTCTACACAAAAATTGTCGTTATCCGATTATGGCTTCATGGGGTGTTATACAGCGGCATCTGCATGATTCCGGGCGCAAGAGTGGGCGTAACAGTTCCGCTGTTATTCACTATACAGATGTCGTTATGCAGTTATAAGCTTCAAATGGGACTGAACAGCTGCTGCGTGCATGATGCCTGACGGCAAAGGCTTGACCTAGAACCACTGTCCTGCTAATTAAAGGCTAAAGTGGCGCTAATTGAATATTCAAAACCTGAGCACAGTGCCTTAAAAACTGCTGGCCGTGCGATAGAATGAAAAACGATGAAAGGAAAATTAGGAGCAAGTAGGAAGCATGGCCAAAAGGAGAACCGTGAACAGAGCAGTCAGTAAAATTAAATAAGATGAAAAGGGGGAATCGGCCAGCTAGCTAATGCCAAAGACCAACAACCAATGTTTAGGAATAAGCAACGGAAGGTATTGGAAAAGATAGGAGGCTAACCTTGGGTGTTAGAGTGTCAGCTGCAGACAAACGTGCTCAGTTAGTGATGGCCTAACATGAAAGCCGCCCTCTTGGTTAGAGAACCATGTTTTAGCGAGAATTCTGAGGAAAATTACCCAATCGTGAATTTTTATTGATTGAAAAGAGTGCCAGCGCTCTTTCTGTCACCATTGTCGAGTCAGTTTTTCCCATGTTATCGCTAAGCGCGGGAAAGCTGAAGGAAATCCTTAGTTGATATTCACGGGCCCCGTAGGAGTGGATGACTGACAAGAGGCTGTTGCGGCAGTGAAGGAATTGTACCAATCAACACTGCAGCTCGCGAGCGCAGCCACCCACCAGGACAAAGCTCCAGGGAATGACTGGTGTAGCACGATGACGTCAGAATCAATGTAGCATCCATCACTTGTAAAACGACGCATGGTGGGATGGTACGATGATCTTATTCTTACACAACCTCGTGCATCAGACACAGAAAAATGCTTGTGACAAATGATGATAGGAATCACGATGATTGTACATACAGATGGGGATAATGGACCCATTAGTCAGCACCAGTAGTATCTACGTAATCCTTTTAAATGCGAAGCAGCTCTTTGATTAGCCTGTGGAACGCTGTCCGTCCATGTCTCTAGGTCAAGTTGCAGCTACTTATCGACGTCACGCACTTCCTCGCCCGCACCAGCACCAGCCGCCTCCCAGCACATCTAGGTGGTGTTGCTGCTCCGCCAGCTCGCAGCAAACTTCTTTAACACTTCACTCTTTCCACCAACCACTGCGCTCGACTGCACGTAGAGTAAAAACTTTTTTAGGCTCCTTTGTCGGCGGCCCACCAAAGTGGTCTAGTAGCTAGGGTACTCGGCTGCTGACCCGCAGGTCGCGGGATCGAATCCCGGCTGTGGCGGCTGCTTTCCCAATAGAGGTGGAAATGTTGTAAGCCCGTGGGCTCAGATTTGGGCGCTCGTTAAAGAAGCTCAGGTGGTCGAAATTTCCGGAGCCCTCTACTACGGCGTCTCTCATTATCATATGGTGGTTTCGGGACTTTAAACTACACATATCAATCAACCAATCCTTTGTCTGCGATAAAACTAACAGAAAACCGAAACCCGCCTACCGTGTCTTAGCGTTTCAAAGGAACGTTTGCTCGAGTAAAGGCTACGCCAAGTTTCACTTCCAACTTTTCTTTCAGCACCGGTGTCGACACCTATTTCAGCCGAGTCAAAAGCATGCGCACCGCTGCTGCTTCGTATCCCATCATGGTTCTCATTGGGGAGACGGTTCGTAATTTTTCATTCATCTAAATATCGATTTGGTTGGTACAGGTACCAGAATTACTTTGTTTGAAAGCTAACATTCGAAGAAGTCTGTCTGGTGGGGTATGAAACTGGGAGATGATTTAGACTCCAACTAAAAGTTTTGAAGAAACCTGACGTTTTGGAACCGACTTGGTGCCTTCCTCAGGGGTGACGGCGGAGACTACGCAGCAGCGTCGTCTTCAAAGCACTCGCGGGGTGGCTCATGGCCTCTCTCTCTCTCTCTCGTTCGGCCGTGGAGCGCAGTCCGTGTGAATACACTGGGTGAAGAGTTCCGAGGGAGCGGTTGATATTACGGGCTGTCCTCTGTATGTGCCACGACTGGTGTAACAACCTTCTCTTCCAGTTCGGCTCGCTTTCAAGGATGGCCGTCGCTTGCTTGAAAGGGAGCCGAACTGGAACAGAAGGTTGTTACTAAAGTCGTGGCTCCACAGTCACCCCTGAGGAAGGAACCAAGTCGGTTCCGAAACGTCGGTTTTCTTCAAAACTTTTGGTTGGAGTCTAAATCATCTCATAAGAATTACTTTGGACGCGCACAAGGAAGCCATGAAAAAAAATAAAGTGAGGCCATTGCAGCCGTCTAACAGAAAAACGCCTTTTACAAAAAAAAATCATAGCCTGTGCTTAGCATGTGTAAGAATTTCCGCATCTGCAATCTCAGGAAACATGCAGGTCACGGGTTCGAATCCCGGCTGCGGCGGCTGCATTTCTGATGGAGGCGGAAATGTTGTAGGCCCGTGTGCTCAGATTTGGGTGCACGTTAAAGAACCCCAGGTGGTCGAAATTTCCGGAGCCCTCCGCTACGGCGTCTCTCATAATCATATGGTGGTTTTGGGACGTTAAACCCCACATATCAATCAATCTCAGGAAACATGTCCCCGTCCAGATTATCTTTTGAGCCCACCGTGGTGGTGTAGCTGTTAACGTGCTCAGCTGCTCACCCGAAGGTCATGGGTTCGATCACGGCCGCGTTCATCGCATTTCAGTGGACGCGGAAATCTAAAGTACTGTGTACTGTACGCTTTCAGTGCACGTTAAAAACACCAGATGGTCAAATTCCCGTAGCCCTCCACTGCGGACTCCCTCGTAATCATATAGTCGTTCCGGTACGTTAAGCTTCATATATTATCAAGGGAGTCTTTGGATGTCCCTAAATGTTTTCAGGTGTTCTTGTTTTTTATATTAAATCACAGTTATGCGAAAAAAAGTTCCGTTAGTTTTCTTCGCTGATGATTACTACGCGTAGCTTTAAGATCGGCCATTACATACCGCGGAATATGGAATACAGTTGGAAATCGTTTTACTGGCAATTTCGAATACGTCAAGGTCCCCAAGTACATTTGGGTGTGTCTTGACAAAACGGAGCAAATGCACTAGTGTTTCGTGTTTCAAGTTCTGTGGTACAAAATATTTCTCTAATGCAGAGCGAAGATAGACATGACGTTAACAGCTAGTTATCTGAAGCGAGTTATCCTGAAATGTTGAAAATTCGGCAGTTTGAGAATACGTCCCACACACGCGGTGTGAGGCTCCACGACATGAATCTAGCGCACTGGTATTCCGTATTCCACAGTACGGAATACTCTTCGAGTACTCAGCGAAGATAAATGTGACAATCACGGGTTCTAATCTGACGCGAGCTATTAAGAATTGTTGAAAATTGCTCTCGGGGCCGTAGGGGAGACTAAATGGCACGGAGAACAAGAATTCAGGCTCCTGTTTCGTGATTACGACCTGTTTGAATATACACGTGTTTCAACCAATGATTAAGGCCATTCTTGCATGCTTTACAATGAAGCCATAGCACCCCAGAAATGCAAATGATCCGCACCTACCGGCTTCCAGCTGACAGGTTCGCCTCATGATGCCTCCCAAGTTGCGCTGAAAGCCAAGTTCTAAAACGCGAAGTTGGCTGACAGACGCCGCGGCATCCGGGCAGCGACTGCGCACTTTGCGTGCTTTAAATCTAATCTATGTACGACTGCGAATCATTCTACAAAAGTCATTGGCATTTGCACGGTGTCGTGGCAGTCACCTACGCTCAACGCCATCTGTGTAGCTGCTCCTTTTGAAGTTTTCGCTTACTTTATAACAAGCGTGCTTGTTTGTTTATGGGAGGAACAGCGTCAGGTTTTTAGCGCCTACGCGGGGTGGAATGTTCCGGTTTAAACCGAACGTAACGAATGTTAATGAGCAGATGTGGAGGCCACTGAAGTAAGCAGTACATGACTACTGACTACTGAAGTGCATAATAAAACAGGCATTAAAAATTGCCCTGCAGTAATGAAGGTGATGACCCTTGTTAGCGCGGCATTCCGACATCTCGCTCCGTATATGCGCGATTTGGTGAAAAATAATTTGTTTGAAAGCTCGGCGTCTTAGCGATGCGATCACAATATTTTTAAAGTTACACAAGTACTGACACAATGTCATGAAGACCAACCAATAAGGTTATGAAATCAATAAAGACAAGACAGCTGGAAATATGCGTGCCTATAACAATACCCGGACAAAACTACCTGGTGGTATTGTAAGCGAAGAAGGGGCAGAGCTTGAAAAATGAATGGAATGTAATCATCCCAGAAATCCACTTTTAGCGCGCGCAACATACTCTAATAAAGTTTCAGCCGTCAGGATACTCAACAAGGCTGAAAACTGGGGTTGCAAGAAATATCCTTCAACGGAAACTGCAATGCATCAGATTACAATGGAGCAATGCACTAGTTTACAATAAGTCACACACTGCAACAATTCTCAGCACTGCCCCGATGCCTCGTCAGTCTAAGCAGGCGTTTGGTGTGTAGCAACAACACGGACCCGAGCTAACGGGAGGATTTCGACCTCCTCCCACACTTAGCCGTGTACAGGGAAAAGGGGATCCTGAAAGTTGAGCAGATGTCAGGTGATTGGACCTTTAAGGCCTCGCAGCGGAAGAAACACACCCCTGTGGCCTCGGCTTCACGTAGATAGCATCCACGGGCTGGCCCACTCAGGGGAAATTGGCAGTCGCTTTTTCCTATCACTCTCAGCCTACGTTTTGGTCTTACTATTACTTTTATGTAACCCGTAGTTCTCTATCTTCTGCTTCAATTTTTTCCTGTTGGGGAGGGTTAAGTTTGTATAGTTTCCCAACCTTGGGTAGTTACATTTGTCGGTTATAGCAGCGATACGTTGCTGGCGACTTCAAATGTTCCACCTGGCAGCGTCCACATCTTGGGCTCAGTGGTGGGTGGGCACCATCGCCGCCGAGTAATATCTTTTCTGTATGGTACACGTTTTCTCTGAACTACCTGATCGCGCACCGAAGGGACCTTCACACTGCAGAAACCAAAACAGACCTTCCCGAAGTAAAGTCATGCACAGAAAAAAAACAAAAAACAATAGTTCAATAAATCTCGCATTCTCTTGTCTCCGAAACATATACACAACCCATTGGCCCAGACTACAAGAAAACCAAGTTGGGAAGTGGTGACCTCCTCCTGTAGGTGCGCGACAAGCTCTAGTATAATAACCTATCTAAACGAATAGCATTTGTCGACGTCCCAGTTTCAGTAGGTCCGCACAAGTCGATCAATATTGATCAATGCCATGCGATGATTTCCTCCTTGAACTACTAAAGGTAAACTATTAGAAAGCTGGCAAGACGAGAACGTAGTCCAGGTCTAGAGAATAATTATACAACGAGAATACAAAAAATACTAAGTATATAATTATCACCTTTTGTGCCAGTGAATTAGCTGATTCAATTGGAATCGGCTACTGTAAGCTCCATGTCAGGACCTATGTACCATATCTCCATCAGTGTGCTGCTTGTGCAAAATGTAGCTGGAATGAATACTCATCGGACGATTGTAGTTCTGCAGCCCGCTGTGCGAATTGAAAAGGTGACCATCCTGCCTATTCACAATCGTGCCCATCAAGGAAAGAGGAAAAACACTTTCTTGACAATAAAACAAAATTCAATCTGTCTATTCAAAAGGCGCGCCAGCGCTTCTCCCTCCATAACCAGCACTCTCTATCCTGTGCAGATGTGACGCGCCACGCCACTTACTTCCGCGCCCGCGAGTGTCACACGAGGTGTGACCGCGATTACGTCATCTGCACGTAAGGCTGGAGTAGCCTGTGCTGCTACGCTTTCTGCCAAACAGTTTAAGCAGACTTCGGAGTGTACTGGACCCCGGACCACTGCACTCGCAATTATATAGGTTCGAAACTTGTGTCAATGTGCCTGCTCATCAGGCACCATCTGCCACCGCGCAAGAGGTTATGGATACAATTCCCATGTCTCCGGTGCCTCAGACGCCGAAGAATTGGCGCAACCTTTTGGAGTGTGCCCAAAAAGAAAACATCGAATTACTGAGCCACCCAAAACCCTGTAACCTAAGGTAAAACTTCTTGTAAACGGACACCACACAACTTTAAAATGACCAATATAATACACTGGAAAGTCAGAGGACTGCTATGACACCTCGACCATATCCAAGACCTTTTACACAAACATACACCCAATGTGCCCTGTGTGGAAGGAACACATTTAAAATTGAAGCACATGAACTTCTTTCGCAATTACGTTATTTTTCTAAAGAACCAAGGCGGTGCGGTGGCGTCATCTGGTGGTGTTGCCATAATAGTTAATCGAGGGACAGCTTGTACACATTTACCCCTTCAGACATCCATTGAAGGCAGTAGCTGTCGAAGCGTTCATCTTCAACAAACTGTAAAAAAATTTGCTGTATTTACATACCTCCCTAGCATCAACGAAACAAATACGAATTTCAGTCACTAATCGGTGAACTTGCAGAACCGTATCTCGTCTTAGGGGACTTTAATACGAATAACAGCCCATTTGGTGAGTCTCGCTGAGATGCACGAGGCTGCCTTATTGAACAGTTCCTTTTCTGTTCGAGCGCGTGTATCTTTAATCGAAAAGAGCCAACATACTATAGCCTGGCTAATAATACCTGCTCATCGATACACCTCAGCATTGTCTCTTCATCGCTCCTACCAATACTCACATGGAAAGTCATAAAGAATCCTTAAGCAAGTGACCATTTTCCTTTAATATTCAGTTCACTAGCATCATCTGAATGTCCTGCACACGTTTCCAAACGGCTTGTAGCAAAAATCAATTGGGACCAGTTTTATAATGTTGCTAGCTTACGTTGGACGGACATATGCTGTTTTTAACATAGATGCATGTGTACAATAATTTACTGCCTTTATTTTTGAAGCTGCAGCTAAATGCACTCCGCTATCTTCCGAACTTCCCAGAAAACGACGCGGTTCTTGGTGGAACGGTGAGTGTGTCAGTGCGCGAAAACAACAACGCAAAGCTTACAGGCTTCTCCAATACTCACTGACAACCGAGAACCTTGTCAATTTTAAAAAGATCAAGCCTCAAGGCTGCAGAACGCGTCGACAGCCCAAAAGGTAGAGCTGGCAGAAGTTTGTATTTGGCACTAACTGAAATACACATGAGGCAAGAGTCTGGAACATGGTCAGTAAGGTAGTAGCACGAGAAGCCCATACACTTCCAGTAAACACACAAGGCAACGATTTGAAGTCCAAGCAAACTCGCTCGGCGCACACTTTGAACAGCTCTCCAGCTCATCCCGTTACAGCCCAGCGTTCCATTGTTACAAAGCAAGAATAGAAAAACAAAAATAAAACACAAACACACGAACAATAAGGCATATAATGAACCTTTCATCTCAGCAGAGCTGCCAGCATCGCTAAGCTGCTGTAACACTACAACCCCAGGCTCCAATCACATAGTATACGAAATGCTGAAACGTCTTCCCCCTTAAACCACCCCCCCCCCAAAAAATACCTCCTTTCCTTGTTTAATGCCGTTTGGTTTTCCCGTGATATCCCTTCCGGCTGGAATGGAAGCCATCATTATTCTGAATCTTAAACAGGGAAGGACCCAATTTCAGCATCAAGCTACATGCCCAAAGCATTGACGAGTTGCCTGTGCAAGGTCTTTGAGAAAATAGTAAACAGGCGACTGATGCACTTCTTTGAAACAAATAGCCTACTTGACCCATACCGGTGTGGATTTCGGGAGCCTAAATACACTACAGACCACCTTGTTCGTACCGAGACACAAATTTGTGACGCTTTCATTCATAAACATTTTTTTCTTTCTGTGTTCCTCGATATGGCGAAGGTTTACGACAGAACCTGGCACTTTGGAATACTCCGACACTCGTCATAGTTAGGTGTGCGGGGCAGAATGCTCGCAACAGGCAGATCTAGTTTAACGTATGTAGGAACTTCACATACGCAAGCGTGCAAAGTCCACGTACGTTACGTACATGCCATCAGAAACGCTTCTAGCTACACGTACGCAACGCGCGGTGAGTTCTACCACGTAGTCCCATCTGCTGGGAATGACGAACACTGCAGTAGCCAATTCTCGACATGCTATCTTCTGTTCGCACTCGCCACGCTATCTTGCTTGTGCGTCCGCATGATGCTGTCTACGTGCGCAAGAAACGCACACAAAGAATCGAATCTCACATACGTCCGCGAAACCAGCGCACAGCCGCTACGTTCTGCGTACGCGCACTGCTTACCCGTAGAAACTTGACGTACAGTCGGGTGCGATATGAAGGTAATCGTGCGAGCGTCGACCAAGAGCCAGAACAGTGCCACGGCCCAGAATTCTTTTTTCGGGAGAGGGAAGCAGTAGGCAAGCTTCCCTCACTCTTTTTGCTGTTCCTGAAGCTGCGGTCACTCCCGTCCGAGGAAGGTGTTTTTATTTCTTTTTTTTTCTTTACTGGCTTCCGATAATAGAAGGGGATGGTATTTCATGCAACGCATTCTTCGCTATTATCAGTAATCGGACGGCATGAAGGCTGCATCTAGCGTGTGCATTACGTCACTGCTGCCGTGGCCAACACTTCCCGTGATGACTACATAAGGTGCGGGCTCTCTTCAGTTTTAATTTTGTTTTTTTTTTGTTTCGCAGAGTCGCGTATTTGACCAAAAAAATAGAAAGAAGAATTGTTTGAAACATGATTTATTTTTGGTTCACGGTCATCAAGAAGTTTGAGGCACTTAGAGCATCGCGATTTTCGGACGAGAGAGCATGACTTATCTTATATCATCATAACAAAGAAACATCTGAAAATTAGATGTTCTTTGCAGACACTACAGAAATTAATATCCAATATTCTTTATAGGAGACGAAAAAACTCAGAGGTCTCTCTAAACGCAGCTGTTACAGTACATTTAGTGCTTACAACTAAATCAATACTTCAATACGCCAGCCTGAGCTCTCCTTCACGTCGTTTAAGCCTTTTCGCGATAGAAGCAAACAGAGATTTCACCAAATCAGGGTCTTGTCTGAGAGCATTCCACTCCATCTCAACATGTTTCCACAAAGTGTCTGCGTCATTGTTTGTGAAATCGTTGCGAGCCAATCGTGCCTTCATTAGTCCCCAAACATTCTCGATGATATTGAGGTCGGGGCTTTTAGGAGGCCAGCAGAGCTGTGCAATGCCAGAAGCATTTAAATTTTCTTGCACTGTGGATGCATTGTGAACAGGGCAGCCATCGTGTTAGAAATAAAAGCATCCGTCAGGAAATGGTCCATTGATGGTGAAAGGCAGGAGAACATCGTCGATGATCTCATTGTAGACTTCGGCCGTAAGTCTTCCGGGGATGCGGAAGAGCGGACCCAGACCGGCATATGTTATTGCGCCCCAGACGTTGACCGATACACGCCCGCTTGCACCGACACTGCGAATGTTTTCATGCTTGTACTTGCAATAAAAGCGATGAATCCGTTTTCTACGCACAACATTCACAGCGTGGTAACTATGTAAAAACCCATTGCCACAAAAATGGCATAGTGGGTCAGAGAAAAATGTGAGTTACTGACTAGTCGAAATGGGGAAGTGGGCCGAACATGAAATGAAAGAGAAAGATAATCAATTGTAATTAATGGTAGCAGAGTGGATTGCAAGAAAAGGCAAGCACAGCTCGGCACGGCAGAAAATCAATTCGACGGATGAGATTAAGAAGCTCGAGTGAATTACGGGACCATGGCCGGCAACAGGACCGGGTTATCTAGAGTAGTATGGGAGAGACCTTTGCTGCAGTTAGGTTAGTCAGGGGGATGCTGCTGCGGATTATGATGATTATGAGTACGCTCCTAAACCTAAGAGCGGTGCCGAACCGCTGTCTGTGTGAAATGATACACAAGCAATATAAACCTCACCGGCTGCCACGGACTCTCCAAACACGAAGTCGCTGGTTCCAGCAAGAGGTGAACGTCGATTCAGCACTGAAGATGACCTGCTGCCACTTTTCAGCCCTCCAATGTTCGTGCTGACGCACGAAGTCCTAACGTTTCTTCGATGTTCACTGGTCAAAAGCGGCTTTCTAGCCGCCACATGGCTTTTCAGACCGGCAGCACGAAGTCTTCTTCGAATAGCCGAAAGACTGAGGTAGAAGCCAAGCTCTTTTTTAATTTTCTTTGTTGTCGAGAAAGGGCCTTTGACCATGGCAGCTATTACCTAGGCATCTTCCTCCTCAGTTGTTTTTCTACGCCTCCTTTGGTGTTTTGCATCTTCCAAGCGGTTTTCCTGATAAAATTCTCGAAGAATGCGGTTGATTGTCTTCTATGGCCGCTTCAGCTTACGGGAAATCTCTCGCTGGGACATAAACCTTCCCAATGAAATAATTTCACGGCGTTCCTCTAATGTAAGCCGTCGAGGCATTTTCTTGCGACATGTGGTCTGGGGTCACATTCAGCATTGCAGTACTGACACCCCTGTGCGAAAACGTTTGGCACAATTCTATTGGCTGGTGAAGTCAGTATACGATGCGATGCTTATAGTTTGCGTGGCATAGCAGGTCACTCAAATGAAGGTTGACAAGAGCTTTCCCACCAACGTTGTTGTCGTGCGGAAAGATAACAGCCTACCAAGTTACGCTTGATCGCAGCGAATGGAACATTTAGAATAGGGAGAAGGGGGGGGGGGCGAGTTCGTCAACGGGGTGATTGTCGTACCATAGAAGAGCCAACTAGGGATAGAAGAAAGCAAAATCTTGATTTGTAATCTTCTTAAACGTTCTGCTAGGGCCTCTGGATGCTTAGCCGGTCGACGCTCACGTGACAACCTTCAAATCGTACCCGACTGCACTCAAAGCCTCTACGTACGTAAAACTAAAACCATCTAGTAATCGAAAGCTGCCTGTCCAATCGAGAATTTGGTCTTCGAATAGGCACTGTGTTGTCCCGTACTTTTGTCCAAGAAGCAGAAATGCCGCAAGGACATTTCTTATAGTCAAAATGAACTCTTTGCACCGCGCTATTACACGAAATATGTTTTACTGCACACATGATGACAATATACAGGTGGGTTTAAGTCGTGTATCCTCTCTATGTGTGAACGTCAGGTTCAATTAGGTTTCAACAAGGTCTCTCAGTGTGCAGATGAGAATGCTTTTAAACTGAACGTGCGAAAGAGTACCTGCGTCTTGTTCTGCCTGAATAGGGGCGTTCGTCGTGATGCCTAGATAGACCTGCATGGTCGACGCTTGTCTGTAAAATCTGATCATATGTTTCTGACCGTGATATTAGAAGCGAAACTAACCTTCATACCATATATCAAGTATTTAAGGAACATGTGCTTAAAGGCACTGAATATTCTGAAAGTGTTGTCATACACTACGTGGGCTAGTGACATGAAATGCCTGATGAAATTGTATAGAAGCCTCGTACGCACCTGCTAGATTGCGGTGTTATAACCTATCAGCCTGCGACACCATCAGCCTTAAAGATGCTCAAATATCCATCATATAAGCGTTTGATTTTCTACGAGAGCCCTTTGAACCAGGCCCGTAGAAAGCCTGTACGTAGAACCAAATGAATGATCGCTCCATCTGCAGAAATGTTAAACGTCATATACATATTTTCACAAAATTAACGGAGACGAGGAACATCCCACTTACTGCACAATTATTTATGGGTCCAATACTGGCTTGTTTAACAATCGTCCTTAGTTGAGATCACCGTACTCAGAAGCCTTGCTCAGGGAACAGGCGTGCCACTTCTAGAACACAGTTTGATGGCTCTCGCAACATATCCGCCGCCGTAGCAGTGGAAGGTTATTCACTGATACCTCGTGGAAGCTACTAAACATGCACGTACTGCACACATCCACACACACTTTCTCGAACATCAACATAAATACACTTGCCCGTAATTCTTCACAGATACGTCAAAGTCTCATACTGGTGTGTCCTATGCAGCTGCTGGCCCATCATTTTCGCAATCCGGTATTCTGCACCCGCAAACAAGAATATTCACCGCAGAAGCCCATGCGATATCTGTTGCCGCCAAGCATATCAAGGAATCGCAACTGCAATGCCCCGTTGTATACACAGATTCGCTGAGCGTCGCAACAGCTTTGAAAAATCTGAAAAAAAAACATAGAAATCTTCTTCTTGTATTGCTTTACTCTTTGCATGATCTACGCCATGAAACGACATGCGGTTGTGTGCTGGGTGTCAGGGCACCGTGAGAATTACTGGAAATGTAATGCTGGGTCAGCGCGTAACCACGCACCCACCAATACATCAACTGCCGTCCCTGCACTTGACATGAACCTTTTCCTACTATGGGAGCTCAAGGCGGGCGGGCTGCGCCTACGGAACAGGCAAACAGATAATAATTTGCATGTTATCCAACCAAGACTTCAAAATTGGTCAACGCTATCCGGATCACGCTATACAAAAGTGAAACTTACCATGCTACAGATGGGACCCACTCAGTCAACACATTTATACATTTTGCCCGGTGGAAACCCTCCATTGTGTGAGAGATATGGAGAACCACTTAGCTTTCTCCCCATCCTCGTCTAGTTTAGTTATTTAGATGACTTTCAGAAAAGAAAAAAAAACACTTTCGTTGCCCTGACGACAACAGATACCTTTCACCCAACAATGTGTGTCAGTAGGGAACCATTTTCACACATAAATCATTGCTTGCATTTTACAGACGTGCGTACTTTATTGTCATATACCCAGACAGAAACATTTAATGTCATATACTGTAGCACGACCTCCGAAGAGAGGTCGCAGCTACGGTGGCGACATCCTCGACATGGTTTTATTGTTACAACCTTTCGTCATTCACTCTCACTGCACATAGTTATCATCACGGTCATGATTTTATTATTTTTATCTTTTACCTACGTATCCGCGAAGAGTTGTAAGGCCACAGCCACGTATTCTATCATTGTTCACATTTCTTGTCTACCGAATTAACACTCTTTGGCCTTCAATTGGCACTTGTGCCATAAAGCACCACACATCATCATCATTCTCAGAACTGGTCTCGCAAAGCGTAGGCGTTTCATTTGTGGCGATACGACTGCTTCAGTATCATGCTCGTATTCTTCGCTCCTCCCGAGCGTTGCTGCCACAAAACTAAATGGGAGAACAATCCAAATTTGGGTGACTCAGACCCAAATGAAAAAATGATGGCGTTCACGGATAATATTTTCCCAGAACAGATTAATTTTTTGACCATGGCGTTAAAAGCCATTTCTGCCGTTTATATTGCCCCGCCGGGGTGGTCTAGTGGCTAAGGTACTCGGCTGCTGACCCACAGGTCACTGGATCAAATCCCAGCTGCGGCGGCTGCATTTCCGATGTAGGCGGAAATGTTGTAGGCCCGTGTGCTCAGATTTAGGTGCACGTTAAAGAACCTCAGGTGGTCAAAATTTCCGGAAGCCCTCCCCTACGGCGTCTATCATAATCATATGGTGGTTTTGGGACGTTAAACCCCACAAATCAATCAATTCAAAGCCGTTTACATTGTCTGGCTCGCTAGGCTAGATACGGTGGTTATCCTTTCATATTACGGCTATTACGCGTGTACCAAATATTGGGTCATTAAAACAGCGTTTCAGGTAAGCGTTGACCAGTTTTCAACTTGCGCAGATTGGGCACAGTAAGATGAACCATCAGGGAAATTTTTTGTGCTGGTGCCGTAAGAAGGGCAAGCTCAGGAAATTTCTCACTTTTCTCTCATGCCAAACTTTCTAATGTGGCATAACGCTCACCTAACATGTTTGCGTGATATGCCTTCTGCAAAGCCCACTGTTTTATGATAAATCAAGCAGTGTTTTGTAGAATCTACTGTCGTACATAACTCTGCGAGACAAGAGATATGCATAACTCATTGCAGAATTATACATATAAACCCAATAAAAGCAGCTGTGGGACCATTCGACATTGCTAATTTTAGCCAGCATTTCTGGAGGGTGTGCAAGTTCGTGTCAGTTACAGAAAAAAAATTCCTGCGTATTAAACTCAGACACATGCCCCGCCACGGTGGTCTAGTGGATAAGGTACTCGGCTGCTGACCCACAGGTCGCGGAATCGAATCCTGGCTGTTGCGGCTGCATTTCAGATGGAGGCGTAAATGTTGTAGGCCCGTGTGCTCAGATTTGGGTGCACGTTAACGAACCCCAGGTGATAGAAATTTCCGGAGCCCTCCACTATGGTGTCTCTCATAATCATATGGTCGTTTTAAGGACGTTAAAGGGCTAGTAAACAACCCTGAGGTCCAAAGGTTTCTTAAAAAGAAATATATGTGCAGTTTTTCTTGCAAACTTGCTGCTGCAAGAGTTTTGCGAATACGTGCTATATTAAGGAATATACAGGGGTTGGAACATTGGTCTAAATTGGTTTCAAATTGTCGCGCGACCTCACCCCCTTCTCTCTTTTAATGATGGGGAAGTCGTAGCCTGTTATCGTGACTCCGCCCACTTCGTAACGTGACACCACGTCAGCGATTGACGTCATCGGTGTACTCGATCAGTAGCAACGCACTTTCGCTTGCTGCAACGCGTGCTTGTTTGTTTACCGTTTGCTGCACCAGCCGCGGGTCAACCGTGTCAGCGTCAGGTGCAAAATGTCGACCACAAACGATCATGTCACTGGATGGCCGATTCGCTTCAGCCATGCAGCGCGCAGGGCTCCATCGTGAGGCACCCAGTGCTGAAGCTCCTCCACTGCCCAGTCGCTCGATTTGCAGCCGACGACAGAGCAACGCTTTTTACCCGTTTTGCTCAGGTCAAGGCTGAAATACGTTCATGTGTACGCACAGACGCTATAGTTGAGCGAGGAGTGTACACGTGCACGCGACTGCTGCAAGGCTGGTTCTTTCACCTCAGGGCTATGGTGGCTAGGAATAGGGCAGTGTGATGGTCGCCAAATGCACGCCGTGGGAGAGAGGCGCAGAAAACGCGATGACATTTTTTACGCCGCTAGGGGTGCGGCGGTCGTCGGGAGCACGCGAGATCTTCGCCGCTACAGCCATTCCTACAGCTGCTACAGCCACGTGTTTTTGGCACGGTGAGCAAACTTCCGCACGTGCAACTGTTCTTGTGAGACTCCTGGACGTGCACCTTGTGAATGATTGCGGTTAGCGACACACTATTACCATGCCAGCGAAAGCAGGCACGTGCTTTGTACCCGGTGGTAAAAGTAGGGTACAACTCGTGTCCGGCAAGGGTGTCGTCGTTTCGAGCTCCCAAGGATGCATTGTAACGGGAGCAGTGGGCCCGTAATATAAAACGGGGCGATAAGGAACTACCCAACGACTGCGTCGTTTGTGAACGTGACTTCGAGGCAACGTTTATACGGAGGACTTATCGTCATGTTATCAATGGTGAGGTGGTTGATATTCCACGCGATCGGCCGCTGCTAACAGAGGACGCCGTTCCTACAATCTTCGCGCATGCGCCAAAATACCTCACAAAGAGAACGCCGACTAGAAGGAAGGAGAGAAACCTGTGTGAACAAGGTGAGCCCCCGACTAAAAAAAGAAGGACTACTGTGAAGCAGCAGGCGCCAGAAGAAAGTAAACAAGTAATAGAAGCACAAAATGCTGCAAAATCGGAGTTTACTGAAGCTGTACATCACGCCAACACGCCAACACTCGCCGCCGTCTGGTAGCTGCTCAACAAAAGCTGCTGAACGGGCAGAGGGAACTCGACATGATGAAGTCTGCCAATAAGCTAATTGGAGATGAAGCACTGAATGAACGCATTAAAAAGTTGCCTCAGAAACCACAGATGGAAATTATGGCATGCTTCAGTGCAGTTCAAAGAAAATGGACATGTGGCATACTGTATGAGAAGAATTGGATCCTGGAGTGTGTGCTGCTTCGCATGAGGAGTCCGAAGCTCTATCAACACCTTCGGAAGCAGAAAATTCTTGTCCTGCCAAGCCGAACTTGTCTACAGCGTTATGTGAGATGTGAGACACCTCAGTCGGCTAATATCGATCATGACGTTAAGGTGTCGAAAGCGAGGACTTAGACCGTCATCACAAGATGTTGCTGAGCTTGAAGCTTTTCTTGTCTTCTTAGACGCATGGGAAGTAGCTTCTAAATAATGTGGAGGTGGCTTCATGAGCAAAGGTACTGCTGAGGGTATGAGAGTCACAATACGCAGAGCACTCTCATTTCTGGACTATTTAACGTCGTAAGTGGCGTTTAAAACGTGTTGACATCAAGATTAAGTCAAGACAAGTTAGAAAACTTGTTCGGTATATTAAGACAGTATTCAGGTACAAATGACCACCCAAGCCCGGGGCAGTTTCTTATAACTGTAAATTGTCTCGGTTTCTACAATCTTGTGCGACCACCAAAGTCTGGAAACTCCCCGGCACAGGCTGTGAACGCTCTACTGGGCACGATGTCTTCAGGAGGTGCAAGTAACAGTGCCGTTTTCGGACTAAGAGAGATTATTGAAGGCATGCTCGAGGCTGGAGATATAGATGGTGCTAGCGATGCCATTTTGTCTGCTTTTAGAAGCGACCACAGCAGCTATGTGGTAGAGAAAAGTGACAGCCGTTTGGTTTACTACCTGTGTGGTTATGTAGCTAGAAAGTTCAGGACCAAAAATTCTTGTGGCACTTGTGCATCAAAGCTAGCCATGAAAAAAACAGGATGTAGCAGAAAGTGCAGATAATGAATTCACCAAACAATTTGATCGAGGGGGTTCGTTATATGCTGGGGATGACTTGGCCATCCTTGTGGCAACATTAGAAGAAGCATTTACTTTTTTCTCTCTACTGAGAAGCTGCAGGTATTCAGTATTCATGATTTCATGTCATTTCTGAATACCATTAGGCTTCATCAAGTTTGCTGTGCAAATCATGGCAAAGAACTAACTGCAAAAATTGTGCAGTTTTTTGTGCTCACGCGCCTGCACTTTTATACTAAGTCGCTGAATAAAGACCGATTTGTCCAGCGGCAAAAACAGAAACACCTCAAATTACGAAGGTGCCAGTAAATTTTATGGATACTTTCACTTAGAATTCTTGCTGTGCTGATTGATTTGTTTTAGTGCATTTTTTGCACTGTGTTGGCACTGATGCATGAGCATGTCAAAAATAGAATGTTTCTGAAGAACGAGCCTGGATGCACCGTACAAACCTTTTACATTTCCAGAAACACTTGCTCAATATACTTAGTGGTAGTAGAATGACCAGAGTGTTGTAGCCTTGTGACACGCACAAGTTGTAAATGTTGAGGGAATGTAACGCCCCTCTTCAAAACATTCAAGTTGCAGCTGCGCAGTTAGTATAGTTTCCGCGCGAACCGGAGCTTGTTTTTTTATTGAGTGCCGGATGTACCTAGGGAGCAACAAGAATAAAATATTTTGAGGAGCACGTTGTATCCGGGACGAACATCTAACACAAATTTACATAACACGGGCGACTACCAACTATCCATTCGCCGTATGTATCGCATATCACGCGCAGACTGACAACTCAATAAAATTGCTAATTTGCAGCATACATGGGAAGTTTAGTGTGCAACAAACTGCATGCCGCATAATGAACAAATATGAAAAGAAACATATATATATACATACTTGACCCTCAGCCACGCTCTACCAACACCACTGCACACACTCCCGACGCGCGCAGCGCCACCTAGACGTGCCGCCATGTTTCATTGAACGTATGTGCACCATCTGGCCCCTGCCTATCACACTGCCCCTTCTAGCCACCATAGTAGTGCCAAGAAACAAGGGGCAGTTTCGTAGCAGCGCCACCTAGACGTGCCGCCATGTTTCATTGAACGTATGTGCATCATCTGACCCCTGCCTATCACACTGCCCCTTCTAGCCACCATAGCAGTGCCGAGAAACAAGGGGCAGTTTCGTAGCTGTGGGTGGGAACAGGAACTGGCGGTGACTTCACTACTGTTTTTACACACCTGATTAGGCCAATCGGCGAGCTGCTTCGGCGAGCTGCGTGGTACGTCACGTTACAGTGTCTACAAATATACTGCCTAGTGTGCTGAGCGCGGGCTAGGAGATGGCCCCGCAGCTGATGATTGTCGGCGGCGCCCGGATGGTGCGCTGCAGTGCGAGTGGATGCATTTGCGTTCAATCCTTGCGCTGCGCAAGCGCCGCGAAGCTTCCAGGAAGCCGAGCCACGCGAGGCCAACTATGATTTTTCTGCATTTTCGAAGTGTTTTTTACATAATGTTTTATTGTATAAGAACTGCTCGATTGCTTTTACAGTATTGGCGATTTTCAATACCAAATGAAGATAATTTTGTGGCATTCATTTCGACATCCGCTACTGCCCGCAAAAACGCACAGATCACACGTAAATTAAGAACCAATGGTATGCAAGATGACTCTGTTGTAATTTTTTATTAAGTGAAACATTATGAAGTGACGATAAATATATGCGGGAAATTTGATAACAAAACTGGAACCAGCATTGGCGTCTCAGGAACATTTGGCTCTTCTTGCAAAGTATTTCGAAGACCCTAAGTTAAAGGGGTGATCATGAGGACACCCAGACGTAGGCGATTTGATAGATAGATAGATAGATAGATAGATAGATAGATAGATAGACGGACGGATGGACAGACAGACAGACAGACAGACGGACGGACGGACGGATGGACAGATGTACAGACAGACAGACAGACAGACAGATAGATAGATAGATAGATAGATAGATAGATAGATAGATAGATAGATACTTGATAGATAGATAGATAGATAGATAGATAGATAGATAGATAGATAGATAGATAGATAGATAGATAGATGCTCAAAGTGGTTGCAGTACGCAAAGAAATTAATTTTAGAAACTATTGACAGTATAGCCACCAGAGTTATTTTTTAAAATGTGTTTTGTTCTTGAGAGCAAGAATTATCACAGAAGACCCAAAAACCTTTACCTCTTAGCCTGCATTCCATTACGATTCAAGTGAAAACAAAGAATGATAGCATGCCATTGAACAGTATGACACTCGAAGATATGATACTCAAAACGTGGTTGGAAAGAGGGTCCGACGTTGAAATGGGAGAAGAACTTTGTGAATGAAATTCGAAAGGGTATTTTATATTTATTAGGTATTTATTGATATTTGAAATTATGCCTAAATAGCGATTTCGTTCCCGACACCGTTCACCCTAATCCGAAAAGATTGTTCGATGGAGTCATTCTCAGAATGCTTTTCTTACACGACAGCCTTCGAATTCAGCCTTCTGTGTGCCCTCTTGATCATACTTTTTCATTCAGGAAACTGTGCTGGATCCGTTAGTGCAGGGAACAAGACACCTTTTCCTTGTTCGACCGATTACTTCTTCGACACAGTGGCACAATACACGTCCTTTCTTTGCGTTGCCGCTTAGCTTTTAACATCTCAGGCTGTTGCAGTGTACATATGGCGCCGTCGAACTTTACAGTAAATCAGATGGCAGCTGTCACACACGGATTTTAAACGTGGCGAAGCTCCGGCAGCAACAAGACGGAAAGAAAGTGGCGCGTTCGCGCACCCTCTCGACACACAGCGCCGCTTGTGGCATCTTAGTGCAGTCATCGAATGCGGGGCCAACCTCTCTCGTACAAAATGCACGCGCTCAGCACACTAGCCAGTATATTTCTAGACACTGTAGTCACGTCGCCGATCACCGAGTTGACGTCACTGTGCCAGCAAGCGAGGCGGTCAGGCGTAGGAAAGACGCGTGGGAATCGTTTTCTTTTTTTTTTTAAACAGGGGCTCTGCGCAGCGCACAGCGCTGTAATATTCAGAAAGCGTGATCGCTGCGGTCTAATCTACTAATTGCTGAGCTTATATAGGAGGTTGTAATAAAAAGTCGGAGCCTGTTCAGTGGCCCTTTACAACCCACATATCAATCGAAGCTCAGAGACAGTGAAACATCTTATGGCAATATGTTCCGACAGAAACGAGCACTATAGGACAAACCTTGCTGTGTAGCGATTTTTAGGTTTGGCCAGGCTAAACGATAAGCTCTCTCAGGCCTCAGGATTTGTATTACGATGCATTTTGATTAACTTCAGAGATAGAATGGACTTCGAGAAAACATTCAATGTCTTTGACGAAGTAGTCAATCGTATATGCCATCTTTATGACGCCACTGTCCATGCCGTTCTCATGGCGTAGTGCTGTCTGCCTAATTTTGTTTTAGATCAACTGTTAGAAAACATGTATACTTGTTGTGTTTACAGCTCCACGTTGTACTGTTGGCAAGGATGTTACTTACGTTGTACTGCGGGAAATGCATTGGGCACAGTAGACCCTGCAATGCCATGACGCAAAGCGTGAAACTGTTTTTCGTACTGTAGGGTTTGCTGGGACTTGCTGCGTGTTTACCAACGATACGTCAAGTTTGCCACAAGGCACACTAAGCGAACAATGCATATTAGCCTGTAATTTGGTCTAGTCTTCAAATCAACTAGCGTCATCGCCCGACGACGTGGGACGTATAGCGACACCTATCGACCAACGAGGCGTGACGTAATTAACAGCCGAGGCTATAAAAAAGATGGCTCAAGAATACAACGTCATTGGGCATGGCGAACCTAAAAATGCCATGATGATAAGTAGTAAACTTTTTTGTACTGCCGGTTAGTTCTCATTACTGAACATTTCGAAGTGGCTGTCCTGGCCTAGTGGTCATGTCGTGCCCCGAACTGGTGCTATATCATTACCATGGTTGTGTGTTTATGCTCAACTTGCTGTTGTGTGTCGATTCAGAAGTGAACCTTGGACTTTGCAAACCGAAATTTTTGAAGAGCTGTCTCAGGACCATAATGTCTTGCAATTTGGCTTAAACGAATTAAAAGCAGGAGATAGAGAGACTTGAAGTAAAGAGCATGAGAATGTCCTCGAACCCTCCCTTTTTTCAGAACCAGATGATTAAGTTGAGACAGTCCATAGAGCATATTATAAACTTTCAAGCCGAAAACCTCATAGATCTGGAGGAGCGAAGTAGACAATCTCATTTGATAGTTCATGGAATAATCAAATCATCCATTGAAACAGAAACGTCACTTACAGGTAAGGTAGTGAAACACGTGCTCGAAGGTAAATGTGGCAGTGAAATGTAGATCTATTGGTCGTACTCATTGACTTGGACACCACAAAGGAGAAGCGCCCAGTGATTATACACCTCTAAGATCTCAAATAAAAAAAATCACTAGTGTAAAAAAAAGTTGACATGCCGCACAATATTCGTACAGAAAGACTTTTCGCATCAACAATAGGAGAAGTAAAACTACTCTGGGAAAGTGCTAAGAGTGAAAAACAAATCGGGAAGACGGTCTTGCTTAGTCACGATACAATAAGAATCGATAAAGGTTGTTTCTAATGGGTTGAAACACTGAACAAACGTGTTAAAGCGATAAAATCTATACAGACCACGCATGTGGAAGGTCAGCGCGGTAATACATCACTATTATCTTGCAACTGACAAGATGCGTGTTATAGGCGTAAATGAGTCCGATTATTGAATGTAAACATCCGTAGTGTCAGAAACAAAATTGAATTCTTAGAAGTTTTTCTGCCCCGCACACCAAATTACTTTAGCTCTCTTGACTACCTCCGATTGTCCTGATTCGTAGCGCGAATGTTCCTTCGCTGACCTGCTTTTGTATTGTCAGAGCGTGCAGCACGAAAACTATTAGGTACAAATTTAAGAAGGGCAACTGGTTCTTATCGGTCACTCGACCCTGAAAACAGAAGAACAACAATTCCCCAATTGAAAGAACTGCGTGTATGTTCACTCCCCTTAACTTACGCCTTTCCTTTAGGGCAGGTGAATTGGATAAGTAAGCATTCTTACTAAGCTTCCGAATAAGAATTTCCGAGAAGAACGGTCTGAAGTAGTGACTATGCAGAGACAAAAAGAATGTAGCCCAGTAAAAGGCTATAAAAAATTCCTGCACACGTACCAGTGCTCGCTCGAGCTTCGGTAGGGCATAGTGCATTGGCCTCGTGTTAGCTCGAAAAGTTTATCGTCGTTCTCCCAGCTGGATCTGGTCGGCTAGCGTCAGCTCGGCGCTCGAGCTCGGTGGGCGGTACAGGCTATATGGTTCTTGAAATAAGCAACAGTCGCACCTCCACTAACAAGCTTTAAAGAACAATATTTCGTTCGCTCTACCCGCTGTGCAGTTTCAAGAACGGTTGCTCAAAAACCGATGATTTACTTCATCGTAAACAAGATATACATCAAATGTTCCAGCGAAGAAGATAATGATTGGGTGGTTGTTTCTTACTCTGAAAAGGCGTATGACACGACATAGAAGTTTACTATTTGAGATCTTTATTAGTTATTTATTTATTGATATTAAGGGTCCCCAGTAGAGCAATTAGTAACCAGAACGGTAACGAGGCACTTGTTCGGCGAGTGTTGGAATGACACGAAGTGCGACGTCAGTGGCTTAGAGCGGAGCAGCGCGCTCAAGTGACGTAGAGACACGGCCACGATGTCTGCGAGCTACAACGCACGTGAAGCGCACGTGGTGCCGAGAGTTAACGGAATATGACGAAGAGTAATTCTCACGCCGTTGCAGTTTCATGCTTGGCTATAGGACGCACCTATAGAATCATCACTTCAGATTGGGCTAGTAAGCAACATATCCGCAACAAATGATACAGGAGTGAACAAGGTAGAAATAATGGAACAAAATAAAACACCTGTCGTTGTTTCCTTCTTTCGTTCGTTGTCCGCTTTAGAGGCTGTTCTATGAAGAGGGCTTACTGAGCCTCATGCAACTTCAGTATATTGTAGGTCGAGACATATGCTATCATTGGCATTTTAAACGATTGTGCCGTTTCTGCAATCTTTCTGTCGTATTGTCCTACTGTCACATAAAATTGAGTTGTTGGCTCACTGACCACCAAAAACACTGACGACGAGGCGCAAGCAAGCAGGCGGAATTGGCCGCACGGACCCTGCTCCTAAATGTTGATATGGTGCAACAATGTTGGCACTATCTAGTAAACAAACATGCAAATGCTGTTTTTTTTCTCGCGCAGTAAATCACATCCATAGCCGTTAAATCTTTCATAAAAGTAGTCGGTATAACAAGCTAATATTTTTCGTTTGTTTGTAATATGTCAACAAACTTGTTAATGATTTGCACTGCGAGAAATTGAGTGTTTTGAATTTATATATATAGCACTTTTTGGTCACAATGACAGCGTTTCAAGATGTCAGCGCTTTGGTGGTTATAAGCTTTTCCTATAGAGTCTGTATACTAACTCTATGTCTATGGATCCTCCAACCTACGGATTCCCCATATATCCCCCATAACTCTATGGATCCCCCAACCTGCGGATCAGCAGCCGAGGCCTTTAGCCCCTACATCACCGTGGCGGGTTTCTATCTATCTATCTATCTATCTATCTATCTATCTATCTATCTATCTATCTATCTATCTATCTATCTATCTATCTATCTATCTATCTATCTATCTATCTATCTATCTATCTATCTATCTCAATGTTGACCACACAAGCATCGATTACAAAAAAAAAAAAACAGAAACCTATCACTCAAAAAAACTATTTAAAGAGGTGATTTGTATGGTTAGCATATACGGTTTGTGGGGTTTAATGTTTAAGGTGATTCAGGCACAGAGAAACTCCGCAGTGTGTAATAACAATTCACCAGCTGGTTTTTTTTTTGTCACGATGTTAAATAGTACAGTTACGGGTCCTCATAATTTAGCCTATATTGAAGTAAGACCATTGGGTCAGATATCTGATCCACGTTTCACAGCGAAAGAGGGATAGAGAGAGAGAAAGATGAGTTATTACAAAACAGAGAGGTCGGCCTGATCCAGTTCGCTCTAGCCTGCTACTCCGCTCGGGGGTAGAGGGACAGGGTTGAAAAAGAAGTGAAGGGTGGCAATAGGGACAGAACTTAAGTTATGCGTATATACATTAATTACGTGGCATAGTTGCTTCGTTGGCGGTTAGTGTCCAGTCCTGTTTACAGTGAAAGCTGTTTAAATTACAAGGGCAGTGGTAGTGATGTAGCTGTCCGCCACCGCCGATGTCCGTAACAGCTGTTATGCGAATTGGGAAACAATGAAACGAGAAAGAAAGGTTCAAAAAAGATCCGCCACTTTTACTTTTGATTATTATTCACCAAGCATTAGCAACTCTTAGAGCACGCAAGGTTGCGTGGGTGGTAGCTGTTATTGTTTTATGACACCCACCACCTACGCTTGGCAAGCAATTGATAAGCAGCCACTCTGTGCTCGTGAGCATGGCTAGGGTGACAGTAATGGTGTTTGAGGCACTTTTATATTACAGGGAAAGCTGTTTTGAGATCACGACAGTGGTCAATTTTGGCGGCGTGTTTATGAGCCACCGCCAACGCTGATGACCGTAACCGCTATCGTGAGAAATAAATTAACCGTAATTATAAAAAAATACTAATAAGGTAAGAGATTAGAGCCGATGCCCTATGCATGACAGTCGAGTATTCACCACAGAGCATCGCCGGTAGTTCAAACTCCTTCGCAAAAGCATCCCTTACAGGTGTCACGCCTGGCAATGAACTGCGTTAACAAACGTTATATAGCGTCGAAGAAGAGTGAATAACAACTAGGCGTCGCAGCACGCTAATCGTGCAACGAGTGGCCCGCTTAATGTCCCCAACTCAATGAAGATGACTCAGTCTTTACCGTAACCAGCCACATACAACGCCAACAGGGGGAACATATTGCCTTACATATGTGCAATGGGTGCCTCTGTTATTCGCAGAATGAAAAATAATGGAATAGTGGACGATTTATTACTTCATAAAAGATACGGTGGTTTATAGAGTAACGGGTACCATGCATGTGTACCCAATGACACGCTTGGGCCCGAAATAACACAAACAGAAATGATGAAACACTTGTGTTTGTGTTATTAGCGGCCAAATCATGTCTTAAGCGAGTACCCACTAGGCCAACAATCAGTATTGTTACATGTGTACTTGTATTAGTTCCCTCAAGAGAGCCTACAGCGGGCTCTGGAAAAACTGCTCGTCCAGCGTTCCTTGTGACTGTGCTGTGTGTTCTGCGCAGGCCTGGCGATATTTTGGTTCAGCAGCTGGTCGCCATAACCACTGTGTCACCATTAAAGGGGTCGTGTATGCTTAGCTTGAAAAGAATTTCCATCAGAGCAATCAAACAAATAAAATTTCCAGAGCTTCCCACTTGAGTACCTGGCGATGGCAGTTATGTATCTGTTTCTGAAATGGCGAACATCCGCGTGTCAACAGAACTGCTTTTTGATTCTGCTTCAGCACTACTGGTAAAGGCTATTTAGAAAGGCATTTAGAAGAATAACATTTATTTGCCATACAGGGTCGTAGACCTCGAAGTGTCATGGCTTGAATTTATGCGTTGTTTACTCTGAGTTTCATATCAACACAAAGCTCAAAGATTATGATAACAGCTTTGCTGCTTCTATACAGGCTGGCCTTAAATACGTCTGGCTGACTTTTATTCATTTGCGTAACAAGGGGGGAGGGGTTCTTCACATATACACGCATTTTGCAAGATCTGCGCCCTTAAAAGCCTGGCTGACTATACAGATTTCGATGAGTACATGAGAACAAGACAGTGGAAGAAGAGCCAAAGGAATAATAAGATTTTGTTGGTGTTTTCATACAAACGTTTCTTCATACCTCATACCATTACGTTACTACGCGAAAAGAACGAGAAAACTTAATAAGTCACACACTAGACGGATACTGTAACACAGTAAATAAGGCAGACATAAGACATTCGCTGTAACATAATGAATGAATATCACCTTGGCCAGATTAGTGTACATCTAAATATTGCATGTATCGCAGCAATCTTACACCACAAACGTGCAAGCATGCCATAAGAACGAAGAAGCTTTCAGTACTTCGTCCTCGATTAGACTTACATCATTTTAACTCAAGAATCACGCCGGCGAAAGCAAACACGATTTCTGTGTATTACAGTAACTGATAGTGCAAATTCCAGACCGTATATGGTGTCACGAGTTGTGACGGCGAAAGGCACAAAAATCAAGCTGCTATGAGCGACACTTTTTTTATTGGGTGAATTCGTGCCAAGGAAAAGTAGGTCCCAATGTATAACCAAGACTCGCAGTAATTAATCATTGTGTGGATAAGAATAAAGCCTCAGCCCACACCGTAAGGTTATAGTAGACAATGACAATTAAAAAAAATGGACATAGCAGAACTAAATAAACTTGTGTGTGAGGGGAAGGATATCAAGGAGAAGGGGTTCGACTCCATGGCACGCCAAGTCAAAACGCAAAAAAAAGTCCCTCCGTCAAGTGTCAAGTGCGTTTCGATGTTAGTAACTTTAGTTTTTACTGGTAGCACATATGCGGAGTAGGCAAGTGGAGTTGCAATCCTTCTTGCATTTTTGTGTTTCGTTTTTTGATAAATAATGCTAAATATTGGTTTTGGAGTGACACAGAATGTCGAGGTGCTTACAATACCAGTGGTCGTCCTGTATGTGTTCATTTAATTTTTAGATGCGAATCAGCTTATGGTCGAAGTAAATCCGGTGTGCGTGGCCACCCTTATTGCGCGTGCGCAAAAGCTGCTCCTCGCACTGCCAGAACGCGTTGGTGCGCTAGCCCATTTGGGCCAGTGTGAGGGGTGGCGTAAGACGCTTTGTCCTCTCCCTCTTGCGCTCTCTCAGCAATAAGCCCAAAATTAGCCGTAGACGGTCGGCGGGAAACGCCTCCCAACACCAGCGACCGCCATTATGTCTTTGGGTGCGTGACGTCTCAAGCCGAAGGAGCAGTGTCGTCGTCTGGTACCAAGCAGCGTAAGCAGCGTCTGGTACCAAGCGCGTACCTTCGGCACGTGGTCAGCGTAGCGTGTGTTGCTTGCCGCGTGGTCCGCACCTGTCAGTGGGCTGCAAGTGTTGCGGTGTGTTACTGGTACCATCACCACATGCGGCTATGACGTCGTGTACGTTGTGCATTTTGACTTCGACTCCATCGCTACCAGCTCAAGCGACGAATAAATCGTCGAAGACGGTGTGAAAAAAGAAGCCAACAACCTCGCCGTTGGGGCAGACGTTTCAGACGGCTCTCCGCAATGATAAGTCGCTTTATTTCAAGCTTGTCAGGTTGAAAAACAAGCTTGGAGTACAGGGGGTCTGTGGACGCCTCATTCTCGAGCGATTTTCGTTAAGCGCCGTGAAATTGGCAAAGCGTGCATACTTTTGTGGGCTAGGATACGTGTATGCACGATTTCCGGTGCTGAACGTAATAAATAGGAGGTAGGAGCAATGCTGCACGTTGGGACCGTTGTTTTTTTATCGGTTGTTGCGTGCGGCACATGTATACATTATCCCAGGTGATACCTGGCCGTTGCAACATTTCTTGAAACACAGCTCTCGATGAAGCGGCACGACAAGCACTTCCTAAAAAGGTTACTGTTTCTTTACCACTTTCGAAAAAAATGAATCGCGCAGTATTAGAGAGGCTGCAACTTACAGAATAAGCAAAACTGCCTAGTATGACGAAAGCACAAAGAGCTGTGACTTATATGACATCGATCCATTCATTGAACTTGAAATTACGCTAGCATTAGATAGAAGTATGGAAACTCTTATTCACTGGTTGAGGCTAGGCACCGCATACACAAAATATTTTTGCACAGAATTGGCAGAGCTAAAACTCCCGAGTGCGAATGTGGATATATAGATGAAGGCGTATGCCACCTTCTCAAATACTGTACACATCACGTCACACTGAGACGCCGTCTTAAATCGGAACTGTTGGCTATAGACCGCAGACCGTTTAGCATCAAGAAACTTCTGGGCCCGTTGCCAACTGGAGTTCTACAGACACACGCTTTAAAAGCGTTATAACGTTTATTTACAAGACAACAGAATTGCTGACAAGTACTAAGAAACAACGAACTATCGTTTGTGTAACAAATGTCGTACTTATTATGCGCAGTATCATATGGCACCCATCATATGTGTGCGCTGAAGTGAAAGACGTGTCGACTGGTATGTACATATAAGCGAATGCCTCTCCATAAGTACCAGACGTGTGCTCTGCTGTGTTGTGCTGGTTGGATTGAAAATTAACTAGGGACATTATCACAGACCTCATTCCTTGACTTGCGAACATTTCCTAATCATTGTGTTGTGATAAGTGCATATTACTGTGTTTTTGCATATGCTTGCTCGAGTGTTCTGTTTTACATGCACTGCTTTGAATGTTTTCCTTTAAGATATGTGTTCAACTTTCACTCAAGGGCTGAAAAGTAGCCGGCGCCATACTTGGGCGCCAACATCACCTTATATATCAGACCAATAAAAGAAGCCGAAGTGAGCGGCATGTCAGTGCAGCGCTAGGGTTACTCACAATATACATTTAGGCAAAATTTCTGCTTGAACTCTGTTAATTACATTCGGTTCTGGTAAAAAAAACAACTAGCAAGTGTGGCGTTCAACCATAGCACTGCTGCGAAGAGTGTCATAAATATATATCTGTAGTTGTAACCGGCATATGAATTGCCGCTTCACAGGACACTTTTGAAGCTCTGAAATTGCTTGCCGCAAGTACCATCACTACACGGGTGACGCGGTGGCATTGTTTCAACCTGTGGAAGTCATTTAGTTCCAGTGGCAAGTTGAACAACGCAGAAAATGTTCGATTGAACTAACCGTGGAACACGATAGCCCTCCAGAATGCTGACCCAAACCAGCTCGCCCAGCTAGTGGTTCTTGACATCACGGCTAGCGATCGCGCCAGTGTTGCCCCACTCTAAAGCTGTCACACAGGTCCCATTAATTATGGAGGCGATCGCCCCGCTAATTCCAAGGGCCGAAGTATCAGCCCCCCGAACTGCACCACAAAAGCATGGACAATTCAGAAGTGGTCCTATTTGGCGCGCCAGCGGACGCCGGCTGTGGCCCAAAGAACAAGTCAGAGCCGAGAGTTCATAAACAAAACAGAATTATATTCTCAATAATGGCAGATCAAAAAAAACAATACACAAGTATGCACACTCCACAATAGTTGCATACAATATGTCATCAATCAAACAACGTACTACACAGTACAATCGGCCACCCTCGAAACAACGGACACAGACAACGATACGCACTACAATGCAGTCGCATGCATTCAACAACCAAGACACTTAAAGACTAAAGAGATAGAAAACCTATCTAGTCCAAAGTTCTTGGAACAAAAGTCTGGATGATACTCTTCCGAGAATCACTCACTCAAAGTCCCGCGTTGTTGTCGTTCCGCAGCCCCCGAAGTTTCTCTTCCAGGAAACCTCGCCAAAGTTTCTCTTCCAGGAAACCTCGCCTAAGTTTCTCTTCCAGGAAACCTCACGTCTTCAATAGGCCACTCTCCAAGCTTCAAACTTCTTCGCTGGAAACACGTCGGCTTCACACACGCAGCGGTTGCCACGCGTCTTCGCTCGATAGCGGTAAACACACACTCTTGCCTGTAGCTCGAGTCGTCACCCCTCAGGTGGAAATCATCATCTTCTCCTGCTTTGCCTCTACGGACAAAACCTTCGCCGACTACACGGCGGAATCCCTACGTGCTCTGCCGTTAACTGCCGTCTTCTCCTGATCTCTCATCTCGGCTGCTCGATTAAATACCTTCCGCGCGAGATTCCAGAAAGTTCTCATCATTTCGTCGGCGCGATGCGCAGCGAAGGCTGGGGAAAGGTCGAGACGATACGAGGGCCGTCCCCGACGGGTGATTCAACCCGGCACCACCACGCCTCTTTCCTTCTAGAAATTTCGAGTGCTTGCTCGGCCGCCGATGTGGGGTGAGGAGGTTCGTCGGCGAAGCCACGCTTCCGAGAGGAGAGGGAGCATGCCCGGGGAGCTTGTTTTCTTTTTTCTTTTTCTTTTGACCTCGCGGTGTCACTCCGGCGTCTCATCACGAGGAGTTGGCGGCGCGCTCTTTTTGAGCGCTTGCTCTGTGACACTGCCCCCTCTTTAAGAATATTATCTCATAATATTCAAAACCACACAAACGAGCGCGAACAGTCACCACACACTCAGAAAGACTGTAACACAAACCGTGCTCATGACACTTCACATTCACAATAGATCACTCAATACAATTGTACATTGTGATTCAATTACACAACACATGAATATAGCCAGAGGTACATGAGAACAACACTTCATCCCATATTCCAAACAATACAAATGTACAAAGTTCTGCCTTTACAACAAGTATACAATAATATACATCCCATCACCGTAATAAAAATTTTGATTCACTCGACATACGGTTGAGACACAGGACGTCAACCACATTAACTTAACATATAGCTCTGTCAAACACATTCCAATACGACCTTAACACCTATACTGTGTACTTCGAGCTGCGCTTGTGTCCTTTCTTGCGGTGCTCGCTCGATCTTTTCTTGTTTTTCCTTGTTTTTTTCCGGCGAGCCCTTCCCAACGACGGTATATGAGGTTGCGTCTCAGCCATCGTTGTCACTTCCGACACTGCTAACGGGTCACGACGCTCAACCGATCCTGTCCGGTTATTCACCAGCTTGTTCACGTCACGACATTGGGCCTGGCTGGCCGACTCCGTCATCTTTACATTGTCGGTCAGTTGAGGTCGAGCCGAAGGAAGCCCAGCTGTCCAGCACGTGAACTCATTCGATACGATGATGTTCTCATTCACTGTCTCTTGCGCCCAGGCTTCACTTTGGGCTCGAGTGAGATCCTTCTCGGGATTTTTCTCCGCTGTATCTCGTGGTCCCTGTGTCGGCGGGGGCTCCATCTTCGGGTCTTCTTCCAAACGTTCTGGTTCGTTCGCCCTGTCGATGTTTCCGATGACGAGGTCGTACAGGGGAGTCGTCATGCATAAAGCAGTAACCTTCCCGCTGAAGTACGGGGTTTCAACCTCAATTTCTGCTTCGGGAAGCATCCGAACCATACGGTCAATTAGGCAAACCGGTTTCGTTTTGCCTGTTAACTCACTTTCCCGTGCCAGATTTCTCCGCACGATAACAGTGGAGCTGCCGGTATCTTTTAACACCGTAATCTTTTTGGCCGCAACTTTTCCAGGCAGCGTTGGCATTCCCTTCGGAACGCCGGTTGGCTGTTTTGCCATTACCGCACCCACAATAGGAATTTTCTCCCCATTTTTCAACTCTACGAATCCATCTGTGACGGCATTATTATCGGATTTCGGTGCTGCTAGCACACAAGATACCTGGTGAGTTTGACTCACTCCGTTTCGACATGCGTCTGCTTTGTGCCCAGTCTGACCACACTTGAAACATTTTACGACCGTGGGATTCGTAAAGTTAGTTCGACAGTTGCTAGCACGATGACCCACTCGGTTACACAGAAAACATCGCGGAATGCTCTCCGGTGCACGCTTCTTTTCTTCGGGAGCCGATTTCTTCGAATCTTCAGGACAATCCTTCTTGACCTTGGCCAAATTAGTGCCACCTTGGGCTTCCAAGAATTGATCAGCTAATTCAAGCATGTCCTCAAGTGACTTAGCTTTCCTCTCTTTCAAGTACAGCGACGGGCTTGGGTGGCAACTAGTAAGAAATTGTTCTCTAATTAGGAGTTCTCTAAGTTCATCGTACTCCTGCGCTGTCCCTGAAAGTTCAATCCATCTGTCGAAATAATGGCAAAGTCGGGCGGCATACTGCGTAGCCGTCTCACCATCAGCTGGCTTTCCTGTCCGAAATGTGTCCCGAAATCCTTCCACAGTAAATCTAAATCGCTTCAGCAAAGCAGCTTTCACCTTTGCATAGTTGGCTGCATCGGTCGGCGTCAGCCTGCCGTACACACTGAGCGCTTCACCACTCAATCAAGTACTCAAAGCAGTTGCCCATTGATGTTCCGGCCAATTCTGGCTCCTTGCAATCGTCTCAAATCTGTGAAGGTACGCGTCAAGGTCGTCCTTCCTTTCATCAAACGCCACGAGCAGCTTGTTTGGGTTCAAGCGGAAGCCGTGGTCCTCCCGTTCGCTGCTTTCAACTCTAGCTTGGACCGGAGTTTCACTTCGCTGTTGCAAGCGGAGCCACTCGAGTTCTATCTGGTGCTGCCGCTGCCGTTCCCTTTTCAGCCATCTCCGCTTCTCTTTCTTCTTTGAGTTGTCGCTCCCTCGCTTCTCTTTCTTCTCTCGCCCTTTCGGCTGCCAACTTCTCTCTCTCCAGCTCGAACTTCAATTGTTGCTCTCTTTCTTCCTTCAGCTGTCGCTCCTTTGCCTCTCTTTCTTCTTTCGCCCTTTCAGCTGCCAGCTTTTCTCTCTCCAACTCAGCTGCTTTTTCTTCCTTGGCCCTCTCAGCTGCCAACCTCTCTCTCTCCAACTCAGCTGCTTTTTCGTCCTTGGTTCTCTCAGCTGCCAACCTATCTCTCTCCACCGCCTCTTTCTCCTCTGGCTTACCCACTTCCGTAGTGCGGCGCCAGAAAGACCCATCTTCTCACCAAGAGCTACTAACTTTTCGAGATCCATTGTGTCTCGCAAATAAAAGCTTGCCGCGTGTAAAAAGTATCTGCCTAAATCAGTCCATCGGAACACTCCCCTGCGCTCGTTAACGAGAACACTGAACAACACACAAAATCGTTCCGATAGCAGTATCAAGAACTAGAGGCTCTTACTCACTACTTTGGACACACTGTGCACCAAAAGGTCCTGTCGCGGACGCCAGATTAATTGTCACACAGGTCCCGTTAATTAGGGAGGCGATCGCCGGGCTAATTCCAAGGGCCGAAGTATCGGCCCCCCAAACCGCACCACGAAAGCGTGGACAATTTAGAAGTGGTCCTTTTTGGTGCACCAGCGGACGCCGGCTATGGCCCAAAGAACAAGTCAGAGCCGAGAGTTGATTAACAAAACAGAATTATATTCTCAATAATGGCAGATCAAAAAAACAATACACAAGTATGCACACTCCACAATAGTTGCATACAATATGTCACCAATCAAACAACGTACTACACAGTACAATCGGCCACCCTCGAAGCAACGGACACAGACAACAATACGCACTACAATGCAGTCGCATGCATTCAACAACCAAGACACTTAAAGGCTAAAGAGATAGAAAACCTATCTAGTCCAAAGTTCTTGGAACAAAAGTCTCGATGATACTCTTCCGACAATCACTCACTCAAAGTCCCGCGTTGTTGTCGTTCCGCAGCCCCCGAAGTTTTTCTTCCAGGAAACCTCGCCTAAGCTTCTCTTCCAGGAAACCTCACGTCTTCAATAGGCCACTCTCCAAGGTTCAAACTTCTTCGCTGGAAACACGTCCGTTTCACACACGCAGCGGTTGCCACGCGTCTTCGCTCGATAGCGGTAAACACACACTTTTGCCTGTAGCTCGAGTCGTCACCCCTCAGGTGGAAATCATCATCTTCTCCTGCTTTGCCTCTACGGACAAAACCTTCGCCGACTACACGGCGGAATCCCTACGTGCTCTGGCGCTAACTTCCGTCTTCTCCTGATCTCTCGTCTCGGCTGCTTGATTAAATACCTTCCGCGCGAGATTCCAGAAAGTTCGTCGGTGCGATGCGCAGCGAAGGCTGGGGAAAAGTCGAGACGATAAGAGGGCCGTCCCCGACGGGTGACGCAACCCGGCACCACCACGCCTCTTTCCTTCTATAAATTTCGAGTGCTTGCTCGGCCGCCGATGTGGGGTGAGGAGGTTCGTCGGCGATGCCACGCTTCCGAGAGGAGAGGGAGCGTGCCCGGGGAGCTTGTTTTCTTTTTTTCTTTTCCTTTTGACCTCGCGGCGTCACTCCGGCTTCTCGTCGCGAGGAGTTGGCGGCGCGCTCTTTTTGAGCGCTCGTTCTGTGACAAATGCCGCTCGATTGTTTGTGAAAATAGTCAATTTTAATTAAATGGCTCGGCCAAATTCACTTCAACTTCGCCAGTTTGTCTGTGAACGTACAAGAATCAACCCGCACAACACAGATTATGGTTGTAAATTGGGTGTCATGACCCTTTTGAGCTTAGTTACACTTATCATTTTCCTTTCCAACGCTCGGTGCGTCGTCCTCAATTTGAGCTGAACTCTTTTTGAAAGCGCCCAGGTTTTAGCTCCGTTGGTAAGTACCAACAAGATACAGCTGTTATATACCGTCCTCTTGAGAGGTAGTGGCAATATACCAGTCATGTTTGAGAGTGCTTGCCGAAATGCGCCCTATTTTTTTTCTTCTAGCTACTATAATCTCGTGGTTCGGCTCCATGGTTATTACCTGTCCTAAGTAGACCTAGCATTTAACAACTTCAAGCGCACTATTACCGATCTCGAAGCGCTCGTCTCTTCCGAGGTAGTTGTACATTACTTTCTTCTCCTGCAGATTATTTTAAGACCTTCCTTTCCGCTCTCCTTATCTAATTCCTTGTCTAAGCATGCAGCGATGACGTAGTGGTTAGGGCATCAGTCTCACGTGCAAAAGGTCCATGGTTTGAATCCTGGTTCCACGTAGTTCCCAACTGGATTAATAAAAATATCCACGTGTAGATGGAATTGCATAAAGAGGCCCGGGGTGTGGCCTCACCAGTGACAACCGCTGGTAATGCACTCCCTCAGTGAAGAAGAATTGACCACCCTGGTGCAGTGTTTGGTCACTACCTCCCACATGCATACATCAATTAACACGCAGCCCTCAGTACCTAGCGGCTGTGAAGCAGCTTACTATGGTGGCAGTCAGATGTGCAACGCAAGGAGGCTGCTAAAAATCTCTGCGTCCGGACAGTCCACCATTGTAACCTGAACTTGGCAGCGTTCAACGCTAGAGCCTTATATAGTGAGGCGATTCTAGCTGTACTATTCGAGGAGGTAGAAGGTGTTAAATGGGATGTAATAGTGCTCAGTGAAGTTAGGAGAACAGATGAGGCCTATACAGTACTACAGAATCGGCACGTCCTCTGCTATTGTGGCGTGGCTGAAATAGGAGAACTGAGTGTTGGGGTCTTTATCCACATATAAACAGCTAGTAACAGAGAGGAACACTCTAAAATTACTGAAAGGGTGGTAGGTGGTGTAATTAAACTAAATAGCAGATACCAGATGAAGGTGGTAGACACCTACGGGCCTACATTTAGCCATGATGACACGCTAGTTTAAAGCTTGTATGAGGACGTGGAATCGGCAATGAGTAAGGTAAACACACAGTATACTATAGTTATGGTCGACTTCAATGTCAAGGTAAGGAAAAATCAGGCTGGAGACAAGCAGTAGGAGATGATAGATAATAATAATAATAATAATAATAATAATAATAATAATAATAATAATAATAATAATAATAATAACATGTTAAGTGTGTGGTATATTCCTTTGGGGACTAATTGGGCTGCCCAACCATTTATTTCTTTAAAGACTAACGGCACAGAGGCCAACAGTCCCCACAGATTCTTTTAACGGAGTAATATTTTGTCCCCACACTTACACTTTAGCGGGCAACCGTTAGTCCTCGGAGTTCACCTCAATGGACTGACATTTATTCCTCACATTTACACCTTAGCGGGCAGTCTTTAGTCCCCACAGTTGCACATCAGCGTACGAACGGTTGGTACACTCAAATCTTCCCTTTGAATTAACGTTCTATCCTCAGTTATAATAATGCGTTCCTCTACATCGATAGTTTTCGGCAGTTACTCTCTGTAAGGCTTAAGATTTTTCACCTGTTTTTCTCCACAGTGACACACAAAAACACATGGTGCGGAAAAGAGCACGCAAAAAATATTTATTCATGCGTGTCTCTATGTTCTTACAGTCAATGCAAAAATCAAATATAGCAATAAAGCAATATATAGCAAAGAAGGCAATAAAACATTTTATGTTTTTCGTATGAACCGTATGAAAAATTGCTGCCATCTGTCGGCCTGTCGTGTGCATAGCCGCCATGTTAGAGGCTCCGCAAGGCGCAGTCGGCACATTCAGCGCCGGTCTATGTGTGTGTTGACGTATACGTAAAGCCATATCCACGCGAGGAGTGTACTCGCCTGAGAATCGTCATGCCGACGTACTGGTGCGTCCCTTGCGGCTCACAAAGAGCAACACGGAATGCTGAATGAAAAAAGGTAAGCCGTAAACATTGCCACTTGTTGTTTCTTCAAGCTGTTGACGTTTCCAGCATGTGTTCCGGCTACTGCTCCCGAAACACGTGTTTGCGCTGCACCTTCGTGAGCAAATAAGACGTGCAATAGCATTTGTACTCTTGTTCCCACAAATAGCTTCACGCCGAAGCAAGGCAGCTTTTCCAGTGTTTCGGCAAGCAGCTGTTTACCAAGGGAAGGCGACTCGTACGTGTCACGCAGTATAGCCACTTTCACACAATGAGCTTTATCGCGGCTCACCACGCGTGCCTGAAACTGTGCTTCAGACGAAAAATTTTCATTCGCCAAACTTCGCCACGTAATTTAAGGCACAAAGTACAAGCAATCGAAGCTCTGCACTGATTGTGGCGAGAACAGCGTCGAATGAACTACTCGGCAATATATAGGAGCCTAATCGCTGGTGCTCCCTTGAGATCTCGAATATACTTGACTATAACCACGCCCTACCTGCGATTTCAATAGATTGATCTCGAACGATCGCGATGCTTCTCAAGAATTGCGGCTTTATTCCTTTCACGCTGCACACACCAGCGTCGTTGGCAGCTATCATAGCTGCCAATGAAGGCGCTATTTTGGATTCTACTGGTATGCTTCGAAAAATATTTGACTCTACTGTCACGTGTTCTACAGCTACTCCGTAAGAATGTGTAAAGTGACTCCTACGTTTCTGATATCAAATAATCAATCAATCATTCCATCAATCGATCAATCAATCAATCGATGTTTCTTTATTAGCGACAGAATTGTACATTGTGAGAAAGTATGCAGGAGGAGGTCCCAAGGTAGTAAACCACAGGCGGGACCTCCTATATAATACAATGAAAAAGCTAAAATATGAATAACGAAAGGGCAAGTTACAGAACATTTCGAATTTTTTTTTACAAAGCAAGATATCGAAAATGGACAAAATCTAGCAGTTATACGTTTAATAGAGACTTTTTCAATTTTTCTCTGAAAACATGAATGCGCATTAAGTCTTTGACATAATGCGATAAAGAATTCCGTAATGAAATTGTAGAAAAAACAATGCTCATTTTTCCATAATAGTGCGAACTTTAGGTAATAACAGGTCATGGGTGACCGCGAATCTAGTATTATTGGAATTATCCAACAAGGTAATAGGAAATATGTCGATAGTGAGGGTGCGGTGGACAATTTCGAAAAACTAAACACACACATTATAAACGTACATTTGGGAGATGGGTAATACGTCAAGCTGGCGAAAAATTGCATGCGATGGCGCTTGATGTGAAGCAAAAGTTGTGAGTCGAATTGCTTGTTTTTACAATACCTTTAACGGCCAAATGTGCACTGAATATGAATTACCCCCCAGGGCCTCAAATGAGGAAAAAGTAAAGTTTCAGAAAAAGTAACTTGCCGACGGCAACATATCTGGCCCTATTTCACTTTCTAATTTTTGTCGGAATGGCCAAAAGCTATATTCCCCACATACCTTGACACTGTTTGCAAGTTCTCATTATCATTGTTTCTAATAAAAAAAGCGAGCCCTTAAGCTTCAGTTTTCTTCCGTAATTTAAAGCGAGCGTCTTTTTATGGAAGACCAGATGGATTAAGGTGGTGTGCGAAGGATAATCGGTCAGCTGCCTGCTCGTAATAAGATCACCTGATACGTGATTCCAGCAGACAGACAAAACAGTATTCAACAATCGCCGCAACGACTGTAGTTGCCGCTTAAGGAAACTATCGTGTGTAAATGCAGACAGACCCACAAGCGAGCATATGAGGGGGGGGTGGGGGCAAAGCCTTTTTCGTATGCGGCCGCTCGCTGGCGAAGCGCAGCGGTGAGTAAATAAATACAGGCAAGGTCTGCGCATGCGCGGTCTGCCTCGCGAGCCACGTTACATCCCTAGTGCGTCTACATTAGCGTTATCTTGCTCCGAAAGGTAGCGCTAGGTGATTTTCAGCGATACGACACAGAGGATTGCAACAGCATTCAACTACAGTTATACGACAAAGCTGGCTGAACGGACAGAGGTCTTCAGCATGCTACGCTTCGTAATTCATAGATATGAAAGCTAGTCGATACCTCGCGGTGTACATTCGCTGATGATGGAGATATGTGGGATTCACCAGTCCCAATACCACCATATGATTACGAGAGACGCCGTAGTGGAGGGCTCCGGAAATTTCGACCACCTGGGGTTCTTTAACGTGCACCCAAATCTGAGCACATGGGCCTCATGATTGTCACCTCCATTGAATATGCAGCCGCCTCAGCCGGGATTCGATCCCGCGACCTGCGGATCAGCAGCTGAGTACCTTATCCTGTAAACCACCACGGTGGGGTGCAGTGTATACTCGCGATTATTCTTATCCTTTTCTGCGAGACTACATGCGTGTGTGGCGGCATGGCTATAATGGCATAGCCTACTTTTTATAACACTTAGGTCTGCTTTGCGAAGCCTTATTTCTTTCTTCAATTAGCTCGCGATCCGTCTTTCTACTAGCTTGGTCATACGAGCACGATTTGAACTATCACAGACACCCTCCACAAGTGTGCGTTTAGGATATCGCCATTAAAACATTATAGAACATGAAGTAAGATGGCATGTTTGTGAAACCAAATTTCAGGCAAAATACTGCTTCCGTGCGCACTTTAATAAGCTTGGCACTACTAATCTAGAGCTATTATTCCGCACACCACATACCGCGGTTCACATATCTTCGTGCACCAATCAATTGCAGCATGTGCGTGATTGGTGACGAGTATTTTCGCATTTTGATTGCGTGTCATCATTTCTTGCCATACACATTCATTTTGTTTTCCTCAGAGACTATGCTATTCAGCGATAGTCTGTGTCCCTCGCGAACATGGCATGCACGCACGAAGGCTTATTTTCCAACTTACTTCATGCGCACACAGCTTGTCGGAGACACCTAGCCACCCAGCCACCTTATCAAAGCGCTAAGGGGCACCAGGGCTACCGTTTTCGAGCATCGCAACGCAACGCAAATCTACGTGTATTAGGGCGGCAACGCTTGCTTTCTAGGCAGACCGAGCAGGCGCGCACTATCGTACTACTTTTATGCGGGCACGCTCCGGCGGGCGAGCGATTGCGTATTCGGTGTTCTGAATCATTCAGAGAGCGCCTGTAGTAGATTGCCTCAAAAGGGATGGCATGCTGCGATAAGACTTCGCTCCAACCCCTCCTCCTGAAAACCAAAAGGCTCCTCCGTGTGTTCTCCGCCGACATGAGCGGTGATGGAGGGGTTTTAGGCTAACCTTTCGCGCTTATGAATATATCCAATGAACTAGACGCAGGAACAAACACCGATGTAGCTCTGTCGGCATGCTAATGGATGAGTCGTTCGATGGTTTCAGGTGTGGTCTGTGCCGGCTTACTTTCTTCCTACTTGTATTATTGTTATCACATATATCCCCCATATTTCCCTTAGTACTATTGTGTTACGTCTCATTATTATTGCCTCGCGACGCCTTTTCGTTTGACGCGACGGGAGTGTGCTCGTAGCACTTGTGCCTTCCGTATCTGCATGCGTAAAAGAAAGTGCCCAATATGATTATTCCTGAATGTTAGTATCTCATTTCGTCCTGCTCCTTCGACTTGACGCGTTTATAAAGGCTGTCAGCCAGAACACTGCCGGGTATCAAACAGCGTTTGGCGCCGAGCCACGTGTGTTTTTTGTGACCCCCCGAAGCTGCATCAGTACTTGTCCATGTTACCGCCGCCAATCTAGGTCGTGACCAAACAAAGTCGTAGCCCCAATACATGCCTTCATGCTCCTGTTCATGCGCAACAACACTACGTGACAATATTGCGTCAAAAAATACCCAGTGCTTAAAATCCACCCCCTTTTCGTATGCCAGGATCTCTTATACATATGAACGTGCTCAGAATGATTTGAGCTTCAAATAACACTGCTGAGCATGTTTCAGCCTGACAGCATGTTCGGCTGTGTAGTGAACTGAGTAGGTTCACCACCCAACAAACAGTCGTCACACCGACGCTCCTTGCTGCTCCGTTAGACAATCTCGCAATCAGCACTTGTCCGTTCCTCGCCATTCACTTATAATTGGACTCGTGATTCGATCCCGCGACCTTCAAATCTTGGCTGCCGCGACTGAGTTTTCGATGGAGGCGAAAATTCTGTAGGCCCATGTGTTGAGATTAGGGTGCACGTTGAAGAGCCCCAGGTGGTCGAAATTTCCGGAGTCCTCTAGTACGGAGTCTCTCGAAATGATATGATGCTTTTGGGACGTTAAACCCTACATATATATCAACTATTCAGATATGGGTGTTCTTCTTATCAGTAGCTGTTTCCGGCTCGGCGCTTATTACGGGTGAGTCTGTGTCGACATCAGCGGCTTCTCGCAGCTTGGAGCGACCGGTGATCCAAAGGCCTAGAGTGAACAGGAAGGACACGACCAGCATGCCACCGATGAGGCGGAACAGACCATTGTAGCTGCCATAGTTGTCCCGGAAGAACCCTGCGTGTGTAATTGGGGTGAGTGTTTGAGCACAAATGCTGCGAAAAATGAAAACAACGAGAATCATCGTACAGTTCTGGCTTGAAGATGCTCGAAGCATAGAGCTGCATGGACTGATATTAGAAGAATGTGCCATGACCTTGCAGTGGGGAACTCCCGCAGCAGCTGTATAACAGCGGACTTTTCACAGTAGAACGGCCATGCTTCCCCTCCTTGCATATATCATCTGCACGTGGGTTGCCACCCTGAGCTTCTGACATTGTAGAAGCGCTTAGAAAGTGCCTAGAATAAGAAACACTGGACAGAGTCTTGCGTGACTGCTTCACACTAAAGAAACAGCGACCAATCGTGGTTTTCACGGCGCACCTAGCCGCTATGGTTTTCTGTCTCCTTTTGAACTCACTGTCACTCGAATAAAGAACAATTTTTTCTAATGTGCGGAAAAGCACGCTTCTAGTGGCAGGTGATGAAACATAAGTAAGCAGGTGTTTTTAGTGTAACAAAAACACAAACCTCGCTTTTAAGGCAGTTGATTTGAAAAATAACTTGAGTTGTTTTCAACAGAAAAGAGCGCTGAAACGGCTGAGCAAAGAGAGGACCAAAATCGTCGCACTGACTAACAACTGAGTGTGTTATATTCTTCCAGTCCGCACATATACACTCACCACCATCGCAATGAAACAGGTGAAGAAAGGAGACTCAGCCTGTGCAGAGCGGCAGAGCTAATAAAGTGCCTAACGGGACAGAACTGAAGACTCTTTCGAAAGAAGGAAATTTGAGGGGAGGCTTACACGCGCCTCGCCTCCGTTGTAGATATGACAAGCTTCAGAAATGAAACGCGCATGTTCGTTTAAGTATTTTGACAGGAGAAGTGGTAACTTTAAAAGATGAGGGGCAACCATAGTGGTTACGATGAAAAGAGAATTGGCTATATCTGTAGCCTCCTTATAGATCATGTTTGCATGCTCGAACATCAGAGTTATTAGCACAGCACTCCGTTAGTTCAATATAGTAACGCCCACAAAAAAAGAGGAATGTAGTACCCAACAGCATCGCAACATTTCACAAACTTCTACCGATGCTTTTTGCTACATTTTTTCTATTGATCTATCGATCTACTTGCTGGCACAGGCTATCAAGGTTATCGCTGGTATTGAAAACAAATACCTAACGCTGCCCTGCCAGCTACTTTTTCAGGACTATGCGATTATGTGCCACATGGTAAACATAAAGGATGACAGCTTAGAATAACAGCTTAGGTTTTTGTTGGTGTCTCCCTGATTGACCAGCTGCTAAGCATTGTTTTAAGTTGATTCCTTTGCACGCCTTTAGGCATGATCCCAATTATGCAAGAAATTTTAAGAACCACTTCTTTCACATCGTTGATGTTTTCGTTAATGGCCGCGTCTGCTTCCCTTGTGCGTACAGCAGTGGGCACTGGGACGCATGCTTCATGTTTATCAGACAGGAGCAGCTGCAGGCCGGTTTCTCAAAGGACAGCAACCGACCGACCGACCGACCGACCGACCGACCGGCCGACCGACCGACCGACCGACCGGCCGACCGACCGGCCGACCGACCGACCGGCCGACCGACCGACCGACCGACCGACCGATGGATGGACGGACGGCCACGCGGACGGACGAACGGACAGACAGAAAGATGCATGGGTAGATGGATGCAAAGACAGATGCACGTACGGATGCATGGATGAACGGACAAAGAGACAGACAGCCGAACGTACGGATGGATGGACGGACACACCGACGAAAGCACAGACGAACAGATGAATGGACAGGAAAGCAGACAGATGAACGGACGCGCGGACAACAGGTGGACTTACAGACGCACGCACGGACGGACGAATGAACGGACAGACTGACTGACTGACGCACGGATAGACGCACTGATGGACGGAAGCAATAATGAATGGGCGTGCGCATAGACGGACTGGTGGCCGCTTTGCTCCACTCATCATAATTCACTCCGTGGATATATTGTGAATTTTTCACATGTTCTTCCCTCAATAGGCATAAGAACAGCAAGTCAGTATACGCTTACCTATTAGTAGTGGCCGCAAAAAGCTCTCCGTGGCCGTTGCTGTGGTCATGAAACCATAAGCGATAGGTAGATTCTTGGGTCCTATTTCTGTAGAGAGTATCTGAGGGGCTCCAACCATGATGTAACCACATGGCAGGCCAAATGCCCAGGAGAGTGCCCAGACGCCAAATTTCCCCACAACAAAAGGTGCTGCTTGTTGGAGGATGCATAGTGCCAAGTAGCTGATGGTGAGCAGGCCGCAGTTTGATATCAGGCCATAGTCGCTCAGATAAGGAACAAACAACCGACCTATGGCGTCAGCGACCGCATAGAACGTCAGCGCGTACACACAGTCGGCACGATCTACGCCTGCGTCTTGCGCAAAGTCTAACGCCACCGTCATGAAGCACTCAACAAAGAATCCTCTTGATATGTAACTCAACGCGTGGAAGTAAAATCGTGGATTCTTGAGCACTTGCAGGACATTCTGAAGAAGTTAGGTCGTCGTGATAGGTGCCTATCTTTAATCATTGAAGGCGCGCGGCTTTGTAAATCGCTACACACAGTTGAAGTACTGGGTGGGCAGGAGTGGCTAGGCGCTTGCGACCGTGGTTGACTGTGCCTGCTTCGAATCAGTACCTATGGATCGCTTTGGAACTTGGTTGGGCGTGTATAGCGATCCAGCGACACTTTCCATGGTTCCTCTCCTTGCGCATAGTTCGTCCAAGTCCGGCGCGACATACGGGGGCAGCGGACACATTTATTACAGTTGGCGTACGTCCTTCGCCTGGACAACATGGATGGTTGGCTGCATGGGAAAGTGCTACGCCGGGGTAATCTCTGCGCCATTTTTCCTACTTATGACAGTTTCCCTGCTGCTTCTAATGACGCTCAGGGGTTGCGTTGATGCTAAATACAGTGGCCCTCCTATAATTGTCCTCGCAGGTGACTTGACTGCAGGAAGTGGGCTTTCCCGTTTGTAATGGCACAGGTGGCATCTGTTCTATTCCCAGGTCTGCTTTGTCGACCGCCATCGTCAGTTGTATTTGTCGGTGCAGCACAACACGAACTTTGTTCAGTGCCAGTGGTACTTTTAGCAACGATTTTTCTCCCACTGCGTATGGCCTCCCACGGTGGTGGGTGCATTAAAAATGTTAGAGGCACAACATTTCCCACTGACGCACCAATAATGAGGAAAGCACCTCGAACGCCATACTCCGCGAGCAAGTACTCGTACACTTTGGCGAACACCAAAGCTGCAACGGTTCCTCCAGTCGCGATTAGGCCTAACGCAGCTCCTCGTCGCCTGTCGAAGTATCGGCATACGCATGCTACGCTGCTGTTGATGATTATTCCATGACCAGTGCCTGAAATAGCCAGGGGGAAAAAGCACGTGTTACACTTTGTATGTTTATATCAAGAAGAAAACAATATAACGCTTGTCTTCATGATAAAGTAGCTGGAAAGTTCAAAGTGATAAGCGAATCTAGTGGTCTGCTAGATTGAAGCTTTTGCCCTGACAGACAGCCGTAACACTTTTCTTGAGTTTGGCCTGTATGGTAAGCAGTAGGACTGAAATTAAAAAAAGGTCACGACCCAGGTACATCGTCCTAATAGTTTTTGAAATACGTGTTTCTTCTGCACTCACGCAGCGCTTCCGGCAACTCTTCCAACACTATAGGCGTGTGAAGGGTTCCTTTAAAGGAAGGAGGGAAGGGGTGCAAGGGTTCAATGCGCTGCGATGTAACTACTTTCTTCTCCCTAGGAAGCCAACCTATGTTGCAGACATAGCGCCCTCTTCTATTAGATAACTATTGGGATGCCCCCCTGCCTCGTCCTCCTTGCACGTGCATGTGGTACTCTTTGTCAGCTCCTATAATTCGCATGTCATATTGTGTATATTTCTGATTATGCTCAGTCACGTAATTTTTTCATCAAATAGCAAAGTTAACTTCAACAGCTAATTAAATACTAAATCAGTACGTATCCCTTGCCATCTTCACACGTGCGGCAAATAAGCTCTACGGCTGCACTGTATCAAACGCATTAGGGCTATAAGTCTGCATTAAAAACTCTGTTCTGAATCATTGAATAGACAGCACAGTGATATTTACTGTGTCACACTCTATCACCTCCAGGACCGGCAAAATGCTATAAGCCGAAATTGCTTCGAAGAAAATACCAACGCTTTCAGAATGTAGTTCATTAACGAAGGCGTTATGAACAACAAGAAGCAAGTATAAAAGACTAAGTGATGCAGTTGACCGCTGATTCATCTACAAGTCACCATAATATATGATTTACTTACCACGATTGTTACGAAGCCTTCTATGTATAAGAAATACTGTTTAAGGAACTAACATCATCTTCAAGCCTATCGTGAGTAGCGTGACGAAAAAGGAATACAGGATGAAGCTGACGAGCAGGGGCGCAAACTATCAACTAGCTTTATCAAAGGTAAATATACAGGCTTGAGTATACACAAACTTCTTCGAGTGCGAATCGCTGCACACCCTGCGAGCACACCACTGAGGAGCCTTGTCCATGCACCCACGCAAAAAAAAGGCGCTTTGATTGTACCATATGAGCACCCCCATGCGTACGGCACCACCGAAAAACACGTGACTATAGTCACGTGATCGTCGCTTTCGCCTTTCGTACGTGTGACGTCAATCTTTATTTTCCACAAGTAATGCCCTCTAGTCTCGTACCATTTGCACTTTTCAGCGTGTAGTAAAGTACCGCGCTCTATGGCTGTTTGAAGAATCACGAGGGGCGGTTTCCTACAATGGGAACGCTCAAGTCACACCATAAGGATCTTCCCCCTAAAATAATTCCTAGTAATCAAGGAGGAGTGGAGCATCTTGAGACAATTGAAGAAGAATGGGCCCTCAAAAAAGATGTCATAACACCTCTTCAAAGACAGCGTGCACGTCAACGGTGATACTCCAGCAAAAGAAACAGCAGTCTTCAGCACAATGTGCGTAGGTATACTCCGCTGCCGCCAGGATAACTAAGGCCACCTCCGCCACTACTACCAGTCGTCGTACGGTGAGAAGTGCAGATAATTTTGAAACGCAAAGACGGCTATCTCACAATGTTCGGCCTCTACTACTGCTGGCACGCCTCTCTATGGACTCACAGCATCAGCAGTCGACAAAAGCCTTCAGATTGAGGTCAAGCTATATGGCAATATTATTCCAGAGAAGGCAACCGTTTAAATCCTAGGAATGCGCTACAGTCGAATCAGCGATCCCTTCACATAGTGAACATGGAATAAAGGAACAGCTCCACAAATTGTCCGTATGATAATTAGAATAACGAATCATCGAGCTGGACTGAAACAGCAAGACGCGCCTTGTTTGGTGGAGAGTCTAGTCATCAGCAGGCTAAGCCTACCACAACATGAAAGGAGAGGAGAAAAGAAAAGCGGATAAAATAATAAAAATGGCACATAAAGCAGCTTTACACTATTACAAAGTACTTCTTCTGAGAGGTGGTTAGCGTTTGGGCTCCCCAACACATTTCATGAGTTGGCTGAAGTGCAAGTGACTGCTCAAATTAACTGCCTGCTACATACGCTACCCACCAGAGAACTTCTCCACAGGATCGGCATCGGTGAACAAGTGCAGGTACATGAAAGAGCTAAGGAATTTCCTGCTTAATCAGAGGATACTACAAGTTATCCCCCCTACCGAATAATATGTGTCCCGTCTACACGCTGGAAGACGTAAAGCAAGAACAGCTTACATAGATAAAAAGACGAAATATTTGAATATGGCGAGATTTACAGACGCTTGACCATATCAGTCAAACGCAGAGAACAGGGTGGTCGTGGTGGCAGACAGAAAAGCAAACATTGCGGTGGTGTCCGTAGCCCAAGCCTATATTACAGAATCAGAGGAGATAGCGCTCGCAATGACAATCAAGAAGTACAGAAAACGAAACGCCCCACTGGCGATATTCGTGGATTCGAAGGCTTCATACAGGAACTACGAAAAAGCTAAAATAAGCGTAAAGATATTCCAAAGTCTTACTAATGCTCATCAGGACGGACGGACGGACTAACGGATGGATGGATGGATGGATGGATGGATGGATGGATGGATGGATGGACGGACGTACGGATGGACGGACAGACGGACGGACGGACGGACACGCGGATGGATCCTTCGGTTTCCTCCTAAATGTTTCGAATTTACTAGAATGAAGCTCTGGGGATGTGTAAGAAAACACTTCCCACGTGTTGGAGAGGGGAGGCAGATGGGCTCCAAAACTTTAGTGTGCGTGCACCTGTGTGTAGTAGTCATGTTCAGAGGGTGAAATGTGAAAGATTTGAAGCTCAGGTCTCTTCAGCGTAATAATGTATATAGTCCAACAATGTACAAAACGCTTTATTGCACCGAGTTGCACTGCCGTTAGGTCTTTCAATGCTTTTTTTTATAATCATTCAGATGACTGACGTCAGATCAAACGCACCAAGTTCTCACCTTTAGATGAACTCTGTTCTTTCAAAATTATCTTTTTTAATAAACATATTTCACATCAGCCCTCTTTATGAGTAGAACGAGGTGGACCCTACGTAAGGATGCAGTATGAATGCACACGAATAACTGGTGATGACAGTGGGCACGACGTCGCGGTGCAGGCCAGAAATCGAGATACTATACTTTACTTGGAGGGGATGAAGTTGTGTATTATTGCGTGAGTCTTAGCGTGCCGTATGTTGTGATAAAATATGAACAACATAAACTCTCACGAAGCTTTACTTATAAATTATCGAAAAGATGAACGGTGTGCGCTTACTATCTTTTTCAACTCTTACACTGCAAACGTTTCGGGTCCACGAGCTTCCATCAATAGCTTGCCTCTTTGTCAAATTTCGCCATAATGAAGTTTGATGCTTTATGAATGCAGCTTGAAGTTTAGTCATAATATAATAATACTATATGGGTTTTAACATCCCAAAAATACCGTATAAATATGAGAGACGCCGTAGTGAATGGCTCCAGAAGTTTTGACCATCTGTTGTACTTTATTAAGCCTCAAACACTTTCGACTTCATTGTATATGTGACTGCCGTGGTCGGGATTCAATCGCGTGACCTGCGGGTTTACAGTCGAGCCCCGTATAGCCCCAGAACCCCTAGGTTAGCATAGGCTGTAGTTGCTATAGTATGAAGATTAATGAACTTAGTTTAGTCATCATAAAAAGCAGCCTATTCGAGGCATACTCACCAGCTAAGAACCCAGCAGAGAAGACAAGGAAGGACACTCCTTTGGTAAAGAACGACACCGACAAACCCGTGGTGAGCAGACTGGCCCCAATGGTGGCAGCCCTTCGTGCTCCACAATACTGAATCAGGACACCAGAGAACAGGCCTTTGAGTGAAAAAAAAGTTATATTGACTGATAATGGGTAGTTAATCCAAGCGTATACGCATAAATTTTGTCTGCAGAACTTCACAGAAGAAAAACGGGTCAAGGGACAAGAAGGTAAAAACGAGAAGAAAAGGCAGAAGAAATTTGCTTATTTCTATATTTGTTTTAACAAGGCTACCATTACCTGATATATTGGTGAAATTGTTATTTTTTCATCATATTTACTAGAATGTACCACACCACCTCACTACCGAATATCTTGACTAACCACTACGAAGCTACCTTGTGTATATGTTGCTTCTCAAATATAGTGATGTTCTAATGGGATTAAACTAGTCCGAACATTCAAGCTAAACAACCTCCACCTCATTGCGAACCCTTCGTACTATCACAATTGAAGCAACTGCCATATCATCAGAACTTAAATGAACAGACGTAAGTAGGCACACAGTAACAGTAAATATTCATAAACAGCGGATTTTTCCACATAACCCCTAAGCTACTAGGCTAATTACTCCGCCAGTCACAATGCACCATAGTGTGTCAGGGACACTCGCACGTCCCAGGAAATGAATGGCCGCACGCACTAGTTCGCGAGCTAGCAAAGCAACCAGACGATGACCCGACTAAAATACTAACAGACAATAATACCCCAACAACTTCCTGCAGCACAAGCATCGCAAAACACGTTTTGGCTTCTTTGTATCAGAGCTCAAAGTATGAAATGGCCGGAAATACAGATAGATCCAGACAAGCATCCGCACTTGTGACTATGGCACGCGATCTGGCCGATGGTGTACACCGCTCAATATTCATGAGGGGGGGGGGGGTACAGGCAGCAGTCGTTTCCACACATTATGTGTGAATGAATGTCTATGCAAAAAACATCAACTTTCCTGCAGTATGTACCTCGCCAAGTGCAGTACCGAGAACGGCCTTGGCAGGCCATTCTCGCTTGTGCCGACTTGAAGACCTAGTATCAGGCTCAGCGTATAGCAGCGGCCACCTGGTGTCCTAAACTAAGGACCAGCGGTGATCTTGTTTTTTACACCTGATATCTATCATCATCATCATCATCATCATCATCATCATCATCAGCCTGACTACGTCCACTGCAGGACAAATGCCTCTCCCATGTTCCGCCAGTTAACCCGGTCCTGTGCTTGCTGCTGCTAATTTATACCCGCAAAGTTCTTAATCTCGTCTACCCACCTAACCTTCTGTCTCCCCCTAACCCACTTGCCTTCTCTTGGAATCCAGTTAGTTACCCTTAACGACCAGCGGTTATCCCGTCTACGCGCTCCATGCCCGGCCCATGTCCATTTCTTCTTCTTGAATTCAGCTATGATATCCTTAACCCCCGTTTGTTCCCTAATCCACTCTGCTCTCTTCTTGTCTCTTAAGGTTACACCTACCATTTTTCTTTCCATTGCTCGCTGCGTCGTCCTCAATTTAAGCGGAACCCTCTTTGTAAGTCTCCAGGTTTCTGCTCCGTAGCTAAGTACCGGCAAGATACAGCTGTTATATACCTTCCTCTTGAGGGATAGTGGCAATCTACCTGTCATAATTTGAGAGTGCTTGCCGAATGTGCTCCACCCCATTCTTATTCTTCTAGTTACTTCAATCTCGTGGTTCGGCTCTGCAGTTATTACCTGCCCTAAATAGACATAGTCTTTTACAACTTCAAGTGCACTATTGCCTATCTCGAAGCTCTGCTCCTTGGCGAGGTTGTTGTACATTACTTTAGTTTTCCGCAGATTAATTTTAAGACCCACCTTTCTGCTCTCCTTGTCTAACTTCGTAATCATGAGTTGCAATTCGTCCCCCGAGTTACTCAGCAATGCAATGTCATCGGCGAAGCGCAGGTTACTAAGGTATTCTCCATTGACTCTTATCCCTAACTGTTCCCATTCTAGGCTTCTGAAAACCTCCTGTAAGCACGCGGTAAATAGCATTGGGGAAATTGTGTCCCCCTGCCTTACACCCTTCTTGATTGGTATTCTGTTGCTTTTTTTATGAAGCACTATGGTAGCAGTTGATCGCCTGTAGATTTCTTCCAGAATGTTTATATATACTTCATCTACGCCCTGATTCCGCAGTGTTTGCATGACGGCTGATATTTCTACTGAATCAAACGCCTTCTCGTAATCTATGAAGGCTATGTATAGTGGTTGGTTATACTCTGAGCATTTCTCTATTACCTGATTGATAGTATGAATGTGGTCAATTGTTGAGTAGCCTGTTCTAAATCCTGCTTGTTCCTTTGGTTGATTGAATTCTAATGTTTTCTTTACTCTGTTAGCAATTACCTTTGTAAATAGCTTGTATACTACAGAGAGCAAGCTGATCGGCCGGTAATTCTTCAAATCCTTGTCATCTCCTTTCTTATGTATTAAGATGATGTTAGCGTTCTTCCAAGACTCTGGTACTCTTCCCGTCAGGAGACACCTCGTAAACAGGGTGGCTAGTTTTTCGAACACAATCTGTCCTCCATCTTTCAGCAGATCTGATGTTACCTGATCCTCACCAGCAGCTTTGCCCCTTTGCAAGCTCTCCAATGTTTTTCTGACTTCTTCTATCATTACTAGTGAGGTGTAATCTGGGTTACTGCTAGTTCTTATAGTATTAAGGCCGTAGTTATCTCGGCTACTGTACAGATCTCTGTAAAACTCCTCCGCTATTTTAACTATGCTATCCATATTGGTAGTTATTTTGCCTTCTTTGTCCCTTAGTGCATACATCCGACTTAAGCCTATCCCAAGTTTCCTCTTCAATGCTTTGACACTTCCTCCGTTTTTCAGAGCGTGTTCAATTCTCTCCATGTTACGCCTTCTTACATCGCATACCTTACGTCTATTAATCAACTTCGAAAGCTCTGCCAGTTCTATTTTGTCTGTTGTACTTGACACTTTCATCATTTGACACTTCTTAATTAGGTTCTTCGTTTCCTGGGAAAGCTTGCCAGTGTCCTGTCTAACTACCCTGCCTCCAACTTCCACTGCACACTCCGTAATGATACTTGTCAGATTATCATTCATTGTATCTACGCTAAGGTTGGTTTCCTGACTAAGAGCCGAGTACCTTTTCTGCAGCGACACTCTGAATTCCTGTACTTTCCCTCTCAATGCTAGCTGATTGATTGGCTTCTTGCGTATCAGTTTCTGTCGTTCCTTCTTCAAGTCTAGGCGAATTCGAGACCGTATCATTCTATGGTCACTGCATCGTACCTTGCCAATCACTTCCACATCCTGCACGATTCCAGGGTGTGCACTCATTATAAAGTCCATTTCGTTCTTATTTTCGCCATTAGGGCTGCTCCATGTCCACTTGCGGTTTTCTCGTTTTCGGTAGAAGGTATTCAAAATCCGTAAATTATTGCGTTCTGCGAATTCTACTGATATCTATATAGGGAGCCAATTAGCGCCACCTTCAAAATTTTTCGATGCACCGATGATGATAAACGTTTCTTGTACGTTCAGCACTCTGCGTGCCTCCTTTTATTACATTTCCGTACGCTGGCGCTGAGCAACATCGACTGTTATATTCTTACTACCTGTGGGAGACGAAGGAGCGGCAATGTCTCCCACATTTCTTGAATAAAGCTTTTAAATTAATTGTAGTGAAGAGGAATGCCCACTACTGCAGCCACATCGACACGTTGGCGCGAGGCACGAGCTAAGACTGCCTGGTTGCTGCTGCGACGCTGCTCGTACACCCGGCCAGCTCTTGCTGCTTCTGTACAGACGCTGATACCGCTTTTGACCTTGCATTTACACTATATTTTGGTGGAGAGTGCTGCGGTCTTCTCCAGTCTTGGAACTGCGTAGCCGAAAGCTGTCGTCCGCTATGCCTGACGACGCTGTCTTCACCCCCCCCCCCCGGCTTCGCCACGCAGGAGCTGTCCCGGTGCCCAGCTCTTGCGAGAACCCGACATCTTCAGCGGCACCGAAGAGAAAGACGTTGAGGATCGGCTGGAATCTTATGAACGAGCTAGCGCTACTAACAAATAGGATGATTTTACAAAGCTTGGTACCGTGATGTTTTATTTAACGGATATTGCCAAGCTGCGGTACAGAAACCTTGAGGGGGATATCCCCACCTGGACAACCTTCAAAGCCTGCATCGCAGATGTTTTTGGACGCCCTGATGTGCGCAAACTTCGCGCAGAAGTACGTCTACGAAGCCGGTCCCAACAAACAGGCGAAACATTCACTAGCTACATCGAGGACATCTTCGACCTCTGCCAGCGTGTCGACTCGACGATGGCAGAACCTGACAAGGTACGACACATCATGAAAGGCTTTTCCGACGACGCCCCCTTCGAATGCTGCTCGCGAAGAACTCTGTCACCGTCTCTGAGCTCATCGAGTTGCGTCAAAGTTTCGACGAGCTCCGACGACAGCGTCTTCTCACGCGACGCCCTAACGTCGCGGATGACACACTCTCAAGCTTAACCGCCACCTCTGACCTTGAGTCCCTGCTATCGCAGATCAAGGAGTTTATCTGTGCTGAAGTCGCTCGTCAGCTATTCCAGCTATCGACAGTCGGCCAACCACAGTCACATCTTCCAGCAAACGTTCGCCAGGCCATGCAGGAGCAAGTTTGCGTGGCTCTGCCATCTGCCCGTGACGCTTAATCGTTGCCGGCCCCCGTTGCCTGTGCCGGGTTAAATGCACCTCTAAGCTATGCTGAAGTGGCCGCACGACCAGCTCTTCAGATTTTTACGTCACTGCCATCAGCCATGCCACCGCGACCTACTTCTCCTCGGTTCGCTCAGCCAAGGTCCCCCCCGAGTAAAGGACAATGGCGTACAGTCGACAATCGGCCCATATGCTTTGCCTGTGGCCTACCTGGCCACATAACGCGATGCTGCCGTCGACGCGTCCCTGTCCACCACCAGAGCTACCACCAGAGTTTCGAACCTGCCCCTTATGTGCCACCGCGCCCTTCGTTCACAGGTTCTCAGCTTCCTGATCAGATGTCATCGTATGCCGACCACCACCCTCTTGTTAACCGTCGCTCGCCATCAACTCGACGCCGCTCGCCATTCCTGATGCGTCATCGTCCTTCATCGCCGGAGCGGGAAAACTGATGCCGCAGTTCCAGCGGCAGGAACTGCGTCGCCCGCGAAAAGACCAAGGCCTCTCTCTTCCCCAATGATTGTTCTCGACGTATATGTGAATGGCGCCGCTGCACTCTCTCTTGTCGACACTGGTGCCGCAGTTTCAGTGATCAGTGCCAGACTCTGCCGCTTGCTCAAAAAAGTTATGACGCCAATAGCAAGTATATCACTTCGTACATCGAGCACAGAGCACGTCACGCCAGCCACTGCCTGTACTGCTCGCATCGCGATTGATGGCCTCATATATGTCGTCGAATTACTAGTTTTGGATTGCTGCTCCCACGACCTCATTTTGGGTTGGGACTTTATCTCCACTAATAAGGCCGCCATCGACTGCTCTCGCGCTGAGGTAAAATTTGAAGTGTTCGGCGACGCTCTGTTAAATTATGCTATTGAAACCGGGGACAAACTATTTGTTGCTGAAGGCGTCATCATACCACCACATTCTTGCGCCCTTACCATAGTATCTTGCAACTCGCTCGCCGAGTCGAGTGCCCTTTTCACGCCATCTGCCTTTTTCGTTCGCCGAAAGTGTTCGCCGCTACCTTATGCCCTTCTAGAACTTCATGACGGCGTCAACAGACTGTTCATCTCGAACCTCTTGTCATGTCCTGTTACACTACTTCAGGGTGAGTGCGTCGGGTGGGTTTACAGTCTCGACACTTCTGCGATTTTTGACATGTCGACTGGTCCTTCCGCCAAACCCGAAATCCCCGGAATGACTTGTGCCTCTTCGCCGCAGACTACTAGGCCTGACGTACTCAGCAGCTCCATCGCCGACAAGTGAACCATTTCGCAACGTGCTCAGCTTCTACGACTGCTGGAGAAGTTCCGTTCTTCCTTTGACTGCCAGCATACTTTCTTCGGTCGCGCGTCTACTGTTTGTCACCGCATCAATACGGGTACCGATGCGCTATTGCATCAAAGACCCCATCGCGTGTCCGCAGCCGAGCGCCAGGTTATCGATGACCAAGTAGCTGACATGCTCAAGCGTGGCGTCCTCCAGCCTCCGAAAGGCCTTGGGCATCTCCAGTCGTTCTCTTTAAGAAGAAGGACGGGTCAATTCGCTTCTGTGTTGACAACAACCGTCTTAACAAAATAATTCGAAAAGACGTTTATCCCTTACCAAGAATCGATGATGCCCTTGACTGCCTCCAAGGTGCAGAGTTCTTCTCTTCTATTGACCTACGTAGTGGCTACTGGCAAGTCCCTCTGGCACCTGAAGATCAGCCTAAGACGGCCTTTGTCACACCTGATGGCCTTTACGTATTCTGTGTCATGCCTTTTGTTCTTTGCAACGCGCCCGCAACAATTGAGCGGGTGATGGATAATCTTTTGCGTAGCCTGAAGTGGAAAACATGCTTGTGCTACTTGGATGACGTAGTTACATTTTCACCAGATTTTCCAACGCATCTCCGCAGGCTAGTTGAAGTACTGCAGTGCCTTACTGACGCTGGCCTTCAGCTCAACCTGAAAAAATGCCGCTTCGGTGCAAATCAGCTCACCATCCTCGCCTATGTTGTCTCTAAAGACGGTATTTTTCCTGACACCACCAAGCTTAGGGCAGTTGCAGGGTTTCGTAAACGTGCGTCTCTGAAGGATCTGCGCAGCTTTCTTGGCCTCTGCTCCTATTTCCGCCACTTTATCCGGAATTTTGCGATGATTACCACCCCCTTGACTGAACTTCTGCGCAGTAACTCGAAAAGTTACGCTTGGTCACCCGCCTGTGACGATGCTTTCGAAAAGTTGTGCCACCTGTTAACCTCGCCGCCAATCTTGCGTCACTTTGACCTGACTGCTCCGACTGAGGTACACGCCGATACCAGCGGTGTAGGACTCGGCGCAGTGCTCGCACAGCGCAAATTTGGATTCGAGGAGTACGTGGTCGCATACGCAAGCTGTACCCTCATCAAAACGGGGAAGAACTATTCTGTGAAAAATAAGGAGTGTCTGGCAATTATATGGGCTCTAGGTAAATTTAGACAATACCTATATGGTCACCCCTTCGACGTAGTCACCGATCACCATGCGCTTTGCTGGTTATCCACATTGAAAGACCCCTCCGGCCATTTAGCTCGCTGGGCTTTGCGGTTGCAAGGATTCGACATGCGTGTTGTCTACAGGTCTGGTTGACGTCACACTGATGCCGACGCCCTATCACGTTCACCCGTGTCCTCCGAAAGCTCTGCATGTCTATCTGTCGTGGACGAAATGGTTGCCCTCCCAGAAAACTGCGACATGGCGTCTGAGCAACGCAAGGATGACTGGATCAGCACTCTTCTGCGATTCCTTTAGGACCCGTCAACTTCTTCATCTTCTCGAACATTGCGCCGTCAAGCGGCTCACTTTGAGGTCCGCCATGGCCTCCTTTATCGCAGGAACTACAAGTCCGACGGCCGAAAATGGTTACTGGTCATACCTCGCCATCTTCGTGCTGCAATATGTTCAGCTTTCCACGCTGACCCTCAGTGCGCACATGCAGGCATCTTCAAAACATACGCTCGGTTTTTCTCCCGGTTTTATTGGCGAGGCATGTACCCCTTTTTGCGCAAGTACATTCAGTCATGCCCACAGTGCCAACGACGAAACGCTCTGCCTGATCATACCTCTGGTCCAATCCAGCCAATTTCTTGCCCAACCAGGCCTTTTGACCGCCTTGGGATCGATCTGTACAGGCCTCTTCCGTTTACGGCTTCCAGAAACTGTTGGATTGTTGTCGCTGTCGACTATTTGACGCGATACGCAGAAACAGCCGCTTCGCCTGCTGCCACAGCACGCGACGTATCTTCTTTTCTCCAGCGGAACTTTATTCTCCTTCACGGCGCACCGCGATGACTTCTCAGCGACAGAGGACGTGTATTCCTCTCTGAAGTCGTCAACGCACTTTTTGCCGAATGCCGTATCATTCACCGGACTACCACCGCCTACCGTCCGCAGACGAATGGATTGACGGAAAGATTCAACCGTACCCTAGGGGACATGATATCAAAGTATGTTGCCTCAGACCACTCCGACTGGGACCTCATTCTGCCTTTTGTGACGTACGCATATAACACTGCTCCACAGGCAACTACGGGCTTTTCGCCATTTTTCTTGTTATATGTCCGAGACCCTTCCACCACACTAGATACCATTATACCCTACCACCCAGATTCCTCCGAGTCTACGCCTATCTCTGAAGCTGCCCGCCGTGCTGACGAATGCCGTAAGCCCGCCCAGTCATTTACAACTGTCGACCTATGGAGACGAAAATCTCGACGTGACGATAACCAGCCGTACCCTAACTTTGTTCCGGACACTCTTGTGTGGCATTGGGTTCCCGCTGTGCGTACAGGCCTTTCCTCGAAGCTTGTTTTGAAATACCAGGGACCCTACCGCATTGTCTCGCAGGCTTCACCTGTTAACTACATCGTAGAACCTGTTACGCCATCCACGGACCAGCACTTTCGGGGTCGTAGAACCGTTCACGTACAGCGGTTGAAACCTTATTACGATCCGCTCGTACTCTGTTCACCATGAGTCGCCAGGATGGCTCCTTTTCCGACGGGGTACGAAGTGTAGTGAAGAGGAATGCCCACTACTGCAGCCACATCGACACGTTGGCGCGAGGCACGAGCTAAGACTGCCTGGTTCCTGCTGCGACGCTGCCTGTACACCCGGCCAGCTCTTGTTGCTTCTGTACAGACGCTGATACCGCTTTTGACCTTGCATTTACATTATATAATAGTTAAACAATATACTTGCAACAATTTCATCAATGCATTCTTACAACTGAACTTCAAAAATCAATTCAGTTCAGTTCAACAAGTTTAGGCATGATCACCCAGTGATTGACACTTTGGTTAGTGAAACGCCGAGCGACACTGGTACGCTGCAATTGCAGGCGGTGTCAAGCGTGCTGAGGGAGCAGCATGTATTGCTACTTTTGATCTTTACTTGCAGGAACTGTGATGGAATGGTGAGGCTTGTTGTACTGGAGGGTGATAGGTAATTTCAACCACCTGAAGTTCACTAATGGGACTCTATAGCGCGAAATCCACGGGCAGCTAGCTCTTCAGCACCACAAAATATATGGCCACCGTGGCCTGTGTCAAACAAGCGTCTTAAAGCTCCACAGCCGACCACCCTGAACGCTAGTTTGCCTCAGCGCACAGTGTAGGGTCTCTTCCGAAGCGATATAATAAATTAACTGCAGCGGCAATATGTCACGTCTAGCAGAGCATGTGTAAAGTTACATAAGAACAATTTCAACCAATTACTTAAGACTGCGTCTTGAGGCATGTACATTGTCAAATACAAGAACTTTAAAAATTTAGGGCTGTCTTGTAGAGATGAGACTGGTGATATGGAGCTTCCATCTCCTCTATACGTCTATTTGTTTGATTACTGAGCATTAAGATAACAAGAATACGACAGTCGATGTTGCTCAGCGCCAGTGTACGGAAATGTAATAAAAAGAGGCACGCACACTGCTGTACTCAGAAGGAACGTTTGTTATCATCGGTGCATAAAAAAATTCTGGAGGTGGCGCTCATTGCCGACCTATATAGCTATCAGGTGTAAAAAAGGAGATCAGCACTGCGCGATCGAGGTGAGCGCGAGGCCTAGGAGACCGAAGTGAAATAATGAACAGCCGGTCCAGTGAACGGGTGCTGTGTCTGAGCCTCGTTCTTTACAGGGGTCATGTGCCTTTTTAGATTGAAGAGTCTATAAGGGTGCTACTTATATGAGAAACAATGCGAACTTATTTACCAGCCTATCACATAGCCTAAACCGACACACCGATCAATAGGCAGTTCCACGACCACACACAAGCCATGGTCTTCAACCACTTGGCTACTGTCTTCCTTCACCACAAAACAATATAAACTATGCCATAAAAACATACTTCGAATTCATAAAAACGCATTGTTTAAAATGATATTATGAATGTTATACTTAAGTTTGTCTTTCCTAAAATGCGTGCTAGTTGATTTTCATCAGTTCCCTCGGTTTATTTTTATGATTGCAACAAGTCCACTTCTAGGAATTTTGTCATGTTGCTGTTACTGTGAGGAGGGGATGAGATTCACACCGCTCCCACGCAGGCATTTGTGTGCTCGGGTGTTTTAGGGGTGAAGCTTCTTAAGCCGTGGGTCGTGCGTCCGCGACGTATGTAGTAGTAGTCGTTGTCGTAGTAGTAGTAGTAAGCAGTAGTGCATTGCAGTAGTACGTAGCCACCTCCATGGTCGGACTACAGGAGCGGCACTCGCAGTACCCATTTGAATCAATAAGGAAACCCTCGCACGTTAATCATAATTAAAAAGATATTTGTTTCTGAATAAATAACCTACGGATACGAGTATCCGGTGACTAATTCTCCAATAAAATTTGCCTTGAATAGGACGCTTACTGAAAAAAAAACTACTAACAGAAGGACGCATTTGCGCCCCATATCAGCCCAGAAAACGTTGCCACGTTAAACTCGTTGGGCGTAACCTCTTTGTTTTAACAAGGTTTTTACCATAGAATATCGTAGTCTTTTGGGCCCATGGAACGGCATTTATGCTCTCCCATAGTGGTGTACCTAGTACACTAAATCATGGCCCACTTTTTCTAAACACACAGGTATAGCGAAGGTTGAGTCGCAATGCCATGAACTAGGCACGAAGTGCAGGTCGTAAGAGTGTGCACGCGTCCTGCTGTGCCACCTCTCGTTTAACCCTTCGAATGTCCGCTGGATGGCGGTACTTCTATATGATGAAAAGATACGAGATGGCAGTTCTTGTAGTGTTCATTATGTGGACGGACGGATGAACAGAAGCACGGACAGCCGGACGGATAGACAGACATATGCACGGACGGACGGATCGATGAACGCACAGAAAGATGCATGAAAGAACGTACGCACGGATAGATGGACACTCGGATGGACAGCCACGTGGACGGACGAATGCATGGACAGACGTTTGGACTGGACAAACGCAGGGACGGATGAATGGACGCACTTATGAACATACGCACGGACGGACGGGAGCGCAGATGGACTGGCGGATGCTTCGCCCCACTCATTATCATGCACTCCGTGAATATGCTATGATTTTTTTCTTGAGCCTTTTTTCACACATAAACTGCACCTAAAGCATATTATTTTATGTGCATGTGACGCAGGAGGCGTGATGGCTGTACGATGAACCATTTATTTGTCTTCGTCTTCCTCCTTGTCTACCATTTCACCACACCGTTCTCGTGTGGTTCGTCACACGCTTCCCCCCTTCCCCGAGAGAGACGTAGGTGCAGGGGCGGATGATATCGTTTAAGTCTCCCGACATGAACGATTTCAGTCTGGCGACCGAGTGGGGCCACGCTGCGGTCGATCTCTTAGTTAACTGCCGAAATCTTGCGTATGATCGTATAGGGTCCTTCCATGATTGCGCTGAGTTTGCCGCGGTTCGGGTGCCAGGGTGTTTCATACAGAAAAAAGTATCCCACTTGAAGCTCTAATGGAAGGAACTTCTTGTCATATATGATCTTGTTTTTCTCGTGATATGCTACTGAATTGCGGACTGTGTTTGTACGAGCTTCCTGCAGATTTTCGGCAACGCCTGGGAGAAGATAGGGATACGATGGTGTGCCATACATAAAAAAGCAGTGTGGGTAGCCTGTGACTTCGTGAGGTGTTCTATTGTACTCGTCGACAACGTCCGAGAGGAGACGTGGCCACGGTTTTCGGGGTTCATCGTTGATCTTGCATCGGAGGCGAGTAACGATCGTCTGATTAGTGCGCTCGGTTTAGGCCATTACACTTGCGGGCGTTGTGAGCTTGTTAAAAGCTGATGAAACATTGTTGTGCTTGAGGAACTGCTTAAATTTTCGGCAGTGAATCCTGTGCCGCGGTCGGAAGGAACTTCCGCGGCGTTCCAGCAGCGAAGATATCTTCAGGCAAGAGATGTACGCGTCGCAAGTCTCATTCTTGTGTGCGAAAGCCCAGACATAACGGGTGGCATGATCAACGGCTAAGTGAATGAATCTTTTGGATGAGCCGTAGTTGCCAAAACCTCCGATAGTGTTCATGGCCAGAAGATCAAACGGTTGTTCCGCTGGTGGCAAAGACTCCAAGGAACCAAATCGTTTGTTCTTCGGTTTTTTGCAGCGCTGGCAGGTACCGCAGTGGCGTATGTACTCGCTCACGTTGGTGATGACGTCGGGCCAATAGTACTGTGGAGTGAGAAGCCGCAGCGTCTTCTTTACCCCGAAATGACCGAAAGCGTCATGAGCTTTTTGGAGAAGAGAAGACCGGAGGACAAAAGGCACATAGACTTTTCGTATTCCCCTGCGTGTCATTATACTAAGTCCGTTCTCAATGGTATGCATTCCGGGTGGTTGGTCTTTGTCATGCTCTCGCAGTTTCTCAGCAGATAGGAGTTGAACTACCGGGCTTCGAGATAGTGCATCAGCTTCAATCTTGTCAATGCCCTTTTGGTTTTTGATGTTCATGTCGTACATGGAGAGTTTCAGGGACCGACGGAAAAGTCGGCCTCGGGGATTCTTGATGCTTTTAAGCCATTGCAACGCTGCGTGATCTGTGATCACAGTGAAAGGTTTCCCGTGTAGATAGCAGTGCCATTTATCGATGGCGCCAATAATTGCCAAACATTCGAGTTCTGTGATGGCGTAATTAATTTCATGTTTTAGTAACTTCCGTGAATGGTATGCGATTGGGTGCTCTCTACCTTCATCATCAGCCTGCTTCAAGACGGCGCTGATACCTCTGTTGGATGCATCGCAGTATAGCACACAAGGCTTAGTGGCATCGTAGATGTTAAAGATTGGCTCTTTTGTCACGCATTTCTTGAGCTGAGTGAAAGCCAGTTCACACTGCGCATCCCAGTTCCAGGTGGCGTCTTTGCTGAGCAGGCGCGTCAGTGGGTGAGTGATTTGACTAAAGTGGTCGATGTATCGCCGGTAAACATTGACAGTGCCGAGAAAACGCTGCAACTCTTTAGGGCGTGATGGTGTAGGAAACCTTAGGATTGCGTCCACGTTGCTTTGCTTTGGAGTGACGGTGCCATGCGAAACCTTGTGTCCCAGGTACTCAATGGAGGTTCGAGCGAATTGACATTTCTTTAATTTCAGCTTGACGCCTTCGCTTTTGAAAGCTTTCAAAACACCCTCCAGATGCCTCAGATGGTCTGGAAACGTGTCAGAGTAGACAACGATGTCATCGAAGTAATTCGTGGCGTTCTGCAAACGGTGTTTTGCCAATACAAATTTGACAGCCCGTTCGAAGGTGGCCGGAGCATTCCGAAGGCCAAAAGGCATGACGAGCCACTCGTAGTGACCGGTACGTGTGACATACGCCGTTTTCGGAATGTCATCAGGGTGAATCTTCACGTGCCAGTAACCTGACGTTATGTCTAATGTCGAGAAGTACGTAGATTTTCCCAGAGAATCGAGAACGTCATCGATGCGAGGGATGGGCTGATAATCAGGCACCGTCAATTCGTTCAGCTTGCGGTAGTCGATGCAGAATCGCGTGCGTCCTTCCCCTTTTTTTTCTCTGCCAGAAGTGCTGGCGCAGCGTATGGGGAGGTAGATAGTCGTATGACACTTTGCTTGAGAAGCTCATTGACCTGTCTGTCCATTTCAACGCTCTCAGTTTCTGAGCATCAATAGAGAGCTCTACGAATGGGAACATTGTTGTTGAGATGAATGCGATGCATTTCGCCGTTGATGACCCAATGTCTGTCTGTGACTTGGAAAAAATGTCATCGTACTTGTGGATAAGCTGCTTCAATGCGAACTGTTGAGTTTTATTTAGATGTAGTACATCACAAACTTCAACACCTTGCAAAGACGCGCCCTTGTTAACCATGGTTTGGTCCTATGTACGAGAATGGAGGATGTCTTTCCCTTGGCGTAGAGTCATAGTGTCAAGGTCCAGCGACAAGTTAAAGAGGCAAGCAATATCCAAGCCAAGAAGTAAGTTGCTCTTCATGCCTTGTAGAACATGAGCCTGAATTTCTCTTGTCACTTTTCCTATCTGTACCTTTAGATTAACGCGACCCAAAGTTTTGGTAGATGATGTGACTTGTTGAACTGAGATGCAAGAATTCCCCATTATTTGCAGGTGAAGTGCCTTCAGCACTGCTTTGTTGATACAGGTAATCGTAGCTCCGGTATCAAGTGTAGCGCTGACAGGGTACCTGTTAATGAGGGCATGAAACTGAATTACATGAACTCTGGGTCGCCCTCCTCGTTTCCCTGGTTGGTAGAGAGGGCGGAAATGCTTGCACGTCGTGGGCATTCATTATGCCAGTGCATTTGTTGGGGTAAGCCATTCATCGCGCAGTGTTTGCACTCACGCACGAGTGTTCGTACCGGGAAATTACGTGGACGCTGACTAGTTCTGTCACTTGTTACGTTAATCTGTGTATTCCGAGCTGGTGGAAATCGATGCAACTTATTCTCTGCATGGTTGACTCTACACGAAGTGCAGCTGTAAGCCATGCCTCTGGTGTAGACGAGGTAAGCCCAGCAAGCGCCATCTCCATATGCGCAGGAAGGCCGTCGATGAGCCCTGATATAAGGTGCGTGTTCTTTAGGTCAGCGAGGCATCCGAGAGACTTTTTTTCATTATAGTATTCCTTCAAGTTCTGGCCTGTTCGCAACCGGCAATGAATGAATTGGCGAAAAGGATCCACGACGCCGCTCGTAAAGCGTCCCTTTATGCGTTCACATAAGCTCTCCCAAGACGCGTCTGTGTCGAAAACCTCGGTGAGAAACCATCGGAAAAGCCTCACCTTCAAGGTAATCGGAAAAGTAGCACAGCTTGTCTCGCTCCGCCCATGCTGCGGCCGCAGTCCTCACCTCAAAGAGTTGGAGCCACTTGTCAAAGGGGACGTCCGTAGATGCTCTCGTGTACTTAGGGATGTTGATGACTTTCTTGAATGTGGCCATGATGAAGGGCATGGTAGATCCTGTCGACTAGTGTGACGCAGGAGACGTGATGGCTGTACGATGAACCATTTATTTGTCTTCGTCTTCCTCCTTGTCTACCATTCCACCACACCGTTCTCGTGTGGTTCGTCACACGCATATGTTTATTACATGTGCGTCAAATAGATATCTTCAATTATTCTGTAGCAGCTATTCATGAACTCTAGAAAGTTCAGATCATGATTGCTATCTCCGAGACGATACACACCAAGAATCTTAAAAACAGCGTCGTGCAACAGGGTTCACTAGATTCAAGGCCATGCCATGAGCTCTCATAATGTAGCTGCCGACCAGCAGGCACACTGCCCTTTTAATACATATTTATTTTATTCATGGCTCTACTCCTCAGCCCCTATACACACTCCAAGCCTGTAAAGATGTAAAAAACTGCAGGGTACCCGCACAATATATATTGTACTACCATTTGTCTGCTCTCTTCCCCTTCACCTTACTAAGGAGAAGCAAGTCGTGCTTAGAAGGCTTCGAGAAGAGATGACCCTTTACAATGACTCTCATCTCTGCGTAGAAATAGTCGCAATTACCACTGGGTGGTACGTGTCCCTACTGCTCTACTCCAGTATTGCAAGCAGATGCTTGTCATGTATGGGCATTCCAAGAGTTGCAGTCAGAATGCCCCTTCATCTTTTGTTATCAGACCTTCGATAATGCGCTACGACAAGTTACGACCGCTAGATATGTGACATCCTGTTACACAAGACACTGTTTCAATACATACAGGACTCTGGCTTAAGAAGGCACATTCACACAGCGAACGTTAATTGCAGCGCCTTGACCCCCCTTCATAATAATTCAATGCATGGGACAGACATTGCGCCCCCGACTCCTTTAAGGTGACACGTGAGAAGAAAGGGGCACGCCTTCTACTCAAGCCTCTCCACCCTCTTGCTCAAGCACATGCGAGCTTGTGCCAGGAGCTCCAGCGAATACCAACACGAACGCCATCCGCTCCAACCTGCACTTCTCAGCTGGTACGAACTTGGCAACACCTTCGCTGCAGCGCAGCTGCTAGAATAAACTCTACCCTCAGCGAATAACGACCGCGAGTGCGCAAAACAATTTGATGTAACCACCACAGTTCTTGTTAGCACTTGCTCTTAATTAACATCTGTTTTTTACAACATGGCGAATATACGGATTGCAATACCGGCTGCCCTCCAAGACGTTTGTTTCAGAACACTTTGATTTGACCTAAATACTGACTATTGTAAAATGGAATGAAAAACGTCGGGCTTTCACAGTATAGCCTACTATGACACTGAACTGCTTGCACATGGGCATAAGTTCATAAGCTTTTGCAACGATGGCTGAATTCCGTTTTAAAGAAATCGCCATCCCAGCCTATCTTTCAAAACTGTAGCGCTGCTTTCAAAGTCCGAAATTGCCATAACAGTAAGTCCACAAGGAAGCCTTGTCAAATGGGTACAGCTCCAAGTTTATAACACTGATTTCATTAAGACTGGGCATGGTGGACCATAAGCAAATATGTTGCTTAAACCGTTCTGCTACCTCGTGCAGGTGCTTGTTCATGGTCTCTCCGGATCAACGACACTGCAACAACCGAAGCATAGAGCAATTGACTAGCCATATCTGCTCGACTTCAACAAGTGTACATGGGCCCCAACTACGTCGCCGATGCCGTGTCATTGCTGGTTCAACGCCTCATCTTCGAAATTTTGGGACACGCCCCGACTGGTGCCACTTATGGTCCACGTGACGTCGACGTATCGGTTAAAAGACACCGCCACCTGACTTACCCCGGCTTTTTGTGGGCACGGCGGATCATCAGCAAACATGTGGTTTAAACCGTTGTGTTACCTCCTGCAGGTTAGTAACTATTCTAGCACGATTAGAAGTGATTGCCGCGCTCTTTGGTCTTACCGTGCCCCAAACGCTGGGCTTCTATTGCTCATGGTGTTTATTGTGCGTGTTTATTGTTATTGGGTGGTGACGTCGAAGTAAATCCCGTTCCCACTATTAATGGTGGTGCTTCTATCGAGTACATGGTAATGGAGCTGCTGTTTGGCCAAAACAAGTTGACAGCAGATGTAGCTGCACTCGGAGAACAGTAGAGTAACATGAAAAAAGTTATTGGTAGCTGGGGAGACCGACTAATTGAACTAGAAAGACGAGCCTCGCGTGTCGATGACCTGGAATGTACTGTAAACACTCGAAGCGAAGTTGACTGACCTGGAGGATAAGAGCAGACGATTCAATTTAGTTGTCTTTGATATTCTAGAGAATTATGGCGAAAATGAAAGTATTTTTAAAAATAAGGTTCTTGAAGAAGTTTTTTTCCAGGAAGCTTGCTGTTGATTGCAGGTCTGTTGGCAGAATTCATCGCCTCGGTAACCCAAGTAGTATGAGACCAGTCATCATTTATTTTCAGTATGTTACCGAAAAGCGGCTAATTCTAAGAAAATGCTCATAAACTAAAGGTACTCGCATATCAGTCAAAAAACGATTACTCGCGAAACACGTTAAGGAAACGTGAACTCTTGTGGGATAGCGTTAAAACTGGTAGAGAGCAAGGCAAGAAAGTAAGCTTACTTAACGATAAACTGCGTATTAACAGTAAACTCTTCACATGGGATGAGCGTAAGAACACAGAGATCAAAATCTGCGGTCGTCAAACCAAGTCCAGAAATTCTTGACTTTCCTCTGTTTAGGCTTCCCCTGATTCTGAAGAACGTAGTGTTTTAAAGATTAACGCCCACAATGTCTTTAATAAATCAGAAATCCTCGAGGCTACAGTTTTAAGTTATAATTCTCATGTAATTCTCATAACTGAAACATGGTTGCACATTGATATTGAAAATGCAATCGTATTTCCTCCGGCGTATCGGGTGTATCGCCATGACAGAAGTACTAGAGGGGGTGGGGCGGCTGTTTTGGTAAAACACATCATAACTGCTACTCCTCTTCCACTGGCTGATAGGCTAGAAATAGTTTCGATGAAGTTTTCTTGCTGCGATTGAACATTCTTGCTTTCTGCCGTTTATCAAGCACCGAACTCTTCCCCTAAATTCGTCCGCAATCTTCTTCAACACATGCCGTCTTTTTCAAATGATACGGTACTTCTTATAGGGGACTTCACCCAACCTGATGTCGATAGGGAAAACGGATTTTGTTTTGCACGGAAAGTCATTCATGTTTACGTTACTTGCAGGACATTATCCTGTCTCACAATCTTCATCAGATAGTTGATCGGCCACCGCGTACTTGTGGCTGAACGGCATCTATACTTTGACCTCGTGTTTGTTAGTAGTTCTCTAGAAAAATTGTTTGTGTCGGTTAGCTCTGAGATTTTCAATCACAAAATAGTATATTGTTCTTTTTCTTTGGATGTGCCTAACAACAGAAAGTGCAAAACGATCACAGTTAAAGCTTTCTCTCATGTCAAAGATAAAAGTGTCTTAGATTACGTGGAACTAAGTCTTTACGGTTTTCGTTGCAACATTGTTACTATTCCTTGAAGTCGGTTTAAACAACTCATTGCTCACTGCCTCAGCAACTTCATTCCCAACAAAACCATAAAAACATCCTTGACTACTCCTTGGCTAACAAAAGAGATCTTACACCTCAAAAGAAAAGTAAAGCACTTAAAGCGACGACGAGCCTCGTGTTATTGTTCACAAAATGCAAAATAAACTAAATGGAGAAGTACGGCTAGCTAAGCACTGGTATTCTCCACACACGTTGTCGAAATTCATCCGCACAGCACCCCAAAAATTGTCGTCTTTTTAAGCAAGAAAACGAATTCAATTGACCAAAGTGTTCACAAAGGCCTCATAGTTTTCGATAAGAAATGTATCGCGGAGCACTTTTCTTAATATTTTCTAAGTGTATTTTTTTATTCTTATGCTGCTACAAACCCTGATCGTTTGCCAGGTCATTCGAACCATGATATCAAATCAGAACTAGAGGTTGTGTCAATGCTGTTGAACCTTAAAGTTAAAATCTTCTTCAAAACTAGATAACATACCGAACGCCCTTCTGTGCAGGTATACTGAAGCACTAGCTCCCATCCTAGTAATCATTTATCGTTCCTCGTTGTCATCAGCTACTGTTCTTGTAGACTAGCTAACTGGACGGGTCGTTCCCATTCCGAAAAAGGGCGACTTAGCCCAACTGACCAATTATCGCCCCATTTTACTGACGTCTGCATGCTGCAAGTTAGTCGAACATATTATTGCTAATAAAAAAACGAAGTTTCTAAATAATAACAATGTAGTGTCTCCTCACCAGCATGGTTTTCGCAAATGGTTATTCACTGTAACACAGCTTAGGACAATCATTCGCTAACTTTCTAGTACTCTTGACAAGTCAAGCCAAAATTGACGTTATATTTTTGGATTTTAATTAAGCATTCGACCTTGTTCCTCATAGTAAATTCGTAAAAAATTGCAGTCAAATAACCTTCCAGCATACATTATTAACTGTATAGCAGCCTATTTGTGTAATCGCAAACAGTTTGTATCAATCGATAATTATCTTTTAATGAACTTTCCGTAACTTCTGGAGTTCCCCAGAGTCGTGTTTTAGGGCCTTTACTGTTTCTAGTATATATAAATGACATAGGTAATAAAATTTGTTTCACAGTACAAATCAGGCTATTCGCAGACGATTGTGTTTTGTTTAAAACAGTTTGTTCTCTTAATAATCAGTTAATACTTAACTCTAACCTTCAAAATATTCTGTCGTTGTGCAAGCAGTGGGGCACGGAACTGAACACTGAAAAAAGTGTTTGCATGTCTGCAACAAAAAAAGTTAACAAATGGTCGTTTATTTACAACCTAGGCCTTACACCGCTCACCAAAGTAAACCAATATAAATACTTTGAAATCGCCATAACAAGTGACCTAAGCTGGAATAATCACATTTCCAACATCTGTAACTCTTCTTTCAAGAAGCTTCGCATCCTCAGACACAAAATAAAACATGCTCCTCGTGACACTAGTCCTTTGGCTTACACATCACTAATCCGACCCAAACTCGAATATGCTTGCATCGTATGGGACCCCTACACAAAAACTAACGTTAACGCGTTAGAGATAATACAACGCCGGGCAGCTATAGGTTTATTTTTCTAAATACAGAATACAGGACTCTCCTACAGTCCTAATGATACATCAGAATATTCAGACTCTAAAACTCCGAAGGAAAATATACCGGTTAAAATTCTCTTTCCAACTTAAAAACAATTGCTTCTCTCTTAACCCACAGGCTTACGGGTCCCCACTTACAGTACGTCGAACAAGGCATCGTCATGATCTTTCTTTATCGCTATACAGCCCCAGAACTAACATATTCAAGCTTTCTTTCTTCTCCTGAACTGAGCCCCGCCGTAGTGGTCTAGTGCCTAATGTACTCTGCTGCTGACCCGAAGGTCGCTGGTTTGAATCCCGGCTGGGGCGGCTGCATTTCTGATGGAGGCGGAAATATTGGTCTGTGGGCTCAGATTCGGGTGCACGTTTAAGAACCCCAGGTGGTCGAAATTTCCGGAGCCCTCCACTATGGCGTCTCTCATAATCATATTGCGGTTTTAGGATCTTAAACCCCACATGTCAATCAATCATATCTCATGAACTGTAAACCATTTGAATCACCTGGAAATATCGCAAATAATAAACGCAGATTCTATTCAACGTATATCTATTCAATGTTATCAACATTGATCCAATGATAAAGGCTTCGTTCCTTGGTTTTACTGTTACTGTTCTTGAGTATTTAAAAAATGTTATTGCTCTCTTCGATTTTGTCTGAGTTTCATTTAATGGTCATTAGTGCGCATTATGTTCTCTATTATTACTTTTCTTTTAATCTGATGTTATTGGTATTCTGTTTTTTTCTTCTGGTCTTTAAAATTTGCCTTATTTTGTTGTGGTTTCTGTGAATGTATGTGTTTATGTGCTGCCCTCCTGCAGGAACCCAAGTAAGGTCTGCAGTAATGTTTAAATAAAAAATAAAAACGTGACAATGCTCTGGAAACTTTAGCACAAATATAATCATACTCATAGCACAAAAGTGCTTTGCGCAAACTACGCTGAAACTTTTGTCGTGTACACGGGCTCGCTGAACTGTCACCAAAATCATTTTCTGCACCTTCCGTGAAATCTCGCTGCTTTGCCTACTGGGCTGTCATCGACCATCGAGAGACAATCTTGCGAGGTCTAATGGATCCACCTGGTCAGGACGTGGTGCACGTACGCCCTACGGTCAACGATAATGACGATGAACATTCTTACAAAAGAAATTACCGCAACATGAAAACACTTCAATCCAGGTATGACGCTTTGCCAGAAAAGTTAGTTGTGGCCGAGTACAAACGCTTACAGAAACCTATTAGGATGTCTTCAGAAACAGAAAGATGAATATGCGTAGTGCGGCTCCGTCACGGCACTCAAACACATAACCTACCAAGGCACCAACTTGCGGCTGACAAACCCTTGACCGCTAACTAATGGTGGAATCGCAACGTGGTCGCAGGAGGGGCAACTCACCAACCTTGACTTAGCAAGCCAACCTTTGACCAGACCATAGAGTTTCCCACAATACTTACTAGAGGGAACTCTGGCGCTAGTGTCTATGGAAGCTGCAACACACGGCGCTTCAGTGAGCATGGGAATGATGGGTAGTACACACATTTGTCTAATTTCCGTACTTCTGGCCTGCTTCTGGCTCCGTGTGTGTTCGTGTGGCTTGAAGCTGTTTTTTCATGAAAACATAAATTAGCAAATGTTCACCGTTTGCGCTTCACAACCTTATTCTTTCTGGCTTACCATTTCGAATCAAGTCACTAAGTTGAAAAGGGTTTGTTTTTTTTTCTTCCAAAACAAAACCATAACCACCAATAAACGAAGCCGCAAGTACGATTCCCCGCCCGCAAGTACGAAGACTAGGCAAATGTGTGTACTACCCATCATTCCCAAGGTCGCTGAACGATCGCAGCGTCAAAGTGCCCTCTAGTTAATTTTGGGAAATTCTGTGGACCAGACCACGTGAGCCTCAAAAGACAGCAGAGCCAAGCTAACACAAGAAAACCATGAGGTGAGCTTTGCACAGGAAACGTTTGTCACTGTCACCAAGGCCTGATGAAATTTCAGCCAAAAGGACCTCTTAAAGTCAATGAAGCAAAACGTCGCCCCGACGAAGTATAAAAGACGTTCTTACCAGACAAGAGCTTGAAGCCTGTGTAGGCAGACGAAGGCAGTGATGCTTCAGCCCGAGACACCCCTAAGGTGGACATTAAGGCACTGTAGAAGAGCCCTACGCAGCGGAAGTAGCTGGCCGCCATCATATTGACCAGGAAGCAGAATACAGCAATCAACCAACTGAGCCTGCCATCAGGCTCGGGAGCCTCAGTGTGATGTTTTCTTATCTTCGTGGTGCCGCCGCCAAGAATTGAGATGCTCGCAGTTCTTAAACCACCAGTGCTGTTCAATGCGCTTGAGTTGCCGTTAGTTATAGCATGCTTCGCTGCATACTCCTCTACAATGTGCGTCTGAAAGAAAGAGATTTTAAGAAAACCTTTATCAGTATAGCAGGTAAGCAATATATATATATATATATATATATATATATATATATATATATATATATATATCATCATCAGCCTGACTACGTTCACTGCAGGACAAAGGCCTCTTCCATGTTCCGCCAGTTAACCCGGTCCTGTGCATGCTGCTGCCAATTTATACCCGCAAACTTCTTAATCTCCTCTGCCCACCTAACCTTCTGTCTCCCCCTAACCCACTTCCCTTCTCTCGAAATCCAGTTAGTTACCCTTAATGACCAGCGGCTATCCTGTCTACGCGCTACATGCCCGGCCCATGTCCATTTCCTCTTCTTTATTTCAACTATGATATCCCTAACCCCCGTATGTTCCCTAATCCACTCTGCTCTCTTCTTGTATCTTAAGGTTACACCTACCATTTTTCTTTCCATTGCTCGCTGCGTCGTCCTCAATTTAAGCTGAACCCTCTTTGTAAGTCTCCAGATTTCTGCTCCGTAGCTAAGTACCGGCAAGATACAGCTGTTATATACCTTTCTCTTGAGCGATAGTGGCAATCTACCAGTCATAATTTGAGAGTGCTTGCCGAATGTGCTCCACCCCATTCTTACTCTTCTAGTTACTTCAATCTCGTGGTTAGGCTCTGCGGTTATTACCTGCCCTAAGTAGACATAGTCTTTTACAACTTCAAGTGCACTATTACCTATCTCGAAGCGCTGCTCCTTTCCGAGGTTGTTGTACATTACTTTCGTTCTGCAGATTAATTTTAAGACCCACCTTCCTGCTCTCCTTGTCTAACTCCGTAATCATGAGTTGTAATTCGTCCCCTGAGTTACTCAGCAATGCAATGTCATCGGCGAAGCGTAAGTTACTAAGGTATTCTCCATTAACTCTTATCCCTAACTGTTCCCATTCTAGGCTTCTGAAAACCTCCTGTAAGCACGCGGTAAATAGCATTAGGGAGATTGTGTCCCCCTGCCTTACACCCTTATTGATTGGTATTCTGTTGCTTTCTTTATGAAGCACTATGGTAGCAGTTGATCCCCTGTAGATTTCTTCCAGAATGTTTATATATACTTCATCTACGCCCTGATTCCGCAGTGTCTGCATGACAGCTGATATTTCTACTGAATCAAACGCCTTCTCGTAATCTATGAAGGCTATGTATAGTGGTTGGTTATACTCTGAGCATTTCTCTATTACCTGATTGATAGTATGAATGTGGTCGATTGTTGAGTAGCCCGTTCCAAATCCTGCTTGTTCCTTTGGTTGATTGAATTGCAATGTTTTCTTTACTCTGTTAGCAATTACCTTTGTAAATAGCTTGTATGCTACAGAGAGCACGCTGATCGGCCTGTAGTTCTTCAAGTCCTTGTCATCTCCTTTCTTATGTATTAAGAAAGGAGATGACAAGGACTTGAGGGATGACAAGGAGTTGATAAGGACTATTTTCAGACATTAAATAATGAGATCTAACAGACAAAATTGCAAGTATTTCATATATATATATATATATATATATATATATATATATATATATATATATATATATATATATATATATATATATATATATATATAGTGGGAGTAATAATTCAATGGGCCAGTTAGTCTTCGTGAAGGTATGGGATATGGCACACGGGAGCGTTGTCAACAAGGATAAATATGTTATTCTGTTGACAACGCTCGCGTTTTGCCATATATATATATATATATATATATATATATATATATATATATATATATATATATATATATATATATAAGGAAATAGGTGTATACTTAAGGGCTCGTTTTTCCGTGTTATGACACATTAAATAATGAGATCTAACAGACAACATTGCAAGTATTTCACGCACTTTACTTTTTTAATTGCAATACATTGATTCTAATAACTTTCCCTATACATTTCTTGGCATTATTGTCTGTTAGATCTCATTAATAAAGTGTCAAAACAAGAAAAAGCGAGTCCTTAGGTATACACTTTTTTCCCTTATTCATAACGAGGGTCTCGTACTGGCAGGCTTGGTGCCGTTAGGTTGTATACGAGGTGACTATTGGTCAGCTGCCCGCTCGTAATAAGTTCACGGGCTACGTGACGCCACACAGGCTCATAAAAGGGTGTTTCACAATCGCCGCTATGGCTAAACATGGCGCTGACTGACACTCCCACGTTTAAATTCACATAAAACCCAATGAAGTGGCTGGGGGAATGGTCGACGTAATAGCTCAGGGTTCAGAGCATCGAACGCGTAATTCGAAGGTCATAGGTTCGATTCCTGCTCATTGCAAGGTATTTTTTCACCCACCTTTCTTTCTTCTTATTTACATTACACCGGTTCTAATAACTTGTCTTACACATTCCTTGGCATTATTGTCTGTTAGATGTCACACACACACACATATATATATATATAAAGGAAATAGGTGTATACTTAAGGGCTCGTTTTTCCGTGTTTGGACACACTAATAATGAGATCGAACCAGACAACATTGCAAGTATTTCACCCACTTTACTTTTTTTAATTGCAATACATTGATTTTAATAACTTCCCCTATACATTTCTTGGCATTACTGTCTGTTAGATCTCATTGATAAAGTGTCAAAACACGAAAAAACGAGTCCTTAGGTATACACTTCTTTCCCTTATTCATAACGAGGGTCTCGTACTGGCAGGCTTGGTGCCGTTAGGTTGTATACGAGAGGACTATTGGTCAGCTGCCCAATCGTAATAAGTTTACGGGCTACGTGACGCCACACAGGCTCATAAAAAGGTGTTTCACACTCGCCGCTATGGCTAAACATGGCGCGGACTGACACTCCCACGTTTAAATTCACATAAAACCCAATGAAGTGGCTGGGGGAATGGCCGCCGTGATAGCTCAGGGTTGAGAGCATCGAACGCGTAATTCGAAGGTCATAGGTTCGATTCCTGCTCACGGCAAGGTATTTTTTCACCAACTTTTTTTCTTCTTATTTACATTACACCGGTTCTAATAACTTCTCTTACACATTCCTTGGCATTATTGTCTGTTAGATGTCACATATATGTATATATATATTTTTCATGTATTACGTGCGAAAAACAGGAATATCATCATGAGTGCCACCGTAGTGAAAGGCTACAGAAATTTCGATCACGTCGGGTTGATTTACGTTAGCCTATATACAAGCACACGGGCGTTGTTTCGCATTTTGCGTCGGCTGAAATTTGTTCGCCGTGACGGGGCAGTGGTTATGGTGCTCAGCTGCCGACCCAATACTCGCTGCTTCGATGGCGACCGTGGTGATAAAAGTTTAACGCAGGTGAAATCCCAGATGCCGGCGCCTGAGCGATGTCGATGCAAAGAACACCAAATGATCGACATTACCAGAGCATTCCAGCATGGCAGCTCTCGTAACTATATCGTAATTTTGGGACGTAAAAGCACCCACATATTTATTTACTGCTGACCCACAGGTCCCGGGTTCAAATCCCGGCTGCAGCGGCTGCATTTCCAATGGAGGCGGAAATGTTAAAGGCCCGTCTCAGATTTGGGTGCACGTTAAAGAACCCCAGGTGGTCGAAATTTCCGGAGCCCTTCACTACGGCGTCTCTCATAATCATATGGTGGTTTTGGGACGTTAAACCCCACATATCAATCAATCAGCTGTGACTATATAGGTTTATCATAATCTATATTTTATAGTTAATTTATAAGTGATCACCATTGAGTATACTGGGTGAATGAAGACACATATATTGAAATGTCGAGATACTTCTGTGGCACGTATCACAAATGTTGCGCTTTGGTGGTCTCGAAATCAATGCTTTAATACACAAGAAACACCCGTTGTTTGACATGATGCGCACCTCTTATGCCTATCTTGTCACTGAGGCATGTTATTAACGTCATTTTGCTATAGTAGCGAAACCATACGCCTATATGATTTCTCATTGCATCGCTGCGCAGTAGCCTGGCAACCACCGTCAAAGGTGACGTCTGGGTTCGCTAAAAATCATTGACTGAAAAAAAGGTGACGTGGGGTGCTTAGAGCTTTCTGTGAATGGGAATTGAAGGCTTAGTCGGACCTGCCGTTTATTCTGTGGTGCGAGTTCGTCTGGAACTTTTCACTGAGTGACTTAACCTATGCGGCCACAATTACCACCAAGTTGTTTGCGAGACTTAGGGTTATTTTACTCTGCAGTTTAAGCTTTGCCCCATGGTTTTTGAATGGTCTACTGTGTCAGTGGTCTGTCGGCATCGCCAGTTTAACTAAACGGTCCCTGTGTAGAGGAAAAAACGGAGCCCCCCCCCCACACCTTTATTTTTTCACTGCACGTTCCATCCTACAATTAACAGATCAAATTCGATCGTGCCTCGGAAGTAGGAAATTCACGCTTTCGAACTCGATTGTGTCAGAAAAATGGGAAACTCATGCGTAACGACCGGTTTACCAGGGTAATTGAACGGCGTCGCAGAAGTCCGGACAACACGTGGACAGCCGTGCGATGCATCGGACTCGTTGTCTCCGAAATATATCATGCGCAATGCCCATATACTGTCGTGCTGCCAAGCGGAATTCGGGAGCGTCCTCTCAAAGGTGGTCAATATGCAGACACTTCCTTGTTCGGCTGTGCGAAACGAACACTACTGCTTTGCATGTTTCTTGCATCAATGCACAAACCGGACCCTCTATGATACAATAAATCTAATTCTTTCTCGTTGTACGCGAAGTTTTCGTGAAAATACCAGGGAAATTAAAGGAAAAGAAGGCAACCACCCTTCCGCCACCTGGCGGGTTTACGCAGAACTTTCTCGCAAATACCAAGGAACTCGTACTTTCGATTATAGCCCACCGAGTACGCTTATAGGCTTCGTGAGGATTACTGTAGCCACCTAGGTTAGTTAATTGTTGACGTCAGACCATTCCAGTTGAGAATCACCTTGAGTTATTGCATATAACATTCGCCAGTGCTTTAGCTTGAATCTCATAACATTGTATGGGGAAATTCATACAAGCTCACAATTTTTTTTCTCACGAAGGCTAGCTCTGTGCCGCTTGTTCTTGTACGTTTGTTAATGAATAGCGACACACTGCAACTGATTTGCTTGTTCACGGGTTTCAAAGCGAAATTGGCAAAATGTTTTCCGGCACCCAGCTTAAAACGGTGACACGATGTTGGTGTGGTCGAAGTCGTTCGGCGGAAGAAATTCTTAAGATTGCTTCGAGCAATGATTTTGAAAGAGAATATTACGACGACGAGGATTTTGTCGCTGGACGTAGGCGGCTGTGAACGCACCGAGAGTGACAGTGACGACGAACGATCACCTGCAACACTCACGAGGAAAAATGTGCAGTCCACGCCTTGTCGTTCGTTAATGTTTGTTCTTGTTCGTAAGGCACTTTGATATTAAATTATGTATTAAAATCATCATTAGGGTAAAAATAAGAGCCCGATTTTACCACTACGTAGCATGTAGCGCAATTGCTGTGAATAGTATGAAGCAATGCATGCCGGCAACATGCTCGAGGTCAATCAGAGAAGCGAAATGCTGCAATGAAACGTGCAGCTATAGGACTACAATCCGCGCCTCTCTTCTAACTTCTGAACTTGAACTTGAACTTTATTTCGCATCTATACATTGTACAGATAACAGGAACACAGACAAAAAGCCACATTACGGCTTGACGAGGTCTGTGCCCCCCCTTTTTTTTTTTCGCAACAAACAGTTGGCGGGCAAGATCAAAAATGCAATGCAAGAACAGATTCATGTACACACACGCACAGTAAGAAATAGCGATAATTTAAAGCACTTGCATCCGAAAACAATGAAAAAATTTATATACAAAGTTTTAAACGCGTCGCTGTACGCCTTCAACACAAAAATACACAAAAATACATAGTAAACATACGAGCATAAGAAGTATGCACTAATGAATATACAAAAGTTCAAAAACGCTTCGCCTTGTACTTTTAACATAAAATGCATGTTCATTTAAAACACAATAGCGAATAAGATGTATGATCGGCACATCCAGATCCTTCGGGAGGGGAAATATGGCAGTTAATGAAGAGAGTTTAGCAAAGATGGTAAGGCATGACGTAGCATTTGTTTTCCATAATTTGTTCTACAATGTGGAACATGCCAGGTTTCTTTGTGACGTGTACTGAACGTGCTTGAATTTAATGTGAGCCTTGACAATTGCTCTAGAAAACCCATGCTATTCTTTCTTTCTATTAAAAACCGTTTTTGCAAAATTGTATTGTACACTGCCTTTAATGGTATGATATCTAACTGGTCAAAAATAGGGTCCGTGTGTGCATCGAATGGAGCATTTAAAATCGTTCGAACGGCTTTCTTTTGCAAAAGGAATAAAATGTTGATGTTTGAGCTGGTTGTGTTGCCCCATACGAGATGACAATAATTGATATGTGATAGAAAAAGAGAATTATAAAGTAAGAGCTTCACTTTCAATGGCAGCAAGAGGCGTAATCTTACTAGTATACCTGTGACTCGAGCAAGCTTATTGGCAATAGTGTTGACATGTTCATTCCATAACATGTTTTCCTGAAAAATGACGCCTAAACTTTTGACTGAAGGTACTACTTCTATTCCGGAAGTTCCTATCTGGAGACATCCATGGACTACTTGTTTTTTATTCTTTGGTTGAAAAAGCACGCCTTTTGTTTTGGCAGCATTAATAGTTAGCGAGTTTGATAAACTCCATTTGTTTATTTGTTCTAGAGTATCATTGGCAGTGCTGATGAGTTCGGCAACGTTTCTAGAAGTGATAAATAAACTAGTGTCGTCCGCATAGATAACAAATCGCGCCGTAGTCTTAATATTTGTTAAATCATTTATATAAATGTTGAACAATAGTGGTCCAAGTATGCTCCCTTGCGGGATTGATTGAATCTGCTATGATTCATCGGTACCTTCCAAACGGCGTTGTTATGCGACAAATTTTCGCAGTATCGACGTTGTGAAAAGGATACGCGTGTATCTTTTTCTTTATTCTTGTTTCGATCACGCTGATCGAACCTGCGATATTCGAGGGCATAGAGTTGTGCACGGCTACAGAGTGTGAGCATAACTGCGATACAAGCGCTACGTAATAGGATGTTATTGGCTTGTCATCGGTTGTAGAAACAACTCCACGTTCCTCGCTGTGCATGTATGACGATGCCGTATCGTTTTGCAAACCATCCCCACGTTAAACTTTTGATCCCGTATAGCAACAATGACGCAACTTGCTAGTGGCCTACTACGGCAGCAAAATTCATCTGGCAGACTTAGTACATACCGCAGTGCCGTTCAGTTCATACGTCTATTCTAGTTCGCACGGTTTTCTGTAACCCACGCAGGATATCGAAGAGCGTCGTTCACGCACGGTAACGGGGATGAAATATAAACGAAAAAATCTCGGCTGCGGCAGATGCATTTGCAATGGAGGCGAAAATGTCGTAGGCCCGTGTGCTTAGATTTGGGTGCGCGACCCCAGGTGGTCAAAATTTCCGGAGCCCTACACTACGGGGCGTTTCATAATCACATGCTGCTTTCGGGACGTTAAACCCCACATATCAATCATCAATCATAATATAAACCAAACGCGGTCGCTCCAACTTCCCGGTGACTCGGCTTCATCCCTTGTGCTTGCAAAACACTGCAACACACTTGCAAAATACGCAGCACGTGAGTTGCTGGCGCCCCAGTTACCCCGAAACACTAAGCTAGCCAAATCCCTGCATTGTTGTTGGCTCGCCTACTAATCTAACTCGAACGGCATATATAATGCTTTGGCCAGCGTGGCGCAGGCTACTGGGAGGTATGGCACACCACACGACGCACGCTTGACGCTGGGGCGACAAAGCCGTCTTGGACCGAAATTGGGCTTTTTAATTGCTTTTGAAAATCTTTCTCAAGACAATATTATGATTCTTTGTAAAACACAAGCTCTGCAACTAAGAAAAAACCGCAATAAAAAGAACTTAGAGTTAGTGCGGTTCGAATCCAGCCCGTCGACGCACACGTAAGGCCCCCTACTGCTACATACTAAGCTTAAAACACGAAGTGTGGTGTTTTTATTTATACAATATTTTGTTGGCCCATCTTGTCACCAGCTTGTTTAAAATATCAGATTTTAGTCTATCACTGCTCGCGACAACTTAATACAATGCAGTTTGTTCGTCAGTTACGTTTTGTCCAGTATCAGAACGTCCATCTGGCACGTTTTGTGTAAAAACATGTTAGCGCAATCACAGATTTCAGCTACAATGAATTTCAAAGGAAACTTTCATGAGCGCTCGCTTGAACGTACGCGGGCGCGCTGAGTTCAACAGGCCACAGTTGGCTTATACCAAAAGTGCATGAGTCATCTTTTTGAAAACCCACAAGAAATTTTTCCATATTTCAGCCTGTTCATTAACCAGAAACACACACAGTGCCAACAGAAACAAGCACATCTGATCCAAACAGCCGTCTCCACGTGTATCAGCTATTGACAAATTATCTCTCACGACGTCGGATCACAGAAACAGGACGTCAGATGTGAGACGCCCGGCCACTGACGAGAGTGAAAAGTGGCCTCTGTTTGAAACGAAGGCCCTTCAAACAACAGCAACTTCGCGCTCCGACTGCAGCCTTTACGGGGCGCGCAAGGCTGCAATGTTAGACTGAGCATTTCATAGCCCTATCTGCTTTACGCAGGATGTGTTTTTTCAACAAGCCCGAGGGCAACGTGCAATTAAAAATTAAGTACATGAACAACTGTCGAATATGCTGCCTCCGGGGCCGGAATTCAATTCTGCGACCTTCAGAAGTGTGATCGCAGTTAATATAGTGCCCGCAAATTGCACTGTCAACGTACTAAAAGCCTAATATGTAATGTTAACCGTAATTGCGACGTTGACATGGCCTCGTATATACACGCTGGCTGATAGTGATCACAACGTTTGACTGCTCTACCGAAGGTCACACGATAGAGTCCTGGCAGGGATGTGGCCGCGTTTCGATGAGGTCAAACTCTTCAGAAGTGTGTGCTTATAGAATGAGCCAAAAGTTAAAACAGAACTGAGAATATTTAAGGACTTCGCAAAAAAAAAGTATCTTTTTTTCTTAGTATACACTCTCAACGCTTCCACACACCGGAGTCGGGCGGCATGAAAAGAACAGTTTTTTTTAATACTTAATGTTTTCGTCACTGAAAGTCTGCGCACCAGCTTTATTGTCATAAACATTTCCCGACGAGTCAAGATTCTTCCTGAGTTTGTAAGCTCCGTGGCCTGCACGCATCCTTAAATCGCATAAACCAGTCAGGTTCATTAACCTACGGTTCGTTTATTGCTGTTTACGTGTACCACGCGCAGGAGACAGATTCGCGGTAAGTACGTCACCATTTCCTGTCTTTCCGTGTCGTCGCACTACTATCGCACGTCATTGAGAAGCCGCCCATCATATCGAAACCGAAAGTGTGAGCGTGTGTGTGTCTTAAAGACAGCGGTAACGGAAACAATCGGTTCATTCACAGGCTCCACAGTAATCATTTTAGGTTTCTCTACATCAGTTCTTTTATTTCAAGCAACAATCTAAAAACATTTTGTAAACTCCTGTCGTTACTCCTCTAACAAAACCCAGCTTGTCCACATTCCCTGAGCCCGTTGTCTATGGCGTGCGTTGAAGTCTTGTTGGAGTTTTCGGATGTAAAATCCCAAAAGCTATTATTGTTGCACATCCTGTATTTAGGACAAGTATTGAGATGTTGCAACCTTTTATAAATATAAATATTGTAATAAGACTCAAACTAGGTCTACTTGCTTGTACTTCCTAACGAATATCTAATACTTTAGCATACGTCATTCATTAGTCACCACCATCGGAATGAGGGTGGATATAATAGAGTCACTCTAACCAGAAACACGCACCAGTGTGTTTTCTTCAGATGATACTATAAGAATTTGATATATGATTTGATGATATTGTAACAATTTGTATACAACAACCCGAATGAGTTCTTCTTGAATTTGTTTATTCAAAGATGTCCACATGTGCGTCGTAAGATCCATCCACATGTAGTGCTCGAACGTATGACTGTCTTCATGACACATATTTCAGCTCTTGCTTGTCGAGGAAGTTGAGCAGGTGACTTCTAACACAACACCAGGTCTTCTATTGCGTTCTAAACGCCTCGTAGTTTTAAACATGGCCCACGTAGCAGGCACTATGACCTCAGAAAAAGAGAATGTTTCTAAAGGCGTAGCTAACGTAACAATTATAGTAGAATTCTTAGGAGTACCCCTCCCCCCTCCCTTTGGCTCCGTCTCTCTAAAAATGATGGGTAACATTTGTGTTACTCCTCACTTTTGTATAGCCATGTCGACGCCTTATGGAAGGTGAAATAAGGTATTGAGGTAAAACAGCAGGTGAAATAATGCAGAAGGCGTGGGCTATAATACAGCAAACGCCAGCGCCACTAGAGACCAGATTGATAGGCACGAAAATTGTACTTTTTTATGCTAAAAAATAGGCTGGGAAAACACTGTTTAAGGCCACTAAAATTATAAACATAATTTTATGTTTATAACTTTATAAACAAAACACTTCTGTTTTACTTCTTCCCCGGGAAGAAGTAAAACGTTAGACTGAACGCCACTTGACCTTCATTTCATGGGCTCGTGCCCTAACATGGTGGAGGTGACGTATAAAACGAGGAATGGTCCTGTGTACGTCAAAGCAGTACGTGACACTGCAAGAATTATTCAAGGTGACGTGTTAAGTTTGTGCAATCTGTTGGCTAAAGAGAAGTGTACAGGCTCACAGACATAATAGAACATCCAAAAGAAATCTTTGTGCTTTATATTTTTTAACTACGTATCGAGGAAGATACGAGACTAAGCTGCGTTCATTTGGTTTGCGTTGGTGCACTTGCCGTTATCACATCGTGTCGATGTCAGCATTCGCCACGCTTGGCATGTTTCTATTGAATCATCCCTCAGAGCAGTTCGAGTGGTGCGGTGCTGTTTATCGTAGTAAGGATACGTTATTGATGCCAGCCTCTCCAAGCGTGCCCGCATATCCCTTAGAAACAGGTAGCACAACACAGCGAATGGTGAAACGATACAACACCGCTCGCGTGCATGGCCTGCCATGGGCATATCATGCGAATGTAACCTTGCGTGCTCATGAGGTGTAGATGCGTCAGCGTCATGTGATCTTCAGGCTGCGTGTTGTTCCGTTACCAAAGAGAGCAGGTAAGACATTGGACATGCGAAGTCTATATCGGGCGAGTGGCAAAGATTTCAAGTTCACGTCCTCCATCATGCTATTGCGACGTGTTATGAACCAATTCAAAAGATTTTGTGGTACAATTTTTATTCCTTTGGGCACGCAAGACCTTCCAGTAATTAGATAAATTTTCATAATCTGTTGAGGCGCCATTAAAGAAGGAAATGGCCAACGAAACAAAAACCACAGTGATACTTTTTTTATTTGCGCTCTACTCTCCCCTGATGACATTCCACGGCTCCAAATTTGTTCTTCATCGTCCTGTACCTGCACAGAAGCACCTCCTGTTCCCTGCGCATGCGAGCAGACGCCGGGGAGATGCCGAGCGGATGACATGACGCCCATGAATACACGTGTAGAGGCTACTCGACCTTCCTATTACAGGGCTGAAAGTGACCTATCAGATGGTATATAGGTTACTCCTCACCCATAGTGGTCCGAAACCTAACTGTTTGTCCCGGCAACATGACCACCAGTCACCAAGTGCGCTCGAAATCAATATTTTAGTTTAACTGCCGTTCGCTCAGGCCCCGAGTTTTAAAATTGGTATTTATAGCAGCTTATGAGAATGTAGGCACTAAAATCAAAAATGGGCGTTTATAGGCTCTATAAAACCACTATAAAAGCTCTTCATGCTGAATATGTTCAAAGCTGTAGACGAACGTCAAATAAGATTTTAATTGCGTTTTGTATTTGAGGCAACGCTCTCTTAAAAAAGAGGGGGGGGGGATCACCATGATTGAAGACTGTATGTACGTAGCAATCTGACTATCTATCACCTTCTGTGAATGTGGTGGGAATCGTCAGAAGCAAGTTGCCATTGAAATCGTCCATAAGAAGAAAAGTGCAGTGTTTTCGTGCACAGTTTTCGGTAAAGTACCGCAATATGCACCATTTCTCTAAGGAAGCCGGAAGTGGCTATGTGAGGACAACACTTAACAAGAACGCAGAACAAGTAAGAGTACAATGTTCAGCCTTCTTGGTGTGACGTAGTGACAGCAAAGCGCTGGAAAGACAGGACGCATGAAGCGCTCGCCTTATGTTCGTCCTGTATCCCCGTTTTTCACATGTGTCATGACGTCTACGTATATGCTTTCCAAAGAGAGTTACGAAGAAGCGAAAAAGACCCTGGAAGGACCAGAGACAAATACGTCTAAGGAAGGGATAGAAAAGAACGGAGAGGCAGAAATGTTAACCATTCTAAAAGGGCTGGTATAATATAGCGTACGCTGAGGAAAAGAATAACGTGAATATGAGCACTTCCCGTGATGAAAAGACTTAAGAATGAAGGAAATAGTACGCGCGCAGGAAGTCCCGTACCTCATAGTGATGATAGCAATATTGATCTATAACCACCGCTACAAGTCTGATGTCGTCAAGAAATTTAGCACTGAATTTGTGTCCTCCACCTTCGATGACATCTATGGATGATATTCCGAAATGGCATATACCATCATCTTCTGTGAACTGTGTGGCCTATAGTTTGATCGCGCGTAATTGTAACGAGGACAATCGCAAAATATATGCTGTAATGTACTATTCTGTGCAGTCACAGAACCCGTCGCTTGGCGCACTTTTTCTCTCTGAGAATACCAAAAGGCTTCGCCCGTTTCCCGCTGGTTTTCCCGGACAATTTTCTATGGCTCGATGAGCCTGCGATAAAGTGTGCAAATGAATCTTGGTGCCAAAAAGTTTCTGAATGATTTTTTGAGGCTATAAAAATTAGCCACCCGATGGCGAAGTCCATCGAATCCCCGCGGCGGTGAAGAGAACAGGATGGCGGTGCTTTCCTAGTTCCGATGACTTTGACGCTCTGGATGGCGGCGCACGATCTGTTGAGCATTGTTGCAATCACCGCCTTGAGCGGCGACCGGAGAATTTTATACCGGCAACGCTAGCGTAGACGCTTGCTGCCGGAATACACCGCTTAACTGAGCACTGGCACTTGAAGCTTGAAGCTTCTAAAGAATACAAGCATAGATGCGGTTTTGATACCCAACTTAACTATACTCAGTGACAACTTTTCTTGGCATCTGAAGGGTATTTTACTGAGGCGGAGCTTCAGCACATGTAGAAAAAGGGAGCTTTAGAATACCGATTGCAAGCGCTGCGGGCGTTGTGGGCGTAGCGGGCGTCATATAAGTTTTAGAATAGCGTTTGCCCTGCTGCTAACCGCAACGAACGATCGGGGTGACACCGTAGTCTCGAAACCAGCGCTTGCGTGCCACATGCGGGCCGCCATCACCGCTCGTAGCCTAGAAACCAGCCCTTGCGGGCCACATGCGGGCGGCCATTACCGCACGCAATTTCGGATTTTTTGCGTGCGGTCCGCGAACGCGAACGCCGACTCGCGTTACGACGCATGCGCAGTAGCAGCGACCGCACCGCAAGGGACTCGCGGTGCGCTATTCTAAAACTCCCTACCATGTGAAGTAGTTTGTTTTGTCGCGCATCTCGTAACGCTGTGTAAAGTGATGGGGGCGCACCATTAGTAGTTTCATAGCGCACACGCCGCTTTAGCGTTTGTGGTGCAAGTAAAAAGGCGGGACTTTTTCACTCGTTCAAAAACGCGAAATCAAAACAAATTAAAAGAATTGAGGTTATCATACAGGTGTGAGCTGCGTCTTGTTTCAAATAGCTCCACGTAAAATATAAAGAAGGAACGTCTATATATCACGTTGCAAATACGGGCGCTAATGTGGAACTACCTTCACTGGCGGTTGGATGCACATGATTTGGCTCCAAAGCTTTCCGTTAAGTGCCAAGAAAAGTTGTCGCCGAGTATATGCTGCATGCTAGTTCTCTGAACTATAACTCTAGAATCAGCCGAAGCTTGTAACTAACGTGACGTAGCAGTTGCGTACAAAAACAGTGTCCGCAGGCACGTGCTCAACTACTCCAAAAAAGTGTGATTTCGTCTGCACGTGCTTCGCAAGTCGTGCACTGTCTACAAAATGTTCGAAAAAGGTTCCCCCCAGTAAAACATCCACAAGAGACGAATACAGGTGACTTTTACGTACAGGCTTCCAACTGACGGTTTTTCCCATGGTGCGTTGTGGGATGCGCTGAATGCTAGCTGGTGTCGCTAGGACATGGTGGCTGAATACTGAACCGCAGCAACCCTTTCATCTGCACAAGCAGCATTGTATGCGAAATGGTTCTTATTTTTTGAAGAAGTCATTGTCTTCAGAGTGGCGTCACTCACATGATTCAAATGCCGTCCTGCGTCATGCACGTGCGTCTAACAAAACTGTTTTGAATAGAATTAGTCTTGCAGCACCGTCATAGGCCTTCCGTGTGCGCACTTGTTGAGGTAGTATCACCGCTATTTAAGCTGATCGAGTAGTTGGTTTGTCAGCGCGTTTAATTTTTACAGATTAAGCTGGTGTGAGCTCACAGCAGCTGATTGTGGTAAGATTTACTAAAGGGTATAAGAGATTGGCATCAGTGATAATATATTCTGGTCTACGCGGCCTAGAGAATGTACCATGGGCTCTACCAACACCGACTAAATTTCAAGGCCGAAGGGCTGTCTCAGTGACGTCAGAGGGCGGGGGCCCAGTTACGCCGCGATTGCGGCGGAAAACCAGTGTTTCGTTCATTTTTTAGGAGAACCAATGCTCTCACTGTCGCAGCTGCTGTGGCTAGATTGGGCTGAATAAAAAATGTGGGAAAAAAATCTTACTGAGCATGCTGCGTAAGATAATTGGGCCCCCACCCTCTTGGGTCACTACGACATGCCTTTTGCCTTGAAATTTAGTCGGTGTTGCCTCTACAATGTCACTCTTCCCGACTACGCTGTGACCATTTGGCGCTTCTCACGCACCTCTGGCCCTTTTGTTTCTCCATCTTTTCGCACACATTTTTTCTTCGATACTGTGAGCCACATCAGTGAGCTGGCAATAGTGGGGGTTGCAAAGATTAGAGGCAGTGTGAACGAAGTCTGCGGGAACTAGTGCAAGACGCTAGCAAACATCATTTGAATCATGAAGTAGGAGCAACCATGTAGTATGCAGCACTGTAAAAAAAAAAATTGCCCGCAGCTTCCCTCGGGGGAACACTGAGGAGGATGCGGACCATATAATTGGTTAACGGGGTGTTAAAGTGCGACTTACTTGGGTCGATGGCTAAATTGGTTAACGTGGTTGTGAAATGGGGTGTTAAATTGCGACTTACTTGGGTCGATGGCTAAATTGGTTAACGTGGTTGTAGGAGGGGGTGTTAAATGAGTGAACACGTACACACGTATGCGAAAGGGCGGCGCTGGTCGAAGGGACGTCGATCATTGTGTTTGTGGATTCGTTGGAATTCATTTCACCGCGACCTTGGACGTCGACGCGCCGTACAAACCAACCGACGAGCGGCAACTGAGCGAGCGAGCGCCGACCTTGAGTATATATACAGCACGACGGCGCATGCACTGTCAGCTGTTGAATGTTCTCGAAGCGCGACGCCACATGCGCGTCCACTGGAGAATCAGGAGAATTGTAGATGTCGAACGCGGTGTGTAGAGGAGGAAGGGTGCACAGATGGTGGAGGAGTGAAGCGCGCGCGGTGTGTAGAGGAGGAAGGGATGCACAGATGGTGGAAGAGTGGGCGACGGCGCGACGGCGCATGCGCGCGCGTCAGCTGTCGAATGTTCGAGAAGCGGTGCGGACGGCGCACTACAAGGCGCGAGTATAAGATGCTCCGCATCTAAAAGTGTGTTGTTGAAACCAACGTTGGTTGAAACATAGGCAAGCGCAGGCGGACAAAGAGTGGCTCCGACTGACGTGAGCAGAGCGAAGTCGGCCTGATACATTGACTTAATAGGAAGTGGGGGTCGCTGCACTGATCTTTCTGGCCCCCCTGAATGGGGTGAAGAAAAACCTTGCTGAGTGCTTATGAACAAATGCCATTTCACGTGCGTGCGTCAAACAGAAGCCTTTATCCAATGCGTGCTTTCATGCACACGTAATATTGTTTCCTAGTACAAGCACTTCCAGAGAATCGTGTTGATTGACGTTGCATGAAGAGCATTCATTGTCAACGCGATGCCGTTACCTCATTCCGCAGAAATTCTAGCGTCGGCGTCGGAATGGACGTCACTAGAGAGAGAGAGAGAGAGAGAGAGAGATAATGATGCAAGTAAAAGCAAGGAGGTTAGCCAGCTGTGTGCGAAAAGTCATCATATTGTCCGTGACCAAAACAATTCATAACGTGGCAAATAAAATAAAATAAAATAAACTATTTGTCTGAGTGAGGATCGCCCTACTCCGTTTGCTCTAAAATACAGTTATGATTTCCTCTGCTTGTAAATGCAGCTCTTTCTGAAATAAAGGGCGAGTCACGGTGAGACATGAACGTTTTTTTTCTCTTTGCACCAAACCATCTAAGCAGCGTTTTTTCATGTACTTGTCACGTGAGTAAATGAACTGAAACTCAAACTTCGAACTGGCCTTGTGCCTTCCTTCAAAAACACGCGTTTTTTTAATATAGAGGAGTCAACTTACGACATGTAGTATTGCACTCATATTTCACAGTAATAGATGCCGGTAAGCAGATTTGAAATTAGGATTAGAAATACTGTTAAAATGACTTCCTCTGCTTGCAAATGCATTAAAAATAGTGTTCACGATCTACAAAGACTCGTTTCGTATACAAGCTTCACTATAAAACATGTAATATCACATTCATTTTCATAAATTCACATACTAACGCAGGAGTACAAAAGGCGAAATAACTCTTCGGAGTGTTCTACTCTCGCAAACATCGAATAGGGTGAAATGCATTTTCACTCTGTATGAATAGGGCGAGTAAAAATACTTTACGTCTGGCCTCTCTAAGAGAGAGGGGGATGGCCACATGCTATTCACGCATGACCGAGTAAAACGCGTTTATACTGCTGCTCATAATGTTAAGTAGTGAAGCCACAATTAAGTTATTAAGTAGTGATTACCACTACTTATTAACTGCAATATGTCTAGTAAAATGCACTACGTTTGTTTTTCTGTGCGTTGGAGACGACAAAAGCGTTTCCAATGCCTTACCAACGAAACTCATCGCACAGGAAGGCATGTTCCTAGCACAGTTCGCACGTTTTCACAGTCGCTCGTGCTAAGACCTGCAAGTTAGGGACGTCCTGTACATGGCACTTATCGTAGATACCACAAATCTGTTATGGTGGTTTATTTCTCGAAAAGCTGCTGCTTTTTTGATAACACCACGAAGCTTCATTCGGATGGGTAAAAATAAGACGGGCCGCTTGCTTTCAGTTTTCGGTGAACGAACCAACCTACTGAGATCTCTCATTCACCACGATGAGACTTTCAGGTGAGTAGCCTTTGTCAGTATACTAGCCCCTACTCTGAGACAGTGGACTGGTTTAACGCGTTTGAGAAGCAAACTCAAACAATAGCCTTTTTGTCAAGTCTACGGTGCGCAGACGTGGGCGGTATTTTTGCACGTGGGTCACAGATTCAGCCAACATATTGATGAGAGCAAGCTTTCCTGTCTTTTGACCAGATGGATAGACGTTCTACAAATATGCGGAGCACTTCTGACAACAGAATTCAAACTACAGACACACTCTGGTTCCACAAATGTGTAATGCACGAATCAATACACATGCCCATGTTCTAAATGTAAACTTCATGAATCTACGTGAATTTTAAATAAAATTGGCCCAATTTGAAGAAGTTTCACATGATTACCAGTGCTCGGTTTTTAAAATAACTTCGCCCATTTTCTGAGTTCTTTAAACAATCTTCATAACTCGCTACCACGTAACAGATCGTTCATTGTTTAAAGAAAGCAATGAGAACCAAGGTTATTCGATCGTCTTTTTTTTGTTGGTGCTGCAAGAGGAAGTGAAAGAAACGGGAAGGGATGTGTGCCTGTACGGCGAAAAATTAGCGAACACGTTATTGTCGGTTGGTATGTGTGAAGAATATTGCTTATTCATTCCTCAAAATGGTTGCAGCAACTTTCGATCCCAAACTTGTGAAACACGCGCCTTACCTTACAGAGGCGGCCCTTGCCAAAGGAAGGCTGGAGAAAGCTTTCAGAATATGCAGGTTCCTCCGAGGAGCTCCTCAAGATAAGGATGCTTACAGAGCCCGTAGGTAATCTAAAGAGATGATACGAGGTAAGGAGCCTTTCAGAATACGGGCCTTAATATTAGATGTTACAAGCATACATTGCCATTTGGCCTAACATCTGAATAGTATAGCGAATTCGTGCTTTACAGCCGGTCCCCCATTTCACCCACGTTACTGCGCATATTGTCTCAAGATCACGTAGTGGGTACATAGCAAGTTGCAAAACATTTTACGTGCATGAGTTCTCGAGATGTAAAGCATGCTACTCATTACACAAAATGCACCCATAAGCGAAAGTTTCACTGACATAAGCCACTTTCACCTTTATCGATTACAATGTAGTAATCCACAACCTAAAATTCTCGAGAAATATCATATATATAAATGTATGAGTTTGAAGGCGGAAATGCGCACTATAGAGAACATATTGTTATCGCGTTCACCTCTTAACGAGGAAGCCTAAGGGTTTCCCAACATTTTACATGATTGATGGCGCCTCGTCTGACGCACTAGGAATACAGAGCCACCAGAATTTTAGTAAGTAGCTGACAGACAAACCGAACATGGTTGTATTGTTTGTGAATATGAATTGGTGGCGATGCAACTGCAAATTGTCAAACTATAAATTTTTGATCGGAATTCAAAATATGTCACCTTGATGTCTCGTTCTCGTGGCCATTTTTACGCCCCAAGCCGTTTCGTTTTTCGTCCTGGGGTGCTCCGAAGGATAGCACGAGATTCTAGAGTGCCCGGTGTTTCTCCAAGCTCGCCTTAAGTGGTACTTACGAAAAGACAATAGAGAGCAAACAATCAGCGTAGCTGAAAGAGACTGGAAAAACGCGCGTTACGTCACAAGCACATGCGTGGTGTTTCAGGTGGTTCCCAAATGGCGAATTCTACTGGTAGATCCGGAGCGGCCACCAAAATCTCGGAGCGAGCACTCGGAATGTGCCAAACGAGATCTGCGAGTGGAACACGTGAACGCCCCACGTGAGGTCTCTCTGGAAGTTTTTACGCATACGTCACTAAACCAGTATTAGAAAGGATTTTCTTTTCCGTTCTCGACGTTTTAATGACAACTGTGTCGCCACTCCAAACCACGCCTTTCGACCACGCAGTCTCCCGGAAAGCAGGGCTACCGCTTTCTGATTATAGAAGTGTAAACAACTGCATAGGATTACTAGACCAGCCTCAAAAAATGCTGTGGGACACCTAGCTGCCCGACAGCAGCGGAAACGACGGCGAAGCATTCTCGCAGTCCCGGCGAAATCCGTTTCTACATTCAAGATGGAGCACGCGAAACACTCTGTCGCAGAGTGGATTGCTTCTAATCTACCAGTGAAAAATGCGAACTGGCTCTGAATATATCATCGGAATGCGCATTGTAAGTTTTGGAGCACGAAAACTTGCTCCCGCTCGACGAGTGATATTCGCAATAGGAAAAAAATGGCAGCATATCCACGGAGTGAATGATGGAGAGTGGAGTGAAGCATCCATCCGTCCATTCGTTCTTGCTTCCGTCTGTCCATGCGTGCGTCTGTGTGGCCGCCCGTGCGTCCATCCGCCCGTCTGTGCGTGCGTCTGTTCCTGCGTCCGCCTGTCCATCTGTGCCGCCATCCCTGCGTGCGTCCATCTGCGCTGCCGTGCGTGCATCTGTTCGTGCATCCGCACATCCATCTGTGCGTCCGTCCCTGCGTTTGTCCATACATCCACCCCTGCGTCTGTCCATGCGTCCATCTGTCCATGCAGACATCCGTGCATCCCTTCATGCATCTGTCTGTGTGTTCGTTCGTCCACTTATTCAACACTCCAAGTACCACCATATTGCATCTTTTCATCATGTATTCCTCATATAGAAGCACCGTCGCCCGGCGGACGTTTCGAGGACTGAACGAGAGGAGGCACACACACACTTTCTTACGGCTTGCGCTTCGTGTCTACTTCCCACCTTTAACCACCTCGAGTTCATGGTATATACTAGTTCACTGCATTCATGGCACTGTGGCCCAACGCTCGCTAAACCATTTTAAAACCATGGAGGTTACGTCCTGCGAGTATAAAGTAGCAGCCCTTTCTTATCAGAAAGTGCTCAATGTACATCCCTATGGCTGCTAAGGGGGAATGAGAGACAGGAGTATTCGGCTTTTAGTTAACGCGCACGCTACGAATTTTTCATTGTTCAACAACACACAGAAGAAATCTCCCACTGGCACCACTTTGAAAGTCAAAATGTAAGGCTGGTTACATACTACTACGACTACGAGGGACGAACGGGTGCCGCTATAAGGAGCTTCGCCCCTAAAACCGCGTGCGAACGCGTCAGCATCGCCCCTCGGCAAGCACATGAACAGGGCCGCGACTTCAGTGTGGGCATCACATTATCTTTTAAATGTGAAGCATTTCTAAGCAAACTTCGGTGACTTTGAACGTATCTATCTATCTATCTATCTATCTATCTATCTATCTATCTATCTATCTATCTATCTATCTATCTATCTATCTATCTATCTATCTATCTATCTATCTATCTATCTATCTATCTATCTATCTATCTATCTATCTATCTATCTATCTATCTATCTATCTATCTATCTATCTATCTATCTATCTATCTATCTATCTATCTATCTATCTATCTATCTATCTATCTATCTATCTGTCTGTCTGTCTGTCTGTCTGTCTGTCTGTCTGTCTGTCTGTCTGTCTGTCTGTCTGTCTGTCTGTCTGTCTGTCTGTCTGTCTGTCTGTCTGTCTGTCTGTCTGTCTGTGACTTTTAGCTCTCCTGGTCATTTCTGAAGTGTCTCTCTTGAATAACGCTTGTTTCTGCGCTCTGTATTTTTTTTAGTGAAATCATCAGTCTTTTGAGGTGCCTCGCCTGCCCGTCTTGCGATGATGGCCGTGGAGCATGCCAGAGGCCCGCCTGGTCACAGGTCCTCACAACCGTCAACCACAAGGAAGCGAGCTGGCTCTCCCAGTGACACTGAGGACACCGATCTCTATTCTATGTCGGAAGACGACACATCCGATGGCAGCTTTATACCTGTCCAGGGTAAGAAGGTGAAGAGAAGGACGGCGAATACAGCAGCATCAGCTCCTGCAAGCACAGCGACTGTGCAGTCAAGGCCTGCACGCTGGCCGCACGTCATCATCTTCATGCCCGAAGATCCATCAATCAACCTACGGCTTCTGAACAGGCAAGCCCTTTCCGTTGCTTTCGAATGTGCGGGGCCACATCAAATAGAGGACGTACGAGTAAGCCCAAGGAAGAACATTCTCGCTATAGACGTGCACGATGTGAGTGCGCTAGAACAGCTGCAGCAAATGACTGAGCTAGGCGGCATTAAAGTGCGCCCTTTTATTCCGATGGATGATAAATCAATTGCCGGTGTAATTTATGACATCGACATTGCTATTCCTAATGCTGACTTGTCTACCCTCATCAAGCCTGCAAACGAGGGAACTGTCATAACGCAAGTGCGGCGCCTTGGAAATACGCGCTGCGTAAAAGTGTTTTTCGAAGAAGATTGCATACCGTCCCACGGTAAAGTTAGACATTTCCGACATCCGGTTGGACCATTTATCCAAAAGCCACTTCAATGTCATCAGTGCTTCAGGCTAGGACACGTCAAGGGCGTATGCCCCAACTTGCGACTGTGTCCCCGCTGCGCTGAACCTCATGCTGAAGGCGCCTGTCGGGCGACTACTCTGAAGTGCGCCAACTGCAGCGGTCATTATGCTGCCTCGTCGAAAGACTGTCCTCGAATCCAAAAGGAGCGCGCGGTTCTCAGACAAATGGCCCGAGACAACTCGACACATAGGAAGGCAGCTGAAGTAGTCCGGCGTCGGCGTCCACGTCGGCATCATCGAAAGTCTTCAAAGAAGGCACATTCCCGAGATGCTACTTCCCACTCTTTAGTGGTTCCATCCAGTAGCGCCGCGAAAGGGCCCACCACTTGTACGAAAGAAACAGAGAAGCCTCCTTCTCTGGAGGAATGGCCCACGCTCCCGCCGCGCTCTTCTGACCAAGGAACCATCTGCAGGTTGTGGCCACACCAGAGCCGTCTCCAGCCATGGAAGGTTTGCCTAAAACTTATCGTCAAGTTATCTCGGTACTGCGTTCCCTCATAGAAGCCATCCGAGCAATATTAGTCGACATGAAGACACCATATGCTCGAAGCGCACTTGTACTATTGGACGCCCTAAGCCCAGTGCTTGAATCTCTCAACTAGGAAGATGGCTTACTCACACCTCATCATTTCGTAAAGAAGTCAAGGCTGCATCCGTCATCCAATGGAATGCCAGAGGACTAAAATCACGCCTTTCAGATTTCCGCCAGTTTGTGTTTACCAACGTGTTTCCAATCATCGTCATTTGTGAACCCAATTTGTCGAAACCAATATGACTGTCGGGGTACGAAGCTGTCATGTCTTCAACGAACGGTGCGTGCTGCAAAATTATCGTCTTTGTTCGTCGTGAACTGACGTATGTTGTGCCAGCAATAGCACGTCACGATGACAATCTGTATGTCTGCATCACTGTGAAAAAGAACACAGTGAAAAAGAACTTTTGTTTACTCTTATAAGCGTTTATATATCGCCGTCGAATAATCTCGATTCCAGGAGATTAGCGGATATTTTGAGAGTGTGTCCTGCACCATGGGTCATCATAGGTGATTTCAATGCGCACAATTACGCTTGGGGAAGTACGCGGACAAACGCAAGAGGACGCAGGTAAGCAAACATCGCCTACAACTATGGCCTTACTCTCCTGAACGACGGCAGCCCCACTTTTCTTCGATAGGTGACATACGGCAGCTGCCTCGACCTTGCCTTTCTCTCCAACTCCCTCGCGAGATACGTTAAGTGGTTTCCAGATGTTGAGACACGAGGAAGTGATCACATTAATATCTAGCTTAACATGAAAGGCTTGTCTAGATATGATCCATGGGCGACCATTCGAGTAGTCCAATGGACCAACTTCAAATCTGACATGAAAGATGCTTGCAGCGATGGCCTACGATCTGGGTTATAGCAAACAATTAAGAGTACGATGCAAAACGCCACTCGCACGGTCACGATATCTTCCACACGAAACGACTGTGGTATAGAGTTGGAGCGACTCCGAGCACTGCGACGCCGGGCGGAGCGTCGGTATCGGCGTACAAAATCAATTCACGATCTTAGGGCAGCCAGGAGGATGCAAATAAAGATTCGGCGTCGCATGGATAGATCTGCGTCGAAACGATGGACAAAGTTTTGCCAGTCACTAGATCCCTCGCAAGCCACTCTCACTCATTTGGAAAACGGTGCATGGTCTGCGTCACCCTACGGAACAGCGCTTTCCATTCAAAGCACTCGCGCTATTTCAAAGGAGGCAAGACATCGATGTCGCAGAAGATTTCTGTGCGCAGATCGCCAACCAAGCCACTCGTCCAGATTCTTTACTGAGAGGTGACGTCCCCCGTTCCCGTGACTACCACATGGACCTCCCTTCTACAATGGAGGAGCTCGAGGCGGCACTAGCTCTCTGCAGGCGTTCAACTTCCTCGGACCCAGATGGTATTCCGTACCGAGCCTTGTGCAACCTTGGAGAAGGTGCAAGGAGAGAACTGTTGAGCCTCTACAACATCACGTGGCAGAATGGCAACGTTCCTGATGACTGGAAAGTAAGCCGCTTGTTACCCATCTTGAAGCAGGGCAAATCCCCGCTGTACTCACCTCATACCGCCCAATAGCACTGGCCAGCTGCGTAGGGAAGATAAGGAACGGATGATACTAGGCCGCCTAGAGTGGTATCTTGAATACTAAAACATTTATCCGAATTCAATGGCTGGTTCCCGACGCGACCACTTTTCTATTGATAATACTAGTTTCGTACGCTCAGCACGAAATATCCCGTAAGCGACTGTCTGCAGCTTTGTTTCTAGATGTGAAAGGCGCTTATGATAATGTACTACTGTAACACCGGTCCCGTTAATTAGGGAGGCGATAGCCTGGGCTAATTCCAAGGGCCGAGGTATCGGCCCCCCGAACCGCACCTCGAAAGCGCGGACAATTTAGAAGTGGTCCTTTTTGGCGCGCCAGCGGACGCCGGCTGTGGCCCAAAGAACAAGTCAGAACCGAGAGTTGATAAACAAAACAAATATTATATTCTCAAAAATGGCAGATCGAAAACAACACACAAGAATGCACACTCCACAATAGTTCCATACAATACGTCACCAATCAAACAACGTACTACACAGTACAATCAGCCACACTCAAAACAACGGACACAGACAACGATACGCACTACAATGCAGTCGCATGCATTGAACAACCAAGACTCTTAAAGACTAAAGAGATATAAAACCTATTCAGTCCAAAGTCCTTGGAACAAAAGTCTGAATGATACTCTTCCGAGAATCACTCACTCAAAGTCCAGCGTTGTTGTCGTTCCGCGCCCTCGAAGTTTCTCTTCCAGGAAACCTCCCGTCTTCAATTGGCCACTCTTCAAGCTTCAACTTCTTCGCCGGAACACGTCGGCTTCACACCCGCAGCTGTTGCCACGCGTCCTCGCTCAATAGCGGTAAACACACGGCTCTTGCCTGTAGCCCGAGCCTTCACCCCTCAGGTGGAAATCCTCTTCATCTCCGGCTTCGTCCCTATGGACCAAAACCTTCGCCGACTACACGGCGGAATCCCTACGCGCTCTGGCGTTAACTTCCGTCTCCTCCTGCTCTCTCGTCTCGGCCGCTTGATTAAATACCTTCCGCGCCACATTCTAGAAAGTTCTTGTCATTTCGTCGGCGCGATACGCAGCGAAGGCTGGGGAGAGGCGCGAGACTGTACGCGGGCCGTCCCCGACAGATGAGTCAACCCGGCATACACGCCCATTTCCTTCTGGAACGTTCCAGTGCTTGCCCGGCCGCCGCTGTGGGGTGAGGAGGTTCATCGGTGAAGCCACGCTTCCGAGAGGAGAGTCGTCGCGCGCCCGGGGAGCCTTGGCCGTTTGTTTTCTTTTTCTTTCCTTTTTTTTTCTTTTGACTTCGCGGCGTTTCTCCCGCCCGTTGTCGCAAGAATTTGGCGTCGCGCTCATTTTTAGCGCTCGTTCTGTGACACTGCCCCCCACTTTAAGAATATTATCTCATAATATTCAAAACCACACAAACGCGCGCGAAAAGTCACCACACACTCTGACAGACTGTAACACCATCAGTCGCTCATGACACTTCACATTCACAATAGATCACTTAATACAATTGTACATTGTAATTCAATTACACAACACGTGAAAACACAACCACAAGCACATGAGTACAACACTTCACCACACATTCCCAATAATACAAATGTACAAAGTCTCTCACTACAATAATGGTACAATACTATACATCACATCACAGCACAACACTTCGACACTTGTGACACAGGATACCACAACATTAACACAACATATGGCACTCAACACTGCCAACCACATTCTGCTTTGACCTCAGCACTTATCCTGCGTACTTCGAGCAGCGCTTGCGCCCCCTTTTGCGGTGCTCGCTCGATCTCTTCTTGTGCTTCCACGTTCTTTTTCGGCGAGCCCTTTCCAACGACGATATCTGAGGCGTTGTCTCAGCCATCGTTGTCTCTTCCGACACCGTTAACGCGTCATTACATTCGACGGGTCCTGTCTGTTTATTTACCCGCTTGATCATGCCTCTACATTTTGCCCAGCTGGCCAACTCCGTCTCCTTTACACTGTCGGTCGGTTGAGGTCGTGCCGACGTAAGTCCGGTTGCTCGGCCCGCGAACTTATTCGACACGATTGTCTTCTCCTTCGCTGTCTCTTGCGCCGCAGCTTCACCTTGGGCTCTAGTGAGATCCGTCACGGGATGTTCCTCCACTGTATCTCGCGGCCGCTGTGTTGGCGAGGGCTCTATCTTCGGGTCTTCTCCCAAACATTCTGGATCACTTGGCCCTCGCGCCCCGTCGATGTTTCCGATGACAAGGTCATACAGGGGGGTCGTCATGCATAAAGCTGTAACCTTCCCGCTGAAGTACGGGGTTTCAACCTCAATTTCTGCTTCGGGAAGCAGCCGAACTGTACGGTCAATTAGGCAAACCGGTTTCGTTCTGCCTGTCAACTCACTTTCCCGTACCAAATTTCTCCGCACGATAACAGTGGAACTGCCGGTATCTCTTAACACCGTAATCTTTTTGCCCGCAACTTTTCCAGGCAGTGTTGGCATTTCTTTCGTAACACCGGTTGGCTGTTTTGACATTACAGCACCCACAATAGGAATTTTTTCCCCATTCTTCAACTCTACGAATCCATCAGTGACGGCATTATTATTATCAGATTTCGGTGCCGTTTGCACACAAGATACCTGGTGAGTTTGACTCACTCCGTTTCGACAAGCGTCTGCTTTGTGCCCAGTCTGACCACACTTGAAACATTTTACTGCCGTAGGGCTCGTAAAGATCGTTCGACAGTTTTTCGCGCGATGACCCACTCGGTTGCACAGAAAACATCGCGGAATGCTCTCTGGTGCACGCTTCTTTTCTTCGGGAGCCAATTTCTTCGAATCATCGGGACAATCCTTCTTGACCTTGGCCAAATTAGTTCCACCTTGCGCTTCCAAGAATTGATCAGCCAATTCAAGCATTCCTTCGAGTGACTCAGCCTTCCTCTCTTTCAAGTACAGCGACAGGCTCGGGTGGCAACTAGAAAGAAATTGTTCTCTAATTAGGAGCTCTCTAAGCTCATCGTACTCCTGCGCTGTTCCTGAAAGTTCAATCCATCTGTCGAAATAATGACAAAGTCGGGCGGCATACTGTGTAGCCGTCTCACCATCAGCTGGCTTTCCTGTCCGAAATCTGTCCCGGAATCCTTCTACGGTAAATCTAAATCGCTTCAGCAAAGCAGCTTTCACCTTTGCATAGTTGGCGGCATCGGTCGGCGTCAGCCTACCGTACACACTGAGCGCTTCACCACTCAAGCAAGTACACAAAGCAGTTGCCCATTGATGTTCTGGCCAATTCTGGCTCTTCGCAATCGTCTCGAATCGGTGAAGGTACGCGTCAAGGTCGTCCTTCCTTTCATCAAACGCTACGAGCAGCTTGCTTGGGTTCAAGCGGAAGCCGTGATCTTCCCGTTCGCTGCTTTCAACTCTAGCTTGGACGGCAGTTTCACTTCGCTGTTGCGAACGGAGGCGCTCGAGTTCCATTTCGTGCTGCCGCTGCCGTTCCCTTTCAGCCATCTCCGCTTCTCTTTCTTCTTTCGCCCTTTCGGCTGCCAACTTTTCTCTCTCCAGCTCCAACTTCAATTGTTGCTCTCTTTCTTCCTTCAGCTGTCGCTCCTTTGCCTCTCTTTCTTCTCTCGCCCTTTCGGCTGCCAACTTTTCTTTCTCCAGCTCCAACTTCAATTGTTGCTCTCTTTCTTCTCTCAGCTGTCGCTCCTTTGCCTCTCTTTCTTCTCTCGCCCTCTCAGCAGCCAGCTTTTCTCTCTCCAACTCAGCTGCTTTTTCTTCCTTGGCTCTCTCAGCTGCCAACCCCTCTCTCTCCAACTCAGCTGCTTTTTCTTCCTTCGCTCTCTCAGCTGCCAATCTATCTCTCTCCACCGCCTCTTTCTCCTTCTGGCTTACCCACTTCCGTAGTTCGGCGCCAGAAAGACCCATCTTCTCACCAAGAGCTACTAACTTTTCGAGATCCATTGTGTCTCGCAAATAAAACCTTGCCGCGTGTAAAAGTATCTGCCTAAATTGGTCTATCGGAACACTCCCCTGCGCTCATTAACGAGAACACTGAGCAACACACAAAATTGTTCCGATAGCAGTATCAACAACTCGAGGCTCTTTCTCACCTCCTTGGACACACTGTGCACCAAAAGGTCCTGTCGCGGACGCCAGAATAATTGTCACACCGGTCCCGTTAATTAGGGAGGCGATCGCCGGGCTAATTCCAAGGGCCGAGGTATCGGCCCCCCGAACCGCACCACGAAAGCGTGGACAATTTAGAAGTGGTCCTTTTTGGCGCGCCAGCGGACGCCGGCTGTGGCCCAAAGAACAAGTCAGAACCGAGAGTTGATAAACAAAACAAATATTATATTCTCAAAAATGGCAGATCGAAAACAACACACAAGAATGCACACTCCACAATAGTTCCATACAATACGTCACCAATCAAACAACGTACTACACAGTACAATCAGCCACACTCAAAACAACGGACACAGACAACGATACGCACTACAATGCAGTCGCATGCATTGAACAACCAAGACACTTAAAGACTAAAGAGATATAAAACCTATTCAGTCCAAAGTCCTTGGAACAAAAGTCTGAATGATACTCTTCCGAGAATCACTCACTCAAAGTCCAGCGTTGTTGTCGTTCCGCGCCCTCGAAGTTTCTCTTCCAGGAAACCTCCCGTCTTCAATTGGCCACTCTTCAAGCTTCAACTTCTTCGCCGGAACACGTCGGCTTCACACCCGCAGCTGTTGCCACGCGTCCTCGCTCAATAGCGGTAAACACACGCTCTTGCCTGTAGCCCGAGCCTTCACCCCTCAGGTGGAAATCCTCTTCATCTCCGGCTTCGTCCCTATGGACCAAAACCTTCGCCGACTACACGGCGGAATCCCTACGCGCTCTGGCGTTAACTTCCGTCTCCTCCTGCTCTCTCGTCTCGGCCGCTTGATTAAATACCTTCCGCGCCACATTCTAGAAAGTTCTTGTCATTTCGTCGGCGCGATACGCAGCGAAGGCTGGGGAGAGGCGCGAGACTGTACGGGGGCCGTCCCCGACAGATGAGTCAACCCGGCATACACGCCCATTTCCTTCTGGAACGTTCCAGTGCTTGCCCGGCCGCCGCTGTGGGGTGAGGAGGTTCATCGGTGAAGCCACGCTTCCGAGAGGAGAGTCGTCGCGCGCCCGGGGAGCCTTGGCCGTTTGTTTTCTTTTTCTTTCCTTTTTTTTCTTTTGACTTCGCGGCGTTTCACCCGCCCGTTGTCGCAAGAATTTGGCGTCGCGCTCATTTTAGCGCTCGTTCTGTGACAACTACATGAAGCCATTTTGGGTGCTCTTGCGGTGGTTGACCTTGGTGGTCGAGTCTTTCGGTGGATTTCAAGTTACCTGGCTGCAAGATCATTCTTTGTGTTAAGAGAAGATGGCCCAACTACGAGACGCTATACATCAAGGGGTGTTAATCAAGGTGGAGTTCTTAGCCCGACGCTATTCAATCTTGCACTAATTGTCCTTGCTGAATACTTGCCAAGCACCATTAAAATCTCAATATATGCAGACGACATCTGTGTCTGGACTTCGGCAGTAACACGTCCTCAGATACGTTCGCGGCTTCAAAAAGCAGCAACTATGATTGCCAACTACTTGTTAAAACAATTTCTCAGCGTATCCCCTGAAAAATGCGCGCTGGTGGCCTTCACTCGCAAAGCAATGACCCATTATGTCATCTCAATCTGCGGGCGACCGATTTCTTAAGCCAAAACCCACCAGTTTTTGGGCATCATTATTGATAGGGACCTCTGTTGGAGTCCACATGTAACCTATATGAAGAAGCGCCTGACCGCTATTTCGCAACTGTTCAAGTTCCTGGCAGGAAGACGTGGAGAATGTCAGTAGACGCAATGATGGAGCTCTACAGAGCCCTGTTTCTCGGTTTCCTCAGATATAGCTTGCCCGTGCTTAGCAATACTTGCAAGAGCGTGCTGAAACAATGTTCGTGTTCTACAGGCAGTAGAAGCACAAGCGCTGAGAGTGTGCCTCAGTCTGCCCAGATGTACGTAAACGGAAGCCACAATTGCAATTGCTGATGACTATCCGATACAAACTCACACTGTTGTAGAAGTCCTGAGAACGCACATCAGACACTTCGCATGTGCTCCCTGCCATCACCTTGCACTGTTGCCTTCAGAGAGGCGCCAAGCATCGTTCGCCAAAATGATTGTGAAATACAACGATAAACTTCCCTCGAGCTTCACTCCTGCATTCAAACCATCCATGCCACCTTGGTGTCTTATTCGACCCACAGTGCATCTTAGTGTACCAGGGATCCGGAGGAAATCTGAGCTTTCGTCGGGCGTGCTGAAACAACTGTCCCTTCTTCTTTTGCACGAGAAATATTCATACAGCATGCATGCATACACTGATGGTTCCACAAACCGCCAGTGTTCGTCAGTGGCAGTAGTTGTCCCAGCAAGAGGTGTTACCATCAGCTTTAAGACTGACCACTCCACGACCTCTACAGCAGCGGAACTAGCTGCTTTGCGTGCTGCACTCCATCGAAACAATGGTCGATTTTCAGCGACTCAAGGGCTGTCCTACAATCTGTGCTCTCAGCACTGCGTCGCAGCCCTTACGAACAGCTTGTTTTCGAAATTCGATGCCTTCTCCACACTTCACACGAGAAAGGGCATCATGTGACGCTTCAATGGCTGCCAAGTCACTGCGGCATCATAGGGAACGAACATGCCGATACTGCCACGCGGGCAGCCCTTGAAGGAACACGAGAAGAAACCATACCACTTTCGCGGACCGATGCTGCCAGTAATCTTCGATCACTTGCGCGTGAAATCATGTTTTCACTATAGTGCCCACCAAGCATCGATGCGAATTGTCAACATCACCTGTCCTCTTTGATGGCTCTCCGCATGCCCACTGGACTCAATCGAAGAGAAGCCACCCTTCTTTATCGCTTATTGCTAAGAGTGGCATTCACAAAATTATATTCTTTTGTCATAGGAATGACCGACAACGCTCTCTGCGATGCCTGTCATTGCGAATAGACGCTACGCCACATCTTGTGTGACTGTCCGTTGTATGAAATTCAGAGGCAGTCACTGGCCTCCGCATTCGCAAGCATCCACAACAGCCAAATGTCTGTGGACACTAGTCTGTCAAGTGCCCGAGAAAAGACAATGCAACAAAAGGCGACGAAAGCTCTGTTGAAATTCCTACGCGACACGGACTTGAACAAGCGACTGTATTAGCAATGTCACACACCGCGAAAGACAAGACTCGACTATGACTGAGTGTGCGCGCGTGTGCTGCCGAACGTGCTGTGTTTCTGTCTTCCCTCTCTGCTCACTATCTTTAATCTCCCCCATCCCTCTCCCATGCGCAGGGTAGCAAACCGGCTGCCTATACGCGGGTTAACCTCTTTGCCATTCTTTTCCCCCTATTTTCCTTCCTTTCTGGTCGTTTCTATAATGGTATCATTGCCAAACTTGGTATGGCATAACATGACTGTATGAAGAACATATTTGACTATTCATAACAAGAAACTTATGACATATATGCCATAAATGTCATGATTTACCTTTCATGGTCCGGCAGCTCTTGCAGTGATTTCGTTCACATGGCATGTTGCAGAATGGGTATGGTATGGCATGATTGCATGGCGAACACAAGTGACAGACCCTAACATCAAAATCATGATATGCGTGTCATGTAACAACATGACTACATCCCACGCTCATGATATGCTCGTGGCCGTTTCCCTAGCGTCACATATACCAAATTTGGGGTTGCAGTACGTGAATGAATGACGAAGATATGTGACTGGTGAAGACATGATAATCATGTGACGCGTATCATGGAACAACATGACTACATGCCCCGCTCATGATACGCTCACGGCCGTTTCCCTAGCGTCACATATACCAATTTTGGTATTACAGTACGTGAATGGATGACGAAGATATGTGACTGGTGCAAACATGATAATCATGAGACGCGTGTCATGTAACAACATGACTACATGCCCCACTCATGAAAAGCTGGTGGCCGTTTTGCTAGCTGCACTTATACCAAATTTGGTATTACGGGACATGAATGAATGACGAAGATATGTGACTGGTGCAAACATGATAATCATGAGATGCGTGTCATGTAACAACATGACTACATGATACGCTCATGATTCGTTTGCGGCCGTTTCGCTAGCTTCACATGTACCAAACTTAGCATTACATGACGCGAACAGACGACATAGGTAAATGACACATCCAAGCATGATAATCATGACATGCGTGTCGTGTAACAACGTGACTACATGCCACACTGTTGATGAGCTCGCGCCTGTTTCGCTAGCTTCACATATGCCAAAATTGGTATTACGTGATGCCAATGGATGACGAAAGTATGTGACTGGTGCAAACATGATAATCATGAGATGCGTGTCGTGTGAGAACATGACTACATGCCACAGTCAAGGCACCAACACATTCTTACGTGACGTCGTGTGCGTGCTTTCCGGCGTTCATTTCGTAGCGTCACGCCGGCGTTGCCACGCCAGGCGCCGGTCCTGCCATGTACTCTCAGGCGCGCACCGCGCTGCGTTTCTTTGACGCATGCGCGTTTCAGCGCATTCAGCGTCCCTCCTTCACAAAAAGAGAGAGACGTTGTGTTGTCAGGGTAACGCTTCGGTCCGAAACACTGCATGTCGCATTTCGCGCCGGTTGCCGTCGGGCGCGGACGCTCGTCGCACCTGGCGTCAGACTAGAGCACTCGCGTTTTGCTAACGTAGAGTCGCTGTGTGCCACGTGCTCGCGTGACAACGCTACATTGGACTATATTCAGCCTTTCATGATGTGCTCGCAGCCGTTTTGCTAGCTCCGCATATGTCAAATTTGGTGTTATGTAATGTCAATGGATAACGAAATATATGACTATTGCGAACATGATAATCCTGGCACGCGTGTCGTGTAAGAACATGACAATATACCGTGCTCATAGCGTGCTCGCGGCCGTTTCGTTAGCTCCAAATACGCTACATTTGGTATCACATGACGTGAATAGAGGACGAAGCTAAACGACACATCTAAACATGATAACCATGACACGGAAGTCATGTACCACATTATTCATCTCCAGCTCGTAACGTTGTTCTGATTTTAAAGTGACATATCAACCTTTGTCGTTCGTGCATCCTATGTCATCGATTCCCACTGTACGTGGGATCTGCTAATTTTTAAATTCAAAGCACATCTTAGCGAGCTTCGGCGACTTTGAGCGTATCTATCTATCTATCTATCTATCTATCTATCTATCTATCTATCTATCTATCTATCTATCTATCTATCTATCTATCTATCTATCTATCTATCTATCTATCTATCTATCTATCTATCTATCTATCTATCTAGCTGCTTACGACATTTAGTTCTCTTGGTCATGTCGATAATGGTATCGATACCAAAATTGGTATGGCATAACATGACTGCACACGTGCCTAATTGACATGAAAACTATGACATGTATGTTGTGAATGTCATAATTTACGCTTTTTGATCCTGATGCTCTTGCGAAGGTTTCGTTCACGTGACATTTTACAAAACTGGTATTGAATGACATGTTGTATCGAACATAAGTGACAGACTCTAACGTGTACATAAGACATGCCTGTCATCATTTTGATGTTATGACTAGTCATGACTACACGCTACGCTCATGGTGCGCTCGCGGTCGTTTCGCTAGCTTCACAAATACCGAATCTGGTATTGGCAGACGTGAATGGATGTCGAAGGTACATGACTGCTGCAAACATAATGATTATAAGATGCGTGTCTTGTAAAAGCATGATGCCACGCTCAAGATACGCTCGAGGCTGTTTCGCTAGCTCCAAATGTAGGAAATTTGTTATTACGTGACGTGAATCGACGACGAAGGTAAATGACACGTCCGAACATGATAATCTTGATATGCGTGGCAGGTGAAACATGATTACATGCTATTCTCATAGCATGCTCACAGCCATTTCTCTAGCTCTACATATGCCAAATTTGTTATCAAGTGAAGTGAATATATAAAGAAGATAAATGGCACGTCGAAACAAAATATTCTTGATATGCATGTCATGTGAAACGTGATTACATGCTACGCTTATAGCGTGGTCATGGCCGTTTCGCTAGCTCTATATATACCAAATATGGTATCAGGTGACGTGAATGAACGACAAAGGTAAATGACACTTCTAAACATGATAATCATTGCATAGAAATCATGTACGAAATAATTCACGTCTACCTCGTACATTTGTGCTGATATTAAAGTGACATATCAACATTTCTCATTCATGCTTTGCATGTCATCGATTCCCACGGTAAGTGTGATCTGCCAATTTTTCTCAACTGAATGTCGCTCCTCTCATAGGCCTACTCGCGACCGTTGCTCCTGTTACGGGTAAGCTCTTTTGTTTCACCTGCAGCTTAAAAACTTCTACTCTTGAAGACAACAAACGCACACACGCAGCACTCCGGTTCAGCTCATTTAGTTTCTATTGAGTATCACATAAAATAAATGAATGGGTTACTGTTGTTTGCAGTACATGTCTGAAAGATTTTTTATCAAAACGAATCTTATAGGCACAATATCACCATAAACAAGTAAACAATAACAATTCTCACCCCAAAAGCCACTTGCTTTATTCCTCTGAGTAGTATGCCACTTGCTAGTATGTCACTCGTATGTCACTAGGCACTTGCTTTATTCCTCTGAGTAGTATGTCGTGAGTGTGGAGACACTGAATGCCAGAAGCCATAGTTACGTAGTGATAATCACCTAATAAAATAATGACAGCGCAACAGACTCTAGCAAGGAAAAAAGAAGGAGACAGGATAGAGCGCCAGACATTTACCTCGTTTATTTTTCTCGCATCACCCAAATATATTCCAGTATGTGCATCAGAAGGGGGTGCATCACGAATGACTATCACTTTGCACGCACGAAAACCTAATCAGAAGGAAGCTGTCGCACAGCGCTATCTAGAAACAGGTAATCCTTCTTGCGCAAAGTGATCGAGGAAACACTGACTCATTCGTTCCCCTTCCTTTGTATGTGGTATGCCTTAGTACTTCACGTGCTAGCGTATCCCTGCTTCGGCCTAACACACGTGCCTCTCGGAATAGCGGTGTGTAGCCGCACGAAGCACAATGTGACGGAAGGTGTGAATCCACGCCATTACTAATTGATACGATATGCTCCTGAATGCGACAATTAACACAGCGTCCTGTTCGGCCTATACACGCCTTGCCACAGCTCAACGGAAATAAATAAATAAAGCCCACTAAGCAACGCCAGTGGGCGTTATTGTGTTCAGGCACTTGCTTGAAACCTCGGCTCGGTGCTTTGTTCCAGAGATTTTCAATACGTTGGCGATTTTCTTGTATTTTTGAGCAGCCCTACCTCTTTGACCGCTTGTGACGATGGGAAGAATATTTTATCAGTTTTTATTTAGCAGGGAAAGGGCTTGAAAATTACGCATGAGCCACCTCAAGACAATCATTTGCAGCTTTAGACATAAAACGCTAGAGATTCGTTCTGGATGCACAGCCCCCGTGCATGCAAAGAGCTGCTACCTAACGAATCAGCGCACTCTAAAACCATGATGAAAGCCATTGCGGCAATGTGTCTCCGGTCCGTATTGTTGAAGTCGTGCGACCACATCATGGACGATAGATTTTAGAAACAGATCTCGAGGCTGGTTGCAGCTGGTTTTCCTTCAGCGGTCTTTACCCGTGTGTCTGAATCTTTGCTCCGTATGCTTAAAGAATGCAGCAGGCAGCCCGAGGTGGTGCAAAAAAAAGATCAACCACTGGTTCAGCCCTACATGCACGAAATTGCCCACAATTTGAAGAAAGTTGCAAACAGGCATGACATTATAGTGGTCTCGGCACCCAACAAGCTGTCGAAGCTCTGTGCCCGCATTCGTTCGCAGAAAGCTAACCTTTCATGCAAGAAGGAGCACGCCCAGCCAGTTCTGCGTTGCATAGTGGGCGTCATATACTTATTTACGTTGAGCTGTGGCAAGATTTGTGTAGGCCTAACAGGACGCTGTTTAAATTATCACCTTAGAGCATTATGTATCAATTAGTAATGGCGTTGGTTGACACCCCCAGTTACATAGTGCTTCGTGCAGCTGCACATCACTATTCTGACATACACGTGTGTTATGACGAAGCAGGGAACCGTTAGCACGTGCAGTACTGGAGGCATACCACATACAAAGGAAATGGAGCGAGTGCGTCAGTGTCCCGTCGATCACTTCGTACAAGAAGGAATACCTGTTTCTGGATAGCGCTGTGCGATATCTTTCTTCTGTTTAGGTTTTCGTGTGTGCAAAGTGATAGTCACTTATGATGCACTTATACCTTGTGCGCGTACTGGAAGCATGGATATTTGGGTGGTGCGAGGAAAATAAACAAGTTGAAAGTCTGGCGCTCTATCCTGTCTCCTTTTTTCCTCGCTAGTGTCTGTTGCGCTGCTATTATTTTATTAAGTTATGCACCAACTCGCACAACGTCACACTCAGCTAAAGTGATAATCACATTTAGTTCTTCGTGCGTATGCGCATAGTCTGCGTGATTAAGTTAACAGATCGATCTCGTCACTCGCTAGCCTTATGGCGGGAGCACTGCTCTTCGGCAAGAGCAAATGTGGTGGGTGCACTCAATATTCGGGGGTGACGTATGTCCATGAAACTGATTGACGCGTGAACTCTGGTTCAAGCTCGTTGATTCCGAGGAGGCCTGAGTTCAACTCGTGGCTGTCGTATTCCTGGTTTTACTGTCAAGTGTTTCATGACGTGCATGCTAAGCAGTAGCTTCTTCAGTTATAAAATATTTAGACAACTCTGCAAGGGGCCGAATCTCAGTCTATTCGGTCTTCAGCGTAGTAATGACTGCGTCAGTTTGGTATGAATAAAGATGGCATTGACATGACAGCTAGGTCAGAATTGTCATGATTTAGATTAGCTCTATTTTAACTGCAAATGTTTAATTAAGACTGCTATATTTCACACAGGCTTAAAAGGCAGTTCATTATTTCTTCATCATCAGCATGACTACGCCTACTGCCGGACAGGGACCTCTCCTCTGCTCCGCTATTCAGCCCGGTTTTGTGTTTTCTCCTTCCACGTTATACCTGCAAACATTTTACCTTACGTTATACCTGCCCACCTAACTTTTTGTTTCCCACTCACGTGTTTGCTTTCTCTGTGAATCCAGTCAGTTCCCCTAATGACCAGCGGTTATCCTACGTAGGTTCTACGTACCTGGCCCATGTCCATTTCTTCTTGATTACAACTATGATATTCTTTACACCAGGTGTATTCTCCGGCCCACTCAGCTCTCTTCTTGTCTCAATCGCCAATCATTTTCTTTTCCATCAGTGGCTGCGCCGTCTTGAATTTCAGCTTAACTCTCTTCGTAAGCCTCTCTATTTTTGCTTCGTTGGTAAGTACCAGCAAGATGCAGCTAATATATACCTTCCTCTTGAGGATTAGTGGTACATTACCATTCATGATTTGAGAATGCTTGATGAATGTGATCCACCTCATTCTTACCCTTCTAGTTACTTCTGTCGCATGGTTTGGCACCGTGGTTACTACCTGTCCTATAGAAGGCATATTTGTTTACAACTTCCAGCGTATTTACTCTTACCACAAAGCGCTGTTTTCTGTCGAGAACACTGCACATTTCTTTTGTTTTATGCATACTAGTGTACAGACATACTCTTCGGCTTTCCATGTCCAGTTCAGTAAGCATGAGCTGTAATTTGTTCTCTGAGCGCAACGTTTCATGAAAGAAACGTCATCAGGTAATCCCAAGTTACTGAGATACTCTTCATTTACTCTTATCCCTAACTCTTCTCAATCTACGGTCCCAAAAAACTCCTGTAAACATGCGGTAAAATAGCATTGGAGACATCGTGTCTCCCTGCCTTACACCCTTCATTATTGAGATTGTGTCGCTTGCTCTATGGAGAACACTGGTGACTGTGGATCCACTGTAGAATTATTTCAGTATGTTTATGTAGGACTATTCGATGCTCTTACCACCACCTACCGAGCCTCACTGCTGAAAGGCCCCGCACGACATACGGTGCCACTGTCTGCAAGCATCACTAATCGTTTACTGAGGCGTACGCACCTGCATAAAAGCCGCTGCTTCCTCCTTGGAGGTTGAGCCGGCTGCGAGTTTTACTTAAAAATCCCAGGAATGCGGGTAAAATTGAGCTGAATGACACATGCCTTAAAACAACAGAGCATATATACAGAAACAAAACTACAGTAACCACGTGCACATTTACACGGTGCACATTTACACAATCAGTTGCCCAGAAAGTCAGTGTCATGGTCAAAAAGGGCTGCCACCTCAGCTTTTTTCGCAGCAACATCATCAATGCCAGCAAGTTCAAGAACAACACAGATTCCAAGGGCTATACGAACAAGGACAACGACGAATACAAACATCAGCGGATGATCACTCAAGGGTTAAACGAAGGCGTCTACAAGCTAGTTATGTGAAGCGACGACAAATTCAATATGTCTCGCTTAAGACAAAGACGTCTTCTGATTCAAGATGTTTTCGCAAAAAGGAACATCGCACAAGTTTTCTCCAGGAGAAATCAAGACCCAGTCTACAATCAAAGCTGTTGAGACAACAGGACACAAAACGACGAAGAAGGCGCAAGAGCACACCCTGTATTCCGGAAGGACGCAGAAATCAGCTCATCAGTCTTGGACAACAAACACGAAGACTGGTGGCGCTGCATGTGTACCAATCAAGACAAAGAACACAACGCCTACGCAAATCATGCTGCTGGTGCTCCAAAGCCTTCACATCACGTTCATTCTTTGCAAGTATGCAAGCACTTTCGTCATCTGCAGTTTCCACGTTCAGGGTGTACTTGTGTTTTCCAGTACGCAACAGTCAACCTCGTCCACCAGAATTCCAGCGCTTACCGGACTGCTGCACTCTCCTGTGAAGCTAAAGTGTGTTAACGGAAACTTTCTGGGACATGGAACGATCTTCCCTTTTCTGACTGTGTTCACTTCTAAGCCATGCATGTTGAATTTTCGTTTCTGTTCGTCTGACGCGACTTCTTTCGGGGGGAGGGGGAATCCTGTGACGTAAGAAGGCAGGGATGGTTAGGAGAAGTAGAGAAGGAAGAAGTGAGAACAGAATAAACATGGAGTATGAGCCAGGCCACGTCACCCATTCATCATAGCGTCACGTATGTATATATATACCTGAATAAATGACCTGCTCTCGGCTGGTCATTTAGTCACCTACCTTTCTTTCTTCTTATTTACATTTCATTTGTTTTAATAACTTCCCCTATACATTTCTTGGGGGTTATTGTCTGTTAGATTTCATTACTATTGTGTCAAAACACAGAAAAACGAGCCCTTAGGTATACATTTCTTTCCCATATATATATATATATATATATATATATATATATATATATATATATATATATATATATATATATATATATATATATAGTGCCACAGGCACGGAACGAGTTTCAACCATGGCAATGTGCGAGTATGTGCCATTTTGTGCAACAGAAGAAGACTGGTTGTTGTGCTCGTGGTCTGACGTTCGGTTCGGATCGATGTCCAGTGCTACTGCTCCTGTGAATAGACGTTGTGGTCATTCCGTAATCACGTGACATTTTCTGGTGGAGGTGCTGGGTAGTATTGTATGCACTGCAATCAGCAACAAGATCCCAACACTAGACGCTACTTGGAAAATCAGCTAACCTACGGCGTAGCAGGTGACAACTAGGCCTACCACCCGAATTTGAACCACTTCCACAACTCGACAGAACTATGGCTAGTGTGGGAATGCAAACCCAAGAGACATCGGTGCTGTCTCCTCCATGGTTCTTCAACGCTCCGCGAACCCCGAAGCCGTTCCATGGTGACCTTTACGAGGACGTCAATGACTGGCTTGACGACTACAATCGTTGCGCCAGCGTCAAAGAGTGAAACGAGCACCGAAAGCTTCGGTATGTCTACTTTTACCTCGAGGACTCTGCGCGCACTTGGTTCGAAAACCATGAAGCTGTTATGACAACCTGGTCAGAGTTTTGCAACCAGTTGCGGAATACTTTCCGAAGCTCTGACCGAGTGGAGCAAGCGGAACGGCTCCTGAATTCCCGAAATCAGCGTCTGAATTAGAGTGTTGCTATGTTCGTTGAGAGCATGTCACGGCTGTTCAGGCGAGCTGACTCCTCAACGACGGAAGAGAAGAAGGCGTGCCTTCTGATGTGGGGAGGGAAAGAGCAGATGTTCGCTGGATTAGTGCGCATCCCTCCCTGCACTGTAGCGGATTTCCTCCGCAAAGCCACGACGATGGAGAGAATGCTAAGGCACCGTTCGTATCAGTATGAGCGTCCTGGCAGTCTTTCGTCAGTGTCATCAGCCCTGCGAACACCTGACGTCCCGACTGAAAGAGACCTGATGGAGCTCGTGCGCAGTATTGTGCGCGAGGAGCTTCAAAATCTGCACGGGGTATCTTCTCAGCCCCCTGTTGCTGCTGTAACGGATGTCGTCCGCGAAGAGGTCCGGCAGATGGTGCAACCCATGATGGCTCTGCGTCCAGCCGAGGTACAACCGATGACGGCCTCACGCCCAGTGGGAGATCCGCTATTAACGTACGCGGAAGCATTACGTACTCCTGCATCGGCTGTTGGCTATCCGTCCCGCCCGTCCCTCCTGAAGACGGCACCGTCATTCCACTGAGGACCACCGCAGTCTCGCAACCGATCACAGGTACGAAAGGTAACGACACCTAGGGGTTTGGACCCGACCTCCGGACCGTAGGAGGTCACCTATTGACACCGCTAGGAATATGCACGGCCCGGCTCCGAATTCGTGAGTCGACATACATTGCTTCCTTCGTCGTATTGCGCGAATGCTCTCAAAACCTTATTTTCGGAATAAATTTCGTCCGCGAGCATGGAGCCGTTAATAACCTTCGTGACCTGCTCATAACATTCTCTGACGACCGTACAGCCAGACAAAAAGATGCAGCTTCGCAGACCATAACACTTCAAATTGCTGACGACACCATCGCACTTCCGCCGTGAGCCACTATGTTGGTAACTGTGGAGAGTGACTGTGACAACAAGAATAGTGGCATCGCCGAAATTAACTTCTTGGTGTTTTTGGCTCAACAGATTTGTGCCACGCGCGCTATCGTCCAACTGAAACATCGGAGGACTCAGCTTCTGATCACGAATTTCAGCGGCCAGTACACACACTTGGCAAAGCGAACAGCGATCGCGAACTTTGAAGTCATTGATGACGAAGAATGTTCCACTATCGCTCCGATTGCCACTGCCACCGATTGTGACACTTCATTAGCCAGTACAGTTGACGTGAATTGCCAGCTATCCTCTGCGCAGCAGCAGCAGATACGCATGATTTTACGTGCGTATAGTGACTGCTTTGCGTCCACCTCGAAAATCAAGCAGACCCCAACCGTGAAGCACCACATTATAACGCAGCCTACTGAACTGCCTGTGTGACAGCACGCCTGCCACGTGTCGCAAAAAGGAGAAGAGACAATACGTTTTCAGGTGAAACAGATGCTCGACGACGACGTCATCCAACCCTCGAGCAGTCCACGGGCGTCACCCGACGTACTTGTTAAAAAGAAAGACGGCACTTTTCGATTTTGCGTCGAATACCGGAAGCTCAACGAAGTGACGAAGAAAGACGTCTACTCTCTTCCACGCATAGATGACTCACTGAATAGACTTCGACATGTCCAATATTTTTCTTCAATGTATTTATGCAGCGGCTACTGGCAGATCGAGGTTGCTGCACGCGGCAGGAAAAAACAGCGTTCATAACTCCCGATGACCTATATGAATTCAAAGTGCTACCATTTGGATCGTGCTCTGCAGCAGCAGCGTTCCAAAAGATGATGGACACCATCTTGTCCAGTTTGAAGTGATAATTCGGCCTCGTCTATTTAGAAGACGTCGTTGTTTTTTTCCGCTACATTTGAGCAACATTTACAATGAATTCAGTCCGTCTTCGTCGCTATTCGATCTGCAGGCCTATGGCTAAAACCAGACAAGTGTCATTTCGGCTACGAGGAACTAAAGTTCCTCAGCCACCTTGTCACTCACTATCGCATTCGACCAGACTTTGAAAAGACCATGGCCGTTGCTGCACTTCCTCCACCTTCGAACAAATGGGATTTGCACCAATTTTTGGGTCTCTGCGCCTACTTCAGGCGCTTTGTGCAGAGATTTGCTAACATTTCTGAACCCCTTACCCGCTTAACGTAGGAGGATACACCTTTTGTATGGGGTACAGAGCAGAGAGCCACTTTTACCAAGCTTCAACAGCACCTTCAGAGTGAACCCCTACTAGGGCACTTGATGAGGATCCCACCACTGAACTTCACACTGGCGCAAGCAACATCGGTCTTAGTACAGTGCTCGTTCATTGGCAAAACAGCGCCGAGCGTCCCATCGCTTATGCCAGTCGCATTCTGTCATCTGCGGAAACTTATTACTCGACCACGGAGAAGGAAGGCCTCTCTGTTATTTGGGCGATATCAAAGTTTTGACCGTATCTGTATGGCCGTCCATTCAGAGTCGTTATGGACCAGCATGCCCTCTGTTGGCTGGCCAATCTCAAGAACCCTTCAGGGTGCCTCGCAAGGTGGTGCTTGTGCCTTCAAGACTTTGACAATCGTCTACAAGTTGGGCCGCAGGCACACTAATGCTGATTGCCTTTCGCGCGCTCCCCTCGCAACGACATCGAGCGATGATGATACCGATGGCTATTTTGCAATTTTCTATGTGCAGTCAGTGAATCTGACTTGGCCCAACAACAGTGAAATGATTCAGAACTCCGAAGACTAATCAAATATTTTTAAGGTCACAGCTCGAGTCCACCATCAGCATGCGCATTTGCTGGGTCATTATGTCTCCACAACGACATCCTCTACAAAAACAACTTCGAAACTTATGCGACTCAATACCTCCTCGTCGTTCCACCAGGGCTACCTGCTGACATTTTATTTGCCTGTCATGACGAGCCTTCCTCCGGCCACCTAGGATTCGCACGTACCCTTGCCTGGATTCGGACTCACTACTATTGGCCAAAGCTCACCCAGGATGTCAAGCTTAACGTTAAAACGTGTAATCATTGCCAGCGCCGTAAAGCCCCACCTGTGCGCCCTGCTAGTTTATTGTAGCCTGTTGAACCACCGTCACAACCGTTTGAACGAATCGGCATGGACCTGCTTGGGCCCTTATCGAAGTCACATAATGGCAACCGCTGGATCGCAGTCGCTACTTACTATTTACCAAGGTACTGCGAAACGAAAGTGCTACAACGAGGCACCGTCAACGAGATTGCGTATTTTTTCACGAACAGCATCGTTATCCGCCATGGTGCGCCAACAGTTCTTATCACTGACCGTGGAACAGCCTTTACAGCCCAATTGAGGCAAGTCGTCATGAGACTTAGTGGAACAGCTCATCGCAAAACGACCACGTACCATCCACAAACCAATGGCCTGACGGAGAGATTAAACAAGACGCTCGCTGACATCCTGTCCATGTACGTCGACGACGATCGCAAAAACGCTTACAACGCTGCGGTTCATTAAACTACAGGTTTCACTCCTTTCTGGCTGCTTCATGGCTGAGGAGCAGTTACGATGCTGAGTGTCATGCTCCTGCATGATATGACCGATTTTCCTACTGATGCGAACAATTTTATCCGGCTCGTCGGCGCGGCCCGCCAGCTTGCACTCGAGCGTATCCCAAAACAACAACGCATCGACTCGCAGAGGTACAACTCCCGTCATCGCCATGGTATTTACCAACCCGGTGATCTGGTGTGGCTGTGGATCTCCGTTCGCCAAAGGGGCCGCTAGGAAAAGTTACTTCACCGCTACTTCGGTCCTTATAGAGTACTACGGTGCCTCACAGATGCGAACTACGAAGTCCTGCTTGAAGAGACAGATCGGCGATCTTGATATTCCCAGCAGGCGGACATTGTTCTTGTCTCACGGATGAAGCCACACTACTCATGAGCCACCCGACACTGCTTCCTCATGCGTGCTTGAGCGTCTACGCGAGTACTTTAGGTTTTAATCGGCGTTGAGCATCTAGGCGGTATTTTTTTAAAGGGGGGTATTGTGACAGGCATGGAACGAGATTGAGCCATACCAATGCGAGTATGTGCCATTTTGCGAAAAAGAAAAAGACTGGTTGTTGGTTGTTGTGCTCGCGGTCTGACGTTCTGTTCGGCACGACGTCCACTGGTGCTGCTCCTGTGAACAGACGTTGTGGTCTTTCCATAGTAATCACATGGCAATATATATATATATACATATATATATATAATGAAACTCTGAGAAGATGTCCGTTATATATATATATATATATATATATAGATATATATATATATATATATATTGCCACTGGCCCAAGTGCGTTTTTTTTATTTCTCTTTTTTTCTCTTTTTCTTTTGTTTCTTTTTCTTTTAACGCACGTGCTATGCGTAGTAAGCACACCTGGCCGTTCGGCTGCTTATCAGTGCATGATGGCTAGTGGGCCAATGTTATATGTAGATTTTTCTTTTTCTTTCGCTTTCTTTTTTCTTTTCTTCTTCTTTTCGTTTTCTTTTTCTCTCGCTCTCTCTCGGCTGGAAGTTGGCATAAAGACGAGTCGGAGCCTACTAAACTTCGTCTGATGAAGATTGGTCTCCAATCGGAACATCACCAATAAACAGTTTTTAGAGGCGTATACTTATTTTTCCTTAATTCTACGGCAACCGAAGCGAGACTCTCTATATTCTTATATATATATATATATATATATATATATATATATATATATATATATATATATATATATATATATATATGTGTGTGTGTGTGTGTGTGTGTGTGTGTGTGTGTGTGTGTGTGTGTGTGTGTGTGTGTGTGTGTGTGTGTGTGTGTAAAACTTAGGCTAGGCCTCGCACGCACTTTTTACGGACACCTGCTCAGAGTTTGCTTTTTACTCAGTCCATAAATTTGTGCAGAGCTTTCAAAATTAGTGTCACTCTGTTCCTTTAACCTGCTTTTTATTGAGGTCATGCAATAACCCGTGTAGTAGGTACCGGATGGCAGCGATCTCCCCAAGTTTTACGCTGATTCCTTTGTCCTGAATTTAGTGCTTTGTTACAGATGCTCGAAATCATTTTCTCGCACATCGAGGTGGTTACAGGTTTAGGATATGCACATTTCAGAACTTAGGTGACCTGCACGGCAAATGTGTAATCGTTCAGGTGCTCACAAGATTTTTTCATCACATTCTCAACATACAAAGTTACTCTCGCGCCCGTGACTATTTTGGATCGTTCTCATTTCAGGCGAAAGTCCCTTCTTTCACATGCTTTCGCATTCCAAGAACGTGCAGTACCGAGAATGTTAGGTATAAACTTGAGTGTAGTCTATCCTTATCCGTCAGTTTTATCGTGAAAGCGGAAAAGCAGTAATACCCTAATCGAAAGAACCTTACGTATATAAGCGACACTTGCGCTATGTGTAAGGCAGGCAGAAAGGCGAAGCAAGCAAGAAAAGTAAAGGCCACGCAGATACCAGAACAATGTATCTCAGCAAAAGCCCACAGATTACGCTTACGCGTGAGTCAGCGCTCGTTAGAGCTTCACCAGTGCACAGTGCATTGGCCTCCCGTTAGCTCGAAAAGGTCGCTTTCATTATTTCAAAGTATGACGCACACTTAAAAGTCTTTCACACCTTCACGTGGGAAATTTTGAAAACCCTTCACTATGGCGTCTCTCCCAATCATATTGTGGTTTTGGGGCGTCGAATCACACTTACAAATGAATATGAGCTGTCACATACGTACTGCAGTGACACATACCTCGGAAGCCTACAATGAACCCTAGCATATAGAACCTCGGTCGCTGGTGCTGTTACTGAATGATGTTTGTTTAACGAGACCCTCGAGTGATTTCCTGCTGAGCATCCCTCAAAAAAAGAGCCGCGAGGATGTCTAATTTGAACTCTTTCCGAAAATCAACGACTGAAACTCTCGATATTTTTGTCAATCATTGTGAGAACGCCGGCATGCAAGCGAGAAGTATTTCAGTTTTAAATGTGAAGCATTTCTTAGCGAACTTCGGTGACTTCGAGCGTATCTATTTATCTATCTATCTATCTATCTATCTATCTATCTATCTATCTATCTATCTATCTATCTATCTATCTATCTATCTATCTATCTATCTATCTATCTATCTATCTATCTATCTATCTATCTATCTATCTAGCCACCAACGACCTTTAGCTCTCCAGGTCGTTTTGATAATGGTATCAATACCAACCTTGGTATGGCTCAATATGACTGTACAAAGAACATATTTGACTTGTCATAAATGAAAATCAAGACACGTATATTATGAATGGCATAATATACATTTCCTGGTCCTGCAGCTCTTGCGGTGGTTTCGTTCACATGGCATGTTACAAAACTGGTATGGTATGACATGCTTGCATTGCGAACACAAGGGACAGACCCAAACGTGAAAATCATGACATGCATTCATGTAACGACATGACTACATGCCACGCTCATGATGCACTCGTGGCGGTTTCGCTATCGTCACAAATACCCAATTTGGTATTACAGTACGTGAATAAATGACGAAGGTATGTGACTGGTGCAAACATGATAATCATGAGATGCGCGTCATGTAACACATCACTACATGCCACGCTCATGATGCGCCGGTGGCCGTTTCGCTAGCTTCACATGTACCAAACTCGGTATAACACGACTTGAACTAACTACATAGGTAAATGACACATCCAAACATGATACTCACAACATGCGTGTGATGTAACAACATGACTATTTACCACACTGATGATGCGCTCGCGGCTGTTTCGCTAGCTTCACATATGCCAAATTGGGTATTACGTGACGCCAATGGATGGCGAAGGTATGTGACTAGTGCAAACAAAATAATTATGAGATGCGTGTCATGTGAGAAATTGACTACATGCCGCAGTCAAGGCGTCAATACATTTCGACGTGACGCAGTGCGCGTGCTAGCCGGCGTTCATTTTGTCGCGTCACGCCGGCATTGCCACGCCAGGCGCCTGTCCTGCCATATTAATTGCAAGCACGCACTGCGCTGCGTTTCTGTGACGCATGCGCGCTTCAGCACATCGGGGGTCCCTCCGTCACGCAAAGAGGGAGACTGCAGTGTTTTCTGGGTAACGCATCGTCGCGAAATGCAGCATGTTGCATTTAGCACCGGTTGCCATAGAGACACGCGGACGGACGCTGGTCGCACCTGGCAGTCAGATTATTGCATGCTCGCGTTTCGCCAACGTTGCGTCGCTATGCCCAGCGTGCGCACGCGTCAACGCTACATTGAGGTATATTGGGTCCTTCATGATGCGCTTGCGGCCGTGTTGTTAGCTTCAAATATACCAAGTTTGGTGTTACAAGATGTCAATGAATGACGAAATATGTGACTGGTGAAAACATGATAATCCTGACAAGCGTGTCATGTAAGAACATGACAACATACCAGGCTCATAGCGTGCTCGCGGATGTTTCGCTAGCTCCACTGTTACAAGCTGCCACTGTAGCGTCGCCAGCGCGAAGTCGGCGACGGGAATGACAGCAGGTCGGTTCGTTTCGTACGCAAGCAGATACAGTGAAGAGATCAGAGACGTGAGAAAACAAAACAACTTTACTCTAGTGATATTGCAGCACACGGGATCTAATACAACACTTCTATACAACTAATAAAATACATCGACACTTGATACAAGTAAAGAAATATATAACAGAAACAATAAATCAGCTAACGAGAGAGAACTATTACAAACTACACAAACTAACAAGAATAGAACGACGGAGGAGAAAGTTCGAAGATATAAACAGGTGAAGGCATACGTGTGATGACCGGCAGCGTTGTGTCCCCGACGATCGGATGCGAGAAGTCGAAGAGAGTTCTGGCACGACTGCGATGTCGGCGGTGTTGCAACGCTGGTGACTCCGGGAGGCTAGTGCTTGCAGGTGACTTCGAGCAGGTTGAGCTAACTCGAAGCGAAGTCCCGATGTCTACGTTGCAGACGTTAATATCGCGTCACAGCTAGACGAACGGCTAAGTTTAGGTGGCCAGCCGATACAGAGCCACACTAAAAACTTCTAGAAGAGATGCTTGTTGATCTGTTTTTACACCATCTTGGTCAGCGACTAGTCTGCCTAGCAGGGCAAAATCCTGCGCTTAAATCGCCCTCGTGTCTCCTCGCTCTCTTCCTTGGGGACAAGAGACCTCTACCTGGGTCCAATCATGCGCGTTTAATTGAGGGGAAACTCCGCCCCAAAAATATTTTGACCCTACCCCTTTTTAATAGGAGAGGGCCTGCAACTAGCGAGAGTGACAACCTGTCGGGTTGTTGTCATACGGCTTGGCCACCAGAGCGTTTCCCACGCTTTTCTCCGTGGGAACGGTCAACCACTTAGCTCTCAGCCGGGCGTCTTGTAGTCTAATCCTTGTACGGGGTATACCGCGGCCTTCTACGACCTTGCAGACGCCGCCACAGTTACAAAAGGATTAACCGTCGGCGGCGATGTTCTAAGGAGAGCACCCCATTTTGCACTTATCGGTTCCCTTTCATGTGCCGCCGTTTCTCACGGTCAGTCGGGGAGTACGGCGCCCGTTATTTGCCGTGACGCGGTGTCGCCGAAAATAGCCGTCCGTGACATCCACATATACTAAACTTGGTATCACGTGACGTGAATAGATGACGAAGGTAAACGACATATCCAAACATTGTAATCATGACACGGAAGTCACGCAAGGCATCATTTGCCTCCCCATTATAACGTTGTACTGATTTTATACTGTACATATCAACATTTCTCAGTCGTACTTCGCATATCATCTGTACGTGGGATCCTGCAAATTTTTTCTATGTTTCACATTTCTAAAAGAAAGGCACTAGGAATTCGTTAGTACAGCTATGCTACCAAAATGGCCAAGTATGGTTTTCGCATTGAAGTAAAGTCAAGTTTGAGTAGACGAAACTAAGAAGTTCAGAAGCTTTCAGGGCTAAAACCCATTATTGCTCGATACGAAGTCTGCAATGAACACAGTCGAAGGTGTGATGTAAGCAACGTAGTCCACCCCTCCCCCTCTCCATACGATAAAAATTTCTGCCTATGCCCCTGGTGTGGTGTGTGATGTCTACCGTCTGTATTCATCTGAAAAAGAACTCCTGTGTGTATAGAAAAAATAAAACAAAAAATCTATACAACGTATTACACTCAGTTTGGCGACATTTACAGGAAATTAGGGCAGACTTGCACTAAGTCTGAGTTGATTTCCTACCCCGCGACTAGCTTCAACACTCGCTGAGGAGGAAAGGTGTTCGAGGTTCGAGATGGTCGGCCTTCGATGACTCGAGCCTCAGTGACAGCGCCAAAGACGAGCCGGCAGTCCAGTGAAGAGACGCTTTATCGGAGTGCTCAGGCGCCTGGTTGGGTGAAAGCCCGAACCTCCACTCCCCTTTCATATGCACACACCATCTTTTGAACCCTCGGTCAAACTGAGGGTGTCCAAACAAGTCATTTCCGTATTGGGGCTCACATAACTGTCACCAATCGCATGAACACTTTCATGATGGACACGGCATTGGAAAATAGGGAAGACAGGCTCAAGTTTGCTCAGCGCCGTGCGCCAACCTAGCGGAAGGAGGACGAAGCTGCAATCGCTCGGACGGGCCCCACTTGCTTGTTTTTCCTATTGCACGCCCGGAAAACGTGTTTCTTGGGGCTTTTATCTCGCACTCTGAATGCCATGCGCACGAGTCACTCCATCATCGTAGAAAACAGGCACACACTCCTGCAGCGTTCTGAGCTGCTATAATAGTACCGCGTTCCTTTTCTCGAATTTTGTTATCGCCCAGTTACACTACGCAATTCTAAGCGCAAACCGCGCCTGCAGTGTTCGAGAAGCTTCAGGACAGTAGTTGATCATTTTGTTAAGATCACGCCTACTCCGCAAACATTGCAGCTTATAGTGGAACCTACGTCACCGCTAGTGATAACACTAGAACATTCAATGGCAAGTGTAGAAATGCCAACGTGCTCCGCCGTTTGTCAGTTGATCGACGGCCGACGCTCTTTTAGCCGCTATCAGTGTCATTGTCCTACTGTTATCTGATTTTCATTTGCGTGGCCACAAATAAACAGTTTCATTTTGAACCTGAAGTCTGCTCCTTTCGTCAACGTCACCACGCCGTGACAGTAGTATACAAATGTCTCAGTGATCAAAAACTACCCGTGGAGTTCTGCTGTTTCCAATGCAAGCAGTGCGACAAGAAAAAGCATCAAGAGTGTGTTATGGCACTTTGTCGATACTTCCTCGGCCTCGTCACTTTGAGTAATCTTTTGTCGTACTCAGTATTACCAACTATTAACGGCGGAAAACGAGATAGCCGGGCTCATTAGAAAAGGAAGTGGGCTTGTAAACTGAAGCTACAGCAAATATAAAGACAACTTTACATTTTGAGATCGGGCACCGGCTTTCCGAGAGAAGCATTTGTAATGCGAAAAATACTGAACTTGCTAGCTTAACACCACTGTTAAAATGCCGTACCGTGAGTCCTTCAAGGTTTTTATTCAGCTGATGGCTGTAGAGTCCTCTACCGATAAGTCAGCAGACTGAGGTGTTGCAATGCTAGGATCAAAGTTGTGAGTTCAACTCCCCCATACGCCAGCTAGCTGCATTTCCATTGAAACGTGACGTAGTAACATTGCGTTTAATTTTAGATGCAAGAGCCCCGCCGCGGTGGTCTAGTTAGTGGCTAAGGTACTCGGCTGTTGACCCACAGGTTGCGGGATCAAATCCCGACTGCGGCGGCTGCATTTTTGATGGAGGCAGAAATGTATGCCCGTGTGCTCAAATTTGGGTGCACGTTAAAGAACCACAGGTAGTCGAAATTTCCGGAGCCCTCCACTACGGCATCTCTCATAATCATATCATGGTTGTGGGACGTTAAACCCCACATATCAATCAGATGTAGGTAAAGAATGACAGACGAAACGTCTTGGTATCGTATATTTGTAGCGTATGGTGCACTGTAAGCAAAACCTATGCGAGTTTGGGGATTTTCCGGCTCATAACCTCTGAAAACTCTCTCGCGTTTAAAATTACTACCTCATCATCATCATCATCATCATCAGCCTCACTACTTCCACTGCAGGACAAAGGCCTCTCCCATGTTCCGCCAGTTAACCCGGTCCTGTGCTTGCTGCTGCCAATTTATACCCGCAAACTTCTTAATATCATCTGCCGACCTAACCTTCTGTCTCCCCCTAACCCGCTTCCCTTCTCTGGGAATCCAGTTAGTTACCCTTAATGACCAGCGGTTATCCTGTGTACGCACTACATGCCCGGCCCATGTCCATTTCCTCTTCTTTATTTCAACCATGATATCCTTAACCCCCGTTTGTCCCCTAATCCACTCTGCTCTCTTCTTGTCTCTTAAGGTTACACCTACCATTTTTCTTTCCATTGCTCGCTGCGTCGTCCTCAATTTAAGCTGAACCCTCTTTGTAAGTATCCAGGTTTCTGCTCCATAGTTAACTACCGGCACGATACAGCTGTTATATATCTTCCTCTTGAGGGATAGTGGCAATCTACCTGTGATAATTTGAGAGTGCTTGCCGAATGTGCGCCACCCCATTCTTATTCTTCTAGTTACTTCAATCTAGTGGTTAGGCTCTGCGGTTATTACCTGCCCTAAGTAGACATAGTCTTTTACAACTTCAAGTGCACTATTACCTATATCGAAGCGCTGCTCCTTTCCGATGTTGTTGTACAATACTTTCGTTTTCTGCAGATTAATTTTAAGACGGACCTTTCTACTCTCCTTGTCTAACTCCGTAATCATGATTTGCAATTCGTCCCCTGAGTTACTCAGCAATGCAATGTCATCGGCGAAGCGCAAGTTACTAAGGTATTCTCCGTTAACTCTTATCCCTAACTGTTCCCATTCTAGGCTTCTGAAAACCTCCTGTAAGCACGCGGTAAATAGCATTGGCGTGATTGTGTCCCCCTGCCTTACATCCTTCTTGATTGGTATTCTGTTGCTTTCTTTATGAAGCACTATGGTGGCAGTTGATCCCCTGTAGATTTCTTCCAGAATGTTTATATATACTTCATCTACGCCCTGATTCCGCTGTGTCTGCATGACGGCTGATATTTCTACTGAATGAAACGCCTTCTCGTAATCTATGAAGGCTATGTATAGTGGTTGGTTATACTCTGAGCATTTCTCTATTACCTGATTGATAGTATGAATGTGGTTAATTCTTGAGTAGCCTGTTCTAAATCCTGCTTGTTCCTTTGGTTGATTGAATTCTAAAGTTTTCGTACTCTGTTAGCAATTACCTTTTTAAATAGCCTGTATTTGTATACTACAGAGAGCAAGCTGATCGGTCTATAATTCTTCAAGTCCTTGTCATCTCCTTTCTTATGTATTAAGATGATGTTAGCGTTCTTCCAAGACTCTGGTACCCTTCCCGTCAGGAGACAACTCGTAAACAGGGTGGCTAGTTTTTCTAACACAATCTGTCCTCCATCTTTCAGCAGGTCTGATGTTACCTGATCCTCACCAGCAGCTTTGCCTCTTTGCATGCTCTCCAAAGCTTTTCTGACTTCTTCTATCATTACTGGTGGGGTGTCATCTGGGTTACTGCTAGTTCTTATAGTATTAAGGTCGTGTTTGTCTCGGCTACTGTACAGATATCTGTAAAACTCCTCCGCTATTTTAACTGTCCTATCCATATTGGTAGTTATTTGGCTTCTTTGTCCCTTAGTGCATACATCTGACTTTTGCCTATCCCAAGTTTCCTCTTCACTGCTTTGACGCTTCCTCCGTTTTTCAGAGCATGTTCAATTCTCTCCGTGTTATACCTTCTTACATCGCATACCTTACACCTAATAATCGACTTCGACAGCTCAGCCAGTTCTATTTTGTCTGATGTACTTGAGACTTTCATGATTTGACGCTTCTTAATTAGGTTCTTCGTTTCATAGAAAAGCTTGCCAGTGTCCTGCCTCTAACTTCCACTGCACACTCCGTAATGATACTCGTCAGATTATCATTCATTGTATCTACGCTAAGGTTGGTTTCCTCACTAAGAGCCGAGTACCTCTTCTGCAGCGATACTCTGAATTCCTGTACTTTCCCTCTTAGTGCTAGCTCATCGATTGGCTTCTTGCGTATCAGTTTCTGTCGTTCCTTCTTCAAGTCTAGGCGAATTTGAGACTGTACCATTCTATGGTCACTGCATCGTACTTTGCAACCACTCCCACATCCTTCACGATTCCTGGGTGTGCAGCCATTATAAAGTCTATTTCGTTCTTATATTAGCCATTAGGGCTTTTCCATGTCTCCTTGCGGTTTTCTCGTTTTCGGTAGAAGGTATTCGAAATCCGCAAATTATTGCGTTCTGCGAATTCTACTAGTACCTCTCCTTTGGCGTTTCTAGTGCCGATGCCATAATCTCCTACTGCCTGGTCTCCAGCCTGCTTCTTCCCTACTTTTGCATTAAAGTCGCCCATCACTATAGTATACTGTGTTTTTACCTTACTGATTGCTAATTTCACGTCTTCATAGAAGCTTTCAACTGAAGCGTCATCATGACTGGATGTAGGCGCGTAAGCCTGTACTACCTTCATTTTGTATCTTTTATTCAGTTTAATTACAATACCTACCACCCTTTCTATAATGCTATAGTATTCCTCTATGTTGCCAGCTATGTTTCTGTGAATTAGGAATCCCACTCCCAGTTCTCTTCTGTCTGCCAAGACCCGACAGCAAAGGACGTGCCCATTCTGTAGCACAGTATAGGCTTCATCTATCCTCCTAACCTCACTGAGCCCTATTATATCCCATTTAACACCCTCTAGCTCCTCGAATAGTACAGCTAGACTTCCCTCACTAGATAAGGTTCTAGCGTTAAATGTTGGCAAGTTCAGGTTCCTATGGCAGCCTGTCCGGATCCAGAGATTCTTAGCACCCTCTGCTGCGTTGCAGATCTGACCGCCGCCGTGGTCAGTTGCTTCGCAGCTGCTGGGGACGGAGGGCCGTGAGTTATTTGACGTATGCGTGTGGGAGGTAGTGGCCACATACTGCTCCATGGTGGCTTATCCTTCTCTGGTGAGGGAGTGCGTTCCCGGCGGTGGTTACCGGTGAGGCCGTACCCCAGGCCTCTTAATGCAGTTCCATCAACACGCGGATTTTTTTTAATCCGGTTGGGAACTGCGCGGCACCGGGAACTGCGCGGCACCGGAAACAAAACACTGAACACTAAAAATCGTACTTCATGAAATAACAGTTTATATTCGTCTGCAAACAGTACCTTAATGCTTAAGATTCACACTGTCGTCAATGTATTTCCCCAAGACTACTGAAATGCGAAAGCCAGATATTTTCCTTGTCGACCGACAGTATTCACTGAAGCTATAGCAGACAGAGACCTAGAAAGAGAAGAGTATGTGCTCTTCCTTGGTCCCCGTCTTCTAATGACTATGGAAAATTACTACCTCGTGTAGGAGTAAAAGATGGCACATGACATAGTTTTACCACCACCTCTCAGGCAAGTAGTAAAAGGATGTCAAAATCCAGTTCTACCACGTAGGGAGCTTTCTATCACATGATTTTTAACCTGCGTTTCAGAGTTTATTACCACGTGACTGCAAGGTGCAGCTGTTTCGGCGGCTTTTGCCCCATACCCCCCTTGTGACGCTCTCAGTAAATACTGAAGGTACGCGAAGCCCACAAATGTTTTTTTTTTTTGCATCGCCATGCCTCTGGACTGACCTTGAGTCAACGCACTTTTACTGGAACTGAGCGCAGCATAAGCACAACAAGTGAGAACAGCATTTCTTGAACAAAATGAAAAAGAAAAAGATGGGGAAGGGGGCTCTCAAAAAAGAAAAAAAGAAAGAAAACCTGCTGTGGAAAGTTGTCCTGCATATTTTTGCAAATTGTTGGATTTTTCTCGGCGGTGGCCTTAGAGACAGACAGTGCAAGAAGCTCGGTATCTGTGTGTCTGGTTGGGCTGATGGATCTCACGTGTTTCCTACATCATCGAGCGACCGTTCTCTTCCGAGCGCCTCCGAACCTGCACCTCGCGGATATCTCGCTTCCGAGCCGAATCGCGAAGATCTGCCAGTGGTAACAAAATCAATCTGGTGTCATCGTCCGTGCTTGCCTACTGGAGAAGCAATAAGCAAAATTCTTCACTCTGTCGTCGGCACCGAGCCGCGGCCGACAGTGACCAGTGGGAGTGTGTCACCGGGGCAGGTGAAAGAAGCATCGCATATATTTTTTTTCCATAGTAGGCGATGTCTGCATGAGTAAAGTGCTGCCCGAATCGCCAACATCATGCAGCAACTGTTCTCAAACATCTAGCACGAAGCCGATAAGAGGCAGACGGAACCAACAAGTGGCTGCCGGTGAGCACGAAGAAAACCCGGACCTGCCCGGACGGTGGTCTTTCGTTGGAAGTATGCATACACCGCCCCGTCCCCGTAAGATAGCGGTCACGTGTTCATTTGTGTCTCAAATGACGATGAAATTCGCGCAGGATATGTTTTGTGATCACCAGCTGTGTTTCATCGGATAGCGGTGCTCCTCGAAAAGGCCTAGAACTGCCGTCGGTAAGCAACTTGTATGCTGGCGTGGGCCGCTCTTCTACGCCCGTTGTGATGAATACGTGCTGCTACTGTGTTTGTGCACCATCGCTCAATGAAGATCATTGAGCTACCATGGTTTGTGCGTACTTAGGTATATATTTATTGACTTGTGCATCAGCACTGCTAACACGCGTGCGGCCATGAGCCCGGTGTGCCATGTAATTATTGGATAATCAAAAAGGTGAGTGCGTGTAGATTTATAGTAAAAGGTCGGTGTGGCATTTAAGTGCCATGCAGCCCACCTTAAGCTTACGCTTGCACCTTGAAGCGTTGTTGTTAATCGATGCAAAAAAAGGGCTCTCCTACCGGTTCTACACGGCCGGTCAACAAGTCGTGCCTATATATGCCGGATTGTCGAAGTGTAGTCGAGAAACGCGTGCAGTCTGTTCTAGTGGTGTATGATTCTGCATTTGTTGTGTGTGCGTGTTCGTCTGTATGTGAATCTATGTGTCACCAATTTTGCCGTTCAATAAATTCAATCAATTCTGCTATTTATTACATTTGTCCACTCTGGGCGAATGCACCCATCAATTTTTAATTTTTTCGTTACCGGAAATAACTCCCAGAAATCACCTCAAAAACCTTGTGAAGGCAGTAAAAATTTACTCTCTCAATACTCGCTGAAAACCTCACTGGGGTAAATAATCACTACTCTCCCTACGTTCAAAAACTCAGTTAGCACGAGAGTAAATTTTTACCTCGGTAGTAGGTGGTAAAAAAACTCAGGAAAGGTAGTGCGCTAGGGGACAAATGATTTACCCAGTTTTTGAGCTTATTTCAGGTCATTTTCGTTTAGTGTGTAGAATGACGCTGAATGCAAACAGAAGTGGTGCTGGGCGTGTGTGCACGCTCTCTCTGATAAATGTCGTAGTCACGCCTCTCAGTTCAAATAGGTTTAGTTGCCCATTAAAAAAAACCTAAGGTGGCGGGAATTTAATTATTCTAGAGTCTCACATCGCGGCGTGTTTCTTCAATAAATAACGGATTTTGCATAAAAACTGTTAAATCTTCGCACGCGCACGAGCAGCGGATGATATACAGCAGCCTCTACGAAAACGAGATGAAAAAAAAATCAAGGCAGCAATGAAATTTTTGATGGTTTCGCGAAATCAGACGCTCTTGTCAGGGGGAAAACTCGGCGTAACTGAAAAGATGCTCGATCCTTGTGCGTATTGTAATTTATAACAAAGATAAAGTGAGCTGCAAAACAACCAAATCGACATTAAAATCAGCGACCCGCTGCGTGATCAGACGTGAATATTAATCTGAAATGAAACATGCACAACCGGAAATATGCGTTGTCAAAGTGGACATAATATACTTTTTTAGGCGCATCATTATGCTTTGAAAGCAGCTCTAAAAACTCTAAGGTGGCATTAAACTCACGATAAAACATTTTAGACATCTAATGAAAGCCTCAGCAAAAGTGAAACTCTTATGAAACTGAACACTTCGTATTGCAGTGGGGCCAGGGACTCAACAAAGCAGACGTAAGTTTAGTCTCTTCACACTGGCCTCCTCGCCTCGCCGCGGTGGTCGAGTGGCTGAGCTAGTCAGCAGTGGACCCGCAGGTCGCGGGATCAAATCCCAGCTGCATGGCTGCATTTACGATTGAGGCGGAAATGTTGTAGGCCCGTGTGCTCAGATTTCGGTGCACGTTAAAGAACCCCAGGTGGTCTGAATTTCCGGAGCCCTCCACTACGGCTTCTCTCATAATCATATTGTGGTTTTGAGAAGTTAAACCTCATATATCAATCAATCGAAACAATGGCCTCTTCATGCATTGGAATTTGAAGCCACACGACAAACTTGACATCGAAGCAGTCGAAATCCGAAGGATATACAAAAACACGCGCGAACTTGTGGTAGTGGTTTGCCGACAGCTCTAAAAAGACACGACTGCAACAGCAAATGCGCGTTTTACAGGTAACATACACATTTAAGTAATTTGTGTTAAATATAACTCGCATTGTAATGAAGGGTTACGGCAAAACTGTACGTCAGAAACGATGGAAAGCAAAGACAGATCCGCAAGGCACTCGAAAGCATTGATTTGGGCTATTTCGTCAGCTTTTGTAACATGACCACAGCTAGCGTGTGAAAGCAAATTGTCAGCAAAATTTTGTACAAATTACTCGGCCAATCGTCGTTTTGCGAGAGTATTATTTTACTTTTCTCTTACATTTACTTGACTTTCTATTATACAATAAAATATTTGTTGAGCATTGAAGCGTTTCTACTCGACGTGACTATCAATACGCCGTTTGTGTGGTTAGAAAACATTAAGGACCACACAAGATAGCTCCTTGCTAGGGGTGCTTGCTCACAATACGGCCTGCCATTTTTGAATTTTTATCTCGGCGCATTATATACAAACTCTAGAAATGAAGGCTACCTGATGTTGTCAGTCATTATTTCGGTGTTCTCAGGCATATGCAATACAGCACTGCACTAAAGCACAAAGTTGAAAAGTGCGGAAAGAAATTGAAACAACTAATAAGCGATCGAAAGAGAAAATTCAACTTTGATGAAGCCTCTGTACCGAGATGGCGGATGCACAAGAGAGCTCCACTGATACACAAGAAAACTCCTCATGAAAGGCACACTCCAGAGCACATGAACACACACGAAACAGCACTTGTGCGTGGAGCCCTGCTGCAGGATATCGCAGATTGTCATTTTAACTTGTATTTTGTGGACAAACTGGGGCCGCGTTCAAGCACTTTGGCTGTGATGCCGTCACCACAGCGCACTGAAAGCACCAAAAGAGCGCACACACAGCGGATAATTTTTAACTACTGCAATAAAGAGATGCCAAAGTTATCGCTACTGACGATCGTCACCTCACACCGGACATCGCCGTTCACTCTAAGCTCCAGCATACACGTACGCATTTTGCGGAAATGAACCTCACACTCAGACCACGTACACACAGTATACGCCGTTTGTAGCGATCGAACATGATTGACGTTTGCGCACGGTGAGCATGTGTGACACGCAGATATCTGGTGATATACTAGCACGAGTTTCAAAGCAAAGCGAACGGCGGCGCTTAACACACGAAATCGGTGGCCTCCGATCCTCGCGTAGCACGTTTCGTCGGCCATCGTTTCGATCGATGACCTCCGATCCTTGCGTAGCACGTTTCGTCGGCACGCCAGTGGAGCTGGAAGCTGCCCGTGCGCGCTCCACCAAGGAGCGTTGCGCAGCCAAGGTAGAGCAGCCGAGCAGGGGCCCCTCCCAAGCCTCTCTAGTTGGGATAGGAAAAGGGGATGAGAAAGAGACGGGATTAACTGGGCACGATGCTACGACGTGATATGCGTCGGCGAGGTTATGACAGGTGGGGCAGGTGCCATTGATTTCCGGCAAAAAGTGCCTGGCGACCGCCAGACTGATGAAGGTGTTCGTCTGCAAGCGGCGTAGCAGTCGTTCGTCCGCTTTCTTCAAACCGCATGCGGGGTCCGGGTAGAGGCGGCGCGAAGCCCGGTAATAAGCCAAAATTTCGCGAAAGCGCGTCAAGTTGGTGTTGCCAGATTCCGTCTCGGGACATGGAGGGGCAACGGCCCGGACAGGAGAAGTGCGGGCAGCGGCATTTTCCGCCTCATTGCCGGGCAGGCCCGAGTGGCCTGGGGTCCAGACTATACGAATGGGATGAGGGTTAAAGCACCAAGAGGCTGCCTGTAGTAGGCTAGCCACCAGTGGGGCAATGGAACCCTGAAGTTACTGAGAACAGGGTGATCGCGAGTCCGTCAGGATGGTGCGTGAGGCAGGGTGAGAGGCAGCTGAAGCTATGGCAACCGCTTTAGCGTGCGTTACTATAGCTGCTCAAAAGGAGAGGCCATCAACGTGTTTGCCCTCTGTAATCACGGCCGCCGTGAAGTCACCCGAGGGGGAGGGACCCGAGACGTCCACGTAGACAACATCAGGACGATCGGAGTGTCGCGTATGAAGGGCCGCGGCGCTTGCTAGTCTACGGCCAGGATGGAGGTCAAGGTTCATATTAAGGGGTAGAGGTTCCACCCATAGCTTTCGATTCCAGAGCTCTGGTACCGGCTGCAGAGGGTCTTGGTCAGATATCGGGTTAAAGCCAAGTCTCTGTAGAAGACGGTGACCTGAAGGCGTCTGCGACAGTCGATTAATTTGGTTAACGCGATGAGCTTCGCTCATCTCTGCAAAGGTGTTGTGCACCCCAGAGCCGCGAATCGGCTGTTGGAAGTTGCAATAGGTAGGTCCAGAGCGCGTTTGTATACTGAACGAAGAAGGACGTCCAGCTGGTGCTCGTGTCGATGACGCAGGCAAAGGTAATGCAAAGCGTACAGGACGCGACTGGTCACAAACGCGTGGGCCAATCGGAGGGACTGAGACCCGCGGAGGCCGCCGCGCTTGGTAAACACTCGCCGTATCATGCGGCTCACCTGTTCGCTGGTGCGTCTGAGGCCTGCTATTGTGCCCTTGGAATCCAAGGACGATGTGAGGTGAAGGCCAAGAACCCGAATGTTTTGCACTGACGGGACAGGCCCGGACGGAAGAAAAATTTGAGGCGGTGGTAGCGGAGAGACTGAAAAAAGAGCCTATTTAGCTGGAGAGCACTCCAGGCCGCATGAACAAGCGTAGGTGTCCACCAGAAGGGCAGCCTTTTGCAGACGTTCTTCGATTTGCAGTAAGGAGCCGGTGTTGGTCCAGATTGTGATATCGTCCGCATATAGTGCGTGTTGTATTCCCTCGACCTCGCTGAGAAGAGAGGGGAGGTTCATCATCGCCAGGTTAAAGAGCAGAGGAGACAGGACTGCCCCTTGAGGTGTACCCCGCGTGCCTAATAGGTACGGGCCGTGTTCGGTAGAATTGAGGCGAATGAAGGTGGTGCGATGTGATAGAAAGGCGCGAATGTAGTTGAAAGTCTTCTGCCCGCAGTTTGTGGTAGACAGGTTAGTGAGTATAGTGCTGTGTTTCACGTTGTCGAACGCCCCGCGGAGATCGAGAGCGAGCACGGCTTTATCGTTATGGCGCATAGTAGGCGGCTCTATGATATCGTGTTGAAGCTGGAGCAGGACGTCCTGCGCCGACAGATGCGGGTGAAAGCCAAACATCCTGTCGGCAAAGGTCCTCCTGGCCTCCAAGCAGGTGGAAAGACGTTCGCGAACCATGGTTTCCATGAGTTTGCCTACGCAAGACGTAAGTGAGATGGGTCTCAGTGCCTCAATACTAACGGACTTTGCTGATTTGGGTATGAATGTCACGACCGATGTGGTCCATTCCGTTGGAAGCGGAGAGCCGTCCCATATTAAATTTATAAGGTGGAGTAACGGGAGGTGTGCTTGGTCGGGAAGATTTGCCAGGAGTGATACTGTGATTCCGTCGCGTCCAGGGGCCGTGCCCCATCGCATTTTCGTGAGTGCAAATCGTAAATCAGAAAGCGTGTATGGGGCGTTGAGGTCGGTGTTAGGGGCACCGGAATACGTATATGCTGGGCCTGTGGGATCAATTGTGCGGCAGATGTAGCGGTCACAAAGTTCTCACACGAGTTGATCCGTAGTGTCCTGAAAGGCATGCAGAGCACGGCGGAGCTGGCGTTGCGTTTCTCCCCTGGTGGTGGAGGGATCGAGAAGGCTTCGAAAGAGCCGCCACGCGCTCTTAGAGCTCATCTGGTTTGCAGCCTTCGAACAGGTGTCTGCCCAGTTAGCATTGGAAAGCTGTGCAGAGTACGCGGCCGCCTCTGCAGTGAGCGCCTCAATGCGAGCGTGAAGTTTCCGATTAAGTTTGTTGCGTTTCCAGCACCCTACGAGCCTGTGGCGAACGTGCCAAAGATGTAGGAGGTGTGGATCGATTGCAGGAGTCAAATTAGAGGTTGCAAGAGTGCGAGTGTTCGCTTGTTTCATATGGAGGGCGTATGATGCCCACGCTGCATATTCGGTCGAGGAGAGGACGGCGGGGAATGGTTGCATTCTGAACTGAGTCCAATCGGTGAGACGGGCTTGGCCCCAGTGTTGGCGCATTTTCTGCCGTGATGTGAACGAAATGCGGAGTAAAAAGTGATCGCTGCCTAGGTTTTCGCCTAAATTTTTCCATGTAGCATCGCGGATGTGACGGGTGAGGGAGAGGTCGGGGCATGTGTCTTGCGTGACCGAGTTGCCGGAACGTGTGGGTTGTGCCGGATCGGTAAGAAGCGTGAGGCTCAGCGAGGAAAATGAGCTCATTGAGCTCTCTGCCTCGGGCCTTCTCGTAATGATAACCCCAGGGAGGGCTGGGGGCATTAAAGTCCCCGACAATCAATCACCAGTGGTTGTCGGGCTGCTATACGCCGCGCCCGATGGAAGAGATGCGCAAACGAAGCCCTCGAAAGGCGAGGGGGACAGTACACGTTTAAGATATCTATTGATGGTTGGTCCCTCCGCTGAGACAGCACTGATATCATGCAGTAGTCGTAAGGAAGATCCAGATCGAGGTCAATATGTATCGCCGTGTAAGCTTTGTGCACGTGGAGGCATGTGGTGGTGCCACCTACATAGGAGCAGTATACAGAAAGGGATGGAGCAGGGCCAGATTCTTGGAGCGCCAAGACGGTCGGCTGAGAGCCAAGTGAGCTGAAGAAAAGGTAAAGATGTGAACGCTTACGCCTGTTCCTGAAGCCTCCAGGGTTCCACTGTATGATCTCGAATTTAGACGCGATATTTGAACGGGATGTACGGTTGGTAGCCCTCGTGACTGTCTTAGGTTTTATATTTGGTCTTCCATGTCCCGCTCGGAATCCTAAGAGGCAGAGAGGGGCACGGAGGCCGGATTGTCAGACGGCGGGTTGGCGGTAGCCACATTACAAAGACGCCGTGAAGCTGCACCCTCACTGCTCACCGAGCAGGAGCGGGAACGCGATGCCTTGGGTTGAAACTGGGCGATTGCCCAGGCTTTAATAGCCTGAGTAACTTCTACTACTATGCGTTGGACAGAGAAGCTGGTGAGGAGCTGATTAATCGAAGCTTCGACGCGCGTAAGGCGTTCCTCTATGCGCGGGGCGCGCTCCTCGCTGAGGGGAGTATGAATAGCGGCAAGAGAACCTGAAGTGCCCCAGGAGCCTCAATAGCTTCTGGAGTAGATGCGGCACCGGTTCCGAGTGCTGGAGCACACATGGCTGCTTGAACCGGCGGTTTAATGGGAGTGGACTTAGCAAGAGGACTAAGCTTGGACGTACCTGGCGTAGCCGCCAGGACAGAGGAGGCAATACCGGGTGGCCTTGCAGTACACTGTTGTTGGGGTTGAAATCGCTTATTTAAGAGTTCGAGTTGTTTAGTTAAAAGAAAATTTTGCTTTTGAAGTGCCACAACTTGCTGGCAAAGGGCCGCAAGTTCGGGAGAAGGAAGATCAACAGAAGGGGGTGAGAGAGGCTTAGAAGCAGCATTCCCTGCCCAACTGCTCACCTGAGGTATCGCCGCTGGTGCTTCGAGCGGTGGGAATGCCTGAGTGTCGGCGTGGAGTGGTGGAGCCGACTGATGCAGGTTGGTGCTGCTGTCTGGTTGTGACGAATGTGAGGTGGTCCCTCGAGGAGATGTTGAGGGCTGCTTGCGTTTCCGATATTTTGCCGTGCAGCCACTGATCCCAGTCTCATGGGCGCCATGGCAGAGGAGGCACTTGTGGTGGCTGTCGTGGGCATTGAGCCGTGCAGGTGCGGGGGTTCCACATTTGTCCCACTGGGTTGGAGCGGGGGGAGTACATTGAGGTGGTCGATTACCGATGGTACCACACTTGGTGCAAACAGGGACCGTTTTCTTGTAGGCGCGGATATACGTCGCCAAGCAGTGGTAGAAGAGGAAGCGCGGTAACTTCGTGCCCTCGAAAGTCCCCACCACCGCCGCTAAATCTCCGAGTTTGTGGACCGCGAGGATAGTACCTCGAGGCCAATGCAGTTCTGACCTTATCTTCTCTGGGCTTTCAGCCAGGTTTATGTTGATGACGCCCTTGCATGTATCCCCTGGTGCCTTGGCGTGGCCTCGAACGGGCAGCTGCTGATCCCTCGCTTGCAGCTGGAAGTACCCGAGGAGTCGCTGGGCCATAGGCAAAATGGTGGTGCTACAGACCAAGATGTTTTCTTCCCAGATCGGCCACACTTGAATTTGCGTGGTAATCCGGTCGGCGAGGTAGCTGCGCATGGCGTCGCCCGCGCGATCAACTGGGATGAATGTGCGTAGCTCGCAGAGAACGCGAGGTTTCACTGCTACGAAGTAGTCGTCGCGAGAGGCGAGGAGTCTGACGCGGATGCCACTTGCGTTGCTTCGCTAGCTGCGAGGACGGAGCAGAGGTAGGCGCACCACCGGAGTGATGGCGAACCGGCGTTCCTTGCAAGGCTGGGGAATGGCGGCCAGCTGTGTCGTCTCGTTGTTGTTGAGACGCAGACTTCTATTTCGCTTGCTTGCGTTGCCACAGTCTCACCATGTCGTTGAGGTCTTCATCTTCTGATGGCATAGTGTTCACGGAGGATGAAACTTCCATGGACAGTACTTGGCTTGAGGTAGGATCATAGCCCGTAACCACGTTAGCAGCCGCCATCGCCGGGCTCAGAGCCTTTAGCGAGGCGGCGTTGTAGCCGGGAGTGAAGGATGTCCCTGAAGTTGTCATAACTGGGCCCACCTGGACTAAGGTGTTGTTTAGACGAAGCGGAGAACTTGGCGGTGGCGATAAACCCAAGTTTCAGGGGTACCAGGGTGGATGTCCGCAGAAATGTCAGAAAATCTATGGAGGCAATGTGGAGTGCGTCCGTCACCATTGACCGCTCGCAGCGCCCCCCACGTGTTCACTGTGTGCTTCCGCATTTCATTTAGCAGCAAATGGCCCAGTATATACTGTTATGAACGCGCTACGCGTTGCGCAGTGCTATCTGGTCCCCCATGCTGGCCGTCCTACAAGAGACACTAGATGTGTCCGTCGGGGACGCTGGGTGAATTCCGTGCTTTTAGTTCTTTCTTCGTTGTCAAGCCTTCACGGAGCAACACGTTCGCGCGCTGAAAGTGCGCCTTCCGCGGTGGGCTCTGCGCTGCTATGTCAACCGTTCGTTCACACGTGTGTTCCTGTATTTGTTTGTCCGAAGTGCCCAACGTCAAAAGCTCGAAATCAACTAAGCGCCCGTCACTCGCTTTTCCTTGTTTTACACTAACCCAATTTGCGAAAAAACTGAGAAGCGTGTTTCGCATGAATACAGCGGGATTCCTCTCCTTGAATTCGTGTCTGTCGACTGCTGGCGGTCGATCTGCCACCGAATTCATCCACCGCGTTGGTCTAGTGTTTATGGCGCTCAACTGCTGAATCGACGTTCGCGGGATCCTGTCCACGACGGCTGCATTTTAAATGGAGGTGGAAATGCATGAATCCCGTGTATTCAGATTTTGAGTGCACGTTATCGAACCTTTCGTGGTAATAATTAAATGCAAGCAGTTATTATTACCGCTGGCCAATATAGAACAGCGCTTGCGCAAAGGTGATTACAGGCGGTGCGGCGCCGAGCAGCCGTCGGGGTCACGAACTGTATCATTCACTTATATAGATGAAGTTGTAGCTGAGCTTGTATAGTTCGCCAGGATAGCTCTCTATGCTATACAAGCACAAAGTTCGACAGCTAGTTCACACGGGGGCAAATAATCGTATAATGCCTGTGCTAAGAAGCACATGGAAATAACGCGACAAGTAAAAAAAACACAATCAAACGAAATGCTAGCGGCCGCAGCTTTTTTGGGTCCTGCTTTTTCTGTGTTGCCATGTTTAGTGCACCAGTGTCTTCACACACACACACAGACAATGGTAGCCTTTGGCATGTGCAGTTTCATGTTTTAAAGTGCTATATTCTCCCTATGATAACAGCAAGACTTTCTGAAAACGATGCTGCTGACTATGAACGTGATCAGAGGCAGCCGGGCAATACCTGTAGCACCCTGCCCCTGGTTTCTGGAAATATGGCAATAATAGTATTGGTAATAATAATTAATATGGTAATATTATTATTATGATGGTAGTAATATGGAATAATATTGAGTGCTAATATTATGAATTATGGTACTAATATTAATAATAACAAGGGTCACATACATACGCCAAGAATTACGAGTGGGTACGTTGTTGACAAATGGAAATGTTCTGATGATTTTTTTATATTCTGCATTTATTGAGCAGTAAATAAAGTGCAGAAGTGGAAGTTTGAGGACCTTCAGAATGTCAAAAACCTGTCAATGACATCTGTTTGTTTGGTTCAAATAAATGAAGCCATGTTTAGTTGAATGGGCCGTCATTATGTATTTGGCCTGCATAAGCAGTAGTGCTGCATGCACAGCACATGCAGAGAGCATTATAGTATAAGTTGAAGGAGCAATGTCCAACGTGCAAACACCCATGAGATAGAGAACATCAATTCTTGGTGTGCAGTACGTTGCATATCATGAAACGTTCAGCGTTCAAAGCATAAAAAGCTTCAACTGTCCTGTGAAACATCAGCTTTTTCACAGTACTGGTGTTCCACACCTGCCTACAGTTCAGCAAAAGCTTTCATTAGTTCTTGCAAATTAAGTTACCTCCATTACTATGTGTACCTTAGGGCCTATGGAACAGCAGCATTTCTTTTATTATAACGAGAAAACAAAATAGTCCATTCAAGTACAGATAAGCGCAGTAAACAAAACCAGCTGTTTTCCCCCCTGAGGGACGACAAAAGTGTAGATATAAATGGAAAATCTGACAGGGGTACCTCGAAGAACTTCTTGTTAGGATAGGCGGCAGTAAAGTTTGACTTAGAGTAACGTTTTAGGCGCTTAAGCACCACCAAACCCGGGAAAAGAGCATCATGTTGCTTTTGCCCGCACCTGTCGCGTCGCTTACAGAATCGTCGTCATTTCAAGCTACCTTAACAGGGTTTTCGGAAGGAAATCTTTCATAGCCTAAAAGTGTCTGCATGTCTTGCAAAGAAAAAAACTATCTTTCACATAAAAATTACACAACAAAATATATGATCATTAGAGTTGTACCTTCATGTGTGTATTTTTTATACTTCCTCTGGATTGTGTTTTAACATTTACAATTTTACTTATGTAGAACTATTCATTGCTTAACGAAAATGATGTTAGAATTTTTTTTACTTCTAAGGATATGGTATTTATTTATTTTTGGTTCGCGGTGTTGGTTTCTTATCTGTATATGTGCACACCTTTTTAGTAACCACCCTTATGTAATCCCCTTTTTGGGCAATGAGGGTTCTCGAAAAATATTATAAATAAATAAATAACGAACCTCATTCTATTACATAACTACAGGATAAAAAGACAAACCGGCACTGCCCTCGTACATTACTTGATGGCTGCTAACTGCAGACTGAATACAGAAACAGACATCACTTGCAAATTATGCGTAACATCAGCGCCGATCAAGATTCTTCAACTTCAGTTCCAAGATAGTGCGGGTGCCATAAATTTGCCTGAACCATCATGCTTGTAAAATTAACAAGCACGAGAGTGACCTAAAAAGTCTTTGCAGAGGCTAAAAAAGAATGTTGTTTTGTAATTGCAGTTAAGCCTTGAACACTTATATTTGTTCACATATCTGAAAGGAAGTCCTTGCTGTGCAGGAACATTTAGGTAATTTCCTACTACTCTTTCTGCCACAGCACAGCTAAACCAAGCAGATGCTCTGTTAGGCATGTGCATGCACTAATGGCGAATTCCAGTGAGAGAATGGGAGCACTGAAAAACATGCTGAGAGTGCTCTCTTGAGAATCGGCGTGTTTCAGAGGTCTAGCAGGTGTACGAGTATTGTCATCCAATGGTAGGTAGAGCGAGGTCACTATGGCTGTGCCAAGAGCAGCGAGAAGCGCTGTTGTCTACTCTCTCTCTCTTGAAAAGTACAGTCCGAAAAGTACGAAAAAAGTCACATGACCTGTTACTGTCATATCTGGTCATACCATTACAACCCTCCTCCTCACTTGTTTGTATTTTTACGGCAAAGTTCACGATTCTATCGTAATTGTAGGCAGCAGAAACTACGCAAGATGGCGAGCAAGCGAGAGCGCCACACGTACTTAGCCCGAGCGCTTGGCACTGATCTCATGTAATTTACCGCAGAGGATGCCTGGGTGCATAAAAATTCTCACTCGTCCATGTCTTTTTGCCATCTCACACCTTCTCGCTGTATACTTAGCGCATTCCGATGCAAGATTGAGTAGCCCCGCTCACTCTGTGCCACACGTGCGCTGCTACGCTTTCTCCATTGTTAATAGAAATCATTATTAGTGTGACTTTCAATTGTTTTTTTTGTAAACTAGGTCACTTTTTGTAACCACATCCCAAACTACAATGCAGTGAAGCTTATCAATGAGCTAAGTTTGTTTACCGAATTCACAATGTATGAACATAAATTTCGGGTCGCCACTGGTAATTATACGGGGCTTTTTACCTAGGTGACCTCGACACCATGCGCCTAAAGGTAAAAACACTGCGAGAGCCACTTCCAAAAATAATTAATGAGGATCGACATAAAGCGCCTCCGAGAAAGCGACAGGTAGGTTCCATTATCTAGTATAGTGAGTATTTATAGTAGCACATATATGGCGTAACATTTAGTGTAATGGTACAGGTGACTTTTTGTATGGGATAAAATAAGCAAGTAACCTGATTGCCATCAGAATGATTATAGTAAAATTTATAAGAAGCCTCCCCTCTTACCAAGTGCCCTCTTTCTTGTTTTTGAAGATTTGAATTATGCATTTTAAAATAAATATGCTTTCCTATGGCGCAGTACCTTTCAGAAAGGAGTCAGATAGAAAAAGGCACACTTTTCTATTTCACTCTTTTCTGAATTGTTCTGTGCACTAAGAAAGTATACTTCTTTTAAAATGCAATAACGACCAACCCAAGTAGCTATTCTTGAAATATCCACAAATGACAGCAGTGACAGCTGTAATGAAAGCAAAACAACTGGTTTAATTTGTGTTTTATATGTATACATGCTACTAAAGGTAGAAAAGCTGCCACGAAATGTAATTTCTCCTGCTATAACATGTACTCCGGAATACTCTTGGCTGTTCTGTTTACTGCATGCATTTTTTGCAAAAATTGTGAAGATGCGTAAAGATGCATCACATTTCAGATCATTGCACTTGGAAAATGCGTTATGTGAGCACTCCACTGCAACCTGGAAAATGCGTTATATGAGCACTGCACTGCACTACACTGCACTTAAATTTTTGGTATGGTTTTTTATATAAACTGTGGTGGGAGTTGGTGCAATTCATACGAAACCTAGGGTACGGTGACAGGCACAGCTGTTGAGTAGCCATTGTTAAGTACTTTGTGCATGAAATTACCTCAGTATTCTACCGTCAAGTTGCAGGAACTGCACACTAACAGACAGCTCAAAAAGCATAAACAGGAGGCTGCCAACATCCTACAACAGAGCATAATTACTCGATCTGAAGGAGATGATGAGTGGAAGGTGTGTACTTGCTTTGATCAATATGTTTTTGCATTCTGCTACAAGTTACTCGGTGCAGTTTTACATTTATGTCCAAGAAACATGCATCAAATATTCACTTTTTACATAGATAAAACTAGTGTTATCAACCGAATGAAGAATTGAGTTGTATAGTGAGTGGGTAACACTTGTAAAAACGATTCTGTATTGCAGTATTCTCTTTAATTACTGGTTTTATTATTTATAATATTAGGAACCTAGTTCCTCAGGCCTGTTTTTCTTGTTGCTATCTTTTCTGAGTGTGCTTGCTGTGGAAACTATGCTACTCTGTTTCCCAAGTATGATGCAATTTGATTTGCACCCAGGGGCGGATCAAGCGACTCATTTCAGGGGGGGGGGGAGGGGGCAGTCTATTAAAGTAACACTGGAGGGAGGTCCTTACTTCTTTTCTTTAGCGGCATGAAAACCCCGTCAGCATAAACACCGTTAGTATGGGCTTACAGTGGTCCCACTAATTTGTTCTGAATAGTGATAGAAGGCATAATACAAGCACTAAAGAGAGGGGGAGTTGCTGGAAGGTTTTGGAAAGGATAATTGTGCCTACCCCCCTCTGAATCCGCCACTGTTGGCAACTTGGATTCGCTAAATATACGTCTAATGTAAGTCTAAAAAAGCTTTCGTTTGTTGGTTGTCATGGATAATAAATGAAAACTTTTTTGTGTCAATAAATAAAGCTTATGTTGCTTAAAGTTGATACTCGTAGCTGGACCACAAGTCTTATGAGGCACAAGTTGTAGTAGTACGTAAATTTTTGCGTATCAGGCTACTTAAATGTTTGTTGAGCTTCTTTATCTATCCTAACTAAGTGGCTTTATCACGTAGCATACAGGGTCATGAACATTTTATGTAGTTTGTTTTCCTCACACCTTGTCCTGTGATTCATTTCACTAAAAACTTTGTTGTTCTGTTTCCTCTCAGCTAAGCATTGAGTGATTTCACACAGGCTCCTACATGCACCTTTTTTGTCACCGTCATCGTTTTAATGAGCGCTGTAGGAACTTTAGCGTAGTCAAGGTATCTAAAAGAATAAGCACTAGATATTTGGCATACCTCGAGAGGAAACATGGCATACTTAATCTGCTTAACCAGATGATCGGCCACAGTGGGCTGTGGCATGCATAAAATTTTGTGCCCTTGCCATAGCAGGCTTTGAAAATAATAACTTTAGTAGATTCCAAGGTGAAAAGCGTGAGGACGATGGCAGAAAAGAAACACGCATACAATCAGGGTGGCCAGCTAGGAGCATGCCCTACAAAAACAACCTTTTTACCCCAGCATAGCGTGTTTTCAGTACGTTGGGCTCTCTGCTAAATATTTGTTCTAACCTGTGTCCAGGTGCCTTGTCTGTATGTGTTTGTCTCTTGTCCATTGCTGTCTTCACGCCTTTTGCCTAGGTTCATGTGAAACCAACAATGCTGTTTGTTCACCATAACTTTGGCAATTATTTCAGAAGTCATGTTGTGCTGCTGCTTTGGGAAGATAAGCTGGCGTGAAGACCACTTTAATAAAAGCACAGGAAATTGGAGAGAGAAACCGTGCAAAGTGGGCTACGTCTATGGTAAGACAGATGCTTGGGTTAGTTGGTGATTGGGAATCAACATATTTGCCCAGCGCAAGACTATGAGTAGTTACGACGTAACGACAGAAGAAGAGACAAAGACAGAAAGAGCACTGCAGGGAAACACTAAAAAGAGCCCAACGTGCTAGAAATGTAACGGCACTCTTTCTGTCCTTGTCCTTGTCTCTTCTGTAGTTACGTCGTAACTACTCGTAGTCTTGCGCTGTGCAAATATGCTGACAACGTCTATGATGTTGAAGAGTTGGGGCTACGTTGGGACAGTAACTTCCTTGTCATTAGTTGTGCTTGCCCTGGCTCACAAGAGATTATTGCTAAATCCACACTGTGTTGATGTTATGCTGTGCACTTGCTTAATAAAAAAAACCAAAAAAACAAGGGGAAAACGTATAATCTCTTCCCTGAGAATTTGGCAGTCACGTATACATGCATACGGGGGTTGACTAAACACCATATTTTCAAGGACGCACAAGCAACGGAAAAGAACAAAACAGAACACTAGTCAAGTGAAAGGACTACTGAAAATTCAAGACATTCACTCTTGAGGGATAATTTCTGATGTCGCTTTGCTAAGGCAGCCAGTGAAGAAGGAAGCTTTACCGTATCAGCTTGCTCGAACAAGCTAAGCTCCGAGAAGTCTGCTGCATAATGCATAACTAGAACCTTGCCTGCGCCATAAATCAAGTACAACAATATCATCATTTAGCCTCTACCGGAAAATCTTTTTTTTACAACGATGTGACACGTCACAGATTGCTGTATGGCCCTGGGGCCCACTGCAGGGTGTCTTCACTATTGCACAAAACAAGCAGAATTAAAGTAGATTTTACAGTCTGACAGATTGATTTCCTATTTTCTTAACGGCTGATCTGTAGAGGCTGTTCACTGTGTGTTCGTGGATCTTAGACAACATGCATTCAAGGAATCGGCCACATTGCTTTGATATTTGGTATGAGTTCGTCATGCTATATAATCTAGTAATTGTGTTTTCTTTTTGATCCTCAAATTCCCATAAGGTGTCTGTTGCAATTACTAATGCAATATTCTATGAAATTACAGCTTATTGTCTGAAGAACATCATACAATCCCCAAGTTTCCTATTTTGGCGCTGTGATGTTTGAGCTCACATTTAGTGCCTAATATGTTTATAATATGAAGAGGCACCCTCTTGCCCACTGAGTTCTCTAAGCCTGTTTTATGCTGCAGGAAATTGGACAACCAAATGAGCCACCCCATGTAGTAGTGGAAGAACTGAAAAAATTATTGAGACGAAAGTTAAAGAAATCAAAAAGTTGAGAAAAGAATTTCTTAGGGCTTCATCCCTAAACAAAAGGCAAACAAACGCTATGCTCAACAAAATTGGTGAGGATTGTTTTTAGTTTTTTCTATATTGTAAAGAGATAGCGGTATACAATTTATTGATTTAAGCCATATATAGGTTATTTAGTCTAGATGATTATCCTCGTTGTTCTATAATGCTGATTGCCATATAATGCAGCAGAGAATGTTTTGCGTCTTTGCGTTTAGTTTATTGGTGAAAGTATGTTCCACAAAAATACTGTAGTGCTACCCCTACCAGTCAAAAATAAAACAGTCTGAAAAACTACGCCAGTTTGTAAGCTGCCAATGTGTGCAAGAGCATGCTCACTGTATGATGAGGTATTTATTGTAATCTTTAGAGCTATTTCAGTGTTCAAGGTAATGTTTCGCATTCGAGTAGTTAACGGAGCATGCTTTAGAATTTCATCCATCATTTATACATGCTTTGTATGTTTATTGGGTCTAACATCGCAAAGTGACCGGAGTTTTGAGAGATGCAGTGGAGTTCTCTAGATATAATTAATTATCTGAGGCTGTGTAATGTGCCCCGACATCGCATAGTTCACAAGCCTGTAGCATTTCGCCTCTATGGTTATGCAGCCACTGCATCCGAGACCGAACCCGCATTTTTTGGGTCATGCAGCTCAGCACCGTAACTACCGTGTCACAGTACCAGCTTTTGCTTTTTTTACAATAAGCATAAAAAAGAAAGAACAATCCAACACCAATTTTTTTAAAAGAAAGCGTCACTGTTGAAAAGCTAATCCTATTGCGGTATTTCAAGAATTCTTTGTTAGCCGAGACATCTGTATGTTTGAGTTGTATTTCACTATAGATGACCATCATTTATTTTGTTTGGCTATTGAACTTTTATTAGGTTTTGAGCTTTCTCACAATTTACCAACTGTAATCATCAAATGACAATACGTTTCTTTCATACCAAGAAAGCCAATATGTTGCTATGCTATGTTCTCTAAGCATAACATGGCAAAGCTTTGATTAAAGTTGTCGAAAAGATTCTAGTAACGTCGTTGAAAAAGAAGGTTTCTGTAAAAAATGCCACTCAGCAGTGTTTTAGCACTGAAAACATCTCTTTCAACCAAAGTGCCAAGAGTAATTTCAAGGCAAGCTGAACTGTGACCACCCTGCACGAGATATTCAAACAACAATAACAAGTGATATGTTTCACTGTTGCTTGTCACTGGTTTTTGCCGATCACTACAATTTTATGTTTGTCTCCTTGGATGCTTCCACCCATGACCTGATTACATAGCAGCATGAGAGCTACACCAACTCTCATGTCTGCTTCTTTAAATGCGAATTGGCGTTCGGTAATTGCTCTCTTGTTAAGAAAGAAGTAATTGATCAAGTTAGCCTAGACGGGAGACAAATCAGCAGCAATGGTTTATTGTGATTTTTAAGACACACTTGGTTCACATACTTGTTACGTCTAATATGGTGCTATTATATGTATTCAACATTGGCAACTGCAACTGGACATCTGGAAGGCTCTGCTGTGATGCTGCTGTTCTGTTGAACTATAGTTCCACACAGAAAAGCTGGTAGTGGCTCATAACATTTTTCACGTGGTATGGCATCCAATGGCATTGAAGATTGAATCGCTCAACAGTATGTAATGAAGCGTTCCCGTCCTGTTTCACTATCGTATTGTAATCGTAATTCGTCATTATAGCAGCAGACTACTGTGGCCATGGAGCTTCAATTTCTAGATATGGTGGCTACATTTTCATGGAGGCAAAATGGATAAACAGCTGCACATCTTGATTATCTGCATGTTAGAGTACTGGGTGGCGAAATTAATCTGGAGTGCTCTATTGTAGTGCACGTCGTGAATATGCTATGGCAATCAAGAGACCCAAAATGAAATTTGTCAGAAGCTGTAATTGACAAGCCTGATAAATTTTATATACTGCTTTACAAGGTTTTGGCACATTAATAACATTTAGATCTATTTGGGCGTATTTTGGCAAGAAAATAATATATATACTCTTTTTGCTTTATTCTTTTTCGAGGTTGTTGAAGCGATGGCTGAGAGACAGGAAGGGCAAGTGATTGCAGAGTTCATGTTGCCTTCCTCATTGGGTACAGGTAATGTTTTTTTGTCACTGCACATGCCTATTTAATAAAACATTGGTCTCTGAATTTTTCTGTTTGTGCAGGCACTGGGCTTACTGTAGGAATGGTTGAAGATGTTCGTGATGCAGGTAATTAAAAATGTTAGCTGCTTGCATAACGGGCACTGGTTGAGCTATAGCCATTACCATGATGTCAGAGGGTCAACTTTTTCTTTAATTTTGACAGCCAGAGTACATTGTTCTTTCATCTATTGGATTTTTCTTTGCAGACATCGATGTTGAAGCTACCTGCTTGTTGCCTAGCTCTGGGGTCAGTGATTGCAATGCATCTATTCGTAAGTGTTTGTCCCCTGCTTTTACATCTTCTAAATAGGACCATGGAGCCAGTATTAGCGGTCATGTTACTGCAGTACTGGTTTACAATTATTTTTATCTAGTGTTCAGCTTGTTTTTCAAGAAGATTCTGAGGTATTGTGAGCATGTTACAACTACAAGTTTCAGACATGGTACATATCTACTTGAAGGATGTGCAATAGTGAGGTGGTTGGTTGAAAACATTGACACTATATTGTGGCTTGCAAAAGTGAAATCTTCGCAAAATTCCTTTGCACTGAGATCATCATACAGGTCCTGAGGCTGCATCGAAGCCATGTTTTGTTCGGAAATGGATTGGTTATGAAACATTTTTTTATCAGTAACGAATAAGCAGTTTGAGATTTGCTAGGAATGATGGTGAAAATTGTTTACTTTGACATAATGCAGCCATTAATAACAGAAGCAGATATTTGTTTACTCACTATCATTATTGGTCCTGCATACAAATACGTCCAAAAAAAGGCACAACATTGTCTTTCCTTTTGATGTGGTGTGCACCATCACTATCACAAAGAAAGCATCCAGACCGTTTCTTTAATGTTACAAAAGTGTCAACGATAAGTTTTCACCTGCAAGTCCTGCATGTTTTCACGTGCTCCATCACTGAGTTTGCCATGGCAACAGAAACAGGACTTCTTATAGGGCACCTTTCAATTCTGAAAGTAAATCTTGTTGGCAAAGCTGAAGTAGGTTGCAATCCCATATGATTGTGGAGATCGCAACACGACGTAGATTAGCGAAACTGACAGGAAAAGGCCATTGAGGCTTGAGAACAAAGGGGATGTTGCTAAGCCACGCATTCAACGCGTTCCTATGCAGTGCTTGCTGAATGCATCTGTACAAGAGGTTATGATGAGACGACATCTATTCCTGAAATCGTGTTTTGTTCATCACAATGCATCGGCATTGTTGCAGTAGCTGTGGTCCCCGACTGGCGTCTACAAGTACATGACTCGTCAACCTACACTCATTTGTTACCAGTGTATGCATTCTGAGAATGTATAGGTAGCAAAACATGTACATCATTTTGTTGATAATTGTTCTGTGAAGGTAGGGTGAGACTTGCTTTTGGTGAAAAAAATTGATTTTGGGATTTGGCTATGACACGATCATTTTTGGAACTTTATAAAATATATCGCACTCGTGCTGTCAGAGGTTTTCGAACATACTTTGTTTTTTTCTTTGACAAATTGACAGGAAATGCACATGTACCCTTACTGTAACTTTTGCATTATCTACATTTTTGTGAGCTATCAAACAACAACAAACCAATTTCTCAAATTGTGTGTCAACAAGCGGCATTTCTATAACTGTACGTAGCTTTATTCAGCAGCTCGAGTGCTTTTGTCTTTTTAGTAATGAAAAATTATTCATAGATGGAAATTTTCATACATAGACAAAAGTAAAGCAGTATAACAAATCTGGTTTTCTTGTACATTTACAATTTTAGTTCCACAATTGTAAAAGGTTAACTACCTTTGTGAAAATTACAATGCTCTGCAGTTGTCAGCTGTTAATAAAAGAGTACATTGTAGAAAAGTTGAACGTTCTAAACAAAATTAGAAAGTAATATGGAGCTCTATTGCTGCTGATATTAAAAAATGTGCATTTACCCTTGGTATATCATACAAATTTTACTACTTCTGTACAGCCACTTCTGTACAGACGAATATTAAAATTCACTTTCAAAGGTCACCCTGCTTTAAGTCAGAGTAAACATTTTATATTATGATTCATCAGACTTTTGAAAGAATTTCGCCTTTGCAATTTATTTACAAGATAGCATGCATCTTTTTATTGAGCCGAGCTGCGCAATTGCAATAAAATCTAGGCTACATTAGTACTGCTAATGTTAGGAAATTCACAGCCAGAGATATTACAGTAGTTTGGTTTCTTTTCTTGTGATGTATTCAGACAATGCTTTCGCTTTTTGTACTGGCCATAATGACAATCACTTGGTGCACAGCCACGGTAGCCTTTCACGTTGCGGTGAGTGTTTTGTGCCTAAACTATTTCTTTTGTATGGGAAGAATGACATTGCTAGGTACTGCATAGTATGATTTCTGGCACATACGTGGGCAGAGTATTCACCTTTTTGTCACTGATGTAACTGTTTTCAGCAACAGCTCAGCGTTCTCAGTTTCTAGCTAATGAGTTGTTACTGTATATAAATGATAGCAAAAGTAACATATCTTTATTCCATAATTGGCAAGTGTCCCTGATTTCTTATTGTACAGATGGCGGGAAGATCTCCCTGAAATCAAAATTTCTGAGCCTGATCTGGCCAATTTGACAAACTCCTTCCCAATTTGACCCATCTAAACCAATCTAGGACTCGTTAATGTAAACGTACAATGATAATGATATCTTGGTTTTTCAAACACTTTACCACGTCGCAACGGGTAATATGATCACTGGTACTGAAACTGTCCAGCTATGGCTGAGAGCAGCATGCTGGATGCTTCAGAAGTAAGTGCGAGGCCAGCGATACACGTCCAGAGCTGCGTCTATTACCACTGTTTATTACCAAACATTTCGTGCATGTGTCTCAGTTTGAACACCGATATTGCTAGCTATCTTGTACCTAATTTCGGGTGAAACAAATATTTTCGCTGATCCGTTATATTTTTATAACCAAGAGTTTTCTGTAGTTGGAAACCCATCCTGCATTGCTTATAAGCCATTGTAAGACAACAAAACTGTTGTTTGCACTTGCGAGGCAGTTCGGTACCCCCTCCCCTCTTTCTTAGATGTTTTTTGAAGGGAGGGCAGGGAAAGGGCGAGGCAAATTAACGCCCCTCACTTCTGTTTTGGAAATCTCCAAGTCTCAAATTCTGTGAACTAGGCAGGTATGTTATCCTACTTCTGTGAACACTAAGTCAAAAGGTACACTAACAACATGCAGAGAAATGACTATACCAGTAAAAAATAATAGAAATCTGCCAATAGCATTTAGCAGGTCATAACAATTGTTAGTTTTTTTTCTCTAAATTACACCATTTGGAAGGGTTTAAAAGGTTTCTTCAACTAAGTTTAAATGTGGAAGTATGTGCTGAAGTGTGTTTTTATTCAAGAAATGGAATTGGCCACAATCTGCATTGTTTTGTTTTTAACAAATTTCGCACAGGAGCAGCAGCAGCCAGCAGCAGCAAAGCCACTCGCAGGCCAGGCAAGGGTGATGGCACCCACTGCACCCACTGACCTCTACCGTGTTTTGATAGCCAGGTGACAATGCAAACGTATTATTCAGATTAGAATTAGTACAACCACCTCAAATATGGGTGGTATAAAGGTTATTTCTCACTCCACTCCTTTTCTTTGTGCTTGTTTAGTGAAAAATATATTCATGTTTCATAAATTGTCATGGTTTTATTGCTGCATGCCAATGTGCACAGGTGACAGTAAATGTCAGCAAACTGTTTAAATAATGCCTACATTGATACATGTAGCATACAAGCAATGAACATTTCCTGCTGAAGCTTGCTTTTGTATACGCGTGTTGGCTAGTTGCATTCTACTGGTTCTGTACCTCTAGGCAGGCCGGTTTATGCCATAATGTTTATTACTGATTAATTTATTGGCCTATAGATGGGTATATCTTCTGGAAATAACTGATATTTGATTATTTTTATGTAGGTCAAAGTTGGCCAAAACATATTCCTGGCTTTAAAGAAATGGGAGCTCATCTTGCGCAACACAAGTGACGGCAAGTTCTGCCTGAAGCTGGCCCGGCACTTCTGGCCTACAGCTGAAGCTGCCAAACGCAGCTTGACAGGTCAAGCATGCCGGAGCCTATCCACAGGCATATTGAAGCTTCAGGCCACCCCTGAAAAAGTGGATATGATGAAAGGTAAGCAACTTGCACATTATCGTAAGTATTATTGCGTTGCAATGCATGTTGTTTAGCTGTTTAACGTGAGTCGTACTGCAGGTTCGACGCCTGCTCATAGGCCTCCCAACCTCGCCCAAGAAACGCTCCGCCGCGCACGTTTCGTGCCTTTCTAGCAAAAACTAGTCGCTTAGTACCGCACTCCCACTTTGTGCCTACACAAAGTGGAAGCGGGGTACTAAGCGACTAGTTTAGCTCGGAGCATTTCAAGCTGAACGGACGTGCCCTCGCGATCTCCGACGCCAACGTAGCTCCCGCCGACTGGTTCGCCCTCGACGGTCTCCTGACGCCGGCCAGCTCTCCCATTGTGGTGCCCCGCGCTTGGACTGCTTCGACCGTTTCCCCACTCTCCTATCTCCTTCTATTTTCCGTCACTTGCCTCTCTATTTCTTCATCGATTTCCTTCTATTTTTTATCGCTCCTTACCCCCACACCTATAAGGCACGGCGCTGTGTCGCCCCTGAGGCAGACAGAAATTAGGTGCCTTTTTCCTCTTCCTTCTAGCCACAACCACCACCACCACTCTCAGCACGTTCACGCGCTCTGCACATGCTGTTTTCTGGGCGCCCGGCACGTGCAGCGTCACCTGTGACTTACTCTGAAGGTTTAAAAAACATTTTTACAGTGTGACTATTACCATAACCGAGAGCGATTCATTGACAACCTTCGCGGGACCAAGCAAGTCAAACACGATGTTGTGGCGACCACTGCGCACAAACCTGCGCAGCCTCTGTCTCGTAACAGATAAGCCCGGTGTGACACGGCCACTTCCTACAACATGCTTGGTCGCCACAATGTCTTTGAGGGAGTGCTATGTGCATGCCGATGGTAAACAGCCGCATTCCAATTACTATAAAAGTAAGGTGAAAGCACGAATACTATATGTATCTTAACTGGTAAAACACACATTTGCTGTGGCAGTCACGTGTTCTAGAAGCTGTCGGCATACCACCACCACGCTTTCGCGTGCGCTTGTATTTAGCATTCTGATTTCGATTGCTTTAATGCGAAGTATGTCATGCGGCGTTCAGTGTGAAGTTAGGAAGTCAGTGTGAAGAACCGAAACTTAAGTCAGCCCTGTTGAGTCGCTGGCACTATTTCAATGCGCAGTGTTCATTTTCACAAGAGTTTTGTTTTGCCGAGATTTTTATTGGGTGTTTACTACGTCGTATCGAAAGTTTAATGCCATTTTAGGTTTTTTTGTGCCCATAATGATGCGCACAAAAAAGTACTTTATACCTACTTCGACCGTACGTGTTTGTTGCAGTGCATGTTTGATTTCGAATAATATGCATGCCTGATAACGCAATGTGTTCACCGATTCGGATGTTGCTTTGGTTGTTTTGACACCTCGCTTGGTCTATGGTATACAATACCCTCTAAGATTGAGCATGTTTTTGGTTACGCCGAGATTTGCCTCTGATAACAGCATGTAAATTGGTGACACCATCAAAAATTTTATAACCGCCTTTGTTCTTTTTAAACTCGTTTCATAGCGTCAGGTGTATATCGCCCCCGGCTCAGGCGCATGCAAGGATATAACATTTTACGTGCCGAAACCATGGCATCATTAAGAAGTACGCCGGCGTGTGAGACTCTAAATTATTTCCAGCCACTTGAGGCTTTTAACGTGCACCTAAATCTATTTGAAGTGTAAGGGGCGACGACGACAATGGACAGAGGGTGCACACACCGAGTGCCACATCTGTTTACAATTCGGGTCATACCAACGTACGCTTAGAATCTACAAAACCAACCCACACTGCTTGTAATTTTTGCACCTAAATCTAACCACAGTGTTGCCATGTTTCGCTCCCATGGAAATGCAACTGGCCTAGGTGGGAAATGATCTTATGACTTCGATCCTAACATTGCGATACCTAAACTTGCTAGATGGGTGTTGCTTGCAAGACCTGTACGTATAAACTCTCAGTGCCAACACGCAGCATCAATCTGTTGACACTAAGCGGCGATGAGAAGTCTACAGCCGTCAGCTGAATAAAACACTTCAAGGCTCACGCTATGATACTTTAACAGTGGTGTATTATGCTAGCAAGCTGTGCCACTTTTGCATTACAATTGGTTGTTTCGGAAAGCTGATGGATAATCTCGAAATATACAGTGGTTGTCTATTTGCTGTTGTAGCTTCCGTTTACAATTCCTCTGTTTTCATATGAGTCCAGCCATCACATTTTTCCCCGTGAATACTTGGTAATACCGTGCACGACAAAAAAATTCTTCAGAGTGACAAGACCACGTAAGTATCAACAAACTGCCATAATCCGCTCTTGACGCATTTGCTCCTCGCACTCCTTGCATTGGAAACCATAGATCTTCACGGGAAGTTTTTAGCTCTGTGATATTTTTAAACTTTTGCAGCTGCTCACAGTGTGGCATAAGTGTGTGCGTGCTTCCAAGGATGACGAAGTAGCGGTGTCCATAGGGTGCAAAATGAGAGATAAAAGCCCCAAGGAACACGTTTTTTGTGTGTGCAAGAGAAAAATCAAGCAAGCGCGGCACTTCTACGTGACTAGACTTTTGCCCTCTCGCTGCTAGGAGAGCGAACGGCGCTGCGCAAGCTTCAGCCTGTCTACCATATGACCACAGCTCATGACAAAACGCAAATGCGTTGCTGAAAATTCAAGGCGGTTAAAATTTATCAACAGATTGCTACATTGATTATCCTCACATAAAAATGGTACCTTTCTGTTACACTACCAGTTTCGCGCGACAACTTGAATCATTGGAATAAAGCTTTTACTTTTTCCTGGGCGGCCATCTGCCATTTTGGTAGTGGCTGGGATAACCGTCATCATTAAAACGAAAACCTTGATGATCCAAAGTCATTTTACGATTTCATCAGTAGGAGTAGGACACATGCTTCTTGATTGTATGAAAATGGTGGATTGGCCTGAAGCAGACTTTTGTGCTCAGTGAGTGTGTTTGAATTGTGAAATAAATGTGACCTATGTTGAAGCAATTCAGCGAATTGCTGCAACATGGGTCGCATCTAACTTTCTGAACTGACATGCATCTTGGTATTGTGAAAATGGTGGATTGGGCTAAAGCAGCTTTTGTGTTCCGTAAAGTGTGTTTGAATTGAGAATTAGATGCGACCTACGTAGAAGCGATTCAGTGAATTGCTGCTTGTGAATTAGATGCAACCTATGTAGAAGCAATTCAGTGAATCGCTGCAAGATAGGTCGCATCTAACTTCTCTGAACTGATGGTGGCCACTTTGATACAATTCCTGTTTTGCTTTGCATCTTTGTGGAGATTGATTGATTGCATGGATTGCACATGTTCTGCATAATCATGGATTTCGTCACAATTCGTTAGCACGTTGTGGTGAAGAAGGACGCAGTTTCCGAGAAAATAGCACTGTCCCTTTTGTCTTGGTTAGCTGGCACAAAAAAGCTATTTTGTTCAAGTTTCAACTGCCTTAACACCTCGCACTCTGAGGCAAAATACTTTTCATGACACACCACGGAATGACACATTTGTTTCCTATGAACAAAGAATGAATTGGAACTTTGAATGCATTTCAGTGAATGAAATTTAGATTAAGCTATCCTACTGTAGAAATTAGACTTTTTTTTAAATTGCTTTGGCTAAATTATTTTGATAGAGTTCATTGTGTTTTGAATAATTTGAGTCTTGTATTTATAAGGTGAATTCACTGTATACATCTATTTGAGCAAAACAAAGAGCTCAAGGGACATTACAGCTACTTTTTCTTTAATTGAATATTTAAAGTTTCTCTGAAATCTCTTTTTTATTTTGTGTACATGTCACTGTTCTGGCATTCTTCAGGATGCCTGAAGAAGTTTGTGGCAGCAAACAGCCAGGAAAACTTGAGAACGTCTGTGTCAAAGCTGTGCGACGCTACCTGCGTGTATTCTTTACGAAAGCTGCCTGGCAAGAAAATAGAATACGGAACACTACCAAAAAATGAGCAATCATAATAAATGTACAGTTATTGAACAAGCCTGTAAGCTTCTTATTGATATATATAATATACCCATGGTGCTTGTTGTTAGTTGAAACAAATTCGAAGCAAACTATGTCAATCGAAAGTGTTTTAGGGCTAAATTTTCTTTTTTTCTTAAACACTGATGGAGATTGAAGATGCACAACAATGTATTTATGAGCACTGATGGGAGACATAATGAACTCAATCATTTCCAACAAACACATTGCATATGTGTATTCATTGCCTGCGGCTCACCTAGCCACCTCGCCCGCCATTCACCACATCGCCCGCCATTCACCACCTCACCCGTCATCACACCTCTGACCTGCCATCCTACCCAGCTTCCCCCATCCCACCCGGCAACCTGCTATTCAACTCGGCAACCAGTCATCCCATCCATCATCCGCCATCCCACCCAGCATCCCACCCAGCACTCGCCATCCGCTATCTCACCCGGCATCCACCCACTAAACTAATTCACTATAATGGCGGATGGTGGTTTCCACCATACCCACCATTCATATTTTTTCCAATAGGGTATTCATTTACCTATACCCTGATAATAACGCATCAAAACAATTTACATATAGAGAACTGATCATGTATTCATAGGAATACATCTTCACGTATGTTCATAAGTATGATAATGCTTATATGAGAATGAGAACTCATATGGACTGATCACAAGCGAGAACATAAGCTAAGCACACACAAACTTCAAGACTTCGACATGGAAAATTTCCACAGTTGCAGCAGCTTGAAGGCTATTTATATCACTACTTTTGAATCGTGCACCGTGTACTGGTCTGCAGCGAAATAATTTACAATATAAATGACGTTTTGTACACATAATCGTCTGCCTTTTTATTTGCTTCTATGCGTGTCATCACATAGTACGAAAGTTGCACTCTAAGATAGTCAACGTATTTAAATCTTGCGTAAAGTTTTCTTACGAGTGCCACCATTAGGGCGAAATATACAGCGGCACTTTACGAAATATCTGGCAACGTAGGTGCCTTAGTAGTATACTTTATTAAAAACGCTTGAAAGCTTCCTTTGTTAGTAACTGCAAACGTGTCAAGCTGTACTACAGCTGCTGGCAGGTAAAGGTGTGCCGCGAAGATAGTAAAATAGGCTGGAAACAATAAAACGCACGCGTTTACTAACGTATTATTAATTTTTATAGTGTAGAAACCACTGTGGCAAATGACTATACGGTGCTTCGAACAAATGAATTCTGCATTTTCTTGCGATAATCCACCAGAAGGTCATTCCTGAAGGAATCAGAATGTATGTGTTCACAATAGTGCATAAATATTTATACTGCAGGGAGATTTGCAAATAAGCTCGACCAGTCATAAGAAATATATTGATAGCGGGAACTGTAAAGAATAACAGCTTTGGCAAGTGTCGGATTCCAAGCCGCACATAGGGTGACGTCGGCAGCTTAAATCAGAGCAGCGCAGGTGCGCTTAAGTGACGTAGTGACATAGCTACGATGTCTGCGACCTACAACGCATGTGAAGCGCTCGTGATGCCGAGAAGCATTACAATCTGCCAAAGAGTAGTTGCTCTGACGACATTACGCAGTTGGCCTGACGGCAGGTTTTGCTCTATGACGTTACTATAGCAGCATGGCTTGAGATATGACTACTTGGTAATACATATTGGCAAAAAATAGCGCTAGAGTAGACCACTAACAAAAAAGGAAAGAAAGCACGTATTGTCGTACCGTTTTTTTGTTCGCTGCCCGTTCCAGTGGTGTTCTGTGAAGAAGTCTGCTTTTTAGCCAATCAACATTGCCGTACCGTATGTCTTGACGTGGTGGTTTTATTGACATTTTCAAGAATTGTGGCATTTCTACCATCAAGTCGTAAACAGTGTGGTAGCACGCCTGCCCAATAGTAACTTGTAGGACCGGTGTTATCCGGCAAGAAATCACGTGGGTCACAGCAGCAAGTCTGGGTCACACTAGAGCCTATGGACAAAATTCAGACTCTATTGTCAACCATTTGTAAAAAATGATTGGGTTGCGTTTGAGCGCGGCAGGTAATAATAGTAATCTTCAATCTATCAGACACGGTAAACATTTACAAGAAGAGCACTGCTGTATGTTTTCCATATCGCGTACGTGCACCATAAATTGGACGAATCCCACTACTTAGTACGCTGGTCCATTAAAAGTTGACAGGGAAAAAAAGGCAACAAACACGCATTAAGGTTTGTGTACAGACATAGAGGATAATTGATGCAGACACAAACGAACTACAGAAAACACTGGGTCTGCACGTTTCAAGTTCACGTGTTGACCCACGAAGGATAATAGTTTCCCGTTGTGGGAAAGTAGTTAGCTTACAGCATATGCTCAGACAATTCTCCTCGTTTCTGGGCAGTGATGAAGCCAAACCTGCCAAGTGGTGCTCTGCCATCAAAAGCCCTACCAAGGGGAATCATCTTTGGGCCGTCCATAGAGCCCACTATGTGGCGCTTATTCTTAGTCTGCCTGTCCTAACGTGGGAGAGGCCCACTGCACACGATTCAGGTTTCTCGGGACTACTAATTAAGTTCCTTCATCTATCTGTCAGCGAATCATACCCGCATACCGCGAGCCGGGGTATAGGGGTATGAGCCGTACGTGACAGGAGAGGGCTTCGTAGAAAAGGTTTCATGATGAAAGGATTTCACAATGCACACGGCAGAATTTTCACGTTGCCTATATAATGATCAGGCAGCCAGCTTCATCATACCACTATGCCTATATATGCAAATTTTCGTTTCAGGTATCCACAATTAGAACACTGGCGTAGGCGGCTAGAAGGCGAGGGCGAAGACAGGCCACCTGCATCACGCTGATAATTTACGCGAATACTACATGGGGGTTTTTCTGAGCACATACAGCTCAGCGTTGAACGTAGCGCGTAATCAACGCACTCGTATGCTGGAAAATCGTCGCTATGAACCCATCGGCGAAAACTTTGCGTAGTCTCGCGGTGCCCATGGTGCCCCGTCCTCGGACTCCTGTGACCGTGTTTCAGGAGTCCGTGTTTCAGGAGTTTTTTATGATCTTTCCTATCTCTTCGATCCTCTCGATTTGTTGTTGCTCTCTCTGGCTTTCCTCATCTCTCTTTCTCTCTCTCTACACCTTTTTTCCTACCCTTTTAATCCCTCCTCACCCCCAATCCTTGTAAGCTACTGCTGAGGTGTCGCACCCTGATGCAGACAGTTGCGGGGCTCACTTTTCTTTTCCTTGTTCTAAACATAAACACTTCCCCTTTGATGCACGCGCGTCTCAGCGCGTCTGGCATCTTTCCGTCACGAAAAGAGGGAGAAGCAGCATTGTCTGGGTAACACATCGGCGCGAAATGCAGCATGTCGCATTTTGCGCCGGTTGCCATTTGGCCGTGCCGACGGACGCTGCTCACGCCTGGTGTCAGACTATAGAAAGCTCGCATTTTGCTAGCGTATCGTCGCTGTGCTCAGCGTGCGCGCGCGTCAATTTTACATTAGAGTATATTGGGCCATTCATTATGCGCTCGCAGCCGTTTTGTTAGCTCTACATATACAAAATTTGGTTTTAAGTGACGTCGATTGAGGACGAAAGTATATGACTGGTGCAAACATATTAATCCTGACATGCGTGTCATGGAAGAACATGACAACATACCACACTTGCAGAGTGCTCGTGGTCGTTTCGCTAGCTCCACATAGACTAAATTTCGTATCACGTGACGTGAATAGATAGCGAAGGTAAACGAGACATCCAAACATGATAATCACAACACGGAAGTGATGAACGGCATCATTTACCTCCACCTCGTAACGTTTTGCTGATTTTAAAATGACATATCAACCTGCCTTATTCGTGCTTCGTAAGTCATTGATTCCCACTGTACGTAGGATTTGCCAATTTTGTTTTATTTTCTGCATTTCTTTCAGGAGTAAACAAAGTGCGCAAGTGGCAGTCTGAGGACCTACGAAATGTCACAAGTGTGTTAAACACATCTGTTTATTTTGTTCAAATAAATGAAGCCATGTTTGGTTGTATGGGTCGTCCTTATGTATTTGGCCTGTAGAAGACATAGTGCTGTTGCACAGCACATGCAGACAGCATTATAGTGTAAGTTGAAAGAGCAATGCCCAACGTGCAAACACCCATGACATATGGATCTTCAATTCTTGGTTTGCAGTACATTGAATATTATAAAACGCCCTGCATTCAAAACATAAGAAGCTTCAACTGTCCTATGAAACATCAGTTTTTTCACAGTACTGGTGTTTCACACCTGCCTAGAGTTGAGCAAAAGCTATCAATAATTCTTGCAAAATAAGTTACCACCAAAACTAAGTGTGCTTTACGACCTGCTGAACAGTAACCTTTCTTTTATTATAACAAGAAAACAAAACAGCGCCTTCGAGTACAACTAGGCACATTAAACAAAACCAGCTGTTTGCCACCCCTGAGTGACGACCAAAATGTAGAGATAAATAGATAATCTGGCAGGGTTAGCCCAGAAGAACTTGTTGCTAGGATATATAGTTGCCACAACACTTAGAGTAAAATTTTAGGCGCTTAAGCACAGCCAAACACGAGGAAAAGAGTGCCATGTTGGTCTCTTTTAGAGCTTCGTATTGTGTCTAAATTTTTCCTCAAAGGTGACAGAATCTTCGAAAGCTTACCTTTTTCATTGAATAACAGAATAAATTACGGACATCCCGTTCTTAGGAAACCACCTTTTTTTCAGTTTTTAAAATAACTGAAATGCTGTATTCGAAGGTACAGAGTCATTTTGTGTTACACGTAACAGAGCTGCCGTGTTAAGAAACAGACGGATCACGTACACGTAATCACGGAAGTGTGCTGTGTATGGCGGTACAAAAAACAATTTTACAGAGCTTTCGTAAAACGTAGCCTGCTGTTTCCTAATTTACGGAAGTACTGTGGCACCATTTTACCTGCAAGATCTTTTGTAAACTGAGACATTTTTTATAGTGTTCAAGGCTATCTCAGGCATTCGCTGGGATTTGTTCACCGCCCTCTCCCATAGCAACAGCTCTGAGTGCGCGCGTCCCTAGAAACCGGAGCCCCCACCTTGTCCAACTTCGGCATCGGCAGTTGTCAGCAACAGCTGCGAGTGCATTTGAAACGCGTTTGTAGCATTTGTGCTGCCAGCGTTTGTGAAGTCTTTCTGTTGACAACATGCTAACATTATGACCGTCGGGTACAATTACAGGTGCCGTGCTTAATCGCTCCTTCTCTCGCAGTTCCCTCTCTCTCCTTCTCTCGTCCCCCTCTCCCGTCCTCTCGCTCTTGTGTATATATAAACTGAGTGAAGCGCGTGCCTCACTCTTGACCGTTCCCTGGCTGATGAATGTGTAAATAAATTTTTACGGTAGAAATATTCATCTCGTCATAACTTTACTCCAATAAAACTACTGCTCTGTGTACTCTCTGCGCAAGAAATTCATTCACACTTCCTCAAGATTCCCTTCGAGAAGGTGGCAGCATTTTTTGCGGCTGCTGTCTAGGCCTTGGCTGTCGTTTCATCACTTCAGATGGGTGCCATGTTTCCCGCAAACGTGCAGACAGCCACCGTTTTTGTTAGCCAATCAGCGATCGAAAAAGTGACCAGGCACGTTCTTTCCGTCCTGAAGCCAAAAAGCTGGTACCGTCTCCGGTCCCAGTTGAACAACGGAATGGGACAAGACAGATGGAACAAGAGTGACGGAACAGTCATACCAAGTAGAGGCCTTGTCACTGAGCAGTGCTGAGCGCGATGAACGGACCGATGTATGGGCGGTCGGACAGGCATTGCATTGATTTATGACTCACTTAGCAGCTGCTGAATGACACGGACGTACAGATAAATGGCCGGCCGGCCGGCCGGCCAGCCAGCCAGCCAGCCAGTCATAAACACAGACAGACAGACAGACATACAGACAGACATACAGACAGACAGACAGACAGACAAACAGACAGACAGGTAGAAAGACAGACAGACAGACAGACAGACAGACAGACAGACAGACAGACCGATAGACAGACAGATAGGCGCACAAAGAGACGAACGGACTGTTTACCGATAAAACCCACGAAGCTTCACCCCACTCATAATTCACTCCGAGAATATGTTGTGATTTGTTCTGGTTATCTTCATCATGGTAACACCCCATTCGCGCGAGCTCACCTTCTGCGTTCTTCCATTTATCAATTCGGTGAGCACCTATTGAAAAAATGAAAAGTAGATTTTTCTGGAACAGTTTTTATCAAAATTCTCCTTTAGTATAATCAATTACAGAGTAAAACTTTTTCCCCTCATCTATCGTGTCACATACAGAATCATCGTCATTTGAAGCTGCCTTAACAGTGTTTTCGGTAGGCAATCCTTCATAGCCTACAAATCTCTGCATGTCTTGTCAAGGAAAAGAAAAACATCTTCCACATAAAAATTACATATCGAAATATATACTCATTAGAGTTGTATCTTCATTTGTGTATCTTTTTCAGATTTTTTCTTGTTTTTTTCCTCTGGATCGTGTATCAACGTGTACAATTTTACTTATGTAGATCTATTCATTGCTTAACGAAATTGATTATATTAGAAATGTTTTACCTCTATGGAAATGATAATATTTATTTTGCAGTTTCGGTCTTGGTTTTCACCTGTATATGTGCGCACCCTTTTTGTAACCACCCTTATGTAACGCCCTTTATATGCCATGAGGGTTTTCAGTAGAAGTAAGTATAAAATTAATAAGTGAACTTGATTTTATTACAGAACTATAGGATAAATGACGAACTGGCACTGCCCTCGTACATTATTTGATGGCTGCTAGCTATTCATTTTGCTATACCTTGGCCATCAACCATCAAAGCATTATACTTGTACAGAACTGATCACGTATTCATAGGATCACATCTTTACGTATTTTCATGCATATTGCAATGCTCATATGAGTACGAGAACTCATATTGACAGATCACAAGCGAGAACATACGCTAAGAACACACAAAACTTCAAGACTTCGACATAGATTTCCTCAGTGGCAGCAACTTGAAGGATACTTATACCGCTACTTTTGAATCACGCACCGTGTACTGGTCTGCAGCGAAAAACTTTACAAGGTAAATGATGTTTTCTACACACAATCGTGTGCCGTTCTATTAGCTTATATGTGCGCCATCACGTATTACGAAAGTTCCACTCCAAGATAGTCAATATAATTGAAGCTTGCGTAAGTCTTGCCTATGAGTGCCACCATTAGGGCGAAATATACAGCGGCATTTACGAAATATCTGGCAACGTAGGTGTCTTAGTAGTATACGTCATTAAAAACGCTATAGAAAGCTTCTCTTGTTAGTAACAGCAAAAGTCAAAAGCTATACTATAGCTGCTGGCAGGTCATTGTATGCCGCGAAGATAGTATAATAGGCTCGAGACAAATAAACACACGCGTTTACTAAATGATTACTAATTTTTTTAGTGTATACACCACTGAAGCAAATGACTACGGGGCTTCAAACAACTGCATTCTGCACTTTCTTGCGATAATCTACCAGGATATCACCTTTGACAGAATCAGAAGGTATGTGTTCACAATAGTGCATAATTGATTATACTGCAGGGAGATTCGCAAATGAGCTCGACCAGTCACGAAAAAACATATTCATAGCGGGAACTGTAAAGAGGCACTGGCTCGGCGAGTGTCGAAATGCAAGCCGCACTAAGTGCGACGTCAGCAGCCTAAATCAGAGCAGCGCAGGTGCACTTAAGTGACGTAGTGGCACAGCTACGACATCTGCCATCTACGATGCACGTGAAGCGCACGTGATGCCGAGAGGCAATACAATATGCCGAAGAGTAGTTTCTCTGACGACATTACGCAGCTGCCCTGACGGCATGTTTGGCTATATGACGCTACTATAGGAGCATGGCCTAAGATATGGCTACTCGGTAATACATATTGGCAAAAATAGCGCTGGAGTGGACAACGGACAAGGCAGAAAAGATAGCACGTATTTTTGTACCGTTGTCTCTTCGCTGTCCGTTCCAGCGCTGTTCTGTAAAGAAGGCTGCTTTTCAGCCTCAAGCAACAGTGCTATAGCGTATGTCTTGACGTGGTGCTTTTATTGATATTTTAAAAAATTGAGGCATTTGTACCATCCAGTCGTAAACAGTCTGGTAGCACGCCTGCGCAATAGGAACTTGTAGGACTGTCGTTATCCGGTAAGAAATCGTGGGGGTCACACAAGCAAGACTGGGCCACAGCAGAGCTTCTGGACACATTTCAGCTTGTATTGTCAAGCATTTGTAAAAAAATGCGTAGGTGGTGTTTGAGCGCTGGCACGTAATGATGGTGATCTTCAATCAATTACACATAGCAAATATCTACTAAAACAGCACGGCTGTATTTTTTCTATGGCACGTACGTACATCTTAGCTTGGACGAATGCTACGAAAATGTGGTATATACTATTAAAAAGCTTGGCGTAGTATCAGGAGCTCGTTTAAATGCCTCTAAGAGTTTAGGTCTGTGGTTTTGCTTGTGAGGTAGCACACCGAACCACTTTGCAGGGATTAAATGGACAAGAACTCCTCCAACATACCTCGTTGTACCAATGCATGCATACAGATTTAGTGCGCATTACTGGAAAGAATGCGTCACTTAGCTTGAGCAAGAGGCTGTTGGACTGGCACTGGAGCTGACGAGGGACCGGTGCTCTTTGGATCTTCAAACAAGTAGCCGAACGGCCGGCTGCCTATGCCCGCCAGTTATTGTCCCTCCTAGCCGGAGGGTGAGGCGTCGTGCCACCAGAACGCCGTAAATGGTTCAGGAGTAGACAACGAGTGTGGCATATTCCTTGAAAGATGCCGCGTCTGTGCCACAATTCGCCTCGCTAATTAAGTGAGCAGTTCGGCGGATACTTTGATTGATGCTGTTATGAGCTTGGGACCCCTCGAGCAGCGGCACACACACGACGAGGAAGAGCACCACTGGCGCCACCTTGGATTGCAGTGATCACGGCTCAATATTGGACGTTCAGGTGGGCTATGCATGCTCGTCCCCCACGCCAGTTGAGTGTGATATGTGATTGGACAGTGCCATCTGAATGTGTTCCCTGATCTAGAGATCTGAGGAGCACATACCCTTTATAATGAGCCACACGGCTCATTCAAAGGAGCGCCATGTAGAGGAACGCCAGATTCGAAAGCTCGACATGTAAAAAGAGCTCGTCATGTACGAGAGCTCACCTTGTATATAATGTAAATAAACCCTCTTCAAGTCTCTCTTCTTTCTGCCTCGACAACTTCATCGCAGACCTCCAGTGCCTGCAAACCCCGGTCGCAACAAGGCCCAGACATTTCTTCCCTATCGACTTTCAATATTTGGGAGAGCTGAAGCTTGCAATACTTTCTTAGCAACAAAGCTTTACCATGTATTGCAACTTATTCATTGCGCAAACTTTTATATTATACAATGCTTTCATCGAATTTTCGCTTCTTTCATACGGTCTTCGCCTTTTGAGCCCATGTGTGGTGATAATATATTCAAGCCAGTTAGTGAGGGCGGGTTAGCTATAAACACCTTTATCTATGGCAAATATTGTCACAATTCTTTTTTCGAGAGTATTACTATCCTGTAATCCATTCCTTCGTGCATGTTACACTTGTTGATTGCTTACCAAATTTAATTGTTTCATCAAACTTCTCCAAACGCCCATGCTTGTGGGGATTCATGCAGGAAGTATACCTCGGAGTTCAGTTCCTTAAAGCTCGCTTTTTTGTAGAATATTTGTACACAGTATTGCGCAAGGTGCTGTATAAGGATATATTGAGTACACCCTTCCCACCTCCGTTGTACCACCCACTGTACTGAAATCTTCAAGGACACGATGTGTAGAAGCGAATGCGCAAATTGTACATTCCACCCAATTTAAAAACATTCTTTTATAAACTCCACTCTGAAACATTGGCGGTAAATATATGATTGAAAACAAATAATATTTTTATTCCGTCTGTTACCTGCCGTCTGTGTGATGCGCCGGAAATAATTTACCATTGCTTTGTTAGCTGCTAAGATGCCATACTGTTTGGGGATGTCCTTCAGCAAGCACTAAAAAACGTTTCGTCAATAATTCTTACACAATACGTTATCTTCTACCAGCAGCGTTTGATGAAGTGCCTTATGATATGTTTTTCCTCGTGGATATGTACAGTTTGTGGAAGACACGAATGCAAGACCGCAATGCAGAGCCCACCACCTGTTCAAGCACGCACTTCATTCAAATGGCTATCCACCTCAAAAACACATGCGTCGAGCTAACATTAGACCAGACTGGTACTCCACCTTAGAGAGCTGTTTGACCTCACTGCTTTCCTGTTTGCATAACAGGATGTGAAGAACTCACGCTGTGTTAGCCATTGAGTGTTTATAAGTGTGCTTGAGGTGCACGCCTTGAACTACTTCAGGTCACGCAAGCCACCAATGATAGTTCCTGATGCCGTAGGGGACAACTATGTAGTCGCATGAGACTATACGTCAAACTACCCGGTGCAGGCCGAAAAACTGTCGCAGAAGTTTTTCACTCGGGCCACGTCAACGTGTCAGCGTCCACTCCCAAACGCAGTCACCGGGCTGCTTTTCCACGAAATGTCGAAGATTGTAACGGTGGCTGTCAGTCGTCTGTTAATTCATGTTGTGGAGGCGGGCAAGCTGTCGGGCTTTTTCGACGCGCTGAAGCTAGACAATCACGTCGAGGTTTTTTTCGTCAACAACTCTTGATATCACGGTGCCGAGCGTCATGTGCCGGGTTTCTTTCATAAACTGACATGTATGGCGACATCTGCGTCGTGTTCTGCATCGCCGTGTTGTATGCAAAGGTCCCGTACGGAGGGATGGCGTCCGACGTCTTGTGTTGAACATCAGAGTACATTGCCAATACGTCGCCAATTTTCTTGTTTACCCACTCGATGACGCCGTTGGTCTATGGGTGGTACGCTGCCGTCCACGGTGGCTTGTCTGGCTGTAGGCCAAGATCGCCTGAGTTAACTAAGCAGTGAAGGCTCTACCTCTGTCAGTGATGAGGACCTCTGGTGATCCATAACACAGGACGATGTCTTCAACGAACAACTTCGCCACATCGATGGCACTGCCTCTAAACGTCGGACCCTTGTTTTTGCTTAGCGGGGGAGGTAGTTGGTGACAACAACGATCCATTGATTTTGTCAAGCCGACGTAAGAAACAGTACCAGTAATTTGATACAGATTTGCTGGAATGGTCGATGTCAAGGTTAGATCAGCTGAAGGTAGCCTGCTGGTCTGGTCAGCTGTGTCTTTCGTCCTTGACAATCTCGGCATGTCCTGACGTAACGAGTCACATAGGCGGTACGTCGAGGCCAGTAGAATTTTTCCTGTTTTCTGGCGAGCATAAGGGAAACACCGAGGTGTCCAGTCGTCAGATCGTCGTGTAGGGTCTGGGGGACTTCTGTTCTCACTACTGAGGAGATCATGAGAAGATGTTTAGCTTGAAGGGGTGAAAAGTTTTTCTTAAGGAGAACTATGCTTTGCGGGAATAAAGACGCCAGTCATCTTTCGAATATTTTTGGAACAGTCTTGCTATTACCCTCGAAAAACAAGGCTCTTGAGTTCTGAGTCAGGTCGTTGTTGCTCGGCGAAGTCATCGGCACTCATGGTTCCCAAGAAGCAGTCATCATTCGGGTCGTCTGGCGGAGGTGTGTCGAAAAGGGCACGAGACAGGCAGTCAGCATGAGAGTGCTTTCTTCCTCACTGCTAAACGACGGTAACGTTGAATTTCTGAAGTCTCAGGCTGCACCCTGCAAGGTGACCCGAAGGGTCTTTCAAGTTTGCTAGCCAACACAAAGAGTAGTGGTCGCTTATTACTGTGAAGGGCATGCCATAAAGGTATTGATTTATTTGTTGGGCTTAACGTCGCAACACCATGCTATGATTATAAGAGACGCCATAGTGGAGGGCTCCGGAAATTTAGACCACCTTGGGTTCTTTAACGTGTACCCTAATTCGAGCACACGGGCCTACAAGATTTCCGCCTCCATCGAAGATGCAGCCGCCGCAGCCGGGATTCGATCCCGCGACCTGCGGGTCTGCAGCCGAGTACCTTAGCCACTAGACCACCGCGGCGGGGCTGCCGTAAAGGTAGGGGTGGAACTTTGATGCAGCCTATAGGAATGCAAGGCACTCCATTTTTGTTGTAGTATAGTTGGCCTCTGCATTTGAGAGCAACGACCTGGCGTAAATGATGACTGTTTCTCGTCAATCAGTTGTCTGCACAAGAACCACGCTGAGCCTTGCACTGAAGGCGTCAGTGTGTATTTCTGTGTCGGTTGACTGATCAAAATGCCTGAGTAATGCAGGCGTCTGCAGGCGTCGTTTTTTTAATGCGTCCTCCTGTGGTGTTACCCACTCGAACTCCACGTCGGTCCTGGTAACATTAGTGAGCGAGGAGGACCGCCAGGTGGCGTTGTTTTCTTTGGCTAACTCACGGTTAAGAAGAAAGTGAAGGAAACGGAGACTGACATGTGGAGAATGGGCATGATTAAGAAGTCCGCACTAGAGATCTATCGAACGTTTAAGCAGGAAATTGCCAAGGAAAGGATCTATGATAATACTCGGGGTAGTTCTCTACTGTTTGAGGCCAGAACGGGAGTACTGCGAACCAAGACATATCGGGCCAAATACGAAGGGGTAGACACAGTATGCAGTGCGTGTGGAGAGGAAGAAGAAACTGCCGAACACTTGATAATGTTCTGTAAAGGGCTTCACCCTATAGTTCAGGATGATGGCGCAGAGTTTTTCAAAGCACTGGGGTTTAGGGACCGGGAGGGCAAAATAGACTTTAAGCGGGTAGACTTAACTAGAAGGAGGTTATCTGATTGGTGGCTAAAGTCAAGGCACGAGTGAAAATTAAACTCTTCACTGCAAAGTACGAATCCTCAAACTCTTTTTTTAAGGAAAGAAAATAAACATAATTTTTTGTTCATTAGGTATTACGGCTTGGTGGCGCTAGCCACCGCCCGATCTAAAGGGTACAGCCATATCCATCCATCCATCCATCCATCCATCCGGCCGCATACAGTGCTCCGCTTTCACGTGTTCTTGGCCCGTTACCAGGCCCCGCCCGTGTCTGGACAAGCTCACTATTCCTTCTAGAAGACTTCCGAGACACGCCGACACCATCCGGGCCCCGGTCCGACCCCAGGCTGGCCCTCCAGGTCCCTTCAAAAGTACGAAGCGGCACAGTGCCGCGCTAACCCTAACGCGCCGCGCCTGCACCTCCACGATGCAGCGTCCCGCCCAGCACTCGACACCAACGACCACTGACGCCCTTTCGATAAGCCCAGCCTCCTCCGGTCGTACCGCTGATACAGCCGTGCCTCCGCTGTCAACATCTGGCAATGTCACCAGCCCCGCGCCGACAACAATACAGCAACAGGCAGCGTTCTTCAACAGCGCGCACGGTCCAGCAACGTGCAACGCTGGTGGCGTCTCTGCTACCTTCAGCTTGATAGCCATGCAAACGCCGGAGCCCGAGAGCCGTAATGCATCGTTGGCGTTGCAATCAACCACGCCTGCTGCTCTCCCCCCCGTTATCTTTGTCTGGCCTACCCATTGGAAATTCCTAGTCTGTCGACAATCGCGTTTCAACGAGCGTCGTTCCTTCCATCGCCGAAGTTTTGCCTTCCATCACTTCAGCTGACGACTTATCGACGGAAATGGACTTCACGGCATAGCAGGTGAACGAAGACAATACGCCATCTCCTGAAGGCAGCTGGAACACCGTTAGTGCCAATCGAAAACCTGCCTCGACCGCCCGCCCCCGCTCCGAGTTCATCACCGTCGGAATCCAACTTCCACCTTGAACACTCACGCCGAAACTGCCTCTCTACGACCTGCTTTCTACCATAATAGCCGCCGGAAATCTCTCTCCCAAGACCATTGCGGAGGTCACCCTTCAAGCCAAACCTGCTCAGAGCCTTGTGTTTCTGAAAACGCACTCACCTCTCACTGCCCACCTCCTACTCTCCCTCACAAGTCTGGAACTTAATAGTAAGTCGATCACTATTTATCCCTATGCCCCCAGTCCTCCAATATCAAGTCTCGGCGTCATACACAACGTTGGTGGTCACTTCACAGCATCTCAGCTCTTGCATGACCTCGAATCCTTTACTTCAGATATACTCGCTGCACGTATGATGGGCTCCACTGAATCCGTGCTGATAACATTTGCTGGAACCATCAACCCTCGCTTTCAAACTTCAAACGCGTCTCTTTCCGATGCCGTCCACATAAACCTAAGCCCCCTACTTGCACTCGGTGCCTTGCTATAGGGCACCGTGCTCATCAATGCTCCCAACACAGCGTTCCGGCCAAGTGTCGCCGTTGTGCCTCTCCTCTACCAGCAGATCCCGATGCTCACGTTCGCGCCCAACCCTGGTGCATCCATTGCCAAGTCAACACCCACTAATCTCTCGACTCCACCTGCCCCTACCTTCTAGCTAAGCAACGCGACTGTGCCAAAGCAGCTTTTCTCCGTCGCACATTTATGCGCCGAGCCACTCAGCCTTCGCCGCCATTCTCTTCAGCACATGCGTTCCTATCACCTCCCGCAACATCCCCCCCGGGCTCATACGCCGCTAAGGTTAAAAGAACACCTTCCATGTGCACTTCTTCATCAAACACACCTTCACCATCTTTAAGTAACGAGATCCGCTCCTTCGATCTGCGACTGGCTTATGTTGGAGCTCAACCAGCGCGAGCAACAACGCGTCTCAGATGAGCTACAACAGAAAATACTCGCACTGATGCAGACACTCGGAACTACCACATCCTCTCTTACTTCTCAACTCACGGAGCTAAATAAGCAACTCACCACACTCACCGCCCCGACCTCCAGCTCCCATGTAACCAAATTGGCCGACATAGTCGAAACCACCACCACTGCGCATCACACTCGTTTGGTCCAGCTGGAAAATTCAATTGTCCGGATCATTACGACCCGCGAAATCCAATCTAAGCAACTGGAATCTGTCACCTATATGCTTAACTCCCTGAAAGAGTCGCTTGCCCCGGCAAAAAAGAAGGAACGCGCACGCGTAGGCGCTCCCTCTACTTCAAAGACCTAGACAGGGCGTCAAAAGGACCTCGATATTTTGCAGTGGAACTGCCGCAGCTTTCGTCATAATAGGACCCCTCTCCACCCATATCTTCTCACCCGCCAAACATTATCCCATTTTCTCCTTATACAGGAGACTCGGGCGGCCCTCGTCGTCCCGGGCTACCGTGCATATCACGCTACGACGGGAAAGCCACTTGCGTCCATTTATGTACGCAATGACGTTCTCGTTGAACCACTAGAAGTACCCTCCCCCCTCCGGAAACATTTAGTTGGTGTGGTCTATTACCAACCATCTACCCGTATTTCTCTCGCTCTGATGCCCTTTTACAACCCCCCTGTCACGTCCTCTTTGTTGAGTGCTCTTGGCAAATTCCTGCACTCCCTTCCATGCACCACCCACATCCTCCTTGGGGGTGACTTTAATGCTCCTCATAGGCTCTGGGGTTACCACCAAATACTCAATCCAGGTCGCCTTCTACACTGCGTCACCCAGGAATGCCATCTTACCATTCTTAATACTCCTGACACCCCTACTCGAGCGGGCACTGTTTCACAGCGTTCCACTACACCCGATCTCACGTTCTCTCGGAGTTCCCTTCCTTTTCACTGGAAGGTGTCCGCTGAAAATCTGTTCAGTGATCGTTTTCTCATACACATCACCACCCCTCTTTCCCACAATAGGCGGAAACAACAAGTCGCTCACACTGACTGGGAAGCATTCCGTAATATTCTTTTGTCTGACTCATTTAAAACTTACGACGACTGGACGTCGCGCATCTCCGCAGCAGTGACATCCTGTAGTCGCCACGCTCGTTTTCAACTCCTCATTCCTGACCCTGATCCTCACTTCCTCCGCTCATGGCGACGTCATCAACGTTTGGAACGCGCTCTCCGCTCCCAGCCACACAACGTCCAACTTTCCTTCTGAATTGATGCCCCGCGGGCTGAAATTATCGCTTACGGCACTTCTCTCGAGCACTATCGTTGGAACACGCTGTGTGACGGCCTTGACTCCGCACTGCACTCGCGCTCTACATGGTCTCTGTTTAGGTCTCTCTTAGGTACCAAGACGGCCGTTGCTCCCACCCTAGCTAAAGCTCTCGCTCAAGGGACTCCATCTGATGTGTTTGAAAATTTAAAATCTCTGTATCTCCCACCCCCCTCACACCTTCCTACCCAGATTACTGTGGCGAAGCTAACCCAGACCTGGACCACCCATTCACCCTCAGGGAGCTGGAAGCTGCCTTAGCCACTCAATCTACCCGCTCGGCACCCGGTGAGGATGAGATAACATATAATACATTACGTAATCTCCCTGACAACGCGAAGGAATTTCTCTGACACAAATTCAACGAACCATGAAACAGCGGCTGTCTTCCAAGCTCTTGGACAACATCTCTAATTTGCATGATTCCGAAGCCGGGCGAACCTCCATCTCACTCTAACCTTCGCCCTATCTCTTTGACGTCATGCGTTGGCAAGACTCTTGAGCGAATGGCCTTGACTCGACTGTCTGATTTTATTGAGGCGAAAGAGTTTTTCCCTCCTTCTCTTATTGGCTTCCGACGCCACGTTTGTGCGCAGGACATGTTCCTTGTTCTTCAGCATACTTTTCTTTCACTTTCTCGTAGTCAGATCCATGCGCTTGTAACCGTCGAGAGAGGCGGCTGGAGTGAGACGCTGTGCGGACGTGTTTCGCATGAGCTCCGGCCCGGTGACCGACTATCGGCGGACGCGCTTTTTTCTGGACTTGCTGTCAGTGGGCTCGTCTGCAGGAGGTTGCCCTGTACCTACGGACATCACTCGTTTAGGCAAGTTTGTCCCCGTTTTTGGAGTTTCCGAGATTTTCCTATCAACCCCGCGGTGGCAAGGCTAGGCCTATCTCCTAGGACAAGCCTGGCCTGGGCCGCATCGCCCGGCGTCTGACTTGCGCCCGGTGACCGCGGGTCTTGTTGGGCTGAAGATGGAGTACTACGTCGAAGGGGAGACTATAACACCCGAAGATTTTGAAGCGGGAGAGTGGGCTCCAGTGCTGAAGGCACAGGACCGATTTAAGAAGACTCAGCATGGCGACAATGCCAAAAGTAAGCCTTGCGAGACGCAGGCCGGCAGCGACGGGCGCAAGACGCACGTAGCGCAGCAAGTCAAGCGGGGGAAAGCGCCGGTATGGAAGAAACGCGGACCGTTTCTCAAGTTGCCAGCCACGGATTTCAAGATTGTGTACAGGCCCCAGAACTGGGACTTGAGTGTTGTGACAGCGAGAGAACTCGGATGTGCACTGAGAGCAGCAGCGCGTCTAACGAGTGCGATTGCCGCGGAAGAAGACATTGTGCGGGTTAATGGCACGAACAACACGTTGACGGTGACCACACCGTGCATAAATCGCAGTGGGGCATATGCGACTGTGGAGACGCTCAAGCTGGGTGATCGTGACCTGCCGGTTTCGGCGTTCGTGGCGCCGTTGGAGAACTCCGTGCGGGGAGTGATTTATAATGCTTATAATGGATGCCCAGTGGAAGAAGTTCGGGCGGGATTCCTGAAGAAGAATGAAGGCATAGACATTCTGGACGCGAGACCTCTGGGAAAGTCAAAGGCAATTCAGATTACGTTCGGGGGAAAACGCATACCCTGGCAGAATACTTACTGGAACTGTCTGTACGCTGTGATCCCGTACAGAAATTTAGTCGAGACCTGCTAGAACTGCAGACGAGTTGGACATCGAGCGAACGTTTGCTTTCGTCCGAAGAGCAACCTATGTCACCGTTGCGGGAAGGACCATCCTGTCCCGCCAGAAGGAGAGCCACCTACGTGCACGCCGGTCTGCATAGTGTGCCATGGTGCGCATCACACAGGGAGCCGGAACTGCAAGTTTCGCCTGGCTCGCAAGCCACCAACAGGTCAGCAGCAGAGCATCGAAAGAGAGAGCGAAGCTGGCAACGATAAGCGTTCCTTGAGGGCCACGGAGTGGTCACCGAGGGGTAAAGAAGGCAGAAGCAAAAGCAGGGACTGGTCGAGTTCCTTCCCGCCATTGCCAGGGCGCGGGGGCGGCCAAGATGGTGGACGAGCATCCAGTACCAACAGCTGCGCACGCGACACCAACAAAAAGGTGAGCTTGTCAAGCACGGCCTCCCAGAACGAAACCACTCGAGAGAGGGAGTTAGCAGCGCTGGTTCAGCGACAGGGAGACTTGATTAAAAGAATGGAAAACAGAATTGCAGAGATGGAACGCGCACTTAGAGACGACCAACGGCAGGGGACACAGACACCAGCAGTGCAAGGCCTACAGAAAGTGACGCAAGGGGCGTCTGCTCACGTACAGAAGAGTGCAGCTATGGAAGTGGAGAATCGGGGGACAGTGAAGAGACCACTGCCGGGGGATGAGGTAGCTAACGCAAAATGATTAGCCGAAACGTTACCAGTAGACATGCCACAGCCTGTTTTTAAGGTCATTAGTCTTAAGTCGGATGTAACAACACTTGCGGATAAAGTAGGCAAACAAGGGAAAAGACAGGATAGGTTGGAGGCTCGAGTCGAAAAGATCGAAGCCAGATTAGACACAATAGAGGAGCGTCTCGGCATGCTCTCCACTGAATTTAAGGATTCCCAAACCCAGGTCATGGGCATGTTTCAGCAGCTTCATACTCTATTGGAGGCAAGACTGCCTCCCGTGGGTGGCCAATTGCCATTAGTCAACCTGGTGCCTCATCATGGCGCCTCGCCAGCAAATTGAGGTTTGACAGTGGAACTGCAGGGGCTTTCGTCAAAAACGGGGTAACCTGCAGTTGCACATACAAAATCTGCACAGTAAACCAGACATAATAGCCTTACAGGAGGCTAGTGGTTCCGTAAAATTACCTGGATTTAAGGCATTTACAGCGCCAGGAATTGATTCAAGGGGCGTATCACGCGTCTTCACAGCCATGCTAGTCCATCGCAACATCACTGTCATTCAGCATTCCGTAGATAGCAGCAGGGAAGTCTATGTCTTGCTTGAGATTTTGCCTAAACGAAAGTATGAGAAGAGTCTGTTTTTACTTAATGTGTATAGTTCTCCAAAAGATAAAGGATTGGGCTTGCCACAACTCCTGATTCAAACTCAACGGTTAGCAGGTCGCGCTCCGCTTATAGTGGTAGGAGATTTCAATGCGCCTCACCCGGAGTGGGGCTATATTCTAGCCAGCCCAAAGGGCAATCGGCTTTAGCAAGTTGCCCGGGATCTGCGATGGACGCTGTTAAACAATCCACAAGATCATACGAGGATAGGCAACAGCATAAGCATGGATACCTCCCCAGACCTTACGTTTTTTAGAGGCATCAGTAATGCAAAGTGGATTAACACGGGACAAGCGCTAGGAAGTGATCACTATATCCTTTCCACGACGTTTAGCGCTGCGAAACATAAAGACAAAGTGAGGGGGCATAGAATTACAGATTGGGACAGATTTAGGAAAAACAGAGCAGACACTGTAAACGGGAAAATTAATGACCTGGATGCATGGGTACAGGCGCTCAAGGAGGATGTAAGTAATACCACGGTAGAAGTGCCAGTCGAGCAGGAAAAGTTTACCGCTGACTCGAGACTATTACACATGTGGGAAGCGCACGCGAGTCTCTCGAAAAGGTGGAAGAAGCAAAAACATAATGGCGTCCTTCGCAGGACTGCCAAGTTAGAACGTAAAATCGAAAATTATACAATTGAGTTACAAGCCAAGCAGTGGGGCCAGATTTGTGATCGCATGAATGGACAGTTTGGATGCAAAAAGACATGGCAGCTGTTAAGGCATCTGTTGGATCCGGCAGCAACAAAATCGGCGCAACGGGGGCAAATGACTCGGTTAACGCATCAATATGAACGCACAATTAGAGAGTTTATACAGGAACTCCGGAATCGGTACATAACTGATGGAGTAGACGGTTGCTTACCACACTACTCGGGGGTGGAAAACTCAGACCTAGATGAAGAGTTGACAATTGCGGAGGTGGAGTTTGCCATGGGGCAGCTGCGTACTACGTCTGCCGCAGGTCCGGATGGAGTTACTAATAAAATGCTGAGAAACCTAGATTTCAAATCGGTCGGGGCGATTACTGACTTGATAAATGAGTATTGGGTGGCCGGGGAGATCCCAGTACAATGGAAGCATGCTAGGATTATATTTATTCTGAAGCCAGGCAAGAAACTCTGCTTGAAAAACCTGCGCCCCATATCGCTGACATCATGCGTGGGCAAATTGATGGAGCACGTGGTTCTCAACAGGCTTCAGAATTATGCAGAGGACAAGGCCATTTTTCCCCCAACTATGATAGGTTTCAGGACCAATTTGTCCACACAGGATGTCATGATACAGTTAAAACGTGATGTAGTCAATCCCGGGCATGGCACGGGCACCAAAGCTGTATTGGGGCTTGACCTGAATAAAGCTTTCGACAATGTTTCGCATGAGGCAATATTGAATAACCTATCGGAAATTGGCCCAGGGGTCAGGACATTTCGCTACATCAGATCATTCTTGGAGGGCCGAACCGCAGAAATTTCAATAGGAGATATCAAATCGGACTCATTCGCGTTGGGAGGCAAAGGGACACCGCAGGGTTCAGTTTTGTCACCGTTCCTGTTTAACATCGCCTTAATTAAAATACCACCGAGGCTGGAGGAGATACCGGGACTCAAACACACAATTTATGCAGATGATATTACTCTATGCGTAACCAGGGGTAGTGACGCGCATCTGGAAGAAACACTGCAACAGGCAGTTAATATTGTCGAAGAGTTGGCAGGCGAGGCGGGACTTTCATGCTCTCAGCCAAAGTCCGAGCTCTTTGTGGTTCGGGACAAACCCAGAGGGCTACATGCAAGACACTATATTCCGCCACCGCCGTTAGAGGTAAAGGTAGGGGGTAGGCCGGTAGCTGAAGCTCAAACGATTAGAATTCTTGGCCTATATCTGCAAACTAACAGGAAGAATAGGGTGGCCCTTGAAAAACTTAAGACCACGGTCAATGCTACTGTCAGGCTAATCAGAAGAATCGCTAACCATAAGAGCGGGGTTAAAGAAAAAGAACTCTGTAAGCTGGTACAGGCGTTTGTGCTCAGCAGGATTACTTACGCGACACCTTATATGAAGTTGGATGTCGCAGAAAAAGGTAAGGTCGAGGCTATGATCCGGCAAGCTTACAAGGCAGCGCTTGGGTTGCCTAACAACGCGCCTACAGAAAGGCTGTTAAAACTAGGGGTACACAACACCCTGGATGAATTATGGGAAGCGCATCTGGTGATGCAGCACGCTAGGCTTTCGACAAGCAAAGCTGGCAGGCTTATATTGGAAAGGATTGGCATTGGAGCAGAGGCTCCCACTGGGGATACTAAAATTCAGGTGCGGCGAGAGTTACATAAGGCCCTGTACATAAAACCTTTGCCCAAAAATATGCATCCGATTCACCATACGCAGCGCAGGCAGGCAAGAGCCAGAGCTTTACACGTTGAGTACGGCGAGTACAAAGCGGCAGTCTATACAGATGTTGCGGAATATAAGGACAAAGACGCTTTTGTGATTGTGGTGGTGGACAGGCGGGGGTGCTTGATCGCTTCTGGATCGGTCAAAACCCGCTCCTCGGAAACTGCAGAGGAAGCGGCAATAGCGCTAGCTATAACTAATTCGCAGTCAGATTTGATTTTCAGTGATTCAAAGACAGCCGTCCGAAATCTGGCGAGGGGCAGAATATCGGCGACCGCTGCACGATTTCTGCATAGGGCCACGGTACGAGAAATGAGAGAAATAGAAATTGTCTGGGTACCAGCACACTCTGGGAACCCTGGGAACGAGGCGGCTCACCTGAATGCTCGAAGTTTCGTCAGCCGGGTAGGTGAGCCGCCAGTTCCGGGGAGGTCCGCGAGAGATGGGCTGGTGTCCTTTCATGACATAACGAATCATTATAAACTAGAGCGGAGGTTTTATCCGCCCCCGCACAAGCGGTTGACTAAGGCGCAGAAATGCGTCTGGAGAAAACTGCAGACGCGATCTTTTCCCAACCCTTACGTGTTGAACAAAATGTACCCGGAGGAGATTAAGCCGCAATGCAAATGGTGTCAGGCTCTGGCAACATATGATCACATACTTTGGAAATGTAGCATAGTGCCGCCGCCGGTGGATATTATGCGTGATCCCTCTCTTGAGCACTGGGAGGCTGTGTTGACCAGCTCAGACCCAGTCGTCCAGTTAAGGGTCGTGGAGTGGGCCACACAGGTCGCCGCCAACCTTGGGTTGATGGCCATCTAACACGGAATCATCCTCAGTTGCTTTCTGACGAAATAAAGTTTTTCCATCCACATGTAACCGTCGATGTACGGAAGGCATTCGATGGCGTGAGTCATTACCACATACTCGCTCAGCTCTCCTCCCTGTCATGTGGCTCCCGCATGTATTCTTACATCCGATCATTTCTTTCCAGTCAAGTTGCTAGAGTCGATACTCATTTGTCTAATTCACACTCCCTCATCCGCGGCACACCTCGAGGTGCCGTACTATATTCTACTCTATTTATTATGGCTATGGCCCCCTTGCCTCCCAACTGTCCCAAATACCTGACCTCCACCATATGTTTTATGCAGACGACATCACTCTCTGGTGTACGTCTGGATGACCCGGCCACGTGCAGGATACTTTGCAACGTGGCCTGGACCTTATCGCTTCCTTTCTCGCTACTGCTGGCCTGCCCCCTGCACCGGAGAAATGTGAACTACTTTTGCTAAACCGGTCTGCGTACCAGCGCTCACACAATACCCTCATTTCCCTACATCTTTATAGCTCTCTCATCTCCACTGTTCATCAATGCAAAGTTCTTGGCTTCCTTTTGCACGCGACAAAGAACGCGCAGGCCCTACATCACGCTGTGAGGACTTGCCACTCGGTGACCCACCTCCTGCGACGCGTTGTCACTCGGCAGTCGGGGCTCCACGAGGCTCATTCGTGCCGGGTCGCACATGCGCTTGCCCTTAACAAGTTCTTGTACTTTGTACCATATGTTCATTTCACCCAAACGCAACTCAACACACTCGAAAGAGCTCTATTAGGCCTCCACAAGGCCGCTCTAAACCTCCCTGTCACCACCTCTACCACTAAGCTTTTTGCCACAGGCCTCTTCCATTCATTACGTTCTCTTATTTCTCTGCAACACGACTCTCAGATTGCCCGTCTTTCTTTCACTCGTCAAGGCCAATGGCTATTAGCCCAAGCCGGTATCCGTCACATTCCCGTTTCCGTTCCCACCTTGCCTTCTGCCGCTAGCACCGCTGCTCCTAACCTTCGCATCCTTCCCCACCCATCCAAATGCCTCCCGTTCTTCACGCCGACCGGCGTCATGCGGCAGCACAGCATCATTCTCCTCCTCTCTCTACAAAAGAGTTGCCTACACGGATGCCTCATACATGGCTCCTCATGGCTCGTGTGGCTACGTTATCTACCATCCACACCTTTCGGCGCCTGACACGCCTACCAGCGGGCCATACTTATGTTGTGTTCTGGGTTTTTGGTTTCGGTTTCGAAATGACATGTGAGAATGCCAGGGGGCGCCGCTCTGGCATCTAGGATTTCAAGGCTACTGTACAATAAAACGAGTGTGTGTTGGGTAACCGTGGAGCGCGGTTGTTGTTCCTTTCTTCGGCGCTTTGCGCCTACCGCGTGTTCGGGCTGGTCGGCGTCCCCGCCGGCCGCGTACGTCTCCGTCGGCCTTCGTCTTTTTCTGCTTCGTCAGGACCAGCCAGCCCCCAACACAGCAATGGCAATGGGGACGTGTAAGAACCCATTTCGTTTTCCGTGTTCGTCTTTTTCGTGCTTCTAACGGATCTACCCTACTAACCCTAGACGCTCTTTGTTCCCAGCAAGGTGGCTACTGCGTGCTGCGTCACTTCATTCCTTCTTCATTCAGCGACGCCGTCTTTGTCGTCTTCTTCACACAGTGTACGGGCGTCATTTTTTTCTCGTCTGCACCTCTCCGTAATTCTTGCTTGAAATGGCGTCTCCTATTCCACCTCCCATATTTCTTCATTCGCCCACAGACGCGCCACTTCTGTGGGCGGACTGGAAATTGGTGTTTTAGGCCTACGCAGACGTGGCCGGGGAGGACGCCAGCAAGCCCGAGCGTCGCAGGGCCCTGCTGCTCAACGCGTTGGGCCCTGCCGGGTTAAAGCTCTTCTATACTTTGGAAGCCACCAACGCGTCGCCGACGCCAGCGTCGGGCGATGCCTTCAAGAATGCTGTTGGTCTTTTGGATGAGCATTTTAAAGATGTCTCGTGTGATTATCTCGCACGCGTAAAATTCCAAGAAAGGCGACAATTGCCTGGTGAGCAGTCGCCGAGTTTATTATTTCTCTTCGCCGCGTCGTGCGGCTTCGGCGAGCTCGAGGACGATATGATCTGCCATCAGCTTTTCACCGGGGTAGCCTCGCAAAACGTCCGCTGCCGCATGCTTCAAAAGGGCTCCTCGATTTCATTATCCGAAGCCCTCTCGATTGCGCGAGAGGACGAGCTTATTCGCTCCCAGTTGGAGCAATTCGCTCCGCATTCAGTGCAGCAACTTCTGCTGCGGGGGGCCAAGGCGGCGGCTCTTTGTTTCACGAGACGCGTCAAGATGGTGGCCCTTCATCTTCGTCTCGGCGCGGCGGCCAACATGGACACCCGCTTGCACAGTCCCTTCCGTGGCGGCCAACATGGCGGCCTCTCTGCGTCGCGGGGGCGAGGAAGCCGGCAATATGGCGACCCTATTCCGCCAAATTCTGGTTTTCAGGAACAGCTACCGAGCTCCTAACTCGCGTTCGCAATTTTCTTCTCCAAGCGCAACCGCGCATTGCTTTCGTTGCGGATCGGCTCAGCATTTAGCCAATTTTGCGCAGTGTCCCGCGAGAAACCGCACTTGTCTGGCATGTGTAAAAATCGGACATTTTCAGTCCGTATGCAATTCCCGTCCAGCAAATCGTCCTGAACCAGTTTCTTCGTCCGCTCCTTCAAGCACTCCACAGACCAATACGGTCACTGTTTTAAATGTGGATGGCCTCCACACTACGTCCGAGCCCATCATCGTAGCTTCAGTGGGCCATGTGCTCTTGTCATTTCTCGTGAACACTGGTGCTTCAGTCTTTTGAATCAGTGCCAGCTGACTTTCCTAGTCATTTTTCCAACATTCGGCTTTTGCCTTCACACGTCGTTCTACAAACATATTCCAAGAAAACGATTGATAATTTAGGTCAATTTACAGCTCAGGTCTCCTATCGCAGTCGCACTGCTTCCATTACTTTTTATGTAATCTGCCAATGGCAGCTCGCTTTTGGGACGTGATGCCATCAGGGCTTTGTTCATCAACATCGTCGGTGCGTCTATGACGTGTGCTCAAGTCGACGTCCAAGATGATCTTCCGGCCAACACGCCTTCTGAATTCCGCCACCTGTTCACCCGTGAACTGGGTTGTGTGCGCGGTTTTGTGCATAAAGTGATGCGTCGACCAGGTATGTGCCCTGTGCGTGCCAAGCTGCGCCGCATTCCTCTTCTTCTCCGTGAGCAAGTCTCTGCGGAACTGTCTCGCCTTCAAGCTAGCGGAATCATCGAGCCTGTCTCTGCTTCCGACTGGGTTTCTCCACTGGTCGTCGTCAAGAAAAAAGTTGGATCCCTTTGACTATGCGTCGACTTACGAGAACTGAACAAGGCGATCGTCGTAGATGGTTTTCCACGTCCTCACATTGAAAAACTGCTTCAATAGCTCTCCGGAGATGTATGTTTCTCCAAGCTGGACCTCGCGTCCGCTTATCTTCAAGTTGAGCTTTCTGAGTGCAGTAGAGACTTAACCACATTTGTATCGCACGAAGGCTTATGTCGGTTTCGCCGCGTGTGTTTCGGGCTTGCATCTGCCCCTGCAGTGTTTCAGAAAATGATGTTAATTATTCTTAAGGGTTGTAATGGCACCCTTTGTTACTTGGATGACATTTTGGTGTGGGGACGTACTCGCTAAGAGCACGATGCTAACTTGCATACTGTTCTCAACCGCATCAGTGAATGCGGTATGAAACTTAATAACAAGTGCATTTTTCTGTGAATGAGTTACAATTTCTAGGACATAATGTCAGTTCCCGTGGCTTGACACCTGTTTAATCTAAAGTTCAGGACATTGTCAATGCCCCACGGCCTACTGATGCCAAAACCTTGCAATCTTTTTTAGGTCTTGTTGGTTAGTATGCCAAGTTTGTTCCTCACTATGCTGATGTTGTTGAACCACTGCGTACTCTACTTCGTCAAGCACAGCCTTTTAACTGGTCAGCTGAGGCTGAGCAGAGCTTCATTCGAGTTAAGTCAATACTGGCCACAAAGCCAGCTGTTAGTATTTTCAATGAGAAGCTTCCCATCGTCATCACGACGGATGCGTCCGATGTTGGACTGGGAGCAGTGTTTCAACAACTCAGAGGTGATCAGCTGATCACTATCGCTTTTGCATCTCGTACATTGCCCCCTGCTGAACGCAGATATTCAGTAGCTCTCGCGTGTCTTTTTGCCTGTGAGAAATGGCATGTTTACTTGTGGGGCCGGCACTTCACATTACGCACAGATCACCAAGCACTAGTTGCTCTTCTTTCTGCAGGATCCGAAGGCCGCCGCCCCATTTGAATTTCCCGTTGGTGTGCCAAACTCATGTATTATAATTTCGGTGTTCAATATTGTAAAGGTTCTAATAACGTGGTTGCTGATGCACTGTCGCGCCTTCCTCTTCAGATACCGGTTACTGAAGAGCGGGATGAGGAAGTTCTTTCAGTAGTTACTTCCTGCATTACTAAAGCTGAGCTTCAGGCAGCTACAGCTGCAGATTCCACTTTGTCTCAAGTTCTCAAATATTTACGTGAAGGATGGCCTTCCAAATGTGCTCTTGCTTCTGAATTCGTGCCTTACTTCGCAGTCCGACAGGAACTTTCTTGTGTCGAGGACTTGCTTTTCCGCGATGAACGCGTGATTACCCCTGCTTCTTTCCGTAACAAGCTAATACAGCTTGCCCATGAGGCCCATCAAGGCATTGTTCACACCAAACAGAATCTCCGAGACAGGAACTGGTGGCCAGCCTTAGACAAGCAGGTCGAGCATGCAGTTTACAACTGTAACATATGTCAGGCAGCTGACAAGTCTGCCAAACCTGCATTTTCTCCGTTGCAGCCAGTCCAGTGGCCTGATCGGCCTTGGCAGAAACTCGGCATGGACATCATCGGTCCTTTGCATAATGTCCCACAAAATGCCCGGTTCATTGTTTCTCTCATCGACTACCCTTCCAACTGGCCAGAGCTTTGTTTCACACATACGGTTACTTCTGAGGTCATCATTGAGTTTCTGTCTTCAATCTTCAGCCGGGAAGGTTTTCCTGATGCCATAGTCACGGACAATGGTCCACAGTTTCAGTCCTAACATTTCGAGACTTTTCTTTCACAATGAGGAATTCAGCACTTGAGGTCTCAGTTTTCTATCCCTAACTAAATGGGCAAATCGAGCGCTTTAATCGCGTTCTGAAGGAACATATCCAGATCGCCCAATTAGAGCACCGTCCCCTCAAGCGAGTCTTGACTGAATGTTTAGCTTCGTACAGGTTCACACCACAAGACACCACTGGTGTGTATGCTGCTCAACTTCTTCACGGTAGGCAACCGCGAGTTGCTCTCGACATAGTCTCTTTGCCTCGTAACATAGCAGTGTCTTCTCCTGATGAAATTCGTACCAGGGTTTTTTCTCATCAACAAGCAATGAAAAAGTATGTCGACACACGTCGAGGTGCAAAGCAGTCCAAAGTTCGCACTGGCGATCTTGTCAAGGTTCGTGTGCCAGGCAAGCACCCCAAGTATCGGGGTCCTTACAAAGTCTTGGGCCATGTTAGCCCCACTTCTTTTCGCTTTAGTGATGGTAACATCTAGAATGCTTCGCGCCTTGTTATTTTTCATACGGATTCGCCTTCAACACCTAAAAGTCTTCCTCATCACGTTCCGTCCACGCCTTTCAACTACGCATCAGACTACTACATGTGGCCTCCATGTACAGGCATTTCTTTTTCAAGGGGGGAGGAGTTACCAGTCGGTGTCGCTGGTTGAAGTACACCAAGTCTTACGGTTCACTTCGAACCTTCAAATGCGGCTGAGACTGTTAAACTGGACTCCGGTCCACAAAGTTCTTTCGAAGCTCATGCTGCGAGCTCTGATGATACCGCGAATGTTAACATTCGTTCAGAGCCTTCACAATCTTCCACTGCTCTTGATGTGTCACATCAGAGCACAAGTGACCAAGGTGCAGCGACACATGATTCTACACCCAAAAGGGCCTGCCCTAAGCGGAAGCGGCAGAAGCCGCGTCGGTTCGAAGACTATGTGACGTAGGACTCTTGTTCATTACTGTTCATGAACATTATTGTTCTGTGCAAAGGTACAATGCATCCAAATCTATATTGTACTGAGTTGTATACAATTTTTAGTGCATTTTCAGGACTTCCAATGTACATTTTTTCAGTGCATTTTCAGGACTCGTAGTGTGTGAGTTCGGTGTGCAGTGCTCTGAATTTTCATGTGTTCTCATGTACATACCTTGTAAAATATGTTGGTATCGATCATGTATAATTATAAACAGTGTATAGGTGAACTTTTTTCGAGGAGGTGATGATTTTTGTGTTCTGGGTTTTCGGTTTCGGTTTCGAAATGACATGTGAGGATGCCAGGGGGCGCCGCTCTGGCATCTAGGATTTCAAGGCGACTTTAAAATAAAACGAGTGTGTGTTGGGTAACCGTGGAGCGTGGTTGTTCCTTTCTTCGGCGCTTTGCGCCTACCACGTGTTCGGGCTGGTCGGCGTCCCCGCCGGCCGCGCACGTCTCCGTCGGCCATCGTCTTCTTCTGCTTCGTCGGGACCAGCCAGCCCCCAACACAGCAACTTACACCCGCCAAATGTACTTTCGTTCGAGGTCCTTTCCATGGTCCACGCCATGCAGTCATTTTTCTCCCTCCCTTCTCTCCCCGAGAACACGATTTACTCCGACTCTGACGCCGCCATCCGTCACACACAGAACAACACGTTGCCCCCAGCTCTTCAACAGGAGGTCGAGCGAGCGGCATCTGCTCTTCAACTCTCCACTGTCTTCCTCCGCTGGGTTCCTGGGAATTCGGTTATTAACGGCAATGAGCTAGCTTATCAGCTTGCCCGCGATATATTGCACTAGGCACCGTTCATTCCTTGGCCCACACCTTCGGAAGACAGTGAGAGCTCCGCGAATGACGATGGGCAGATCTCCTTGCGTCACACTATCAAGGAGGTATATCTCCAGCTCCGGCTCGACAAGCGTCTTTACACCCTCCCCCTCATCCATCACTCACTGCGCTCGAGGCTCGAACTCTACGGCACATCAAAATGAACTGCCTGATAACCCCCTCTCGCCTTTTCCTTTATAAATATAGGTCTAACCCCTGCTGTCCTAATTGTCCCTCCTCATACGCTGACCTGTCACACTGCCTGTTTTACTGCCCAACTGCTCAGCAATCCAGCTATTACCCTCCCCCATCTGTTTCCATCACCTCCTGGCTCGACTGGATCGGCGCCGAAAGGGAATAACAGCGTCGACTGATCGCACAGGCGGTCTAAATGCTCGGCCTGTAAATTTGGCTGAATAAAAGTCTATTACTGCTACTTAGTGAGCAGTTCGGCAGGTCGGGCGAAGTTTATGACAAACCGCCTGCACTAAGCGCACACGCTAAGAAATAAGCGAACGGCCTTGTTGTCGGTGGACAGCGAGAAGTCGGCGATGGCAGCTGTTTTATGCGGATTGGAACGAACTCCAGACTTGTTATTCTGATGAGGTTATTCTCGAGTCCCAGGAACAAGAGCTCCTCCTACTCAAATCTACACTTTTCTAGCCTCAGGGTTAGCTTGGAGGTGCCTGTTCTCTTGGCTGAACTTTGTCACCATTACCTTCGCTTTGACATGACTCGGGGGGTGATGTTTCTCGCAACGCAAACCTGATGGTCAAAGAACAGGTGCATGTTGCCCTCGATGACGCCTACAAAGTCTGTAAGTGTTTCGGTGTCAACGGAAACAATGACGCTTGAGCAAGGCATAATGGCGATTTCGTTTTCCAACACATTCAATGCGTGATTCTTTGGTGTTGTGGGGGTCAGCAGCATGTTCTCTGAAGTTATTGGTCTTGATTCATACCTCAGGTCTATGACACAGCCGTATTGACATATGAAGTCATGCTGACTATAAGGTTTCTATTACAAAGCTCGCTCGATAAGTCAGCTAGATAAGCTATTACAAAGCATTACAAAACTCGCTGGATAAGTCCGGTTATTGATGGTGACTCTTGCTGCGCAGGCTTCAATGGGCGTTAATAAATGAACTTCAGTTGTCTTACTTCCTGGGCCTTTCCGTGTAGCCTTGACTTCTTTCAGTTTTGTCGCATAAGGCCCACTGACGATGAAAAAATCGGCTCCAGTCTCGGAGAGAGCAGCGACGTGGGGGCCGTTGAATAGTATGTCAAAGTCGCTGGTTCGTCGTCGTGCATTCCAGTTGGGTCATGGCGTTGGATCATGCTACGTCAGCTTATTCCGCTGCTTCCACGTTGCGTCGTGGGGTCTTCTTCGGGCTGTGAAGTTTGGGCGTCAAAGCAGCTTTGGTGTAACGGCGAGTGCTTTCGGCTTCGTTGAGACGTCGTCGGTGGTGGCAGTGGAGGATTTTCCGAAAGTCGTTGTACCGCAAACGCACCTCTATCGCTTCTTGACCTTGGTTTTTTGAATATGAGCTCGGGGAACGGCCCCGATTCAGGCTAGTGTACTAGCTGCACCGCGGTAATATAAAGCGCCTTGGCGACGGTGAACAGTAAGGTCACCGGGCTGTCCACTGCGCTCCTGCGAGGTGGTAGGCGACTTTTGAATGCTAAGCATTTCTCAGCAACTTTCGGCGACTTTGAGTCTATCTATCTATCTATCTATCTATCTATCTATCTATCTATCTATCTATCTATCTATCTATCTATCTATCTATCTATCTATCTATCTATTTATATAGCGACCTACGACTTTTAGCTCTCCTGGTTAATGGTATCAATACCAAATTTAGTATGGCATAACATGAGTGTATGACCAGCATAAATGACTATTCATACTATGACTATCATAATTTGTATGTCAGTGATGTCATGACTTACATTTCACAGTCTTGCTGCTTTTGCGGTGGTTTCGTTCATATGACATCTTGCGAAATCGCCATGGTATGACATGACTGCATGGCGAGCACGAGTGACAGACCCTGACGTTGAATTCATGGCATGCATCTAATGTAAGTCATGACTCATGAGTCATGACAACGCGCCACGCTCATGGTACGCTCGAAGTCGTTTTGCTAGCTTCACATATACCAAAATTGGCGTTACGGGACGTGAATGGAAGACGAAGGTATGTGACTGGTGCAAACATGATAATCATGAGATCCGTGGTATGCAACAACATGACTGCATGCCACACTCATGATTCCCTCACGGCCGTTTCGCAAGCTTCACATACACAAAATTTAGTATTCCGGGACGTGAAAGGTATATGGCTGGTGTAAACATTATAATTACGAGATGCGTGTCATGTTACAGCACGACTACCTGCCACGCTCATGATGCGCTCGCGGCCGTCTTGCTAGCTTCACATATACCTCATTTGATATCACGTGACGTGAAGGGATGATGAAGGTATGTGACTGGTGCAAACATGATAACCATGTGACGCGTGTCATATACCAACATGACTGCATGCCACACTCATGATGCGCTCACGGCCGTTTCGGCAGCTTCCCATTTACCGAATTCGGTATCACGTGACGCGAACGGATGACATATCTGAATGACACGTTCACACATCATAATCATGTCATTCGTGTCATGGAACAGCATGACTACATCCTACACTCATGATGCACTCGTGGCCGTTACTCATGCTTCACATATGCCAAATTCGGTATTGCACGTGAATGGATGGCGAGGTTATGTGACTGGTGCGAACGTGATAATCATCGGATGCGGGTCGTCTAAGAACATGACTACATGTCACACTCAACTCGGCAAAGTACAGTGACGTTACCCTGTGCGCGTGTGTGCTGGCGTTCGTTTCGTCACGTCACGCCGGGGCTGCCACGCCAGCCGTTGATCTGCATGGCATATACTTGCAGGCGCACGCCTCCTGCGTTGCTTTTACGCATGTGCGTTTAAGCGCACCCGGCGTCTACCCGTCACGAAGCTAAGCAGACGCGGTTCTGTCTAGGTAACGTCGTCGACACGAAATGATGCATGCCACATTTCGCGGTGGTTGACGCCGGGACTCGCTGACAGACGCTGTTCGCGCCTTGCGTCAGAGAAAGTGCTCGCGTTTTGCTAGCGTAACATCGCTGCGCCCAGCGTGTGCGCATGGCCACGTTACGTGCGCTCGCCACAATTTCGCTAGCTTCACACATATCAAGTTCAGTATTACTGCACATGAATGGACGAGAAAGGTATGTGACACGTCCAAACATGATGATCGTAATATTCGTGTTATGTAAAACATGACTACATGCTACGCGCATAGCGTGCTCATGGCTGTTTCGCTAGCTGCAGATATACCAAATTTGGTATTAGGTGACGAGAACAGAGGACGAAAGTAAAGGACGCGTTCGAACGTGATAATGGTGATGTCGGTTTCATATACGGCATAATTTACCTCCACCTTGTAATATTGGGCGGACTTTAAAGTGATATATACCTTCCTCATACGTGTTTCGCATATAACGTTTTCCACTGTATGTGGGATCTGCCAATTGTTGAGGTCGTTCATACTACTGTGGACACAGCGCGTTCACGCCATAACCTTGTAGCCCCATTTTCAAAACTGGCAGTGGCGGTTTGAGTGGCCAGTTTCTCCGTAATGGTAGAAGAGCAGGCAGTGGTCGGGAGTGCGCCAAATGTCTTTTTCGGTGACTATCACCGGCCGGCTGGTGGGTGGTATGGTGATGGTGGAGCCGGCGGTGGTGTGTGGGGGCGAAACTGTGGTGATGTGGCGCCTTAGCGTGGGCGTGGAGAAGGGGCGAAACGGCTGGTTGTTTCAGCATTGTTCATGGCTTGCAGCTGCGGCTCTCGAAGCTGTGAAAAGCCCAGTGGTTGCTGGACCTCCTGGCGAACGACGTTCGCGATGGAGTTCATTCGAAGCTGCGCTGATGGTATTGATTTTCGCAGTTCCTCTTGCACGATCGCTCGGATCCTCACACGCAAGTCGGTGGTTCGCAGTGATTGGACGTCAGCGTAGATTGTGGCCGAGAAGCTGTAGTTGTATTGCAGTGTCCGCATCTCGAGCTTCATTTAAATTGTAGATGCTTCCGAAGTGAATTCATTGACCATATTCAATGGGTTCGTGATCAATCCGGCGAAGAGTTCCTGTCTGACACCCCTAATAAGGAAGCTTGCTTTCTCCTCTTCGGTTATGCTGGGGAAGTTCGCGCGACAAAACAGCCGGGTCATCTATTCGACGAAGGTGTTAACATTTTCGTTGGAGGGTTCCACACGCCTCTCCAAGATAGTAGAGATACGTTGTTTGCAGACGACACTGGCGACGGTGCTCAAAAACGGCGTACCAAAAGAGATTTCAGGTCCATATCATGAATTCCTGGTTCTCGAACTATGTATTCGCAGCGTCTTCTAGGTGAGAATAGACGCGGCGCAGTTTTCATGCTCCCAGCAACTGAAGGCGGCTACTCGGTAGTACGTTTTCATCCACTTTTCTGGGTCTTAAAGCGATAACCCCAGAAAAGTGGGAGGCCTCTTCAGCTGCCGAAGAAGAATCCGTATTGGCTGTGTAATGTCTGTCGTAGTCTGTGAAGCCGATGTCGTGATTTGTCGTCGCCTGATGTTTTCAGGAAGCAGCCCGCACTTTGGCTCTCAACCATTTTGCCTTGGCGCCGACATCCTCTTGACGGTGTATGCATGGCTCGCGGATGAAGGGGTGAGTTCAATACATGGGCCGTGAAGCGCCTCCGCTAGATGGCACGATGTCGTGACGTGGCTGAAGGGAGGATATGGGGTGTTAAGGTTAAAAGTTTTATATGGTCGAAGTTGTGACCACGTAAAAGGAAAGCCACTTTACAGAAAGACACTGGCACTGATAGCGGTGAACAGAGCGTACCACGTCGGTATTTGTACATGTGCCGTCGAATATTCCAGCCTGATCAGTGATATTCGCGCAAGCTCTAGAATAAACTCAAATGTTCGCAACTTGCGCCCCGCCGCGGTGGTCTAGCGGCAGCGGCAGCTGTATTTTTCATGGAGACGAAATCGCTGCAAGCCGTGTGCTCAGATTTGGGGGCACGTCAAACAACACCAATCAGTCAAAATTGTTGAGTCCCTCACTACAGTATCTCTCATGATCACATGGTAGTCTTGGGGCGTTAAACCCCACATATGAATCAGCTTCCGTCTTGCATGCTATCATAACTGCACTGATCTACAATAGCGTGAACTTTCTAGAACAGTGAGGCGCAGTTTGCGCTGAGCGTTCCAGACCGGATTCGAGGCGAAAACTGAATGAAACATGAGTGTAAACGCGCGTGACAATATGAGGGGGTGGGTTCGCAATGACGTCCGATAGTAGTGCAACGACACGGAAAGACAAAACTGGCGACGTACGAACCTCAAATCTATTCTTTGAGCGAGGCGCACGTAAACAACGATGAATGAACAAAAGTTTAGATCGCTAAACCCAGTGCCAAAACCCAAAGAACCTGACATTGGGTTTTGCGACTTAGAATGCGTGCAGGCCACAGAGCTCGTGAACTCAGGAACACTCTTGACTCATCGGGTTAACGTCCATTACAGTAAAGCTGGTTCGCAGATGCTCTGTGAAGAAAACTTTCAATAAAAAGCAATATTTTATATGTGTCGTACAACTGCGGTGTGTAGAAGCGCTGACAGTGCATACAAAGAAAAAAATGTTTCTTTCGCGAAGTCCCGAAACATTCTGAATTTTTTAAACTTTCACCTCAATTACTCATATAGGCCTCAAGTGCATGGCATCATTGAAAGTAAGCCCCATCCCCGCCAGTGGATACATCGCGCGACCATCGTAACAGCTGCCCAACATTGTGATCCCTATCGGCACACGTGTATATACGACGCGATATCAACACCACAATCACGGTTAGCATTCCGTATTAAGACTTCAGTACGTCGACATTGAAGTTTGTGACCACTATGTTGGCTGCGATTAAATTCTACAGGTCATGGAATTGAATCCCAGCCGCGGCGGCAGCATATTCAGCAGTGACCCATGCACTTGTTTTTATGTTTATGTTGCGCTTGGCATTGATAAAAAAAACACATCTTGTGGAAAGCAACTATGGCCATGAACTGCTCAGCAAAGATTGCAGCCATGCACGCCGTGTGAAGGTAATACCCTTGGAGCGCGTAGTTTCTGTTCTCCCAAGGACCCTCTTTTCAAACACAGGCCAGTTTTGACTCTCGTTGGTGGCTGAGCGTCTGTAATCTTACGTGCTGTTTTTGTGATACAACGTCCCAAGAGATTATTGGCCAATAGCTGATACACATCAAGACCTTCGTTTGAATCATATGCGCTTGTTTCCATTGACACAGTGGATAACAGTTGCAATCAAAGTAACGGGCTGAAAAAGTAAAAAAGAAACTCACGATTTTTAGAAAGACAACTCAATTGCTGTAGAAGCCAACTGTCGTATGCCGAAGTGAGCGCACCAGCGTACATTTAGGCGAGCGCTCATGAAAATTTCTTTCAAAGTTTAATGGAGCTCAAATGTATGGTTTTACTTACATATGTTTTGAATTGATTGATATGTGGGGTTTAACGTCCCAAAATCACCATATGATTATGAGAGACGCCGTAGTGGAGGGCTCCGGAAATTTCGACCACGTGCGGTTCTTTAACGGGAACCCAAATCTGGGCCTACAACATTTCCGCCTCCATGGGAAATGACATACGTATTGACAAAATGGGCCTGATAGACGTTCTCAATTCCGGGCACACATGACTAACGCTTCAACTATCTTCTGTTAGGTTGTCGAGAACACCACGAAAATTTGGGAAAAGTCGCCAAACAGCGTCCATCGAAAGGTACCTACAATACAACAGAAGTTAGTGGAGATGCGCGGATTGTATTCCTAACTGCACGTTTCATTGCTCTAACAATTTCGCTCCGCTCGTGCTCGAGCATGTTCTTGGAATGATGCGCTCCATAATATCAACAAGTGATTGATCTGCATACAGTGAAGAAGCAAAATCAATTGTAATGTTTTGACCTCACTGCAGGATACGAAACGCCCCACCGCGGTGGTATAGTGGCTAAGGTACTCGGCTGCTGATCCGCAGGTCGCGGGATCGAATCCCGGCTTCGGCGGCTGTATTTTCGATGGTGGCGGAAATGTTGTAGGCCCGTGTGCTCAGATTTCGGTGCACGTTAAAGAGCCCCAGGTGGTCGAAATTTTCGGAGCCCTCCACTACGGCGTCTCTCATAATCATATGGTGGTTTTGGGACGTTAAACCCCCCATATCAATCAATCAATCAGGATACGAATCTTTATATACAATCAAAGTCACTTACAAGCGTGAAAAAAACTTCAGCGCACAATGGGGAGGTGAATTTCCAATTGCTCTTCGTGAGTGTTGCAGGTGATCGTTTATCATCGCTGTCACTATCGGTGCGTTCTTCACAGCCGTCTACGTCCAGTGAACAATCCTCGTCGTCACGAGGGTTTCTTTCAACATTGCTGCTGAAAGCATTCTGACGAATTCCCTCCGCCGAGCAACTTTCACAACATGAACAACACCAAAGCGTCGCCATCATTATCTGGCTCTGAAACCCAATTGGCTCTGAAACCCATCCTCAAGCAAATCACTTGAAGCGTACTGCCATCAATGGACAAACGTTCAAGAGCAAGTGGAACAGAGCTAGCCAATCAAAGATTGCAAATAGCGAACCAGTGCGACTTTTCATCTGACATTGTTGTGACATTCGCGCACTTCAAAGCTAAATACAAATGCTATATGCAAATAAGTCAAGGTGAGTTTTAACTGAAAATCCAGACGTTAACATTTACCTAATCCTACGGGGATATACAGTGGGCCTTACGAAGCTGATATGCGTTCTCTCTGGGCTATCATCGAAAGCGCGAGTTCCCACGCATTTTCAAAAAAACCTCCCGTATCGAAGAGAACGAATCAGCTTTATTGCGTCATGGAAGATCTCGTTTGCGCGCGAATGATGGAAACAAGCAAAGGGGTAGTGTTCATTTCGCAAAGCCGGACAAGAAAGCAACTGCCTACTGACCATACTTGAGAGAACGTTCCCGAAGTACGCTTCACGGCACGACAGTCTATTTGCGTTGCGAGTACTATACTTCGAAGACAACGGGTTCCATGTATCGCAACGCTGCCTACGTAGTATCCGGACTTCCGCGATGCCTTTCAGTTCCCCTGGTGAAACTTTCGTTGCGCATGGGTTTGCTACTTTTGCGACACAATAAAGTTCGAACGCGTGAACTTCCTACTTCTCAGGCATGACTCAGTGCCATCTGGTAATTGTTGGGCGGAACGTAGAGCGATAGAAGGGCGCTCTGGCTTATGCAACAAACAGGGGCCCTTAAGTAAAACAGGCGTTGTCAACAGACCACACTGTCATAGCGCATTGCATCGAAACCATGCGAGAAATTTAGAACTACAGTGTAAAATACACCAACTCTGGCAACCGAGTGGTGACCACAGGTGTTAGACTCAATACGCGGGTTAATTTGATAAGATATATTTTGACCGCTAATTAGGCGGAAGCTCTGACTTAGCCTTCAATTTGCACGAACAGAAAGTTACAAAGCACACCAAGCAACTTTTTTTGTCGACAAATGATGTTTAGCAAACTGAGAAGCCACTTTTGACGGTGGTTGTCAGGCTACTACGCAGTAACTTAATGAGTAAGTATAAGGGTGAATGGTATCTCCACTATTGCAGAATCACGTGAATGACGTGCCTCACTGAGAAGAGCTGCACAAGGGGTGAACGTCATGTCATTTTCTTAATTCACAACAGCGGAGTTTCTTATGTACTACAACATTGATTTAGGGGCCAAGCTGCTTACGGCGAGACCTGGCCGGCACTCAGGCGGCGTCGGCCGTCGACCATCCTCTGTACCCAGCAGCGTCTCTCTTCTCATACAGCGTCTCCATTTTCATGCGATAGCGGTGTCCCTTAGAGATGCGTGAACTGCCATTGGGTAACGATATACTAATAGCGCTGTACGCATTCCATTCCTCGTCTCGTTTCCGAAAAGGCGCCGTGCCATTTACATGCGACAGTATGGCGGTTGGATGAAGGTACGCTAGATGGCGTTGTGATTGGAGCAGCTCTCCGGTGGGCTGCTGCTCGGGCTACGCAGGGCTGCGCCGCGTGCCCATTATCTCTTATTTTCCATGATCATTGCCGTACAAGAGCGCTCTCCAGATCGCAGTGAATGGCGGGCCATGGAACAATGAGGGGCACTGGGTGCGGGAGGCCAGTGCGGCTCATGCTCGTCGGCAATATCCCGAGGTGTGGACAAATGGGCGCGCACACGGACAGACGGTCGAACGCATGGACGCTTCACCCCACTCATCAACATTCACTCCGGGGATAAGCTGTAATTTTTGAGACTGAGAGGAAGCGCGCTTCCTGATGCGTGCATGCGAAATATTTCGAGCTTTCAGTGTACGTCCTAATTCTACCAGTATGCTTATTGTTGATGACAGATCAATACACTAAAAAATTGCAAATACCTCGTATTGTGGGAACAAAAGGCAGGCAGGCAGGCAGGCACAAACAGAAGAACGGACTGCTTACCGATAAAACCCCCGAAGCTTCGCCCCACTTATAATTCACTCCAAGGACATGCTGTAATTTGTTTTAGTTGTCTTTATTATGGTAACAGCCCATTCGCTCGAGCGAATCTTCTATCTGCTTCCTATTTATCGATTCGGCAAGACCTTATTGACCAAATGAAACCTTGATTTTCCCGGAACAGTTTTCATCGTAATTCGCCGCTAGTATTATTGATTACAGAGTGGAACTTTTTGCCCGTATCTATCGTGTCACTTACAGAATCATCGTCATTTCAAGCTGCCTTAACAGTGTTTTTGGACAGAAATCCTTCATCGCCTAAAGATGTCTGCATGTCTTGTAAAGGAAAAAAATACATCTTCCACATAAAAACTACATAAGAAAATATATGATCATTAGAGTTGTATCTTCATTTGTGTATCTTTTTCAGACTTTCTTGTTTTTTCCTCTGGACTGTGCTTCCACTTTTACAATTTTACTTATTTAGATCTATTCATTGCTTAACGAAGATGATGATATTAGAAATGTTTTACCTCTAATGATATAATATTTATTTATTTTGCGGTTTCGGTGTTGGTTTTTACCTGTATATGTGCCCACCCTTTTTTGTAACAACCCTAGCTTATGTAACGCCCTTTTTGGGCCATGATGGTTCTCGTAGCAATAATTTTAAAATAAATAAAAATTAAGTTCATTTTATTACATAACTATAGGACAAAAAAAACGAACTGGCACTGTCCCTCATACATTATTTGATGGCTGCTAACTATTAATTTAACGTTACATTGGGAATCGCCCATCAAAGCAATACACTTATACAGAACTGGTCACGTATTCATAGGATCTCATCTTCACATATGTTCATGCCGATTATTATGCTTATATGAGTATGAGAACTCATATGAACAAATCACAAGTGAGAACATACGCTAAGCATACACAAAACTTGGAGACTTCGACATAGAAGATTTTCTCAGTTGCAGCAGCTTGAAGGCTATTTATACCACTACTTTTGAATCGCGCACCGTGTGTTGGTCTACAGCGAAAAAATTTACATGTTAAACGATGTTTTCTACACATAATCGTGTGCCTTTCTGTTTGCTTCTATGTGTGCCTTCACGTAGTGCGAAAGTTCCACTCTAAGATAGTCAATATAATGAAAGCTTGCGTAACTTTTGCCTACAAGTGCCACCATTAGGGCGAAATATACAGCGGCATTAACGAAATATCTGGTAACGTAGGTGCCTTAGTAGTATACTTAATTAAAAACGCTAGGAAGCTTCCCTTGTTAGTAACAGCAAATGTTACAAGCGCTACTGTAGCTGCTTGCAGGTAAAGTTTTGCCGCGAAGATTGTAAAATAGGCTGGAAACAAACAAACACACGCGTTTACTAACTGATTACTAATTTTTTGGTGTAGGCACCACTGAGGCAAACCACTACGGGGCTTCAAGCAACGGCATTCTGCATTTTCTTGCGATAATCCACCAGAATGTCACCTCTGAGAGTATCACAAAGCAATTGTACATAATAGTGCATAAATGATTATACTGCAGGGAGATTTGCAAATGAGCTCGAGCAGTCATAAAAAATGGCAGCATATCCACGGAGTGAATTATGGAGAGTGGGGTGAAGCATTCGTCCGTCCATTCGTTCTTGCTTCCGTCCGTCCATGCGTCCATTTGTGTGACCATCCATGCGACCATCCACCCATCCGTGCGTGCGTATGTTCATGCACTCGTCCCTGCGTTCGTCCATGCGTCCGCCCCTGCGTCGTTCATGCGTCCATCCATGCATCTGTCTGTGTGTCCGTTCATCCATCTATTCAACACTCCAGATACAACCACCTCGCATCTTTTCATCATATTGTCACGGGGTCGTGACGTGGCCGAAGACAGGAGACTTCGTGTTGGGATTTAACTGTTTATTTGGGCGAACCTGTGCCCGGTAAACGGAAAAGTCCAAGTACAGCAGCAGTCTCGCACAGATAGCAGTCTCGGACTGATAGCGGCGAACGGAGCGTCGGCCTTCGATCAACTACTGACAAGCGGCGAAGCGCGTCGGCATTTTATACTCTTGCCGTCGAATGTTCTAGCGTTATCACTGGCGGTGGCGTAGGTTCCAGAACAATCTGTACCGTTCGCACAGTGGGCGTGATCTTATCGAAATGATCTGCTACAGTCTGGAACCTTCTCGAAAGCTGCAGGCGCGGTTTGCACTGAGAATCGTGTGATGTTTTGGGACGATAAGAAAAACTTAGGAAATGGAACGTGGCATTGCCCCCCTCTGAAAAAAAGGCATCGTCCCGATGCTTTAACTGAAGATGAAAGTACAATAATAATGCAAGAAAGTACAATGAATAAATTACGATACAACAATAATACAAAAAAAACACTGGTTCAGTTTGTTAACGCGCATGAAACGGCTTGAGGCGCGCGACATGGACGACTTCAGGTCGCGATCGGCGTCGTTGAGAGTTCGTGATGCCGTCGGGGACAACCTCGTAATTAAGTGGGTCGAGACGTCGAACCACCCTGTATGGTCCGAAGTACCGTCACAGAAGCTTTTCACTTAGTCCATGTCGGCGTATCAGCGTCCACACCCAAACACGTTCACCGGGCTGGTATTCCACGAAGCGTCGTCGAAGGTTGTGACGGTGGCTGTCGGTCGTCTGTTGATTCTTGATACGGAGGCGAGCAAGTTGTCGGGCTTCTTCGGCGCGTTGAAGGTACTCGCTCACATCGAGGTTTTCTTCGTCGGTGACGTTGGGTAACATGGCATCGAGCGTCGTTGCCGGGCTCCTTCCGTAGACCAATTTGTATGGAGATATCTGCGTCGTCTCCTGCACCGCCGTGTTGTATGCGAAGGTCACATACGGAAGAACGGTGTCCCACGTCTTGTGTTCGACATTGACGTACATTGACAGCATGTCGGTGATCGTCTTGTTAAGCCGCTCGGTGAGGCCGTTGGTCTGTGGGTGGTACGCTGTCGTCCGGCGGTGGTTTGTTTGGCTGTATGCCAAGATCGCTTAAGTAAGTCGGCAGTGAATGCCGTTCCTCTGTCGGTGATAAGGACCTCCGGGGTGCCGTGACGTAGGACGATATTTTCGACGAAGAACTTAGCTACCTCGGTAGCACTGCCTTTTGGCAGGGCTTTTGTCTCGGCGTAGCGGGTGAGGTAGTCGGTAGCTACCACGATCCACTTGTTTCCGAAAGCCGACGTCGGGAACGGCCCCAGTAGGTCCATACCAATCTGCTGGAAAGGTCGGCAAGGTGGATCAATTGGCTGCAGAAGTCCCGCTGGCCTTGTCGGCGGTGTCTTGCGTCGCTGACAGTCCCGGCATGTTCTCACATAACGAGTGACGTCGGTGGTAAGGCGTGGCCAGTAGTACCTTTCTTGTATCCTCGCGAGCGTGCGAGACACACCGAGATGCCCTGCCGTCGGATCGTCGTGCAGGGCCTGCAGGAGTTCTGGTCGCAGAGCTGAAGGCACCACAAGGAGGTACTTAGCTCGAAGTGGTGAAAAGTTTTTCTTTTGTAGAAGACCGTTTCGTAGAAAGAACGACGCAAGTGCGCGCTTGAATACCTTCGGGACTTCGGCGGTCCTGCCTTCGAGGTATTCTATTAGGGCCTTAAGTTCCGGGTCGGCCCTCTGTCGTTCAGCGAAGTCGTCGGTAGTTATCGTTCCTAAGAAAAAGTCGTCATCCGGGTCGTCGGGTAGCGGTTGGTCGACAGGCGCACGAGAGAGACAGTCGGCGTCGGAGTGTTTTTTGCCGGACTTGTAAATGACAGTAATGTCATATTCTTGAAGTCTCAGGCTCCACCGTGCGAGGCAACCTGAAGGGTCCTTCAAGGTGGCTAGCCAACACAATGCGTGGTGGTCGCTCACAACTTTGAAGGGCCTGCCATAGAGGTAGGGGCGAAATTTCGACGTAGCCCAGATGATAGCGAGGCACTCCTTTTCTGTTGTGGAATAATTTGCTTCTGCTTTGGATAGCGATCGGCTGGCGTAACTAATAACCCTTTGAAGTCCGTCAGCCCTCTGCACAAGAACGGCGCGAAGACCTACGCTGCTTGCGTCAGTGTGAATTTCTGTCTCGGCGAATTCGTCGAAATGGGCAAGTAACGGAGGCGTCTGGAGGCGATGTTTAAGCTCCTGGAAAGCGTGTTCCTGCGGCGTTTCCCACTTAAACTCCACGTTGGCCTTGGTAAGGTTAGTGAGAGGATCGGCGATGCGAGCGAAGTTTTTCCCGAACCGCCTATAATAGGCACACAGGCCCAGAAATCGGCGCACGGCTTTCTTGTCAGTGGGCGGCGGGAAGTCGGCGATGGCGGCTGTTTTCCGTTGATCGGGACGAACTCCAGACTTGCTGATAACGTGCCCCAGAAACAACAGCTCCTCATACGCAAATCTGCACTTTTCTGGCTTCAGTGTGAGTCCGGAAGTCTTGATGGCTTGAAGTACAGCTTCAAGACGCCGAAGATGCTCGTCGAAACTCGAGGAAAACACGACGACGTCGTCCAAGTACACAAGGCAAGTCTGCCACTTCAATCCTGCCAGTACTGTATCCATAACGCGTTGAAAAGTTGCAGGTGCTGAGCAAAGGCCGAAGGGCATCACCTTAAACTCGAAGAGGCCGTCCGGTGTTATAAACGCCGTCTTTTCTCGGTCTCTTTCGTCGACTTCGATTTGCCAATAGCCAGTCTTGAGGACCATTGACGAAAATTACTTGGCGTTATGGAGCCGGTCAAGTGCGTCGTCTATTCGTGGGAGAGGATACACGTCCTTTCTTGTGATTTTGTTCAGGCGGCGATAATCGACGCAGAAGCGTAGGGTCCCATCCTTTTTCTTCACTAACACCACGGGGGATGCCCATGGACTCTTGGACGGCTGGATAACGTCATCCCGCAGCATTTCATCAACTTGTCTCTTCATGGCCTCACGTTATCGCGTTGAAACCCTGTACGGACTCTGACGGAGTGGTCTGGCATTTTCTTCGGTTATGATGCGATGTTTCGTGATATGGGTCTGCCGAATTTTCGATGACGACGAAAAGCAATCTTCGTATTGCAGGAGCAGGGCCTTGAGCTGTTCTTGCTTATCGTTCGGAAGTCTGTGATTGACGTCGAAAGCTATGGTAGGGGCTTGGTTCCTCTGAGCAGGTTCCGCAGAATCGGCGAGGGCGAAAGCACTGGTGGCTTCGACAATTTCTTCGATGTATGCGACCGTTGTTCCTTTGTTCACATGTTTGTACTCATTGCTGAAATTTGTGAGCATAACCATTGCTTTGCCTCCCCGCAGCTCTGCAATTCCTCTTGCGACGCAAATATTTCAGGTGACCAACAGATGCTGACTGCCTTCAATGACGCCTTCCAAGTCAGGTGATTTAGGAGCGCCGATTGAAATAATGACGCTTGAGCGATGCGGAATGGTGACTTGTTCTTCCAGCACATTCAAGGCATGGTGTCCAGACGGCGTGCGCGACGGTAGTGCTTCTTCTGTGGATAACTTTATCGACTTTGTTTTTAGGTTGATGACAGCACCATGGAGGCATAAGAAGTCCATGCCAAGGATGACATCTCTCGAGCAACGCTGTAGGACTACGAAGTCTGTAGGATAAATACGGTCGTTAATGGTGACTCTCGCTGTGCAGATTCCTGCAGGCGTTACGAGATGACCTCCGGCTGTGCGGATTTCAGGGCCTCTCCAAGCTGTCCTAACTTTGTTTAGCTTCGCGGCGAACGACCCACTGATGACAGAATAGTCGGCTCCAGTATCGACGAGAGCGGTCACACTGTGGCCGTCGATAAGAACGTCTATGTCGCTAGTTCGCCGTCTCGCATTACAGTTAGGGCGTGGCGTCGGGTCACGGCTGCGTCGGCTTGTTCCGCTGCTTCCGTGTTGCGTCGTCAGGCCACCTTCGGTAAGTGAGCTTTTGCCGTCAGGGCTTTGCCTGGTTGGCATTGTGTTCGGAAAGCTCCGTCGCGGCGTCGTCGTCGTCGGAGGATCTTCGGTTGTTCGTCGCACAGAAACCGCACCTCCACCAGTTGCTGCCCTTAGTTTCCCGGATACGGGCTAGGAGACCGGCCCCGCGTTGGGCCGGAGTACTGCCGGGGGTGCGGTGACATGCGGCGGCTGGGCGACGGCGAACGGGAAGTACTTCGTGGTGTCCGTTGAGTTCCTGTCAGGTAGTCGGCGATGTCACGTGGCCGTTCCCCTGGCTGCGGACGTGGTGCATCGACGGCGAAGCCACGCAGTCCCATCTGTCGGTACTGGCAACGGCGGTAAGTGTGCCCGGCCTCGCCGCAGTGGTAGCACAGTGGGCGGTGGTCAGGGGTGCGCCAAACGTCGGTTTTTCTCGGCGCACTGCGCTGGCCCGCTGGTGAACGGTAGGTCGTCGGTGGGGGTGCTGGCGGTGGTGGTGTCTGGCGACGGAAGTGCGACGGGGCAGCGTTTTGGCGTGGACGGGGAGGAGCGTTGTGGCGCACTGCAGCGGCGTAGCTCATAGTTTCTGGCTCGGGCAGCGGTGTTTGGGGAATTCGAAGTGATTGCCGAACTTCTTCTCGCACAATGTCGGCGATCGAATCCACTTGAGGGTGCGCCGAAGGCAACAGTTTGCGCAGCTCTTCCCGTACGATCGCTCGGATCGTTTCACGCAGCTTTTCGGAGTCACTGGTTTGAGCAGCAGCGCATTCTGGAGTCAGGCGACGATTATACTGTCTGGTGCGCATGTCAAGGGTTTTTTTCGATGGTGGTCGCCTCGGATACAAATTCTCGGACGGTGTTCGGTGGATTCCTCATTAGTCCCGCGAAGAGCTCCTGTTTGACCCCTCGCATGAGGAAACGAACTTTCTTCTCCTCAGGCATGTCTGGGTCAGCGTGACGAAATAGGCGGGTCATCTCCTCTGTGGAAATTCCAACCTTCTCATTTGGTAGCTGAACCCGGGTCTCTTGTAGAGCAGCGGCCCTCTCTTTGCGAGCGACGCTCGCGAACGTTTGCAGGAATGCGCCGCAGAAAACATCCCACGTTCAGAGCGTGGACTCTCGATTTTCGAGCCAGGTCCTTGCGGTGTCTTCCAAATAGAAGAACACACGACGCAGCTTTTCGTCATGGTCCCAGTGGTTGAGGGCGGCCACACGGTCGTATATTTCTAGCCATGACTACGGGTCTTCGAACGATGACCCATGAAAAATTGGTGGTTCCCTGGGTTGATGCATGACCATCATGGGCTGGGACGCTGCGGTTGTCATTGTCGCTGCAGTCGCTGTCATGGCCTTGGTCTTCCGCGCCTTGTCTTGTAGAAGCCCGTACTCCGGTGGTAGCCCTTGCTGTCGGCGGCTTGTTCGCTGCTCTTGGTTGGCGTCGGTGTCTTCTCCGCGACGTGGGCTGGGTTCACGGCTTGACGGGGGCGTCCGGTACATTAACGAAGCAGCACCTCCACCAGATGTCACGGGGTCGTGACGTGGCCGAAGACAGGAGACTTCGTGTTGGGATTTAACTGTTTATTTGGGCGAACCTGTGCCCGGTAAACGGAAAAGTCCAATTACAGCAGCAGACTCGCACAGATAGCAGTCTCGGACTGATAGCGGTGAACGGAGCGTCGGCCTTCGATCAACTACTGACAACTACTCTTGCCGTCGAATGTTCTAGCGTTATCACTGGCGGTGGCGTAGGTTCCAGAACAATCTGTACCGTTCGCACAGTGGGCGTGATCTTATCGAAATGATCTACTACAGTCTGGAACCTTCTCGAAAGCTGCAGGCGCGGTTTGCGCTGAGAATCGTGTGATGTTTTGGGACGATAACAAAAACTTAGGAAATGGAACGTGGCAATATATTCCCCATATAGAAGCACTGCCATCCAGCGGACTTTACATGGACTAAACTGGAGGCCGCACACGCATACTTTCTTACGGCTCGCGCTTTGGGTCTACTTCCCAGCTATAACCACCTCGAGTTCCCGGTATATAGTAGTTCACTGTATTCATGGCATTGCGGCTCAACGCTCGCTAAACCTTTCTAAAACTAAGGAGGTTACACCCAGCGATTATAACTTAGCAAACCCTTCTTGCCAGATAGTGCTCAATGTACCTGCCAATGGCTGCTAATGGGGAATGAGAGACTGGAGCATTCAGCTTTTAGTTAACGCGCACGCTGCAATCTTTTTTCATTGTTGAACAACGCACGGAAAAAAACTCCCACCGGCACCACCTTCGAGGTCAAGATATAACGCTTTTTACACACTACGACTACGACTACGAGGGACGAACGGGTGCCGCTATAAGGAGCTTTGCCCCTAAAATATATATTGATAGCGGGAAGTGTAAAGAGTCACTGCCTCGGCGAGCGTCGAAATGCCAGCCACACTAAGTGCGACGTCGGCAGCCTAAATCAGAGCAGCGCAGGTGCGCTTAAGTGACGTATGGCACAGCTACGATGTCTGCGACCTAGTGCACGTGAAGCGCACGTGATGCCGAGAGGCAATGCAATCTGCCAAAGAGTAGTTTCTCTGACGACATTACGCAGCTGCCCTGACGGCAGCTTTGGCTATAAGACGCTACTATCGGAGCGTGGCTTGAGATATGGCTAGTTGGTAATACATATTGGCGAAAAATAGCACTGGAGTGGACAACGGACAAAGCAGAACAAAAAGCACGTATTGTTGTACGGTTCTCTGTTCGCTGTCCGTTCTAGCGCTGTTCTGTGAAGAAGGCTGCTTTTAAACCTCAAGCGAAATTGCTACACCGTATGTCTCAACGTGGTGCTTTTATTGATCATTGAAAGAATTGAGGCATTTCTACCATTCAGTCGTGAACAGTGGGGTAGCACGGCTGCGCAACAGGAACTTGTAGGACCGGTGTTACCCGGTAAGAAATCGTAGGGGTCACAGCAGCAAACTGGGCCACAGCAGAGCCCTGGACACGTTTCAGCTTCTATTGTCAACCATTTGTAAAAAAATTCTTAGGTGATGTTTGAGCGCTACCAGGTAATGATGGTAATCTTCAATCTATCACACACGGTAAGCTTCTACAAGAACAGTACTGCTGTATGTTTTCCATAGCGCGTACGTGCACCCTAAATTGGACGAATTTCACTACTCAGTACGCTGGTCCACTAAAAGTTGACAGGCGAACACAAAGGCGATGAACGCCCATTAAGGTTTCTGTACGCACACGACAGACAATTGACGAAGCCACAAACGAACTATAGGAGGCACTGGGCCTGGGCGTTTTAGGTTCTTTTGTTGACTCACAATGCATAATGCTTGAGCGGTAATTGTGTATGTGCCAGTTCTCCGATAAGGGGAGGGGGGAGTATAGTTAGCTTAGAGCATATGCTCTGGCGATGCGCTTCGTTTCTGGCAGTAATTAAGCCAAACCTGCCAAGTGGTGCTCTCCCATCAGAAGCCCCAACAAGGGGAATCATCTTTGGGCCGTTCATATAGAGCCCACGATGTGGCGGTCATGCTTAGTCTGCCTGTCCCAACATGGGAGAAGCCCATTGCACGCGAGTCACGTTTTCTCAGGCCTACAATTGAACTTCCTCCATTTATGCATCGGCGAAGCATATACCACGAGCCGTGGTATATGAGTATAAGCTGTGTGTGACAGGAGAGGGCTTCGTAGAAAAGGTTTCATTCAGAAAAGAATGCTATCATGCACACGGCAGAATTTTCACGTTGTCTATATAATGACCAGGCAGTCAGCTTCATCATACCCTTATGACTATCTATGAAAATTTCGGTTTAATGTGGCCACAATTAGTACACCCAAGTAGGCGGCTAGAAGTCGCGGGCGAAGACTGGCCACCTGCATGACGCTGATAATTTTCGCAAACGCTACATGGGGGTTTTCCCGAGCACATACAGCTCAGCGTTGAACTTAGCGCCTAATCAACGCACTTGTATGCTCAAGAATCCTCGGCACGAACCCATCGACAAAACCATTGTGCTATCTCGCGGGCAAAGTACAGTTTATTATTGTAATGACGTCCCTCAAACACAGTGCCATGACATTGGCCTTCCTCTCTGGTCAGATTGTTGGAACCAGGCTCTTTCTTGATTCTAGCAGTAGCAGCATGTCTCCCAGTCTAAAAATGATCTGTGGGTCATCATGACACACCATCTTCCTCACTGTAAATTATGCTTTACAAATGCGTGGTATCTGCCCAAAGTTTTAACCTAAGACTCTATTTCGCGTATCTGTTTCTGATATCCATCTTTTTATTTAGACGTATTTGGTAATACTGGGCTGTATATAGATGTATCTACACCTATGACAACTACAGTAATGTCTGGCCTTACACTGGGGCCGTGCTGTAATTTGTCCGTATGATCATTCGCAAACTTCTGAACTCGGCAAAATCTCTCATAATGAAAGCAGAACTACATTCGTGAGCGACAACGCCGGTACCAGTCCTTTCGTAAAAACTTTCTCAGACAAAGGCGAGAAATATTCTTGTTTATTGCTTGAGAATATATTTAGAGTTATGTTTAGGAAAAAAAGCTCGTGTACAACGACGAAGAAAAAAACGGTACTGTGAATCGAAAGTAGAGAAACTTGCGATTCCATATGAGGTGTGAGTATTTATGACGGAGAAGGTCACAATAATCAATAAACTAAAGAGCAAAGTTTTTTATTGGACGACTGCGATCCCAGGAAAACTAACACTCAGTGTATAAGCAAGAATCGATGTTCAATGGCGACGGCAAGTATGAAGATCCACCACCCATAATCTGACCTCGGGCTCAACAATTCTTCATGTATAAAAGGCGGTGTATTTTTGCAAACTTCAGGAAAATATAAAAAGCCATCCTGGTGAAGAAAACTGACGGACATGAAATTGTAATCAGTTTTCCGAGCTGGTCGCTATAAAATGCGGAAAAGTCAACCATTACACAATAGAAAAGAAGCACCTTGCTATCATTTGGGCTACCTCCCAAAATCGCCCCTACTTTTACGGTAGGCCTGTCACTGTTGTAAGCGAACACTCTGTAGGCTAGCTAAAATGATGGACCTTTATAGTCGCCTCGGACAGTCGCCCACAAGAATATTATATTGTGTCTTTACTTTAATAATCGCTGACTTTAAGTCTTCATAAAAGCGTTGTACAAAATGATCATCGTGACTCGATGAAAGTGCGTAGGCCTGCACCACCTTCATCTTGTACATTTTGTTAACCTAATTATGACACTTGCCACCCTTCCGCTAGTGCTATAGTATTCCTCTGTGTTGCCATCAGTTTTCTTGTTTAACAGAAACCCCACCTCTAGCTTTTTTCTGTCAACTAATCCACGGTATGACAGGACGTGTCAATTCTTCAGCACTGTATTATGGTCACATGGCCTCCTAACTTCGCAGCTTCGCTGAGCCCTAATAAATCTTATTTTAATATTAAGCCCTATTAAATTTCATTGGGCATGGGGGCACTCACGGAATGCAACCACCTAACAATCCACTCTTCTTCATCCTACAGGTAAGAAGGCGATATGGAAAGTGTATCCATTCAAACGACCCTCTCTTACTTGTGCTGCCGTGCTCATGGCTATGTGCTGTTGTGATTGACCATGCTGTACCGACTCTTAAACTGTTACTGCTGAGCAGAGACATTGAGACGAACCCAGGCCCTGACATCAGCCAGCAATTAAAAGAAATCGCAGCAGATATCAAAGAGATAAAGGAAAGCCGCATACCTAAAATCGACAAGAAACTAGACTCGCTCGTTAGGCTAGAAGAAAAAGTGGATTCATGTCAAGAACAAATAGCAAATATGAAAATGGTAATACAATCTATGCAAGGAAAAACTGACGATCTAGAGAATCGCAACAGGCGAGCTAACCTGACAATATATGGCTTTCCCGAGGTAGAAGGCGAGACTCCCTTGACACTTGAATGTGCAGTGAACAAAAACATAATTGAAGACACCCTAGAATTAAAACCTGGAGCAATTGAACGCACACATCGCATCGGTAGGGCCCAACCAAACAAAACTAGGCCTGTAATTCTCAAGCTGCTAGACTCAAGAGAGAAATTTTCAATATTAAAACGGGGACACAAACTTCGTGGCACAAGCCTATCTATCGGAGAAGACTTTTCGAAACGAGTACGTGAAATTCGGAGAAAACTTTGGAACAGTGCGAAGGCAAATCGAGCAAATAACGAAAAGGTTTCCTTAGTTTTTGACAAGCTGTATATTAATAATCATGCCTATGTCTAGAGCAACGAAAAGGATGACAAGGTTCCGCTTAAGAAAAAAACTCCCAAGCATTTCCCTGAGGGTGAACATGGTTGAGTGCGAATGCACGGGGTGATGCTATGAGGGGTATTTATTAATTCGCACTATTATATTTATTAATCACACTATGGTGCCTTTATGATGTAATGGTTCCTGGGAATCGCAATTTGATCACACGGGAGAGTTTACGTTAACTCATTGGCGAATGCCAACGGATTTTAACTTTACTCCCCCTCATAGCATCACCCCGTGCATTCGCACTTAACCATGTTCACCCTCGGGGAAATGCTTGGGAGTTTTATGACTGATGATGATGATTAAAGTGTAATTAATGAATTTAAGTGTTGTTTGTCATGAAGCATTTGTACAAAAATACATTATATACGAAGTATTATTTATTTACACTTCACAATTTTCGTACGATGCATTAAATGCACACATCGCGAGCGCGTCACACATACACACACAAACTACACTACAGATTAGCACCTATTCGTGTTATTGTTGTAGCTCACGGTTAGTACCAGCGCTTTGTGATCCGAGCAATGTACGGTGAGCGGATCCGGGAAGAGGGAGCGGACCGTACAGTTCCTACTGAACGCCAAGTCTATGAAGCCACCGTTGATCGTGGTCGGAAACTCGAGAGACAGACACGTCATCGAGTAATTGTTCAGCATGTGGTCAACCAACCAGCCATTGTCCTTTCTAACGTCCACGTTAAAGTCACCCACCACCACAATCGGAACCGAGGGACGCGCGCGCACAGACTCACTCTCCATCACCGCCTCCATCTGCTCCAAGACGTCATCTCTCGAGAGGTTCGGGGCCATGTAGACGATCTCAACATGACGGCATCGCCGGAGTAGGCACTGGTGTAGACGGAGGCGTACGGCGAGTCATCTCTGAGGGGCGAAGTACACACGGCATGCGAGAGGACGTTCGCGTAGACGTGTCCAACCAAGCACACACCGCAGTACTCGCCCCGGCTTCCACTCCGGGCGAAGGAGCACGGGTCGTCAGTGGGACACGTTCGCGGCGATGCATCAGGAGCGAGGTCGGCACGCTGTAAGACCAGGAGTTGGGTCCGGTTCTGCTGTCGCCTGAGCTCTTCACTGAAGGGCCGGTAGCGCTTTGGGAAGACGTCCACTCCACCAGCCCTACTCTCGATGAGGGCCTGGGTCACGCGATCATAGCCACTCAGGGAGACATCGGCAGCACAGTCACCGGAGGAGCAGTTCCAGGTCTCAGTGAAGCAGAGGAGATCAAAACTCGAGAGTACGGGGTCTTTGGCAACGTCCAGTGCATGCGCCGAGACAGAGCGGACGTTTAGAAGCGCGAGTGTGAACTCCCTACAGCCACCCTCGCACACCCTGCGGAAATGCTGGTCCCTCAGAGCGGAGAGGTATCGCTGCATGACGGTGACGAGACGGTGATTCTCGAACCTCCGAAACTCATCGAGCATGGGTTTGTCGGGGTTGTCTTGCTTGTAGTAGAAGGTGTGGTCTCCCTGAGCGTTGGTGAGGTATAGTCCGTTGAGGTTGGTACACCGAGAGAGCGCAACGTAGACGAGCTTCTGCGGGTGCGTCTTGGAGTAGTCGTACATGACCGAGGTGTTGGTTCCCTTCTGAGATTTGTGCACGGTGATGGCGCGGCCTGGACAAGGGGGAACTGCCTCTGTTTACATGCTATGGGCCTTTTGATCTACCGTGACGGTGGCCGACTGCATCTCGATGGGTATCCAGTTCTCGCTGGTCACGTGGTAGCTGTTGGAACGGGCCTCGTGAACGGCCCGAGCAGCGCGCGCACGCGTGAGCTTTCCGGTACCGGGCACACTGAACTCGAGCCACAGTAGCCTCACGCGCGTCTCTTCATCTTCGTCTCCTTCTCCTTCTTCATCCACTCCATCTCCATTATCGGGCAACGGGCCGGCGAGCTCACACAGGTGCAAGACTCCAACCGCACCGTTGACCAGACCATCCACGAGATCGATGTTATGAGTCATCATGTAGGGCTTGCCAACCACGGCCATGACTTCCCCGGGCAGATTTGCAAACTCGCTGGGAACCATGCGTGCTACCCTGCGCTTGGCATTCTCGAGCAAATGCGGCGTCTTGCAGCCGAGGTACTGATCACGCGCGCGAAGCACCACGAAGTCGTCCTTGCGAACGGGCCACGGTCTCGTTTAAACGCGTGACATTGGCGTTCGAGTAGAATATGCGCACGGCCGAGGGCGCGCGCTCAGGTGGCTTCTTCGACCGTGACGAACCTGGAATCAAAAAGCTTTACTTCGTCAGGCTCGAGCACGCGGCCGTCCCCGATCTTGGTGAGGACCGCGGATAAGGTGACGTCGGACTGGCGCACGACTCTCACGAGCGGGAAGTATTCGAGATGATGCCAGGTGACACTGCTGAATCCGAGGAGACCATCAGCACTGCCGGGCCGCTTGAAGATCTCGCTGGCACGCACGGGCGGCAACTGCCGCAGGTCCCCGCAGAGGATGACGTCCAGTCCACCGAAGGGTTCGGTGAGTCGCTGCGTGATCTGGCGCAGACGGCAATCAACCAGTTTGAGTTGGTCCGCGGACATCATACTGACTTCGTCTATGATGACGCACTTGACTCTGCGGAAGGCACACCGGAAGGTGTTCAGGTCACTAGGTCGGAGTCCACCGTCCCCCATGACTTCGAGGCGGGCGTCCTGTCGGTTTCCACGGGCAGCCCGCACGAGTTTGAAGGCACTGTGGACGGTGGTTTCCACCCACAGCAATGGTGGCCTTTCCCGTACTGGCGCAGATCACGTACGCGTTGTAGACGGAAGGGACGAATGAGGAGGAGCCGTCTTCCCAGCCAACGGCACCGCAGCAGTCCGCACAGCGGTTATACACGTCCATGGCGAGCTTGAGCACGAAGGTCTTGCCACAACCCGCGAGTCCCGTGAAGAAGACCCGCAGCGGAGGCTGCCCCAGCATGGTCTGACGGTGCAGATTCTCGCGCAGCAACTCGTACTACTCGGGGTTGGTGCTGCACATCATCGAGACGTACTCTTCTCGTTCCATGATTCCGCGCCCTTTGCGTACCGCAGCACACTGGCGTACTGACCTCCTTGAGCAGTCGGAGCAGGCGCTCGTTAAGCAGCACGTCCGCGTACACACTAGCATCCGCATCTCGTCGTTCGGGGATTTGTACCCGCGCGCACCCGTCATCTTCATTACATTCTTCTTCTTCTTGCATTGTTCTTTCTTCATCCTCCTCTCTCTCTCGCCTGAGCCGCAGCATCTCGGCGTAGTGGACCTCCACCATTTCTTGGACCAGTGCATCGTCATCCGCCGGGTTGTATTCTTTTCGTTGTACCTCGATCAACTGCTTGTTGTTCTCGTAGATGGACACATACCTATTACAATCCAACACATCAACCGTTTTGCTTCGGAACGGGACGTATAGAAGGACATTTTCCCGCATATACCACTCCACATTGTTACCGGGGTTGTATCCACGGTAGCGTATTCCAGCCGGCCGTACCCTGAGCGCGTAACGGCAATCACCCTTCGCCGACCGGTACTTGCTGGCGAAGTCGACGAGGCATACGTCGTTGAGGGTAGGCGGCCTGGCCTCGTACTTTTGCACGAGGTTCGCTTTCCAGACGTAGGTGGAGCCCGGAGGGTGCGCCTCCAACTCGGCGCGCGTTTTGCGTGCGCGCACCTGTTCTTCGGGGTAGCACGTGGGGACGTACACCACCTCCCGGCTCTTGTGCGACATGTCTTGTTTGAGCACAAACCAGGCTGCCTCTTGTGCCGACATTTCAATTCCTTTAAGGATGTCCACACGAAGCTTGCAGATCACGGCTTCGATGTCGTCGTTGGGATTCGTTTTGAGGATCTCGGCAACAGTGCGTTTGAGGTTGGACATTCCGCGGTCGGACTTATTGACATAGTCCACCACGTAGGAAGCGCACGCGTGGTGATCGAGTATTATCTGCATATCCATATTCGGATCCAAGACCCGGCCTATCCACGCGTTGAATGCATTCACAAGTTTCTCCGCCGGGGTCCTATGATGGAGGACGCAGGGTCGCGAAAGGCCGGCGCGCAGGACATCCATATACTCCTTCTCGGAGTGCAGGCCGAAAGCGCGTAGGAACGAGGCGAGATCCTCAAAGTCGCCGGACTCGAGGCCCTCGTGCATTTCATCATACTTCTTCTTGAGGGCCTTGAGACGCTGGCGTTCCCACTCACTCTCCGCATCGTCTCCCTCCGGCGAAGGTGGAAACGGCACCACGATTCTCGTTTCATCACTGGGCATGAAGGGCGCCCCGAACCGGCACTTGGTGCGGCCGTGCTTGTAGCACGTGTGGGTGTGCTGAGGCGTCTGCGTACGCGGCCGCCTGAGGAGCGTAGTGTCGAGCGTGAGGAGTTGGGCCACCATCTCGAGGGTCTTGGGCATGGCACCTTCCTCAGCAGTGAGCTCCTCGTCGGGGTGCCTCTTCGAGCCACAGGATCACGTGCACGTGCGCGCTTCCTCTCTGCTGGAACTCCACCCGCTTGAAGTAATCCCGGATCACGTATGGGTGGAACGGCTGAGCAGTTTCCGTCGGCGAGCACGTTCATGATGACGTCGAAGATCCTGTTGACGTACATCGCGCAGGCAACGGGGTCTTCGTTCACGAGCTCCACGCACTCCCAGGCCATCATCTCGGACACGGGCCGAGGCGTGCCGTCGGGCCCGACCCGCAGCCGCTCAAGGGTCTCGAGCAGGCGCACCCAGTGGGCCTCGGACGCGGACATGGTCAGGAATGCGTGCGGCTTGCCCAGCTGGCGGATCGTTGCGAAGAGTTCACTCCTGCGATCCTGCCAGTACTGGACCGTATTTGGAACGCACCGCATGAATGCGAAGTCGCGGTCCAGCACCTCCTCCAGGAACTTCTTGTCGCCACTCTCGAGCTGCTCGCGCGTGATGGAACCAGTGGTCTCGTTGGTGCGAAACATCATGTTGCTTTCCGCAACGTTGTACCGCATCACCTTCGCGGCCATGTACAAGACGTGCTCCGGCGTTGCTCCACGCCGGTCGGTGCGCCGTATCTCGCTGCTGGCCATGGCGAATGGCGTGGAACGCGGACCGATGATCATGCGAGGCACGCCCATGTATATCGTGGGGAAGGCGAGCTCTTCCACATACGCATCCATGAAGAGCGCCAGTGGGACATGGTTCTCACCCGGAGCGAGGTGCAGGCTATGCGACTGATCGATCAGCTTGTCAGCGGCAACGGCATCGTCCAGTTCACCGCTTCGCTCCCCATCATCTCTCATCCAGAGAGCGCGCGGTCGTTGCTCACCCTCCTCATTAAAGAAGATCGTCTTCGACATGGCATTGAAGGCAATGGCTAGTTGCACGGAGTCGTCCAAATCTATGTTCTCGGGGACAGTCTCGATATTATCCTCGTCGTCTCCCCTCTGGGCGCGTTCACCTTCACAGACGGCCGCATCATCGTCATCGAAGACACCCAGCCGACTCCAGTCGATGCGCACGCCGCTAGCGACATACAACAGCGCATGCTCCAGGTGCTTCAACCACGCCAAGATGTTACCGCGCTTCACCAGTCCGCGTCTGTACGTAGCCAGACTCACCAGCATGCGCTTCACGTGCACGTCTATCGCAACGTCCTCGGGAACCAGCCGCGGAAGACACTCCACCACGCTCGGAACGTCGATGGGCACGTTCACGATCTGTCCCGTAATGCCGTACTGACCGTTGCCACGCGTGAGCCGCCTGATGCTCATGAAGGGGAGTCGAAGCGAGATGAGGCGCTCTTCCACCGGGTTCAGATCGGGGAGGTCCGCGGGACGAGGCGGGTACGCGTAGCCATGGCTCTTGCTCAACGGCGGAACCCGCCCGGCCAGCAGGGACTCTCGGCAAGACCCACCCACCCGGAACGCACCGAAGGGAGCCAGCCGCGGGTCTTGCGCATCCATGTCGTCGCATCGGTGTTCGCCCGACCGTCTTCCGAACTCCTTCCAAAGAACCCGCAACGCGTTCAACGTGTTGGTCTCGTTCCTCACGCCGGAAATGCAGCTCAGGTTGTTATCGAACCACAGCCGGTCACACACGAAGCAGCTGTGACAGAAGCTGCGATACACAAAGTCGCGTTTGAAACGCGCGTCCGGACGAGCAAAGTCCAGGGCTCGCACCCTCTCCCGCGCGGCACGTTCACTGGCTCGAACGGCTTCGGGAACGTCCACTCGCCGTTGACGATTGCGAGCGGTGTCTTGACGCCGGCCTGCATCGCCCTTCTCCACCTGACGCTTGCGTTGTCGTTCTGCTTGTTGCGCCGCGTTCGCGGCTCGATGCTGACGCCTTATCTCGGCCTCGCGAGCGCGCAGTTCACCATCCGCTGTACGCTTCGCCCACTTGTCCTCGGCCTCGCAAGCACGAAGTTCGGCATGCTCTGCACGCTTCGCCTGCTTGTCCTCGGCCTCGCGAGCGCGCGGTTCGGCATCCGCTGCACGCTTCGCTCGCTTGCACTCGGCCTCGCGAGCACGCAGTTCAGCATCCGCTGCACGCTTCGCCCGCTTACGTTCGGTCTCACGAGCCCTTCGCAGCGCCGCCTTGTCTTCCAACGTCGGCGAAACCACCGCGGTACCGTCACCTCCAACGACGGGTGCAGTGCTGGCATTCGGTTGTACTGCATTCGTTGTTGATGGTAGCGTTGCTTCCGGGACATCCATCGCGCGACCTGCTCTCGACGGGAGACTGAGAGAGAAGAGTGGGCGCGCGAGAGAGAGAGGGGTTCGCGCGAAAGAGAGGGGTGCGCGCGCAGCTACAACGAGCGAGGAGAGCGGAGGAGCGAGCGAACGGGGGAGAGGGACGCGCGCAGCAGCGTTAAAGATATAAGGCGCGTTACTGACACCGATATCAGCGTCGCGTCCGTGGCTTATTCGGTAGAGCGTCGCGCTGTGGCCCGCCAAGTCCTCTTTCTTTTAAAGATAGAGAGAAGACTGCGGACACCGCCGACGGCGGTGGATGGTTTGGGGTCGCTTATAAAGTGTATTCACACTTAAAACACGCGGAAGCTGCCTCAGAAACAGTCCGTGTAACGAGAACGACGAAGGTACTCGGCGACCAAACAAAAAAGGGAGCCACTGCTCGTCGTTCTGCGAAATAGGCGAACTAACACTTCTCACACTGAATGCTAGAAGCGTAATAATAAGCCTGAACCTCTTGAAAATTTGACAATCGATTATGAGCCTCACTTAGCAGCCGTCACAGAAACGTGGCTCACGCCTGATGTTTTAGATCACAAATTTACACCACCCAACTATTCCATGATCCGAAAAGATCGCCCCACACGTGGTGGTGGGGTGGCAATATTTATAAGAAAAGGCCTCTCTTTCGTGGCCCTTCCAGAGGTACAAAATGCTGAAGCGGTTTTTTGTAAACTACTTTGTGACGGTACCAGCATATTGTTAGTTTGTGTTTATCGAAGCTCAAACTCGGGTGACGATTCTATCAGTGCAATTCATGATTACCCTACTGAAACGTTCCGTATGAAATCTTACGGAAAATATATGGACTCCGTAACATTTCCTTATGCTACATACCGAAAAAATACGGAGTTTTATGGAAATATACGGAAGTTGTATGGCATATAAAGAACGCTTCTTATGGAGTATATGGAAAGATAAGGAAATTGTATGGCGTATACGAAATGGTTTTTATGTAGTATACGGAAAAATAAGGAAAATGTATGGCATATATGGAAAGCTTTTATGGAGTATATGGAAGGATAAGGAAGTTTTATGGCGTGGATGGAGTGAGTTTTATGGAAAATATGGAAAGATTAGGAAATTTATGGAGCATACGGAAAGTTCATTATAGAAGATATGGAAGGATAAGGAAAGTGTATGGAGTGTACAGAAGCTTTTATAAGGAAAACGCGGAACGTAAGGTCTTACGGAAATATACAGATTTTGTAAGGTGCTTACGACAATGTGCAATAGTGTATGAAAGGCATTGGGATTGTTGCAAAAATGTGGAAAATCTACATTTGTTGTCACATTTTGGGTAGGAAATCCGAGCTCTATATAGTTATAACTGAATGCACAGTGACATATATAGTACAAAAGAATAACGCAGGCTAGTCTGTGTGGTCAGTCACCGCTGTTCGCCCCTTTCCAGAATGAATACAACTTCTGCAGATGACCAGGTGCTAAAGTCTGTCACACGGAAAATATCTCATTCACAAGGAATGACAATAACTGTCATTTTACTTGCATGCTGTCACACGAAAACAAATCAAGCAAAAAAGCATAACTTCAAGGGCTCGTTTTTTTTGGTAGAAACAACATTAATGAGAACTAAATTCAATGCGAATGAACTTGTCAATATTAATAAAACCGTTCTCATTAACACTGGCAAAGAGGAATGTCATTTTAAAATATCGTCCATGAGCTTAGCTCTCCCGAGCCCCGACAAAAGAAATGAAAATCTATGAACACTAATTGCATGTAGCCTAAAAATATTTTTTATTGATAGAATGTGCTCCTACAAAATAAACACAGCTATACACAACTTGCCACAGCTTCACGACAGAAACGAGGTAGGGGTAGAGGGAGTGGTCAGAAAAATAATTAAGTATGAGAGCACAACTGATATATACGGACACATAATGGAGCTTATCACTGATGCTCAGATGGTCGTGTATAGAGCTGGGTCGTTTTGAGATTTTCAAAAGCATTGTTTCAGACCACCGTGCAGATTACGCTTCAATTCGAGTGCTACTTAAGACACAACCTATGGGCCAGCTTTAATGAATAAGAGGATTATAGGTGAAACAAATGCTTTAAAATATATCATGGCTGCATGGACAAATACAAGCTACGTAAAGCGCAATAAAGTGAGGACGCATGAGCTTCTCTTGATGCATCAGTTCTACAAAGATGCTTCAACTGTGCTGCAAAGAAATTTAACCACTGTCTGTGTGTGCAACATTGTCCATTTTAAACTATCTATATGTACATATAAAATTCCTACTGTGAGTTACTACGTAGCACTCCATAACTTTTCCTTTTATTAAGGGCAATTTTTCAAACAATGAACATTATTCATTTTCTGTGTCATGACCTCGTGCCCGCATTTCTTGGTTTGGCTCGATCACAATTGTGCAGCCCTTATTTTGGAGGAATCAAAAAACATCAAACAAAATATATTTCGCAACTGCTTCTCGGTGATATTGCCTTTCCTCAACTGCCACAGCTTGAGATGAGTCATATAGCAAGTCTCGCGCATACCTAGGGCCTACCCTTGAAGAAGCTGGTCCGGCTGTGAAATGCTCAGTTTTTTCTCAAATAAATTTTTTGGTTTGAGTTTTCTCACTTCTCGAGTGCCTTCACAATCAAGCAGAGCCAATGTTCCCCTTAGTTCTTAATTTTGTTATATTATGAAATAAATAAAAAATGTAATAATAAAAATAAAAATACTAATAACTGTTGCGCAAAAACACAGTCCCACATACGTACTTGAACGCAATATTGCTTTTATTTTGTTTTAGTACCTAACGCATTAGAAAAGATAGCAGTACATAAAAACACTGAAAAAAAAGTAAAAAAAATTGAAACTTTGCGGAAATCGAACCTGCGTCACTTAGCTGGGCTCGCGTACGTGTACTGAGTGCGTTAGCTGGCTAAGCTATTCGCGCTTTTCTTCTGTTTCTTTATTGCCTGTTTACATACAACATTCACAAACATATAGACATCAAACGAAGTAGAAACATGAAACAAAAAAGAGGTAAATAGCATCATATTTAACAGGCTTTTTTAAAATTCCTTCATCTGTAGAAGGCTTTCTACTAGATGAAGCCATTCGGGCACCTCTTGTTGAACATTTTGTGCTTCCACGAACGAACAGACAGATTGAAAGAAATATTGCCTAACCGGACGTGCATTAACATCAGCATGGCGCACCGCCATTCTAGATTGCCATATACCGTGCAGGCCCAGTAACATAACTAGGTCGAAAGGTATTCCTTCTTCATTTAATACTGGTAGATATCTGATGCCATAGGCATCGAGAAGCACATCCTTTTTCAAAGTCCTTTGGAGAACATCACAAAAAAATACTGCATCCCAGCAGTCCAGGAAAGCATGTTCAATTGTTTCCGGCTTTTTGCAGAGAGCTAAGCTATTCGCGCAGGAGGGTGTGTGGACGTTTAAGTTATAGATATAATTTGCTGTTTACACGCTATGTGTTGGCATATTTATGTACAATGTGCGATCGTATCTATTGTTGTGTGCATATGTTTTGTGATTGTATATACGTCACATGCTTTTTCGCATGTCTTTCAACTATAGATTGCCGCCCCGTCGCGGATCAAAACAAGTATTTTTACGCTCACACACAAGCTTGAGCAGTTGAAGGTTGTTTCCCTGGGCTCTCTTGCGATTGAGTCTGCCACCACAGGAAATTAGAGTGATACGCCATTAATCCCTGCAACTAGCTGTATTCCACTTAGTAGCTCTGTCGTTTGATGACAAATCGAGCGCGGGGCGCGACGCTATTGCGCACGACCATGCCTCGCGTAGCGGCGACATCAGCTCATTGCGCCGGCCGGCTTGCTTCGATTTGCTTCAGAGCAAAAAAATGTCATACCTTGAAGATTGCGTACTGCACTATGTCAAAATGTTACTGCTTTATCGTAATCCTATGATTCATTGAGAATTGATAACTCTGATATGACTACTATGGAGCTTTGCGTCGGCGACACGCACCGAACGTAAAACCACACTACGTCTGTCGTAGAAGCAGTAGGAGGCTGTCATCTGCTAGAACAAAAACAAAACAAAGACCTGTGAAAATATTCATATGTTGTAACTTGTTTTTTGAATAACCGTTCATCACTTTTAAAGTAATTTTGCCAGATAACATACATTTTTTTCAGTTTATAGCAGCGACAGATGTTTTTTTTTCCTCACACAGATATCCAAATCAAATCCATTCACAGCTAAAGCCACATGTTGTTTGTATTCTTTGTTTGCGAGGGCATGCCGTTTCGGTGCGTCTCTCATGTGTTCGCGCTGTACACACGAGAGCACGAAATGTTGAATTTACGCAAGGAAGCGCCGTTCCTCGTTCGTGTGATGTGCTAAGATTGCGCCCTATTCCCGCGGTTGTTCGAGTGCGGATCAAGTGCGAGTCATCCAAGGAATCGGCGGGTTGTGCAGGCGCTCGAAGGACTCCGAGGTGACGGCTGGCGCCTGTGGTCGCTTCGCTCAGGACAGTGTGAAAGAAACTAAAGGTAAGGGGGACACTTTTTTATGTAGACTAAGTATGCCACTCAGTGCAAGTGTGTGTTGCCGCACTCGAACCAGGCGTCGTGAAACGGCAACCTTACGCGCCTTTGCGAGTGCGGTTGCCGATTCGCTTTGACAACGCTAACCCCAGCAGAGCCATGGCGCATCGGCGCGGCCTTACTGGAACTAATTCGCGACAACTGTGGCAACATGCATGTGTATGGTGAACGATTTTTTCATAAGTGCCATGTAGGGAGGAGGACGCACACGGCGCTTGCTACGTTGTTGATTAAATGAAGCATGCGGTGCCATTTGATGCAAAGCAGCATCTTCTTCACGTTCGCGGGCGATACAATTTGTAACTTGGCTCAATTCATCTAGCCAACCACCTAAGTGGGTTGATAAGCATACGTTCACAGTAGAGCGTTATTATACCCCTAAACAGTGGCGTATGCTTGTTAAAAGATATAATGTGTGTGCCTAGTGTAGAGAGAGAGGTGTTCGTGTAATCTGTATGTGTACCTGCAAGACGCCTTTGCTTGTAACTAATAATGTACCGGCCAGCACCTACATTGTACGCCTGACTTTGAAGAAAACTCGCATGCACAATGTGAGATTTTGTAATCTGCCAGAGTTGCCTTTTTATAAAATAATACATTGCCAGCATGCTCGAAATATGTTTCGCTGCTGTGTGGTGTTGCTGATGCAAGCACTTATAGTTTTCATGCGTTAATATTTCTCATCTAACTCATCAGGTGTTTGGCTGTTTCAGCACAAACAAGGCAAAGAGATAAGGAAGACGGGTAATGACAGGCCCAGTGCGGACTTTTGTTTGCAGGAGAATCCACATGTTGGTGTATGTATTGTGACAGCCTTTCTATGTTGCTTTTTTGCCCAACCTATGCAACGACACAGTTGTCAACAATATGAGAGAGAACACTGAAATTAGCTTTTAAGGATCATGATGACTAAATATCTAGTAATTCACAAAACAAAGTAAGAACAAAAGACATCAGTATGATCAATGTGGGACAAGTACAGTCTTGCATATAAAAAATGTATTGTGCAAAATGTTGCCTAAGTAAAAAACCTCTCTATATTTGCAAATAGTGTGACGTCACTTCGAACACCGTGCCAACCATTCCTTCCCTCTGTGCAAGGACTGGTTGGAAAGAAAGTTGTTGGTGGCGTTCTTCATAGACCACTAATATGTATGCGATTATAAACCTGTAGCCTAATATATACGTAAACTTTTGTGCAGTTACATCTCTGCATCCGACACCTACAACTTATTTGCATATTTACATTGCTCCCTTAGGATCTAACACACAAACTTGTAGTGTGCATTGTCACTTCATGAATATCGAGCGGTAAAGGTACTGGTACTGAGTATATGCGAAACAAGAATCTCTGCTTATTACATGAAGACATATGAGGCCTCCGATAAAACGAGTTATACCTTTATTGGGCTTGCGTACTCATCGGGGCGATTCATACATGCAGCTTCAGCAAATGATATCTTCCAGCCCGGTGACCATGCAATTTTTTTCTGCACACAGCGCAAACACTCAGCTGTACCCACTCGCAGATAGTCGCGTCAAGTGCATATTTACCTTGACTAAAATGTCCAATCAAGTTTTTTTCAACGACCGGTCCCTGCCACGAGTGCTAACGTCTTCGCAAACAAGGCACATTGTTATTGACACTGCACGCACCACATACAATATTCTTAGTTGAACCGATATTCTCAATACTTTTCAATGCACTCTACATGCCGCAATCAACAGTGCACATTTTTGAAGACAGTGCCGCTGTTCCTCCACAGGTCACCACGTGTGTTCACTTCTTCAAGATAAACAGACAGCGTGGCAAATATTTTACCACACAGCTAGATGTTTGCTGACACATACTACAGCTAGTGTCGACATTGTAACATGAAGTGTAAGCTTTGAAAAATTAAAACTTGCCCCAAACACCGCACGTCTGTACCTGGCTGAGCCACCAGTGGGAGTGTTTTTCCAGCCACACCTTTACGTGTGCCAGTGACATCATGCTGTGACGTACCTCGGTAGGAGCCTATCGCTGCATACTTCATGTGAATGAGGGTCCTGTTAGAGAAAGCAGGCATTGTTGATTTCGTAACTTGTTCATTTCCAACTGGACCTTCATTTACACGAGTTGTCTGACTTATATTCAGGCGAACCTTTGTGCAATACCTATACAGTTGGCAGTCTATGCTTGCCCCATACAGTTGTTACTGGTGTTTCTCGTTGTTACTTTGCACTGTTCATTACTGCTCACCTACAGAAACCAGCCTAGCTTGCCGCTGTTTTGGACAAGATGCAGCTGGCAAGTGCGATAGTGTTCATAACTCGAAATGCTCAAGCAAAAATTATCGTTTCATATTCAGTTAGTTGCATTCATATCAGTACATTATCAGTAATCATTGATTAAACATGAATTCGTGTTCTTTCTCATAATGCTCACAACTTTTCTATCAAATTGAATGGTGTTTATAAAAAACATGAATTTTAGCTAAACTTTATGCTGTTTTCTTGAACAGCTGACAAAACGCTATTGCATGCTTACTTGCCATGGATTGGATTGTGTTTGAAATGCATTGCAATTCTTCACCGGACTGCCAGTACACTTCACATTGGGGGAACATTTATTAACCATGGATTGATTAATTTTTAAGAACGGAAAGAAAGAACCGACAGGCCGAGATACTTACTTGATATTGACATCCGTTTTGCTACCCAGCGCATTATCATGCAAACTTCCTATAGAGTGGTTATGCGTCTTGCATGTGTGTCTGTAAACCAAGAACTTTGGGTAGAACTATATTTGTCTTACAAATGGTTGCAGGACTGTGGAGGCTGTAGGGCTGCTTAGCTAATATGAATGGTGGAATCCCTGGACATGTGTTCAACTATGCTGCATCAGCTGCTTGGTGTTTTCATGGCATCTTTACAGATGTGTTGGGTGAGGAAAGCAAGCAGGTTTGAACACAGGGAAAAGTATAATATGGCAGCACCTCTTGTGCGTGCCTTACATCCCATGTATATCAAATATTTATCTTGCACCTTGTGGCCTGTAATTTTTTAAGACACTTGGCCTGTGTGCTCAGATTTGGGCGCACGTTAAAGAACCCCAGGTGGTCGAAATTTCCGGAGCCCTCCACTACGGCGTCTCTCATAATCATATGGTGGTTTTGGGACGTTAAACCCCACAAATCTATCAATCAATCAATTAAAGAGACACTTCTTTGCTTTATATTTGAGTCTTGATGCTTCGACAGCAATGTATTTCTGTTTGACAGCAAGTGTTCTTGAACAAATAACTGATCTCAATAATGACAAAACACCCTTCATACTTGGTCCTTAACATAAGCTGGCACATATTTATAGCAGATTCAAGTGTTAATTTTTTGCTGTGATGATAATGGGAAAGTAGCAAACGCAAGTTCAGATTGGAGTGGTCGGTGACGTCTGTTTAGGCTGTGCCATATTGCTTTGCAACCAGAGTTACTTGTTGCCACATATACAATGAAGCCATATAACGTGCATTCTAAAAGAGATTATCATATCACATTTTACTGCATCTTAATATGTGTCCAACAAATGCAGATATCTTTAGCTTGCCACTATAAAGGGATCCTAAACCAACACAGGGTTGAAATTTAGTCGTGGTGTTGCAGCTGTGTATGACTCTGCAATGGATGCATAGCCGTGATAATTTTTCTATATGTGGTCGCAATAGTAATGTTACACACATTGGACGATACACAAGAGGTCCTCGCTTATTTCGCTTCTTTTGCTATGCTTCTTTCTTGTCTCTTCTTGCCATGTGCTCCTCCTCACTGTGCAAGGAGCAAGAACAGTGGCCACACAAACATGTATTTAAAAAAGTGTTGTAAGGTGAGCACTGAGGGGCTGAACACTTCCAAAAGGCTCAAAGAGGTAAAGGTATTGTTTCTAGCTACTTTTGGGCACCCATAGCTAGTTGTGCTGCTGCAGTTGTCATTGTTGATCAGGACACTATTCTGAAGTTGTTGCCCAAATTTGCTTCAAATGGTTAAAAAATAATTGGAGGTGGTTTGGCACCCTTTATTGCAGTTACACACAGAACTAGGTTTCAATGCGTAAGCAAAATCTGTTCACTATAAATTAATCCTAATGATATCTGAAATTCAGGAAATATTCACAGAAAAGCTCAGGAAAAGGCTAAGTGGTTGCCCCTTGAACGTGAAGGAGATACCCTTCTTCTAAAAGGTCAATAGACAGTCTAGTGGTCTCGATATTACATACACTATAAATATTCTTTATGCATGTTATAATGAGAGGGTTTTTTAATAGAACTGTTGTCACTTTGCCCTGCATTGCTGAAATTGTTCACATACTTATAATACATGAATCACTTTATGCCTTTTGATTTTATGCAAATGGTTTGCTTACCCAGTCGGTATAACTTGATTTGGATAAAATCATAAATGCTCTAAATTTTTTTTTACTATACAGAAGGTGTTTTTTTAAAATACGCGACCATAGATGTGAACGCAGTTGGTGGTGTGCTTGATTAATGCTTAACTATCACCAGTCTAACTACACCTGCTACAGTGCATAGTGTGACAAAAGTAATGGTACTTAACATTACTGGCAGCATACACATTTATGTCTCAAAATGTGTTAGAAGGCCTGGTTAAAATGTGTGTACGTTTTTTTTCGCTCAACCTAATATTCTGGTCTACTCAAAGCAGCTTCCGCTCTTTTAAGGTCCTCAAACTAATAGGTGTTCAAAAGAAGTGTCAATGCCATATCCTTTTTTTGTCAGCCTACTCACCACTCTAATAATAAGAATTACCCGACAGCATTACCCAGGAAAATATAGGGATGTTATAAAAAGTAATGTCAATTCAATTGTCAAAAAATGTCAACCCATTAGTAACTTGCTGCCAAGTTCCTTTTTCTTTCACTTTTCTTTTCACAATTTTGTTAAAGTTATTTTTGATAACATCACCTATAGTTTGTTTGGCATCATTGTCTGCTAATTCTCATTTAATGTGTTCAACAAAGACAACGAACCCTTAAATTTAAAGTTCTTTCCTTCACTCATGAATCTGAAACAGTGGATCTCAGTTATCTTAGCGGTATGTGACTTGTTTTTTTGATCAGTTGTGCATGTGTTCAAGTACATGCATTTAGGTGGGAGGGCGAACCATTGCCACCTTCTGTGACTAGCAGATTTTTTGAGAACTAACAGATGCATAATGCTGCCAAAGAAGTATAGGGATATTGGAAGTAATCGTAATGCGATTGCCAGTAGGCAAAAAAAATGTGTCCCACACACGCCATAATGGTAACAGGCAGCGCTGACTGACTCTTCCATAATTAAATACACATATATACTATACAAAATGGAAGGGGGATAGCTGCCGTGGTAGCTCAGTTGATCGAGCATCGGACATGTTATTCGAAGTTCGCAGGCTCGGTCCCTGTCCAGGGCAGGTTATCTTTTTTCCTTCTACTTTTCTTTCTTCACAATTACAACACTTCTATTCTTCTTGCAGATTTTCTGGTGTAAAAAAGGTACCTTATATTGTGAAGAGACAAACAGAATGTGCCAGTGTATGAGTTAGCTCTTGTAGTGGTTACAAGTAAGATATGTTTTTAAGAATAAATCAATCTTCCACTTGCCTAAAAAATGGCTACAGGACATGGTGCTGGATGCACTTTGTTATTTTTGAATCGAGCTATCTTGAATTCTATTTTTATAAAATCATGGGCTACTCATGACGGTATCACACACTTTAATGCCACAAAGAATATGCAGCGAAAAATGATATAATTGCGAAATTGCATAAGGATAAGGTGAAAACTGCACCCTAAACGAGAATGTACAGAGAGCACAAGGTGCAGGCGTCATTCCTTCTGCCCGTGCTTTTCTAGTGCGAGCTGTTTTCACCTCGTTCTGATCAACTAACTAGATTGAGATGTGTTGTTATAGTGCATAAGAATGCTCCACGGGAAACTAGGTTTGTCTCAAACTCAGTGTGTCTTTCAACCTATATGGTGCCAGGTTCAAGAGTTCATGCAAACCAGATCGTGTAAAGCAGGACACCCGTTTAACATAATAACATGGCTTCAAGCATAAAGCAGTTAATGGGACCGAATATCAATTTTCATAGTAGCTGTTTTTTTCTGCAATAGAAAGCTTACTGGTCTGATCGTATAAACATGCAGTGAAAGAAGAGAATTTTCGGGGCTTCTTCCTTATTGTTTGACATGGCTTTCATGAGTACATCTAGTGGTAACACGGAAAGTGCTGGAAACATTTTAAGAATTTTCGGGTCTCTGACTGCTATGAAGTGTCACACAACACAGGCAGCAAACAGTGGGAGGTCAGCATAACAGCTTTATATGTTTGTGCATTGCAGTTTGCTGCGAAAGCATGCATTTCATGTGCGTGTGAAATGCACATATTTCGCACTGTTTGCCACGATGACAGTGCTGCTTTTGGAGGGTTGACTCCTCTGCGTAGGCAGCACAGAATAATGTTGGCACAGGTAATACGGATATATGCTGTAACTTTGACCACTAATCTTTTTGCATGTTAAAGCATGAAATATTTTCCAGTAAACAAACAGGCTGCATGACATGCTGATTTTTAGGCTTTTTAAGTGCAATCTTAAAAGAAAATGCCACTCAAGTTGAAAAAAGAATGCAGTTTAATTCACCTTTTTTTTCCACCTCCAATCACACGTTCTGGTGACTTGTCAGTCTTTTTAATGAAGAAATCCTAATCAAATTGTAGCTGAATGGGTTGGTACTGATGTTGAATTTTGTGCACTGCTCATGACTAGAACGATAGATTAGTGCCCTACCCTTCAGTACTGCCTGAAATCGATCAGGCAATCTTTGCATATTTTTAGTATCGTTGGACGATAAGTGTCAGCTTAAGCTATGCCATGAAAGCGGCCCACAGCGACCAGCTAATGTTGTTTTCGTGTGCAACTGTAGTTGTGGTTGTGCTGAATGACCTTTCTTTATATACACTACATAGCAAACTTACTCCTTTAGAGTCAAGTGCATCTTCAGATCGATTGTAAATGTTTTCATATGCGAGACCTTAAGTTTTATAAGAAGTTCCTCAGTGTGCCACGAGGAATTGTCTGTTCAGCATAAATTTGTATATCAATATATAAAACTCTTAAAGCCTCGTCTACAACTTTTGCAGGTTGACCTTGAGCAGAAAACGAGGAGCGGCAGCAGCCCCCAGAAAAGAGCAAGCACCCTCCAAGCTCCCCAAGCTCTCTTCGACAGGAACAGCAAAATCACTGTGTGGCATTGAAAACCATTACAAGGAATGCCTTATCAGGACACTGTTATGCTCTTTCATCGCAGAACACGAAGTTTACCACTCCAGAGGAACGTCACGCTGTGTATTGTGAGTGCGTCAGTCGTTTTGTTTTGTCCAGCCAGCAGTCAAGAAATCATGTGTCAGATTCAGCCGGGATGGCTAGAGGGAGTCGGGCAGGCATGTTTGGACATTTGTCTAGCCAAGTAGTGCCAATTTTCGCGCTGGTCCTGTTGGAGTTACTGCCACAAATGACAGAAGCTTCGTCACCTCTCTAAATTTACAGATTGTCGGGGAAGATTAGCTGCATTATTTTTTCTATAACTGACAGCTGCCAACATTCTTCATTGTACAGGAGTTTTGTTCCTCACTTATGGGTGTAAAGCCTTCCACAGAAAAAATGCTACACGTCTACTTACAGAAGTCCCCAAGGCCCTACTTGTAGGTTTTTTCGGCTTGTATGATAAGCACCTCATTTGGATGTACATGAACATTTTATAAACATGTACAGCAAGAAATTTGGGTGGCTGGTCATTTTGTCGTTATCATGTTCCTCGCAATATTTTTGAGCATGTTGTGCATTACGTTGTCAATCAGGTTCATGTGCATAGAAGACATTATGCAGTTTCAGGGTACTTCAAGCACTGTTAGTATAAAAAGCCAGGAAGCAAGCTATCAATAATTTTTTTAACGCAGTTGCTCAACCTGATGAATGATACATCACTAAACTTTCGTGCGTATTCATCAATGTAGGCTCGTCTTGGTGTTATCCAAAATGAAGATGCGAGTCGACAGATAGAAGCATCTAGTCGGGTAATCAGGGTGAACAGTGGAGGTGCCTCAGACAGGCTGGCCGATGTTGCGATAGGAGGACCGATGTTGCGATAGGAGGACCTATTTTTTAGAAGTCACCATGTCATCTTTGGCGTGTTAGTTTATATGGGGTTAGTAATGACATAATCTTTTGGTGTAGGCGTGTGTGCCTGTTGGAAATGTTTGTCTGAAAAAAAACCAATAACGCAGAAGAGTGCAGCCCTTGCTTCCTTTCGAGTTAGGTTGCGATGATACAAAGTGTTCTCCTGTCGGAGGATGGGGGTATGAGAAGCAAGAAAGGTAAAAGAAAGAAAAGAAGGAAGACGAAGAAAGAAAAGGGGGATGCAAACTAAAAGTAGTGTGCTACACTGCTCCTACTTTGCATCCCCCCTTTTCTTCTTTTTTTCCTTTGTTTTATTTTTTCATCTTTTTTGTTACATTTGCCTTGTCCCATCTAGTGCATGAATCAATGACACATGGCTTTGTTGTAGCAAAGATGCCTCTGTGGTGTTGGATTGAACAGTGCATTGTACTTCATTCAGTTAATTACGAATGATCAGTCTTGCTGTAAGCGCTTCCTGTCTATCACCACAAAGATCAAATGAAAAGTTTACGCTTGGCTCTTAGTATACTGGTATATAGCTTGTGTCTTGGACTACTCAAAATGAATGTTGTTTTGCTGCTGTTTATGGTAATGAATTTATCCAACATGAAAATATCTTGCCTTGTGAACCTTGCCAGACCTGCCCTTCTTTTTTTTCTATGCAGGCATTGTATGTAAGGAAGGCAGTAACAGAGAGGTGATAGCTTGAGCTTCGAAGAATAAATGCTGGCAGTGAGGCAATTCCACATCAAACATCCCAGCCATGTTGCCAACCATCCTAAATGTGTTTTGAACGAAAAAATATGCTCGTTTACTGTATTGAAAACAGCAAAATGCTAAAATCTATTGCAGAGAACAAGATATTAGGCCACCTTGGTACCTTCTGGACTGCCCAGGATGTCGTCTGGTTGCTGTTTGTAAAAAGTAAAAAGAAGTATTTCAAAAATACTGCCTCTTCTACACCAAATTTGGTCTAGGCATTAAGTAAAGATGATTGTGTGTACTGCATATAGCTCAGTAATATTAGTGCAATTTTTTTGCCACATCAAAAGCAAGGAAGTAGTTCTCTTTATATGGCAAGTTATATGATTACACTTTGTTTTGAAAAATAAATTAATTTTTGAAGTTTCCTAATTATGGTTGTTTTCTGCATTTGATATAAGACAGCTTCCTTTTCGAAGTTCCCCATGGCCCTCAATAGGAGACTTCAAAAATCATTTTCCTCGTTGAAAAAAAAATTGTAATGATAACACTTCCCATATAACAAGAACTGTTTATTTCCTTTCAACTTACACATAAAAGTAATTTTTCATGAGACAAACACATTGTCCAAATTGCATCTCAGTGTGGTCAAAAACAATTATATAGTGATATTTGTAATCCGGACCTAACATTATTTTTTTCGTGAAATATAACTTCTGTGGAGTGAGTATTTGTGGCTCATATATTCATACAAAGTGCAGTATTGCCATGCAAGAAATGCAAACGATAGTTTGGCTCAATTCTTGAAAGCCTATGTAGCGGATAAATTGCACTAATGTTGCTCGACTTCAAATACTTTAAAGAAGCACCTTCACTTAATATGTAGATCAAATTTGATATGGCAAGAAAAAGCAGTACTTTTAAATTTTTCTCACAAATAACACCCGCACGATATTCTGCGAAATTCTGAAGCTACTCACGTGACCACTACTTTTTTTCTCTTCAAAATAAATCTGCAAATAACTATTTTCAAAAAGTAAATTACCATCATTTTTAAAACTATATATCTGTGATGGTCGCCAGGCAGTATGGTTTGGATGTTTGGTGTAGAATAGCCCAATGGGAAAAACAACAAATGTCTGAGCATCCTTTGACGCTCGGGCAATTTCGAAAGCATTTGTTTGTTAGCAGCAATTCAATGAAGCCCTTGTCTTCATGCTTAGGCCCAGAAACAAAACACAAGTAACCAAAGTAGTCCTAAGAGTCATGCACTCTCGCTGTTCCGAGGCTTGTGGAGCCTAATTTAGTGCAAGCTTCACCATTTCTTAAAATTCAGATTCAACCAACAGGTTTTAGAGGCACAGTGCATTTTCAGCTAAATTGTTTCACACCAGTTACTTAGATAAAAAGCGGCAAGTAGAGGTAAAAATACCATTTTAAAAGCATTGTAGGTAATGACAAAAAGGTCTGCTTTCTTTTTTTGTATGGTGCTTTGCCTGAATGCTGTGCTTTTTGTGGTATAGCTCATTGTCTAGTGAACATAGGCCTTAGAAACTAACATTAGCCATGTTGAGGTCAATTTCTTGGTTATAGTCATAGTAGCCATATTAAAAATTATGACTTCAAACTTGATTGTTCTTTTGAAGATTTTTTCTTGCATAATGATATTTCAGAGTCTTAGTCAATTTTGTTATAAGAAAACGTGATGTCATAATAGGGTCAATTTTTATAGAGTCATTCAGTTTTACCTTAAAAGGTATACCTTTTACATTTCTAATAGAGCAGTTATTTTCAATATCGGTATTCAAAATGGAATGAGCATGCTGTATGTATAAGGTGTAAGCACTTACAGATAGCACATGCACCCAACTTTTCTGTAGGCAGTTTATTTCTGTTATTCTTGATTGATATGAGGGGTTTCACTTCCCAAAACCACTATATGATTATATGAGATGCCGTAGTGGAGGGCTCTGGAAATTTACTACTTGGGGTTCTTTAACGTGCACCCAAATCTGAGCACACGTGCCTACAGCATTTCTGCCTCCATCGGAAATGCAGCCGGGATTCAATACCTCGACCTGCGGGTCAGTAGCCGAATTTCTGTTACTCTTGCTCCCCTATTTCTGTGCAGTTCGGTTATAGTTGTCTGGCCTGCACAGATTTTTAATGGCACCTGCCTGATCCTGCTTGCTTTCATGGTGATTTTAACCTTCATAATTTGCATAGGTTTACCTCTCAAAATTGTTCAAGATGCCAATTTTGTGCACAAACTGTATAGTATAAAGGCAGATGTACATGCACACACTATTAAATGTACATAGGAGCTTTCACTGGTAGTTCCTAAAGTTTTACTGTGGAGGAAGCATTAAAATCTTATATTTATATATATTTCTTGTGCATGTGAACTAAGGAGCTAACATGTGTCTCTGACAATAATTGTGCCAATCATTTACATTTCCAGGTGCCTATGAAGGCCACATAAGTTCTGTGGCAGTGACCTCCCAAATCTACAGTGGTGCCGGAGCCTCAAAGAGCATTTCGCCGATCTCCACAAGGCGTTCATGAGATAAACACAGTGCCACACTTTCACAGTGCTATGATTATTATTTATGTTCAAAGATTTCATTCCAAAATTGCTGTTACATTGTGTTTTGTGCCACCATCCTGTGGCTTAGGTGGAGCTTCTGAAATGAAATTGTAGTCACCTCTTTTGTGTACCATCAACACTGCAATGTCGCTATTCACAGCTGAAGCATACAAACAAATAAAAAATATATTGATGGTAGCTGGGCAGATGTGTATAATAACGCTTCTGTATTGCAAATAATAACTATATAAGTTATTTAAGTCTTGCATAGAACACTGCATTAATGTGTTGCAATGTAACCACCATTTATGACTGCTAGCATGTTATTTGTGTAGCTTTGTAACGTATTTTAGTTAAAAGCTAATTTTGCTTCCCCAACACGACAATTAGAAAGATGCCGATGATTCAATTCTTCATCATGCATATTTAAGAAATATTGTGATTTTTGCACAGTATTGCATGTACTCAAGATGTGGGCGTCTATTCAATATACGCATTATGTTGCTTTGCATTAGATTCAGACGTAACATGCACACATTTCAGTTTTTCTGCATGATACGTCTTTCCATAAAATGCGGAGTCCGCATCACGCGTTTCTCCGTAAGATGCAGAGTCCGCATCATAGGTCTTTCCATAAAATGCGGAGTCCGCATCATACGTCTTCCATATTCCAATAATTCCGTACTTGAGGTCTCCGCATCATACGGAACGTTTCAGCAGGGTACACGCAACGTCACGCTTACGGTTCACGTGTTGTACTCATGGGTGATTTTAATTTAGCACATACTGGGATAGTATGTGCTATACGTCGTCAGCTTCGGATGTGTTATTTGACCTCATGCTAACCTTAAGTCTTCATTAGGTCGTTTTGCAGCCTACTCGCTCGCAGGGAGTAACTGAGAACATACTTGATCTAATGTTTTTCAGCGACCATTTCAGCATAAACCGCACAAGAATTGATGTAACCCACAGAATATCTGACCACGACGTACCAGTGCGCGTAGTTCCTCTTTGTGGCACCATGACCACTCATTCTTCAGTATCTGTTGTAACAAACTTCGAAGACGCTGATGACGATAGCATACTAACTCATCTCGCTCATGAATTCCTGTATTTCTCAGAAATAGGGTTGAATACATCAGTAGATGTCGATTTCCTTTGGCTTCACTTCAAATCTGTCGTACGTTTTTGTATCGCTCACCACATACCTACAAAAGACAAACGCCCGCCAAACAATAATCCATAGATCACGCGCGAAGTTATTCAGGCGAAGTGACGTTTCAAAAGGTTACGTAGAGCAATAAAAACAAAAGGTGGGGGAGAATCTAGAAGTCGAAAGCTATCGGATGCCATCACGAAATTTAAGCACAAAGCTAAACTTGCTAAACAACGCTATTTTGACGAGACACTACCTACGTTCCTTCTAAATAATCTCTGCAGGTTCTGGAATCACTTTCGCGCCACTAAAACAGCAGCATCGCATCTCCTTCCAGAACAAAAAACTGTTAAGGCCAATGCATATAACGATTTTTTTCGATCGGTGTTTATCGTTGATGGTAACATTATTCCGCCAATAGAAGAGCAACATCGTACGAAAGTCGACCAATTGGACATCGCTAATGCTGGGATTTTCAACCTGCTACTTAAGCTCGACACCAAAAAAAGTAGTGGACCAGACGATATACCGAACAGTTTCCTGAAAATATATGCAGAATGGTGTTGCAAATATCTTGGTCTCATTTTCCGAAAATCACTCACGACTTCACAACTACCTAACGATTGGAAGATGCCCCGTCGCGGTGGTCTAGTGGCTAAGGTACTCGGCTGCTAACCCGCAGGTCGCGGATTAGCAGCCGCAGCCGCAGCGCTGCAGTCGGGTTCGAATCACGGCTGCTGCGGCTGCATTTTCGATGGAGGCGGAAATGTTGTAAGCCCGCGTGCTCAGATTTGGGTGCACGTTAAAGAACCCCAGGTGGTCTAAAATTCCGGAGCCCTCCACTACGGTGTCTCTCATAATCATATGGTGGTTCTGGGACGTTAAACCCCACATATCAATCAATCAATCAACGATTGGAAGATTGCAAAGGTGATACCGATCCATAAAAGAGGAGACGCAGCACAATTTTCAAATTTCAGACCTATTTGAAGGACCAGCAAATTATGTAAACTACTCGAACACATAATCTTGAAACACATGACAGTATTTCTAGAGCCCCCGCAGGGGCGCCTGTGCAAGTAGGCGTTTGGTGTGTAGCGACACCACAGACCCGAGCTAACGCGGGAGTTTCTACTCCCTCCCACGCCTAGCCATGCGTGGCTTTGCCGTGTCCGGGGAAAAGGCGATCCTGGGGGTTGAGCCGACAATGGATGATTGGACCATTAAGCCCCCTGGCAGAGGCAACACACCGCTTTGGCCCCGGCTTCACGTAGATGGCACCCCTGGGCTGACCCACCCAGGGGAAATCGGCAGTCGCCTTTTTCTATCTCTCTCTCTCCCTACATCTTCGTCTTTTGTTCTCACTTTACATCTTTCCTGTTTTCTCCTCACTTCATTTCACTTCCAATTTTTCCTGGCGGCAAGGGTTAACCTAGTGTAAATATCCAACCTTGGGTAGATATATTAGGTTATAGCGGCCATGTACGACTGGCGCCTGCGCCTCCTTCGCGTCTCGCAGCGTCCCCTTGTTGGGCTCAGTGGTGGGTGGCTGGCATGGCCACTGAATAAGCTATAAAATTTATGGGAACCCTTAGCCCTCCCACAACTAATCGCCCCTCCAAGAGGTGGCGCACCGATGCATTTTTATATTTATTCCAAACAAAAAAGATAACTTCCAGAAGTACCACATTATCCACTGTGAAAGTACAGAAAAGAAAGCTAGAGGCATTTCACCTTTCCTTGTGTCCAAATGTCTCATAGAAACACTGGGCGCAGGCTACAAGGTCACAAAGACCGCCAGTGGTGACCTGTTACTTGAAATAAAAGACAACGCACAGTACCAGAGGCTACATAAACTCACAGCATTTGGGGATCAGTCTATCACAATCACACCGCATCGAACCATGAACACAGTGAAGGGTGTTGTATCAGATGGAGACCTGATGGACCTCTCTGATGATGAACTTCTAACAGGCTGGAAAGAGGAAAACGGCATTCAGGTACATCGTATCAAAATAGGAAGAGAAAATAAGGAAATCCCTACGAAGCACATCATACTAACTTTCGCATCTAGCACCCTCCCCACTTAAATAGCAACAGGATATCTTAAACTGCCAGTTAGACCATACATACCCAACCCGCGGCGCTGCTTTAAGTGTCAGAGGTTCGGGCACGGCTCCCAGAGCTGCCAAGGACAGCTTACCCGCGCGAAATGCGGCACCAAATGTCATACCGCTGACGATGACTGTCAGCTACAAGTGCACTGTGAAAACTGTGAGGGTGACCATCCTGCATATTCCAGGTCATGCGTGGCCGCGTGGCCTGGAAAATGGAAAAAGAATTATTAATACAAAGTTTAAATTGAACATAAGCTTCCGTGAAGCGCGGCAGCGCGTTTTCACGCATTTTGCTGGGAACACATCATATGCCGAAGTGGTGCGAGGGGGGTCAGCACCACTTCGGTTTTCGGCAATGCCTTGGACCACGCCCAGCGTGCCGAAGCAAACGCCCCAAGACCCCATGGGGGGAGCAGCCTCAGCTGCCCCACCCTCCTTGAATACAGCCCCACCGAAGGCCCCTCTGAACCTTGGCAGCAGCCAGGGCACCACACAAACTAAAGAGGTCCCCTCGACCTCCAGCCCGGTGGGGCTTAAGGCTCCGTCTGTCACGACGAAGCCTACAGCGAAAACAACATTATCTGTCATCTCTCCTGAGGCGATGGACACATCAACTGCACCGGCGCAGACTGCGCCAAAGGAGCGGCGGGGTTCCCTCGACCTTTCTAAAAAAGACAAAGCGGTAATTACAGGGCCTTCTGAAGGCTCTATAAAATAAGTCACTTCTCTCTTTAGACACCAGCCACACTCATTTCGTACACACAGCACTTCTTTACACCCATAATGGAGACACAAATTATACAATGGAACGTCTATGAACTACTTCGAAACCTCGACGATGTCCAAGAACTTCTACACAAACATTCTCCAAAAGTGCTGTGTGTACAGGAAACACACTTAAAATCCAAGAATACAAATTTTTGCGTCAATATGTCGTCTTCCGAAAAGACAGAGATGATGCTGTGGCGTCATCTGGTGGTGTAGCCATTATAGTTAATCGAGGAGTAGCATGAAGTCATCTACCACTACTAACATCTCTAGAGGCAGTGGCTGTTCGAGCAGTTCTATTGAATAAGCTCGTCACCATCTGCTCTCTATACATACCGCCGCCACACCGCCTGGAAAAACATGATTTCCACTCTATAATAGATGAGTTACGCGAACCTTATTTGGTTCTAGGGGACCTGAATGCGCACAGTGGTTTATGGGGTGACTGTCGATGTGATGCACGAGGTCGTCTCAATGAACAGTTCCTCTTTTCATCAGGTGCTTGTCTGTTGAGTAGGAAAGAGGAAACATATTATAACCTTGCAAACAATACTTACTCCTCCATAGACCTCATTATCGCATCTCCTTCACTTGTTGCATTACTTCAGTGGAAAGTCATACATAATTCATACGCAAGTGACCATTTTCGTTTAGTTTTGAGTACACCAATATTATATGAATGTCCACCACATGTTTCCAAATGGCTGGTGAACAAAGCTGACTGGGAACAATTTCAAAAGATTACACACTTAAGTTAGACCGACATATGCGGATTAGGCATAGATGAAGCTGTGCAGTACTTCACGGCTTTTCTTACTGACGCAGCAGCTAAGTGCATTCCACAAACATCTGGACTGCCCGGCAAACGACACGTCCCGTGGTGGAATACTGAGTGTCAGAATGCGCGAAAGGAACAGAACAGGGCATGGAGGTTGCTGCGCAACTCGCCGACAGTGGAAAACCTTGAGAGCTTTAAGAAAATAAAATCTCGAGGCAGGAGAACGCGTCGGCAGGCCAGAAGAGAAAGCTGGCACAAGTTTTCGTCTGGGATAAATTTATATACACAAGAGGCTAAAGTCTGGGACATGGTTCGTAGAGTAGCAAGAAGACAAGTACACTCACTCCCACTCATAACACACAGGGTGACAGCCTGGAAGATCAGGCGAACTACCTCGGTGCACACTTCGAGCAAGTGTCTAGCTCGGCACACTATACTAAAGTTTTCCAAAGATATAAAGCAAGGATAGAAAAACAGAAACCAGAATATAAGTGCACAAAACACGAGGCATACAACCAACCTTTCAACTTAGCTGAGCTACAAACATCACTAAACTCTAGCAGTAATTCTGCACCAGGCTACGACCGTGTCACGTATGAAATGTTGAAAAACCTGCCGCCTAAAACGCGAAAAACTTTACTCTCTCTATACGATGCTATCTGCCTTTTTGGCACCATCCCTGCTATCTGGAAAGAGGGTATTGTTATTCCTATTTTGAAACAGGGCAAGGACCCTTCCTCAGTTTCAAGTTATAGGCCTATTGCACTAACCAGCTGCCTTTGTAAACTTTTTGAAAAAATGATAAACCGCCGACTTTTACATTTCTTTGAAACACACAATCTGCTCGACCAGTTGCAGTGTGGGTTTTGAGAGGGTAGATCCACCGCCGACCATTTGGTGCGTATCGAGGCACAGATCCGAGACGCTTTTGTCCACAAACAATACTTCCTCTCAGTGTTTCTCGATATCGAGAAGGCTTACGACACAACATGGCGTTTTGACATATTAAGAAACTTGTCTCACCTGGGTGTGCGCGGTAGAATGCTTTCCATAATCGAGAGTTACTTGTCCAATCGGAAATTCCGCGTCTGTGTGGGCAGTATTCTCTCCCAAACATTTGTGCAAGAAACGGGAGTGCCGCAAGGTGGTGTACTTAGTTGTACACTTTTTATTAAAAAAAATGAATTCCTTGCACCTGTCCATCCCCCGCAACATGTTCTATTCCACATATGTCGATGACGTTCAGCTTGGCTTTAAGTCATGCAACCTAGCAATGTGTGAGCGGCAGGTTCAGTTAGGTTTAAACAAGCTCTCCAAATGGGCAGAGGAAAACGGATTCCGGCTGAACCCAGAAAAAAGCACGTGTGTCTTGTTCTCCCGAAAGAGAGGCATGCACTCAGAACCTGACATTGAACTGAACGGTCAACGTCTGTCTGTCAATGCGCAGTATAAATTCTTAGGCTTAATCTTGGACAACAAGTTGACATTCGTACCACACATCAAGTATTTAAAAACAAAATGTTTAAAAGCCATGAGTGTTATAAAAGTGTTGTCACGTACAACGTAGGGTAGTGACAGGCAATGCCTCATGAACCTGTATAGAAGCCTCATTCGCACCCGCTTAGATTATGGGGCTGTTGTCTATCAGTCTGCTACTCAAAGTGCATTGAAGATCCTGGACCCCGTGCACCATTTGGGCATCCGCCTTTTTACGGGTGCTTTTCGCACCAGCCCCGTAGAAAGCCTTTATGTTGAGTCAAATGAGTGGTCGCTTCATCTGCAGAGAACTTACATGTCCTTTGTTTATTTCCTTAAGGTGAAAGCAGACAAGAAGCACCCCTCATACTCTACAATTAATGATTTGTCGAGCTCAACTCAGTTTCAAAACAGGCCTTCGATGAGGCAGCCCTTCTCAGTTCGTCTGAAGGGTCTAGCTGAGGACACTGGAGTGTCACTCGAACACAGTTTAATGGCTCCTGTAGCATACCCGCCACCGTGGCAGTGGCAGACTATAGATTGTGATGTGTCTTGCCTAGAAGTTACAAAACATGCGCCTATTGCCATATCCGAACATACTTCCTGGAACTACAACACAAATACACACGTCCTGAGTTCTTTACAGATGCCTCTAAGTCCAACTCCAAGGTGTCTTACGCTGCTGTTGGCCCTTCCTTTTCGGATGCTGGCCCTCTACATCCAGGCACAAGTATCTTCACAGCGGAAGCTTACGCGATACTTGTGGCACCTAAACACATCAAACAATTAAATGTGCAAAAAGCAGTAATTTATACAGACTCCCTCAGTGGGGTAACGGCTCTGCACAGTCTTAAAAAACAAAAAACCCTGTCCTTGTCTCACTTTACTCCATTTTTCGCATTCTCTACATACTCAACCAACATGTTGTGGTGTGCTGGGTGCCAGGGCACCGTGAGGTCCAAGGCAACGTGAGGGCGGATCAGCTCGCTGCATCCGTCCACAAAAGCACTGCCCCTACACCCATATCAATCCCGGTCCTTGATCTTAAGCCGTCTCTCAAACAAAACCTCAGGGACTACCGGCAGAGCAAGTGGGATAAACACACACAAAACAAACTACACGTTATCAAGCCACACCTTGGCCATTGGCCACCAGTATCAAAATCACGTCTCACAGAGGTAACACTAACAAGACTCAGGATAAGACACACATACACGACACACACACACATCTTTTGTCCGGTGGTGATTCACCATTGTGTGATAAATGTGGTGAGGCATTAACAGTTCTTCACGTTTTAATCCAATGTAAACAGTTAGACACTCTAAGAAGACAACACTTTCCATTACCCTACCGACAACATATACCTTTACACCCTGCAATGTTCGTTGGTAGGGAACCGCTTTTTAGTCATAAATCATTGTTAGCGTTTTTAAAAGAAATTAGTAATTTTCATATCATATACCCGGGTGTTCCGTAGCACAACCTCTCCAGAGAGGTTTTTGCTGCGGTGGCTACACAAAAAAGCACTTGCCTCACGGCCCTTAGACGCAAGGGTATGAACGAGTGAGGTAGGTACTTCTGCTAATGCCATACATGTCCACCATCGTTTTTCATTATCACCAACTTTTGTCACCTATTCACACCACGTACACCTTTCACGGCATAGTCATGATTTTATGACTTGTATGATTTTACCAGCCTTACTGCGAGGAATTTTATGGCCCTTATACAGCCGCTAATCACAATCATTGTCCACATTCGTTGTCCCATGAACTGGCGCTCTTCGGCCATCAAATGGCCCTTGCGCCAAAAAAACACCATATATCATCATCATTTCTGGAGCACATAATTTTTTTCTCCCCTAACCAACATGGTTTTCGAAGTGGTTTATCGAAGGTAACTCAACTTACTGAACTAGTTCACGATTTTGCCATTGCAGTTAATAACTGTGGTCAAACTCACTTATTTCTACTTGACCTTTCTAAGGCTTTTGACTGTGTATGCCACAGCAAACTAATAGCTAAAGTAGAAAATGTTTTGGGAATAGGAGAACTTTCCGCTTGGATAAAAGCTTTCTTATTTAACAGGTTACAATTTGTACTCTATGAACAGATGTCTTCTAACACAGTAGCAGTAACATCCGGCGTTCCCCAAGGCTCGGTACTTGGGCCATTGCTTTTCTTGCTCTATATTAATGATATCACTGCTAACATCACTTGCAACATCAAGCTATTTGCGGACGGCTGTGTGATCTGTAGAGAAATTATTCATTACAACGATCACAATATGCTTAATGATTCTCTAGCTGTCGTGGCTAATTAATGCTCAAAATGGCAGATGAAAATAAACACACAAAAATCAGGGATATTTACCGTAAGCAGAAAAACAAAACCATCCAACTTCCCATACACCATTAATAACACACTTCTTAATAAAGTTGAGGAACATAAATATCTAGGAGTTACGCTGACTTCTGATCTCAAATGGGACAAACACATCACTAATATAACTTCGAAGGCGCTACGCAAACTATTCTTCTTAAAACGATCTCTAGCGCTCTCAAGAACGCCAACAAAGCTGCTAGCTTACACATCATTCGTAAGACCACTTTTAGAATATGCAAACACTGTCTGGTTTCCGTATTCGCTGACTAATATAACCAAACTAGAAGCAATACAAAGGAAAGCTGTAAGATTGATTTACAACAAATATAGACGCACAGATTCCCCAACACATTTTTTACCCCAGTCAGGTTTACAAACGCTGTCCACGAGAGCAAAACACGCTCGCTTAAAATTCCTTTTCCAGCTAGCAAAAAATACCTACAAGATATATTCATCCAAATACATCTCATTTTCACAGGCTCGGCAAACTCGCAATAAACATGCGCGCACGTTGTCAGAATACGCATGTAGGAACGACACGTTTAAGTACTCATTCTTCCCGCGCGCAATAGCGGAATGGAACCAACTTGATGCCACTATCACAAACTCCCAATCGCTATCAAAATTTATTGCACAGATAGAAAAAACTGGGTGCGCATAACAGTTTATACGCATGCAGGCGCACCGGTCCAGATCTGCTGTTCGTTAGTTAAAGCAACACCTTTTTCAATGTTCCTTTCACAGTAGTATAGCTATTTTTGAAGTATGACTTCAGTGCTTGCTATTCCTGTCATAACTGTTCCATTTATGTTTTCCCTCGCGATACCAATGCTAACATATGTTCCTTTATTCAATCACGTAGTTATTTCTATCGCCTTTTGGCATGATTTCAGCTCTGTATAATGGCTATAACTTGCTTTGTATCTTGTGATTATTGCATACATTGTGTATTAATAACACAATTAACGTTTAACTTCTGCACTGCTCAATGATTATATGATCGTCATGTTCTGTTATTAAGCTTGCATGTTTTTACGTCTACATCGTTTTTGTGTGTGTAAAAAATTACTGTATTGCCCAACTGCCATGCTCTCGAAGGAGAGTAGCAGTATTGTAAATAAATAAATGAATAAGTAAACTTAACACCCTCTGATTCTTCTAACAGCACAGCTAGACTAGCCAGAGTAGATAGCCTTCTAGCGTTGAAGGTAGCCAAGTTCAGGTTCTAGAAAAGACTATCATCTTTAAAACGTGCTTGAGTAGAAGCTCTTCCAATGTCTCGCCAGCAAAAGCGAAGTCAGCTTTTGCCCACCAAAGATCTCTAAAATGTGCTTTCTTCTCGTGGTGTCCACTAAGAGATAAAATGGATTTGATATGTTAGTGTAAACGCTACGTTAATCATCACTAAACAGATTGTTTCCAAATAAATGACATAGAGGTACGAGTATCGGTGACTTTATCTCCGATAAAATTTGCTTGGTCCCCATGGAGTTTTTACAAAAAGACGCATTAAGGACCAGTCAGTAAATATAAAGCAGCGGAGTCGATTCCGCTGCAGGTGTAGCTGACTAAGGCAACAGAAGTCATGTCGCACTTCTTCTTCGTACAGGCCGACTTCATGTTGCCACGTAGAACTAATAAACACATCAAATTTAATTATGGTGGCATATTGCGTAGGCTTGAAGTAAGATGCGATGGTGCCTCACAAATGGAATGGCCACTCATAAAATTCGATTCTTTCCCTCTCACCCTCTAAGTTCAGATATCTTATCGCTGTCATAAGCAACGACTAAGTGAAATGAATACCAAGAGCACTGCCTGCAAAGTTCAACGTTATCATATTCAAGAATTATACGGGTGGTTTACACCGATAAAGTTGCCAACAGACGAAGTGATTACGTTGCAAAGGGTGCGAATACAGAAGGAACTGGAATTACGTCCTGCTGCTATCCGAGGAGGTCTCGTTACGGTCCATGGCTGCTATTCCAGAGGTCGTGCAATGGCCGTAAAGTGGTGGTTTTTCTCATGTACGTCAAATGCCGTAGGCCTGTGTGCTTAAAATTAGGTGAAAGTTAAAGTTTTTCAGGCCATCATAATTTCCTGAACCCTCAACGATGGCGTCTTTCATAATCATATTGCCACGTTCCATTTCACAAGTTTTTGTTATCGTTCTGAAACACCACACGATTCTCGGCGCAAACCGCGCCTGCAGGTTTCGAGAAGGTTCCGGACTGTAGTAGATCATTTCGATAAGATCACGCCCACTGTGCGAACGGTACAGATTGTTCTGGAACCTACGCCACCGCCAGCGATAACGCTAGAACATTCGACGGCAAGGGTATAAATGCCGACGCGCTTCGCCGCTTGTCAGTTGTTGATTGAAGGCCGACGCTGCGTTCGCCGCTATCAGTCCGAGACTGCTATCTGTGCAAGACTGCTGCTGTAATTAGACTTTCCCTTTACCGGGCACAGGTTCGCCCAAATAAACAGTTAAATTCCAACACGAAGTTTTCTGTCTTTGGCCACGTCACGACCCCGTGACATCTGGTGGAGGTGCTGCTTCGTTCATGTACCGGACGCCCCCGTCAAGCCGTGAACCCAGCCCCCTTCGCGGAGAAGACACCGACGCCAACCAAGAGCAGCGAACGAGCCGCCGACAGCAAGGTCTCCCACCGGAGTACGGCCTGGTACAAGACAAGGCGCGGAAGACCAAGACCATGACCTCGACTGCAGCGACAATGACAACCGGAGCGTCCCAGCCCGCGATCGTCATTCATCAACCCAGGGAACCACCAACGTTCCATGGCTCATCGTTTGAAGACCCGGAAACCTGGCTAGAAACATACGACCGTGTGGCCGCCCTCAACCACTGGGACAACGAAGAAAAGCTCCGTCGTGTGTACTTCTACCTGGAAGACACCGCAAGGACCTGGCTAGAGAATCGGGAGTCTACGCTCCGAACGTGGGATGTCTTCTGCGGCGCATTTCTTCAAACGTTCGCCAGCGTCGCTCGCAAAGAGAGGTCCGCTGCTCTACTCGAGACCTGGGTTCAGCTACCAAACGAAAAGGTTGGAATTTTCCCAGAGGAGATGACCCGCCTATTCCGTCACGCTGACCTAGACATGCCTGAGGAAAAGAAAGTTCGTTTTCTCATGCGAGGGGTCAAACAGGAGCTCTTCGCGGGACTAATGAGGAATCCACCGAACACCGTCCAAGAATTTGTATCCGAGGCGACCACCATCGAAAAAACGCTGGACATGCGCACCAGACAGTATAATCGTCGCCTGGCTCCAGAATGCGCTGCTGCTCAAGCCAGTGACTCCGACGACCTGCGTGAAACGATCCGAGCGATCGTGCGGGAAGAGCTGCGCAAACTGTTGCCTTCGGCGCAGCCTCAAGTGGATTCGATCGCCGACATTGTGCGAGAAGAAGTCTGGCAATCGCTTCGAATTCCCGAAACACCGCCGCCCGAGCCAGAAACTATGAGCTACGCCGCTGCAGTGCGCCACAACGCTCCTCCCCGTCCACGCCAAAACGCCGCCCCGTCACACTTCCGTCGCCAGACGCCACTGCCGCCACCACACCAACCGACGTTCTACCGTTCCCCAGCGGGCCAGCGCAGTGCACCGAGAAAAACGGACGTTTGGCGTGCACCTGATAACCGCCCGCTCTGTTACCACTGCGGCGAGGCCGGGCACACATACCGCCGTTGCCAGTACCGACAGATGGGACTGCGTGGCTTCGCCGTCAATGCACTGCGTCCGCAGCCAGGAGATCGGCCACGTGACATCGCCGACTACCTGGCAGGAACTCAACGGACACCACGAAGTCCTTCCCGTTCGCCGTCGCCCAGCCGCCGCATGTCACCGCACCTCCGGCAGTACTCTGGCCCAACGCGGGGCCGGTCTCCTAGCCCGTATCCGGGAAACTAAGGGCAGCAACCGATGGAGGTGCGGTTGCTGTGCGACGAACTACCGAAGATCCTCCGACGAGGACGCCGACGCGACGGAGCTTTTTGAACACAACCCCAACCAGGAAAAGCCCTGAAGGCAAAAGCTCACTTACCGAAGGTGGCCGGACGACGCAACATGGAAGCAGCGGAACAAGCCGACGCAGCCGTGACCCGACGCCACGCCCTAACTGTAATGCGAGACGGCGAACTAGCGACCTCGACGTTCTTATCGACGGCCACAGTGTGACTGCTCTCGTCGATACTGGAGCCGACTATTCTGTCATCAGTGGGTCGTTCGCCGCGAAGTTAAAGAAAGTTAGGACAGCTTGGAAAGGCCCTGAAATCCGCACAGCCGGAGGTCATCTCGTAACGCCTGCAGGAATCTGCACAGCGAGAGTCACCATTAACGGCCGTATTTATCCTACAGACTTCGTAGTCCTACAGCGTTGCTCGAGAGATGTCATCCTTGGCATGGACTTCTTATGCCTCCATGGTGCTGTCATCAACCTAAAAACAAGGTCGATAACGTTATCCACAGAAGAAGCACTACCGCCGCGCACGCCGTCAGGACACCATGTCTTGAATGTGCTGGAAGAACAAGTCACCATTGCGCCTCGCTCAAGCGTCATTATTTCAGTCGGCGCTCCTAAATCACCTGACTTGGAAGGCGTCGTTGAAGGCAGTCAGCATCTGTTGGTCACCCGAAATATTTGCGGCGCAAGAGGAATTGCAGAGCTGCGGGGAGGCAAAGCAACGGTTATGCTCACGAATTTCAGCAATGAGTACAAACATGTGAACAAAGGAACAACGGTCGTATACATCGAAGAAATTGTCGAAGCCACCAGGTCTTTCGCTCTCGCCGATTCTGTGGAACCTGCTCAGAGGAACCAAGCCCCTCCCATAGCTTTCGACGTCAATCCCAGACTTCCGAACGATAAGCAAGAACAGCTCAAGGCCCTGCTCCTGCAATACGAAGATTGCTTTTCGTCGTCATCGAAAATTTGTCAGACCCCAATCACGAAACATCGAATCATAACCGAAGAAAATGCCAGACCACTCCGTCAGAGTCCGTACAGAGTTTCGACGCGAGAACGTGAGGCAATGAAGAGACAAGTTGATGAAATGCTGCGAGATGACATTATCCAGCCGTCCAAGAGTCCGTGGGCATCCCCCGTGGTGTTAGTGAAGAAAAAGGATGGGACACTACGTTTCTGCGTCGATTATCGCCGCCTGAACAAAATCACAAGAAAGGACGTGTATCCTCTCCCACGAATAGACGACGCCCTTGATCAGCTCCATAACGCCAAGTACTTCTCGTCAATGGACCTCAAGACTGGCTATTGGCAAATCGAAGCCGACGAAAGAGACCGAGAGAAGACGGCGTTTATAACACCGGACGGCCTCTTCGAGTTTAAGGTGATGCCCTTCGGCCTTTGCTCAGCGCCTGCGACTTTTCAACGCGTTATGGATAGAGTACTGGCAGGATTGAAGTGGCAGACTTGCCATGTGTACTTGGACGACGTCGTCGTGTTTTCCTCGAGTTTCGACGAGCATCTTCGGCGCCTTGAAGCTGTACTTCAAGCCATCAAGACGTCCGGACTCACACTGAAGCCAGAAAAGTGCAGATTTGCGTATGAGGAGCTCTTGTTTCTTGGGCACGTTATCAGCAAGTCTGGAGTTCGTCCCGATCCACGGAAAACAGCCGCCATCGCCGATTTCCCGCCGCCCACTGACAAGAAGGCCGTGTGCCGATTTCTGGGCCTGTGCGCCTATTATAGGCGGTTCGTGAAAAACTTTGCCCGCATCGCCGATCCTCTTACTAACCTTACCAAGGCCGACTCGGAGTTCAAGTGGGAAACGCCACAGGAACACGCTTTCCAGGAGCTTAAGCATCGCCTCCAGACGCCTCCGTTACTTGCCCATTTCGACGAATTCGCCGAGACAGAATTACATACTGACGCAAGCAGCGTAGGTCTTGGCACCCTTCTTGTGCAGAGGGCTGACGGACTTGAAAGAGTTATTAGTTACGCCAGCCGATCAATATCCAAAGCAGAAGCAAATTATTCCACAACAGAAAAGGAGTTCCTCGCCATCATCTGGGCTACGTCGAAATTTCGCCCCTACCTCTACGGCAGGCCCTTCAAAGTTGTGAGCGACCACCACGCCTTGTGTTGGCTAGCCACCTTGAAGGACCCTTCAGGTCGCCTCGCACGATGGAGCCTGAGACTTCAAGAATATGACATTATTGTCATTTACAAGTCCGGCAAAAAACACTCCGACGCTGACTGTCTCTCTCGTGCGCCTGTCGACCAACCGCTACCCAACGACTCGGATGATGACTACTTCTTGGGAACGATAACTACCGACGACTTCGCTGAACGACAGCGGGCCGACCCGGAACTTAAAGCCCTAATAGATTACCTCGAAGGCAGGACCACCGAAGTCCCGAAGGTATTCAAGCGCGCACTTGCGTCGTTCTTTCTACGAAACGGTCTTCTACAAAAGAAAAACTTTTCACCGCTTCGAGCTAAGTACCTCCTTGTGGTGCCTTCAGCTCTGCGACCAGAACTCCTGCAGGCCCTGCACGACGATCCGACGGCAGGGCACCTCGGTGTTTCCCGCACGCTCGCGAGGATACAAGAAAGGTACTACTGGCCACGTCTTACCACCAACGTCACTCGTTATGTGAGGACATGCCGGGACTGTCAGCGACGCAAGACACCGCCGACAAGGCCAGCGGGACTTCTGCAGCCAATTGATCCACCTTGCCGACCTTTCGAGCAGATTGGTATGGACCTACTGGGGCTGTTCCCGACGTCGGCTTTCGGAAACAAGTGGATCGTGGTAGCTACCGACTACCTCACCCGCTACGCCGAGACAAAAGCCCTGCCAAAAGGCAGTGCATCCGAGGTAGCTAAGTTTTTCGTCGAAAATATCGTCCTACGTCACGGCGCCCCGGAGGTCCTTATCACCGACAGAGGAACGGCATTCACTGCCGACTTAACTCAAGCGATCTTGGCATACAGCCAAACAAACCACCGCCGGACGACAGCGTACCACCCACAGACCAACGGCCTCACCGAGCGGCTTAACAAGACGATTGCCGACATGCTGTCAATGTACGTACGATGTCGAACACAAGACGTGGGACACCATTCTTCCGTATGTGACCTTCGCATACAACACGGCGGTGCAGGAGACGACGCAGATATCTCCATACAAATTGGTCTACGGAAGGAGCCCGGCAACGACGCTCGATGCCATGTTACCCAACGTCACCGACGAAGAAAACCTCGATGTGAGCGAGTACCTTCAACGCGCCGAAGAAGCCCGACAACTTGCGCGTCTTCGTATCAAGAATCAACAGACGACCGACAGCCACCGTTACAACCTTCGACGACGCTTCGTGGAATACATGCCCGGTGAACGTGTTTGGGTGTGGACGCCGATACGCCGACGTGGACTAAGTGAAAAGCTTCTGCGACGGTACTTCGGACCATACAGGGTGGTTCGACGTCTCGGCCCACTTGATTACGAGGTTGTCCCCGACGGCATCACGAACTCTCAACGACGCCGATCGCGACCTGAAGTCGTCCATGTCGCGCGCCTCAAGCCGTTTCATGCACGTTAACAAACTGAAAGAGTGTTTTTTTGTAATATTGTTGTATTGTAATTTATTCATTGTACTTTCTTGCATTATTATTGTACCTTCATCTTTAGTTAAAGCATCGGGACGATGCCTTTTTTCAGAGGGGGGCAATGCCACGTTCCATTTCACAAGTTTTTGTTATCGTTCTGAAACACCACTCGATTCTCGGCGCAAACCGCGCCTGCAGGTTTCGAGAAGGTTCCGGACTGTAGTAGATCATTTCGATAAGATCACGCCCACTGTGCGAACGGTACAGATTGTTCTGGAACCTACGCCACCACCAGCGATAACGCTAGAACATTCGACGGCAAGGGTATAAATGCCGACGCGCTTCGCCGCTTGTCAGTTGTTGATTGAAGGCCGACGCTGCGTTCGCCGCTATTAGTCCGAGACTGCTATCTGTGCAAGACTGCTGCTGTAATTAGACTTTCCCTTTACCGGGCACAGGTTCGCCCAAATAAACAGTTAAATTCCAACACGAAGTTTTCTGTCTTTGGCCACGTCACGACCCCGTGACAATATCGTGGTTTTCGAAACGCCCAGCAGTTTTTTACATTGTCTTACATCTAGTCTTTCATCAAAAAGTGGGAAGTAACCGTCTTTTACAAATATTTTATTGTTTACAGCATGCGTTGTCAATTCCCAACCACTATACGAGTGGCTGTGAATGAATACGACTTGTTGAAATGAAAAAAAAAAACATGCACCTGTTTGCTTCTTGACAGAATATTTAAACATTTCAACAGAGCACTTTCTTTACGTAAACAACAACCCGAGTGAGTTCTCCCTGAGTTTGTGTATTCACAATCGTTCCCATGCGCATTCAGCCATTATTGAGTGAATTAGCACCATTTAACAAAGCATGAAAGTGATATGAACGATAAGAAGCGCATGTGCCTGATGAATGAACTTGTGCAGCTGTATTTAGGGGCGAAGCTCCTTATGCCGTAGGTAGTGCATCTACATTGTATGAAGTAGTGGTAGTAGTAGTACTAGTAGGTTGCCAACTATAATTTATTCCTTGGATTGTCCGCTGGATGGCGGTACTTGTATATGACCAACATATGATGCAAATATGCGAGATGAGAGGTGAGAGTACTTGGAATGTTCACTATATTGGTAGATGGACGGACAGACGGACGGGCGGGTGGGCGGACGAACGAATGGACGGACGGTTGAACAGACAGAATGACAGATAGATAGATAGATAGATAGATAGATTAAATAAATAGATAGATAGATAGATAGATAGATAGATAGATAGACAGATAGATAGATAGATAGATAGATAGATAGATAGATAGATAGATAGATAGATAGATAGATAGATAGATAGATAGATAGATAGATAGATAGATAGATAGATAGATAGATAGATAGATAGATAGATAGATAGATAGATAGATAGATAGATAGATAGGCAGACAGGCAGACATACAGACAGACAGACAGACAGACAGACAGACAGACAGACGGACGGACGGATTGGCTGGCTGGCTGGCTGGCTGGCTGGCTGGCTGGCTTGACCAATAGACTGACGAACGGCCGCATGGACGGATGGACGAAGAGACAGCCAGACAAAGAGACGGACAATTGTACGCACGGGCGGATGAATAGATGGAAAGACAGGCAGAAGGACGCACGCACGAAGGACGTGCGGACGGACGCATGCACGGACGTACAAACAGGCTGGCGGACGGCCGCATGGATGGACTGGGGGACGAATGATAGGACATATAGATAGATGCACGGACGGACGCGCAGACGGACAGAAATACAGACAGACAGACAGACAGACAGACAGACAGACAGACAGACAGACAGACAGACAGACATACATACAGACAGACAGACAGACAGACAGACAGATATACACCCGCACGCACACACGTACGGATGGATGGATCGACGAACGGACCGACTGACGGCTGTTTCGCCCCACTCATTGTCATTCACTCAGCGTATATGCTGTCATTTTTTATAGACAATAGGACAATAGCAACCAGCGCTTATTGACTCGGTGGCTTGCACGTGCAGGTAAAAAAAAATAAGCGGCTTTACAGGTGGTTGTAGCTCCTTATATATGCTGATATGCGCATTTGTTGATATGCCGCGTCAGCACCAGTTTTCATTTTCATTTACTTTTATTTTCAATTCCAACCTGATAGATCAAAAAACTGTGTGGACCCGCAGTCGAAGGCTAGAATAGGGTCCAATATTGCGATACAAAATGGCACAGTTTCCAAACGATATCACAAGGCAACAATAGCTACTAGCAGCTGTCTGGCATCCTTCAGAAAATAAATCACAAACATAACATTTATTTCATCATGTCACCGGTGAGGTCATAAACTATAGGGAGAGCATAAAAATTGAGCGGTGGAGTTTGGCTATGGTAGCTCCCCTTTCCGACTTAATATGCAAGACGAATGAGCTCGTGCTTCCTTTGAGGTCCACTGACCGCTTGGGTGATGCGGCCATTTGTAAACTTTTTGTCAAACTTCTTTATTGTGTTCGAGTGTTCTGAATTTCATCTACACGTTTTGTTCAGTTGAGGCCCCATGGTTCCTCTTACTTCACGATTCAGAAGAATTTTGCTGGCGTCTTGCAGTAGTTCTCGCAGACTTTGTTCGCACTGCCTCTAATCTTTGCAACCCCCTCCCCTTGCCCACTTATTGAGGGGGTAATTATCGAAGAGTAAAAGTGCGCAAAAAAATCGGGAAACTAGAATGCCCAAGGTGTGAGGGAAGTGCCACACAGCCACAGCGTAGTCGGGTAGATTGAAATTTATAGAGCCCAAAGCACAGAATTTAACTTTTGTGCACAAAAACAAGACAAGACAGACGAGCACTAATTCCCAATTAGTTTATTTTTTAAAGGAACAAAACATATAGTTACATAGGAACCAGCACAGGGCATGTGATCATATGACAGTCAAACATAAAGAGATACGGCTAAATAGAACTTAAAGAAGTGCACTCCCTATCAGAGCCACCGAAGGTTGACTAACAGAGCTGTTCGTACACCTATTTATATGAAAGGCTTCCGAAGTACACGTGTTAGTTCATCTCTATGTTAGAAAATAGTATGTATATCGCAAACACATACATACCAACTCGTTCAACGATCTGTTTTACTGTTTGGTACATTCTTTTAGTGCGCATAGACCGGAGCATAGTATAGCTCATGCCGATATTTGGTACCGTTCAGTAAATATTACCGCAACAAGTTGCTGTGAGCCACACCAGCTTACGCTGCGAAAAATCCGCTTGAATCGCGATTGATACTACCACAACAACCGCACACACTGCAGGCTTATGACGGTGCTGATGGATTGGTTTCCACTATAACAGTTTTGTAGAGCTCACGAGTGTGACGTAGGACGCAATTTGACTCATACGTATGAGTCACGCCACTCCACAGACAATGTCTTCTTTCAAAACACAAGCCGATTCTCCATAGAGTGCTGCTTGTGCTCATAGAAGGGCTGCTGCGAGCTTCGTCTTCTGCCACCAAGTACCAGCGATACCTGTCCTTACTCAGCGCTTCCTAGGACTCACTATGAGGAGAACCGTCAGTTGGAAGCTTGTGAGTAAAATTCACCTGTATTCGCCCCTTGTGGTTGCTCTACTGTCTTGGGGGAGCCTTTTGCGAGAATTTCGTAGACAGTGCATAAAATCTGAAACCAGCAGGAGTGCAAAGCGCGTGCAGACAGAATGAAACTTTTCTAGAGCGGTGGAGCACGTGTTTGTGGACGTTGTCTTGGTACGAAGCTGCTACCTCATGTTAGTGAAGTAGCAGCGGCGTTTCGAAAACTGCAGAACTAAACACTGCGCACCAAACACTGCAGTTCTCTTCTTATGAATGATTTCGATGGGAACCTGTTTTTGGCGATTCTCCGTCACTCACCGAAAATGACATATAATCAGCATGCTACGTACATACAGCATTCAACTTGGCTGATTCCCTTTTTTTTTATTTTGAGAGCGTTGCCTCACACACAAAACGCAAGTGAAATCTTATTGAATTTCGTCTGGCGCCTTGAACATATTCAGCTCGAGCAACTTTTTCTTCGAGGGAGCAGTTATGACTGAAGGTCAGAATACAGGCATGTGCCTAATTGTATCTTGCGCTGCTAATGTGGAACTGATATATGAACATGAATTGGAGGTCAAGAAGTGCTTTTATAGTGTTTTTATAGTGCCTATAAATGGCCAGTTTTGACTCCTTGTGCCGAAATTTTTATAGGTGCCATTAAATTACTTATTTTAACAATTGGTGCGTATAGAAAATGCCTATTTAGCCTCAAATATTCGTTTCCGGTACAGTTGGCGAGTGGTATTCCTAGCTACCAGAAAAAAGTCTGATTTCAGGGCACTAAGGGGTGCAACGTATGCATCATCTCATGAGTCATTTTCAGCACTGTCAGACTACAAAGCCTCTTACCAAAAAGGAAGGCCTAGTAGTTTCTACACATGTACTAATTCGTGTCACGGCATCGGCTCGGCATCTTCCGGTGTCTGCTTGCATGCGTAGGGAACAAAATGCACTTCTGTGCAGGTGGAGTACAGCGAAAAAAAATTACATGGTAAGTGATGTTTTCTACACACAATCGTGTGCCTTTCTATTTGCTTCTAGTGTGTGCCTATCACGTAGTACGAAAGTTCCACTCTAAGATAGTCAATATATTAAAGCTTGCGTAACTTTTGCCTACTAAGTGCCACCATTAGGGCGAAAAACACAACGACAATAACGAAATATCTGGCAACGTAAGAGCCTTAGTAGTATACTTAAATAAAAGAGCTATAGAAAGCTTCCGTTGTTAGTAGCAGCAAACGTTACTAGCTATACTATAGCTGCTGGCAGGTAAATGTATGCTGCGAAGACAGTAAAATAGGCTGGAAACAAATAAACACACGCGTTTACTAACTGATTACTAATTTTTTCAGTGTAGACACCACTGAAGCAAACTGACTACGGCGCTTCGAACAGCTGCATTCGGCATTCTCTGGCGATAATCTACCAGAATGTCAACTCTCACGGAAACAGAATTTATGTGTTCATAATAGTGTATGAATGATTATACTGCAGGGAGATTCGCAAAAAAGCTCGACCAGTCATGAAAAAATATATTTTGATGCGGGAACTGTAAAAAGGCACTGGCTCGGCGAGCATCGAAATGCAAGCCGTACGAGGTGCGACGTCAGCAGCCTAAATCAGAGCAGCGCAGGTGCGCCTGAGTGATGTAGTGGCAAAGCTACGATGTCTGCGACCTACGATGCACGTGAAGTGCACGTGATGCCGAGAGCAAATGCAATCAGCTGAAGAGTAGTTCTTCTGACGACATTACGCAGCTGCGCTGACGGCAGCTTTCGCTATAAGACTCTACTATAGGAGCGTGGCTTGAGAAATGGCTAGTTGGTAATACATATTGGCAAAAGTAGCGCTGGAGTGGACAACGGACAAAACAGAAAACAAAGCACGTATTGTACCGTTTTCTGTTCGCTGTCCATTCCAGCGCTGTTCTGTGAAGAAGGCTGCTTTTTAGCCTCAAGCAACATTGCTATACCTTATGTCTTGACGTGGTGCTTTTATTGATATTGTTACGGGGAAGATTCATTCACCCACAGAAGGTCTTGCTAATGGCTTTAAAGAGCACACAGTCATGCAGGCCAATGGGGGAAGCTCGAGAGACCAACCCACTACAACCACTATGCCGTCTTCCTCCTTTCGGCTGCCATTTCACGTATCAAGATTTAAAAACAAAATTGAGGCATTTCTACCATCTAGTCGTAAAAAGTGCCGAAGCACGCCTGCACAATAAGAACTTGTTAGACCGGCGTTATCCGGTAAGAAATCGGGGGGGGGGGGGGTCACAGCAGCAGAACTGAGTCACAGCAGAGCCCCTGGACACGTTTCAGCTTCTATTGTCAACCATTTGTAAAAAATGCTCAGATGATGTTTGTAGCGCTTGCAGGTAATAATGGTAATCACCAATCTATCTTACACGGCAAACATCTACAAAAACAGCACTGCTATATGTGTTCCATAGCCCGTGCGTGCATTCCTAATTGAACGAATCCCACTACTGAGCACGCTGGTCCACTAAATTTAACAAGGAAAATGTATTGTATAAGAACTTGTAGTTGGGCTAGTTGGTACATCATTTCTAAAAGTTCATTCGAGCGCGAAAACACGACACGATCACTCACATACACACACACACACATCCATGCATCAAACACACAGAGCACTCAAAACACGACACGATCACTCACACACGCACACACCCATGCATCAAACACACACAACGCTCTGTGTGTGTTTGATGCACACACAGAGCGTTGTGTGTGTTTGATGCATGGGTGTGTGCGTGTGTGAGTGATCATGTCGTGTTTTCGCGCTCGAATGAACTTTTAGAAATTAACAAGGAAACACAAGGGCGACGAACATACATTAAGGTTTCTGTACGGACATAGCGGATAATTGATGAAGACAAACACGAACCATAGAAAGCACTAGGGCTGCGCGTTTTAAGTTCTTGTGCTGACACACGATGCATAACTCTTGAGCGGTAATTTTCTATGTGCCAGTTCTCCGCTGGGGGGAAGTGCAGTTCGCTTAGAGCATATGTTCTGGCGATGCCCCTCGTCTCTGGCAGTGATTAAGCAAAACCTGCCAAATGGTGCTCCGCAATCAGAAGCCCCAACAAGGGGAATCATCTTTGGACCGTCCATAGAGCCCACGATGTGGCGGTCATGCTTAGTCTGCCTGTCCTAATGTGCGACAAGCCCATTGCACGCGAGTCACTTTTCTCAGGCCTACAAATGAAGTTCCTCCATTTATCCGTCGGCGAAGCATATACCACGAGCCGGGGTATATAGGTATAAGCCGGACGTGACAGGAGAGAGCTTCGTTGAAAAGTTTTCATGATGAAAGAATTTCGTGATCTACATGGCAGAATTTTCTGGTTGTCTATATAATGACCGGGCTGTCAGCTTCATCATACCCTTATGGCTAGCTATGAAAATTTCGGTTTAAGGTGGCCACAATTATACACCCATGTAGGCGGCTAGAAGATGCGGGCGAAAACTGGCCACCTGCATGACGCTGATAATTTTCGCGAACGCTACATGGGGGTTTTCCCGAGCACATACAGCTCAGCGTTGAACGTAGCGACTAATCAACGCACTCGTATGCTGAAGAATCTACGGCATGAACCCTTCGACGAAACCTTTGCGCTATCGTGCGGGCAAAGTACAGTTTCTTATTGTAATGACGTCCTTCAAACACATTGCCAGTCACATTGGCTTACCTCTCAGGTCAGATTCCTGGAACTAGGCTCTTTTTTGATTCTACAAGTACGAGCAGGTCTACCACTCTAAAATTGATCTGTACGTCATCATGGTACACCATGTTCCTCACGTGAAATTAGCCTCACAAATGTGTGGTATCTGCCCAAAGTTTTCACATCAGACTTTATTTCGCATATCTGTTTCTGATACCCATCTTTTTATTAGGCGTATTTGGTAATACTGGGCTGTATCTACGTCTATGACAACTATGGTATTGTCTGGCCTTACACTGAAGCTGTGCTGCCATTTGTCCAAGTGATCAATCCTAAACTTCTGAACTTGGCAATATCTCTCATAATGATCGCAGAACTGCGTTCGTGAGCGACGACGCCGGTACCAGTCCTTTCCTGAAAGCTTCCTTAGACTGACGCGAGGAAGTTTCGTGTTTATTGCTTGCGAATATATTTAGAGTTATGTTTAAGGAAAAAGGCTCAGGAACAAGGACGTAGAAAGAAACAAAACTGTGCATCGCAAGTAGAAAAACTGCCGAAGTTTGTCTGAGTGCGGCCTCTTCTTAAGGTGAACGCAGGTGCGAAGTCTAAGAAATATGCTGGTTCTTCAAACAGCAACTATGGTAGTCGGCGTTTCAACCACAACCCTGCATTTATCAAGAAAACAATTTGGAGAATGCTTGATTGTCCTTTTTAACTATGTTAAATGAAAAGAAGAAAGAGCGGGGGAAAAAGAAGGAAAACAGTAACAAAAGAAAAAAACCGACAAAATGCAGGTTGATGGTGACATTACTAAGACCAATCTTAGAGTAGAAATGTAGCACAGGAAGCCGTATTTAGACAACTCATACAGCCTCATCCAGAATTGAATAGTGCATTGGCCTAACATGATTAGTTTTTATCACGTCCGGGACGGGGTGAACGGGCGGCTTTTCCGCGCCCCTCCAACGCCGACAATGTTGAAAAAAGGAAGATACGAAAATTGGTGAACCGAGAGCTGCGTGCTCTTGCCAGCTGCTTTTAGGTGATTAGCCTGAAAAAAATTCTGTTGAAGAAATCAAACAAATAAAATTACCGAAGCTTCTTAAATAGGTGCTTGACCAAGGCTGTTGTGATGTATCTGTGTTCGAAATAGTGTACCGCGCCGCGTTTGAACAGAACTGCACTTTGATTCTGCTGCAGAGTATACCCTTCTCAGCTGTTTAGAACAAAATTTGAAACAATAATACGTAGTTTGTCAAACAATGTTGTGGACCTCGAAGGAATGTGATGGCAATATTTGTCTTGTTTATTGTGAGTGCTATATCGACAGGAAGCTGGATCGATGAGATAACAGGGGCGCTGCTTCTACCGGCTGTTTTCGGCTACATACGGCTGATTTTTTTTTGTTTAATAGGACGTTGTTTCACAATTACAAGTACTATCAATATTCACGTCCTTAAAGGTCAATAAGCTGGCTGACTCAATTTCGAATGAGTATCAGTGAATAAGACTGCTGCAGAGGAACCATCTCAATCATTAAATTCTTTGTTATCTTCATGCGACTGTTTCTTCATATTTCATATGATTATGTTCCAGGACGAAAAGAACAAGGAACTTATCAGGTTGTACATGAGACGGGTACTCTAACATTGTAAATGAGGCAGATATAAAGCAGGCGCTGCAACCTTATGCATGAATACCAGCTTTCTCAGTTTACTGTACTTCTAAATATCCAACATATAGCAGTAAGCCAACAGCGGGAAAGTGGAAGCAAGATATAACAACGAATAAGCTTTCAGCACTATCTTGATTAGTTTTACATCATTTTGTCGTGATGGTTCGGCCCGCAAAAAAACATAATTTGCTTCAATTAGAGTAACCAGCAGCGCAAGTTGCAGACCGTATGAGGTGTGAGTAGTTGTGACGGAGAAGGGCACAATAATCAATATATAAGGAGGAAAGTTCTTTATTGGGTGAATGCAAGCCCAGGAAAACTAACACTCAATGTATATGCAAGAATCGCAGTTCAACGGCAAGTACAAATATCCACCACCCATATTCTGCCTTCCGGCTGAACGATCCTTCACGTATAAAAGGCGGTGGATTGTTGCAAACTTCAGGAGAAAGTAAAAAGCCATCTTGGTGCACAAAATTGACGGACTTGAAACGGTAATCAGTTTTCTGAACTGGTCGCTATCTAAGGTGCAAAAGTAAACTATTACACAACAGAAAAGAAGCACCTTGATTGATTGATATGGGGGGTTTAACGTCCCAAAACCACTATATAATTATGAGAGACGCCGTAGTGGAGGGCTCCGGAAATTTAGACCACCTGGGGTTCTTTAACGTGCACCCAAATCTGAGCACACGGGCCTACAACATTTCCGCCTCCATCGGAAATGCAGCCGCCGCAGCCGGGATTCGAACCCGCGCCCTGCGGGTCAGCAGCCGAGTACCTTAGCCACTAGACCACCGCGGCGGGGCAAAAGAAGCACCTTGCTATCACCCGGACTACCTCCAAGTATTGCCCTTACTTTCACGACAGACCTGTCAATGTTGTAAGAGACCACTCTGTAGACTAGCTAACATAATGGACCTTCAAGGCCGCCTCGCTAAGTCACCCCAATAACAATATATTGTGTCTTTACTTTATTATTGGCTGACTTTAGGTCTTCATAGAAGCGTTGTACCAAATGATCATCCTGACTTGATGAAGGTGCGTAGGCCTGCACCACCTTCATCCTGTACATTACGATAACCTATTTATAATACTTGCCACCCTCCCACTGATGCTATATTATTCCTCTAAGTTGCCATCAGTTTTCTTTTGTAACAGAAACCCCACCTCTAGCTCATTTCTGTCAACTAATCCACGGTAAAATAGGACGTGTCAATTCTACAGCACTGTATAATGCTCACATGTCCTCCTAACTTCGCTGAGCCCTTTTAAATTTCATTTAACACCCTCTGATTCCTCTAACAGCACAGCTAGACTAGCCTGAATAGATAGCGCTTTAGCGTTGAAGGTAGCGAAGTTCAGGTTTCAGGAAAGACAATCATCTTTAAAACGTGCTTGAGTAGAAGCTACTCCAATGTCTCACCAAAACAGTGAAGCCAGCTTTTGCCCACCAAATATCTCTAAAATATGCTCTCATCAGGTGGTGTCCACTAAGAGATCAAGTGGATTTATCTGTTAGTGTAAACGCTACGGTAATCATAACTAAACAGATAGTTCCCAACTAAATGACTTGGAGATACGAGTATTGGTGACCTCACCTCCGCTAAAATTTGCTTGGTCCACATGGAGTTCTTATAAAAAGAGGCATTAGGACCAGTCAGTCAACATAAAGCAGCGGAGTTGATTTCGCTGCAGGTGTAGCAGCCTACGAAAACAGAAGTCATGTCGCTTTTCTCCTTTGTACAGGCCGACTTCATGTTGCCACGTAGAACTAATAAACGCATTAAATTTAAATATGTTGGCATATTGTATAGGTTCAAAGAATGATGCAATGGTGCCGAAGAAACGCTAGAATGGGCTGCCATAAAATTGGAGTCTTTTTTTTCACCATCTAAGTTCAGATATCTGGTCGCTGTCATCACCAACGCTGCCGTGAAATAAATACCAAGAGCACTGCCAGCAAAGTTCAACAGTGCATACTCAAACATTTATACGCGTAGTTTACACTGATAAAGTTGTCGACAGATGAAGTGATTACGTTGCAAAGAATGCGCATACAGAAGGAACTGGTATTATGTCCTATTGCTATCCACGGCGGTATCGTTGTGGTCCTTGGCTGCTATTTGAAAAGCCGCGCAATGGCCGTAATTTGGCAGTTTTTTTCATGGACGTCAAATGCTCGAGGCGTGTGTGTGTAAAAGTAGGTGGAAATTAAAGTATACCAGGCCATCGGGATTTCCTGAACCCTCCACGATTGCGTCTTTCATAATCGTATCGGGGTTTTCGAAACGCCCAGCAGTTTTTTTACATTGTCATAGTCTTTCATAAAAAAAGTGGGAAGTTACAGCCATTTGCATAAATTTTATTACTTCCAGCATGCGTTGTCAATTTGCTACCACAATACGAGTAACTGCGAATGAACACGACCCTTTCAAATAAAAAACAGGCACCAGATTGCTTATTGAGACAATATGAAACATTTCAACAAAGCATTTTCTTTTCGTAAAAATCAACCCGAGTCAGGTCTCCCTGAATTTGTTTATGTACAATCCTTCCCATGCACATTCACCCATTGTTGAGTGAATTAGCACAGTTTAACAAAGGATGACGGTGATATGAACGATAACTCGCGCTGGTGCCTGATGAATGAACCTGTGCACCAGTATATAGGGCAAAGCTCTTTATGCCATAGGTAGTGCGTCTACATTGTACGTATTAGTAGTTGTAGTATTGGTGGTAGTAGTAGGAGTAGTAGTAGGAGTAGTAGTAGTAGGTAGTCACCTCTCATTTATTCCTTGGAATGTCCGCTGAATGGCGGTACTTGTGTATGATCAACATATGATGAGAACATGCGAGATGACAGTTCTTGAAATGTTCACCAGATCGACGGAGTGATGGATGGACAGACAGACAGACAGACAGACAGACAGACAGACAGACAGACAGACAGACAGACAGACAGACAGACAGACAGACAGACAGACAGATGGTCGCATAAACGGACTGACAGACTGACTGACTAAACCGACTGACTGACGAACGGAAACATGGACGGATGGACGAAGAGAGAGATAGACGAAGATACGGACGATTGGACGCACAGGCGGATGGATGGATGGACAGACAGATAGAAGGACGCACGCACGAAGGACGTGCAGATGGACGCACGCACGGACGTAGAAACGGGCTGGCTGACGGCTGCATGGACGGACTAATGTACGGATGGTAGTACAGATGGAAGAGAAAGACAGACATATACAGACACACAGACGCACGCACGAACGACGCACGGACGGACGGATCGAGCAACGAACGGACTGACTGATGGCCCTTTAGCCCCACTTTTGGTTATTCACACACTGTATATGTTGTGATTTTTTTATGGACTATGGGACGCCAGGAACCCGCGCTTATTGACTCGGTGGCTTGCGCGTGCAGGTTAAAAAAATAGGCGGCTTTACCAGGGGGTTGTAATTCCTTATATATGCTGATATGCGCATGTGCTGATTTATCGCGGCAGCCCCAGTTTTACTACTGGTAGCTGCCTGGCAGCTGCCTGGATTTTGAAAATAAATCACAACCATACCATTTATTTCATGATGTCACTGGTGAGGTCATCAAATAGAGGGAGACAGCAAAAATCGAGCGGTGGAGGTTGGCTACGGTAGCTCCCCTTTCTGACTTCACACGCAAGACGAATGAGCTCGTGCTTTCTTTGAGGTCCATTGACCGTTTGGCTGATGCCGCCCTTTGTAAACTGTTTGTTAAACTTCTTTATTGTGCTCGAGTGTTTTGAATTTTGTCTTCAGTGCAGGCCCCATGGTTCCTCTTACTTCACGACTCAGAAGAATTTTGCTGGCGTCTTGCAATAGTTCTCGCAGACTTTGTTTGTACTGCCTCAAATATTCGCAACCCCCTCCCCCCTTGCCCACTTATTAAGGTGGTCATTATCTCAGAGTAAAAGTGCTCGAAATAAATCGGGAAACAAGAATGCATAAGGTGTGAGGAAAGTGCCCTACATTCGCAGCGTAGTAGGGAAGATTGACATTTATAGAGCCCATAGTACAGGGTCTAACTTTTTTTAGCATGCACAAAAAAAAACAAGACAAGAGTGACAGAGGAGTACAAATTCTCAAATGTATTAGTTTATTTTTGAAAGGAACAAAACAGTACATGGGAACCAGCACAGCGCATGTGCAAATCATATGACAGGCAAGCATAAAAAGATGTGGCTAAATAGAATTTAAAGATGTGCATTCCCTAGCTGATAGAGCCACCAAAGGTTGACTAATATATCTGTTTGTGCACCTACTTTTATGAAAGGCTTCCGAAGTACACGCGCTAGTTTATCTCTATGTTATAACATAGTAGGTGTATCGCAAAACACATACATACCAACTCGTTCAGCGATCTGTTTTACTGTTTGCTACATTCTTTTAGGGCACGTAGACCGAAGAATATTATAGCTCATACCGATATTTGGTACCCTTCAGTAAATCTTACCCACACTCAGTTGCTGGGAGCCCACACTAGCTCAAGCTGTGAAAAAAAAAACATGCTTACATACCACCTACTGGATCCACTTGAATCGCGACGATACTACCACAGCAACCGCACACACTGAAGGCTTATGACAGTTCTGATGGATTGATTTCTAGTAAAAACAGTTTCGTAAAGCTCAAGTGTGACGTAGGACGCAATTCAACTCATACGTATGAGTCACGCCACTCCGCAGACAATGTCTTCTTTAAAAACACAAGCGAATTCACCATAGAGTGCTGCTTGTGCTGATGGAAGGGTTGCTGCGAGCTCCGTCTTCTGCCACCATATACTAGCGATACCTGTCCTCACACAGCGCATTCTAAGAATCACTATGAGGAGAACCATCAGTTGGAAGCCTGTGGGTAAAAGTCACCTGTATTTGCCCCTTGCGGTTGCTCTACTGTCTTGGGAGTGGCTTTGGCGAGAATTTTGTAGACTGTTCACGAGTTCTGAAATTAGCACGAGTGCAAAGCACGTGCCGACAGAATGAAACTTTTCTAGAGTGGTGGAGCACCACGTGTCTGTGGACATTGTCTTGGTGCGCAGCTGTTACCTCAAGTTAGTGAAGTAGCAACTGCGTACCAAATACTGCAGAACTAAACAATGCGTACCAAACACTGCAGTTTCCTTCTTGTGGGCGATTTCGATGCGAACATATTTTTGACAATTACCACGTCTTTGGCCGAAGGTGACATATAGTCAGCCTGCACGTACATACAGCATTCAACTTGAGTGATTCCTTTTTTTTATTTTTGAGAGCGTTGCCTCACACAAAAAACACAAGATAAATGTTATTTGAAGTTTGTCTAGCACCTTGAACCTATTCAGCTCTAGCAAATTTCCTTTGAGGGAGAAGTTATGACTCAAGGTCAGATTATAGGCATGTGCCTAATTGTATCTTGCGCTCCTGTAGTGAAACTTTGATATGTGAACAGGAATTGGAGGTCAAGAGGAGCTTTTATAGTGTTCTTGTGCCTATAAATAGTCATTTTTTACTCTTGTACCTTAACTCTTACAGGTGCCTACAAATACCTATTTTAACGATTGGTTCGTATAGAAATGCTATTTAGCCTCAAATATTGGTTTCCGGTACAGTTGGCGAGTGGTATTCCTACTACCAGGAAAAAAGTCAGATTTCGGGACACTAAAGGGTGCAACGTATGCGTCATCTCATGAGTCATTTTCAGCACTGTCAGACTACAAAGCCTTTTACCAAAAAAGAAGGCCTAGTAGTTTTTACACATGTACTAATTCGTGTAACGGCATCGGCTCGGCATCTCTCCGGTGTCTGCGTGCATGCGTAGGAAACAAAATGCACTTCTGTGCAGGTGAAGTACGATGAAGAATAAACTCAAAACTGCGGAATGTCATCAGGCGAATGTAAAGTGTAGATAAAAAAAGATGTCTACGTGTTTTTTTGTCATTTACTTAATAAACAGTGCTTCAATGGGTCATACGAAAGTTTACAGTGCTCACAAAATGCTGTGTACAACTAGATGTTTTAGAGCGAAAGCTGGCAACACGGTTCACGCGAGCGCCGTAGTTGTCCGCCGCCGCGCGTAACCACTATCGCACTAAATAATAAAAACTAACTCAGTAATTAGAAAACACTAAGGATACAATGAGATTTGGCTCAGCTGCGTTGGTATAGTGGCTAAGATACTCGGCTGCTGATCAGCAGGTCGCGCGATCGTATCCCGGCTGCGGTGGATGCATTTTCGGTGGAGGCAAAAATGCCGTAGGCCCATGTGCTCAGATCTGGGTGCACGCTTAAGAACCCCTGGTGGTAAAAATTGTCGGAACCCTACACTACGGCATCTTTTATATGATGGTGGTTTCCGAACGTTGGACGCCGCATATTGATCAATCAACCTATCACAATGAAATTCGAACCGAGATCTCCGCTTGCCTTCTTGCAATCTGCCAATGAGCCACTTCGGGGCTTAGAACTCCTTTGCAAACTTGCTTTAGGCAAACTTCAGGGCGAGAAAGAAATTGCGTTAATATTATTAATAAAGCATTGTAGCACACCAAGCGAACAAATAGGTGTTACACACTGCGAATTCCACCAAGAGGGAGTCGTCGAATGCTCCAACCTGTCACAAAAGCTTGATCTCGTACACCTAATAACTGTTGTGCATACCTAGTGTGGGTTATTGTGGGGACGAAAAATGTTCTGGCATAATTTTTCTTCATGCTCAGTTACAGCACAAAAAAAAGTGCACAGCTCGTTGCATGTGTGCAGTGGGCACCACACTTTTCCAAAGAATGACGAAGGATGGCATTGTGAATGCCTGCCTTGAACGCTTTCATTTATTGCGATAGCATGTGTATGGACAGTCTCGGCTGGTTTTTACCGTTGCCAAAACTGCCGTCATGAACCATGTATGTATGCGCATCTATATATAGAAAAACTACAAAAAGTTGGGCCCGTAACCGCATGTTCCACCGCAAAAGTCGTCGAAAGACGATAGCGTTGCATCTGGAAAGGAAGAGTACAACGCGAAAAGATAAGGAGTAGAACGCAAAGCGACGGGCAAGTGCCACCACCATGTCGTCTTTGATTGATATATGGGGTTTAACGTCCCAAAACCACTATATGATTATGAGAGACGCCGTAGTGGAGGGCTCCGGAAATTTAGACCACCTGGGGTTCTTTAACGTGCACCAAATCTGAGCACAAACCGTGTTGTCTTTGCGAAGCGTTGTAAACATTCGCCTTTTTAAGCATCGCGTTGCACTGTCAGTGCAGTGTGATAAACGCTACGGCCCTTAGAATTACTTCTGTGTGCCTTCTCTAGAAGAGACACACATACAAAACATTAACGTGTTGTTATGCTGCCTCTGATATGCACAATATTTGCTTTTTGTGTGCTACCTTTAAAGAAATTGTTATCAGGGACAAACAGACAAGAGTACAGACAGACAGGCCAAACTTTTTGCGTCGAAGGTCCCCAAGAAAGATTGAAAAGCCGCCCACGCTTGGCACTCAGCTCGTCGCGATGCGCCAGCGCGCGCTTATCTCCCACGCGTACTTTGCCCCACACATGCATATGAAAGGGGGGGGGGGGTCAGGTGCTTGTGTGCTAGCGCTTATCCTTCGGTTGGGAGAATTGTGGGCCTTGGCTTGCACTAGAATGATTGCGTTAGCTGCCCGGGCAACAAAGGTCAACTTCGATCACTGGGCAAGCCTCGTTTGTGAAAAGAGTGCGCTTTTCAAAAACACCGAAGCAACAACAGGGACACTTGTTAGTTCGCACTCATATCTGTATCAGTGATTACGCTTTGTGAATCTTTTTTTTTAAAAAGCACGTTAGACATCGAGTTGTAAACGTTTTCGGTTAGCTCTCGTCTTGTGTGTGTTGTTTTCATGCGTTATTTGTGCGTGAGCAGCACGCTGCACGTTTCAATCTGATGGCTGTTCTCAGCGTTACACTTTCCAGTTATTGTTATCACATTCATTGCTTCGCCCTTGCGAACAAACCGTAAATTTTGTCTGTTGTGGGTATCTTGCAAGTGTGCTTGCAACAACTTTTTGAAGAGTGTTAAAGAAGAGGCTGTGTAAGGCCGATTTTCCACCTGTCGCTGTGACAGAACTGCGCGTTCTGCGCAGGCTTGGTGTTTCTCTTTTTTTTTTTTTTTTTTGAAAAGTTCATTAGAAGCCGCGAAACCATGATGGAGGACGTGAAATGGAAACCTTCGCTACTCACCCGATGTAGACTTCGCGAACCCAGTTTTTACCTGCTTTCTTCGGTAACGGAACAACACGTAGCCTGAAGATCACATGATGCAGATGCATGTACACCTCATCAGCACGCAAGGTTACATTCGCAAGACATGCCCATGGCAGGCCCTGCACGCGACCGGTGTTCGATCGCTTCCACATTGTCTGTATTGTTCTGCCTGTTTCTATGAGATGGATCACGCTATGCTCCCACATTTGAAGAGGCTGGGATCGATCATGTATCTTTACCATGATACACAGCTTACCTCGATACACAAGGAATGATGCAATAAACAGACGCCAAGTGTTGCGAGTGCTGACCCCAGCATAAAGCACAGATATTTCGTTTGGATGCTTTATTATTTCTGTGAACCCACACACTCCTATTTAGCCAACAGATTGCACAAATTCAAGACGTTGCTTTCAGTAATTCTTGCAGCGCCACGTATGACTTCGCTGTACGCATAACCATTCCTCGTTGTACACGTCACCTCCAACATGTTTGGGCACGCGACCTCTGAAATGAAATGTCAAGCGGTGTTCGGTCTAACAATTTACTTTTTTTCCGAGGCGCGTAGCACCGCAAATCTTAACAGATGAGGTCACGAGCACCCAGTAAATGCATTCCTCTTTGCTGCCCGAATCAATCAAGCCTGGTGAGAGGCCATTTGAGGTGTTCACAGAAGAAAAATTGACCCTGTGCCGTTGAACCAAGCTTATAGGGGGCGAAAAGACCCTTCTGGCCAATAAGCGCTATTGCTGTTTACTCCAGTTTTGTTATTCTTAGCCAAGTCGAGAAGAAAAAGACCCCGGAGAGTGTTTGTTTGATGGTGGACTCTTATCTCACCATGATAAATAAGAAATGGAGACACGAAATTCTGTAAACTTTGTGGGAAAAAAAACGAAGGACTATTGGCACCTTTGTATTACCATCGCCTAAAGCACTTTTTTGCGTTCCTGTCACACACACAGACGCCATGCGTATTTTGTCAAAAAGTGTATTTTGTCAAGATTTATTGCGTCTATCTTTATGATTATAGTGGTCGTAAACAGTCTCATGCCTGCCTATTTTGGAGCATAAAACGCATATTTAGTGCCTATCGATCCGGCATCTAAGTATGACACTGTCTTTTGCTGTACTTCAGCCAACGCCCCTTGTATAATACACCTACTTACCACTCCAGTAACTTGATTCACCTCCCACGAGGAGTCAATATGACATAAATAAATGACGAGTAAAGCAAAAAACTGCCAAACATTTTTTCATTTGAGGTTCTGCTGAATCACTTAGGAATTCGGTTGCGAATGGAATTCTATTCTTCAATATACTATTAAAAATTATATTTTTGCGACGTCGTGGTAGCTGCTATGTGGGCAATTACTGATGCTATCAGTTTTTGAGAACGTAATAGAAGACCAGTAATGTGGTGTTCGCTTTCACCTGCTCAATTATTTCAACGAATATGGGAAATAAGTGCCACAAAGATACTCGCAGTCATCAGCACATTACGTATGTGAATGGATCTTACGACGCACATGTGAACGCCTGTGAATAAACAAAATTGAAATGCAATGCAGATAGCCCCCGTCATGAGCAGTATACGTATGTGCATGAATCTTACGATGTACACGTGAACGTCCGAAAAAGAAATTCAAGAAAAAAATTAGTGACCCTTAAGCTCGCCTTTAAGGTTTCAACTCGATAGCTAAATCTTGTCCGTAGTGCGTACTTCGAACACTTAGTGCATGAAGCGTGTTGGAATTTGCTATGCACCCACTACGTGGCCCTAAAAAAATAGGTGCAGTAGCATGTGTAACTTTCGTAGTGGGGTATTGGCATTCAACCAAGGAGCCTATATGCTAATGTCTTCTGATGCCTTCTGGCAATGGACGCTTGACTATGCATTAATACTGCAATATTTCATTTGGAATATGAAACATATACGCAGTAGGCGTGTGTTTGTGAAGAGTGAAAGCTACCTTCAGCGCATTTTCAAGCAGAGGAAGTTCTTTTCACTGTTTTCTCAAGAAGAAGCGTGGCTATGAGAAAGACGAAGACGACGTTATGAATGGTAGCGTTTTGGTCCTTTTCTGTTGGACTTCCAGATTACACACCATTATTCATAGCAGAATTATTTGCTATTGTACTGGCACTACGGAAACTTCCTTCTGGTGAATCAGAAGCAGTCGTAATTACAGATTCTTTTTCAGTGTGTGCTGCTCTGTCTTCGGGAGCCAACTTAACATTTATGCATATGTTTCGACAACTCATACCGACAAACTTCAGCTGTGGTGGTACCATCGTGGAACATATCTCAATGAAATGGCGGACGCACTAACCACAATATCTATTAGCGGTTCCCTTATCCCGATTTTGCCTGATACGGCTACGCGAAAGCAATAAGGTTTAGAAACCTGTGCGTGCATGAATTCAACTCCTACTCATTGGATAAATTTCGAGATTTTGCACATCTAAGGTGCTGCTGGAAAAGACAGTGGTGCGAAACACGGCAATCGGAAGTTGTTTATACCAAATTGCGTTGTATAATTCCACATTTAAACTATTACTTACATTAAGTTGGTCTAAACGCGTTACCTTTATGTCAGGTTTGCAAAGAAATGGTAACGATAGGTCATTTCTTTTTATTCTGTCGCCAATATTTTTATCACTTTAAAAGATACCTGGTAGCTCCATTTGAAAATTTAGAATTAGAGCAAAATGCGGCAGTACTTTTATCGTTTGATAGCATTAAAATTGGTTATAGCAACAGGGACGTCTGCTCTGTGGTATTGGACTACATATTTGAAAGAAAGCAAGTTCCTATACATATATATGTGACGTATGAAGCGACGATTGATAGAAGCCGAGAAGGAAGAAGTGGAGAATAGAATAAACATGGCGTATGAGCCAGGCCACGTCACCCATTCATCGTAGCGTCACACAAGTCGACAGGATGAAGACCTGGCCACCGCTAATCAGCCACACATCATTCACGAAGCCACCGGCAATACGCCTCAACTGAATATCGACCACAGAAGAGGTGATCTCAGGCGCAAGCAGTTACCGGCATCATGGCAAAACCATCGACCGACCTTCCCATCCCCAAGTACACTGGAGCAGTGGACGATGGACCTGTACAGGACTGGTTCGACCTGTTCGAGCTCCACGCTACCGCTGCATCTTGGTCGGAACGGGAGATGGTTACGAACTTCAGCGACTATGTCACCGGTGAGGCATTTAAGTTTTACCTCACCCACATATTCGAGAACGATGAGTCTTGGAAAAAGATCAAAGATGAAATGATCACCCGTTTCAAAGAGTACGATGAAGACCTGTACATACCTCATCAGCTGAAGTCTCTTCAACTCAACCATCACAGTTACGCGAAGTCTTCCCGCAGTAAGCGTATTTCCCAAACAAGACGTCAGAGTAAATATTCCACCATTGTACCATTGTATGACTCGTACAAATACACTTCACGCATTACAACACCAACTAGGGACTTGCACGTCACAGCACAGAAGGTAATGCCACCGTATGCCGATAGGAATGTAGACCATTTTGCCAAAATACCGGACTTACGGTTGGATTTTTCACGGGCAAACAAATCGGCATTTCCATTGTATTTACGGCACCATAATACTTCAGGTATTACTGAACCCGAATCACTTGATGCTTCGTGTCGCACACATGGCCCACACGGCTTCGGACGCGTGACGGCATTTACGCATGACGAGTTAGTGAATCCACATGAAACCAAACCAGACAACGAATGTTCACAGAAACATCATTCGTTCAAAGTATTCAGTTCAGCAGTTCCACAGAGACAGAAGCACTCACAATCAGCATCTTGTGAAGAAAAGTGTTCTGCAGAAGCGTCGAGTGTTCATCAATCACAAGATCGAAGCGACGTGAATCCAGTATACAACCTCACTGCATATAATGAAAACAAAACCGCAGCTGCGACTTCTGATGACATAAGTACGCTTCAGGCAACGACCAACAATGAACGGTTTATAAATGCAGAAGATTCAAGTGCATCAAACCCGCCACATTATCTTGCGCCGGAAACAGTTGCATTGGTTGGCGTCGTAGAAGCCTGCGGAAGACTCGCTAAGAATCCTGGCGCAACACTATCAATGTCACACCACAGGCAAGTTGACGAAACGAAGAAATTACAACGTCAACGCATACTTAAACATTGTCAACGGCGAAACAAAACTTCATCGAGTGCACTCCTAAGGCTTGAAGAACATTGCAAAAAGGCCCATCGTGGTGGATACATTCTCCACCAAAGATCAAGAATCTGCCTTCCATCAAACCATCTGCGACATCGCCATAGAAAAATTTCCAAAAGCCACAAAAGCACCCCTTGTACTCGGCAGAAACACAGGCAGTGCCCAATCAACTTCGATCAACGCGCACGCAAGCTGCCTGCACGACCTGTGCCACGACGAAGAATTTGATGGCTACGATATCTGAACTGTCCATTCTGCAAGGTGTTCGAACCTCGTTTGTTCTTCACAAGAATGCCGGCTGCGATTTCCGCTATCTCCACGTCCAAAGCATTCTTGTGTTATCCAGGACGCAACCATCAGCCTCGCCCACCAGAACTCCTGCGTTAACCGGACTGCTGCACTCTTTCCTGAAGTTTTGCGAGTTTACGGAACACCACGCGGCCATGAAACCTATTGTGACTTTTGACAGTTGTGACTTCTCAACCTCTCCTTGCGTACTTTTCCTTGTTCGTAATCCATGCCTTCTTTCGGGGGGAGGGGGAATCGTGTGACGTATGAAGCGACGATTGGTAGAAGCCGAGAAGGAAGAAGTGGAGAATAGAATAAACATGGCGTATGAGCCAGGCCACGTCACCCATTCATCGTAGCGTCATATATATATATATATATATATATATATATATATATATATATATATATATATATATATATATTGAAAAAGGGTTTATTGACGACTGTTGCGACGGTAATCCTACGAAGAAACACGATCGTGCAAGAGCAACGGTCAAGCAGATGCCGGCGATGATCAGCACGAGCCGAGCGAGCGAAGCCCAGCACCCAGTACCCAAGCGGTGGTGATGTTGCTTGCCAACGACGCTCTTTCTTCTTCACAATTTGCCCCCGCCGAAAAGGAGCCATCCTGGCGACCTAAGAGTCTGGAGGCAGAGGGCTATAATATGTCTTAAGGCGGGCGACGTGGACGATGTCACGTCCACGCCGGCGCATGTCGTCAGATGGGGAAAGTGGCTCGATGAGAAAATTCACCGGCGAGGTTTGCTCCAAAACGCGGTATGGGCCCTCGTACTTTGGAACGAGTTTTGAGGAAATGCCGAGGGTTTGGTAAGGAACAGCCAGCCATACAAGTGATCCCGGGGAATAGCTGGGGCTTTGGAAAGAGTCGACGTTGTTTTCTTTCTGGCGCTGTTGTTCTCGAGACGTAAAGGTGCGTGCGAGTTCACGGCACTCTTCCGCATTTCGGGCAGCTTCGGACACAGATGGGCATTCGGATGCGTCAGGACGGTATGGAAGGAGAGTATCGATGGTGTGGGATGGTTCGCGTCCATAAAGAAGAAAGAAAGGTGAAAATCCAGTGGTAGACTGTGCCGCGGTGTTATATGCGAACGTAATGAATGGAAGAATGCGATCCCAGTTAGTATGATCGGATGTCACATACATGGCGAGCATATTGCCAAGGGTGCGGTTAAATCTTTCCGTGAGCCCGTTAGTCTGCGGGTGGTATGCCGTGGTCTTGCGATGAACAACATGGCATTCAGAAAGCAGAGACGTGACGACTTCTGATAGGAAGGCTCGACCTCGATCGCTTAGTAGTTCTCGAGGTGCACCATGTCGTAATATGAAGCGATGAAGGATGAAGGATGCTACGTCACGCGCAGTGGCACTTGGAAGGGCGGCGGTCTCAGCGTAGCGTGTTAAATGGTCCACAGCGACTATAATCCACCGATTTTCATCTGATGTTGTCGGTAGAGGGCCATAGAGATCAATTCCGATCCGATCGAAAGGTTTGGCAGGGCACGGAAGCGGTTGAAGCGCACCGGACGAGTGGAAAGGCGGTGATTTGCGACGTTGACAGTCAGGACAGCCCATAACGAATTTTCGAACGAAATTATACATTCCGCGCCAGTAGAAGCGATGGCGAATGCGCTCGTAAGTTTTAAAAACTCCGGCATGACCACATTGGGGATCGTCGTGAAAGGAGGCGCAGATTTGTGATCGCAAGCTGCGCGGGACAACCAAGAGCCACTTACGACCTTCGGGGGCGTAGTTGCGTCGGTGTTGTAGCCGATCACGAATGGCGAAATGAGCAGCTTGACTTCGGAGAGATCGTGGTACCGCAGTGGTTGACGATCCAGAAAGACAGTTAAAAAGAGAAGCGATTCACGGGTCCTTGTGTTGTTCATTGGTAAAGGAGTCGAGGTCGAGAGATGCGATGGAGATACCAGTGGTTCCGCAGGCCGAGTCGGGAGGTAAAGGCGAACGCGACAGGGCGTCGGCGTCAGAGTGCTTGCGTCCGCTGCGATAGATGACACGAATGTCGTACTCCTGGATTTGCAGTGCCCCCCGAGCTAGGCGGCCAGAAGGGTCTTTCAATGTGGCGAGCCAACAAAGTGCATGGTGGTCCGTTACCAGGTCGAATGGGCGACCGTACAAATAAGGGCGGAACTTGCGAAGCGCCCACACTAGCGCCAAGCACTCTTTTTCAGTGACGCTGTAATTGGCCTCAGCTTTAGTAAGTGTGCGACTCGCATAAGCGACGACGTATTCGGAGTAGCCCGGCTTGCGTTGGGCGAGGACGGCGCCTAGACCAACCCCACTAGCGTCTGTGTGAACTTCCGTTGCAGCTGTTGGGTCGAAATGCCGAAGAATTGGAGGAGATGTTAGCAGACTACGGAGCGTGGCAAACGCGACGTCGAAGTCAGAAGACCAGGATGAAAGGTCTGCATCACCGCGTAGGAGGTTGGTCAGTGGTGACATGATCGATGCAAAATTTCGCACGAAGCGCCGGAAGTACGAACATAGTCCGACAAAACTGCGTAATTCTTTCAGTGTAGTAGGTTTCGGGAACTCAGCGACCGCTCGCAGTTTTGCAGGGTCGGGTCGAACACCATGCTTGGAGACGATGTGCCCTAAGATGGACAGCTCTCGCGCGGCGAAGCGGCACTTTTTAAGGTTCAGTTGGAGCCCAGCGTTGGTTAAACACGTCAGAACCAGTTGGAGCCGAAGCAGATGCGTAGGAAAATCGGGAGAGAAAACGACAATGTCCTCGAGGTAGCATAGACACACAGACCACTTCAGTCCACGCAGTGTGTTGTCCATGAGCCGTTCAAACGTGGCAGGCGCATTACAAAGACCAAATGGCATTACGTTAAATTCGTACAGGCCATCTGGTGTAATGAACGCAGTTTTCTGGCGATCAGCTTCTGCCATAGGAACCTGCCAGTATCCAGATCGTAAGTCTAAGGAGGAGAAGAATTCGGCTCCTTGTAGGCTGTCAAGGGCGTCGTCTATGCGCGGTAATGGATAGACGTCTTTCCGCGTCACCTTGTTTAATCGCCGGTAGTCGACGCAATATCGAATCGATCCATCTTTTTTTCGAACTAGAACGACAGGAGATGCCCAAGGACTGTGCGATGGTCGAATAACGTGACGGCGTAGCATCTCTTTGACCTGGTCGTTGATGACGTGACGTTCTGCAGCAGAGACACGGTACGGTCTTTGACGCAATGGCTGGTGCGAACCGGTGTCAATGTAGTGGTGCACTGCGGAAGTCCGACCCAATTGCGGCTGAGAAACGTCGAATGAATTCGCGAAGTGCTGGAGGAGATTAAGAAGCTCGGCGCGTTCATGGGCACTTAAGGTGTCGGCGATGGAACTCGAGAAGGTGTCACTCGATGAGCACTCCAGTGGGGAAAGGGCATGAAGTTCGGTCGAGGCGCTACTGCACGATTCGTCTGGCATGCTAAGGAATAAAGAGGAATCGAGGTACTCCACTCGACCGAGACATTCGCCGGCAAGTAGCGTAAGCGGTGCAGAAAGGGGGTTGTGAACGAAAATATTGCTTCGGCCCGCAGTGACGTCGAGTGTAGCGAAAGGCAAGGAAACGGCTCTGCGGCTCATGAAAATATCGGAAGGTGTAAACATTACTGTAGCATCGTTATAGTCATCGCAGCAAACCGGGACAACGGCAAGAGAGGCTGGCGGAATTTCAGTGTCCTCGAGCACGACAAGTTTTGGCGACCGCTCAAAGGTTTCGTGCAAAGGTTCGTCACACAGGTGCGAAAATTGAACTTCAGCGCGTGCGCAGTCGATGATGGCATGATGATTTGACAGAAAGTCCCACCCGAGGATAACGTCATGCGAGCACACCGAAAGGACGATGAACTCGACAACGTACATAGAGCCTTGGATGAATATGCGGGCCGTACCGGTGCCAAGAGGTCGAACTTGTTGTGCGCTAGCTGTACGAAGCGATAGTCCAGAGAGCGGCGTGGTCACTTTGCGTAGGGAGCGGCAGAGCTGGGCGGCTATAACAGAAACGGCAGCACCTGTGTCGACGAGGGCAAAGGTAGAAACACCATCGACAGATATAGCGACGACGTTAGCTGGTGAAGTGCGATGACTTGAGCATTTCGACGACGGCGCAGTTCTTGCCTCTGGAACTGCGGCATTCAGTTTTCCCGGTTGGAGGAAGCGGGTCTAGGACGCATTGGGGACAGTGGTCGCCTGCGAGGAGATGGGGAGCGGGGAGAGTGAGTTTGAGGCTGGTGTGACCGAGACTCAGGAAAGTTAGTGTATCCATACTGCGGTGAGGGATAGGGAGCAGGTATGTGCATGGGCTGTGGGTCATACGGTAACGGCCGAGTAGCGTCGTGGAGTGGTTGGGAGCGACGGCGACAATATCGTGTCACGTGTCCTGGAGTACCGCAGGCGTAGCAGATCGGTCGATTGTCAGGAGTGCGCCAGGAATTGCTGACTCGTGGTGCGGCCCAAGGTGTCGAAAATGGGGCGGAGTGGGGAGCGACTGAAGACATGGGTGGCAAATGCTGCTGGCGGGGTCTGCTACGTACCACCTGGGCATACGTGAGAGGCGCGGCCACGGGCTGCATAGCCGGCGCATGGGCAACAGGCATGGCCACAGGCTGCTGGTGGGCAGCGACGGGAACAGCCTGAGCTACCTCTTCGGCAATAACGTCGCGGAGTGGTGAGGGCAGACGAGAGGACGGCGGCTGCTGCGTGAAGGGTATCAACGACAGTTGCCGAGCTACGTCTTCACGCACAAAGTCTTTATACTCTTGCAGGGTTGGTGAGTGGTCGGGAACAGAAGTGAGACTGGAGAGCGAGTCGGCGTGTGAGGAAAATGGCGGAGTCAGGGCGCGCTGCTTGTTCAACTCGTCGAAACTTGGACACAAGTTCCGCAACAGTGGCAGGATTACGGGCCAGGAGCAGCTGATATGCACCGTCATTTATCCCTTTGAGGATGTGTTGAATCTTCTCCGACTCGGGCATGGTGGTGTTCACACGGTTGCAAAGACCAATAATGTCTTCGATGTAGCTGGCGAAAGATTCCGTTGGCTTTTGTGCGCGAGTCCGCAAGCGTTGTTCGGCTCTGGACTTGCGGACTGCGGGTCGGCCAAAAACGTCAGCAAACAAGGTTTTAAAGATGGACCACGTCGTGATGTCGTTTTTGTGGTTGTTATACCACATTTCGGCCACGTCAGTGAGGTAAAAGATGACGTAAGTCAATTTGTCCGCGTCATCCCACTTGTTGTTTGCGCTCACCAGTTCATAGTTTGCGAACCAGTCTTCCACAATAATACGGAAAGACGGGCTAGTTGGTACTGCTGCATAATTGAAGTTTTTGCGCACACACACAAGGACACAGAAGAAGGGAACACAAGGACCAGCGCAGACTAACAACTGATTTTTATTCAGTAAGAAAACAGAATATATACGCTTACTTGCACCCCATGATCACCGCGCATGAGCAAAAACGGCATCGTACAATCTTAAAAACCAAATATCACATGTTGTTCAGCAATTCAATTTCTTTTTCACTAAGCGATATCGACGGATGGCTGACGCACATATCTTTAAGTCTAGAGATGTGCCACGCTTCTACTATTTCTCTTGTTGTCTGATTTGGGTGTACATACACCACCTCAGTTTGATCAAACAACGGCTTACATGCACTAAAAGAACAACGCGCACAGTGCAGTGCTAAATGTGTTTCCGGCCTCCCTTTCAGGTTGGTCATGTGCTCCTTCAATCTCACATTTAAGCATCGGCCAGTCTGACCGACATAAAAGTTCCCACAACTGAAGGGGGTCTTATAAACTACCTTTCTTTTGCACTCAACCACCTGATGACCTGCACGCTTGGAACAATTGCCTCCGATATCCCTCGTCCTTTCCTCGTACAGATTATTTACAGCCGGACACACGCCCCCTAGTTTGTTCTTTGCCGAGAATACAACTTTGACACCATATTTAGCTGCCACCTTCTTAAGTTTATGGGAGAAACCATGCTCGTAGGGGATTACCGAAATTTTCTTTGTATCTTGGCTTCTTTCCTCTTTCTCCCCGGATTTCATTTTCTTCATTAATCTTTCGCTTGCAGTTAGAAGAAACGAGTTAGGGTATCCTGCCTTTTCCAGCTTTACCTTCTGTTCAAGGAAAGATTCTTTTAACTTGTGCTTACATGTTTTTGTAAGAGCTGAATTGAAACACCCCATTGCTATACCGTTTTTTACTATCCTTGAATGGGAGGAAGCGTACTGCAACAGGGGCTTCTCGGTATAGCAATGGGGTGTTTCAATTCAGCTCTTACAAAAACATGTAAGCACAAGTTAAAAGAATCTTTCCTTGAACAGAAGGTAAAGCTGGAAAAGGCAGGATACCCTAACTCGTTTCTTCTAACTGCAAGCGAAAGATTAATGAAGAAAATGAAATCCGGGGAGAAAGAGGAAAGAAGCCAAGATACAAAGAAAATTTCGGTAATCCCCTACGAGCATGGTTTCTCCCATAAACTTAAGAAGGTGGCAGCTAAATATGGTGTCAAAGTTGTATTCTCGGCAAAGAACAAACTAGGGGGCGTGTGTCCGGCTGTAAATAATCTGTACGAGGAAAGGACGAGGGATATCGGAGGCAATTGTTCCAAGCGTGCAGGTCATCAGGTGGTTGAGTGCAAAAGAAAGGTAGTTTATAAGACCCCCTTCAGTTGTGGGAACTTTTATGTCGGTCAGACTGGCCGATGCTTAAATGTGAGATTGAAGGAGCACATGACCAACCTGAAAGGGAGGCCGGAAACACATTTAGCACTGCACTGTGCGCGTTGTTCTTTTAGTGCATGTAAGCCGTTGTTTGATCAAACTGAGGTGGTGTATGTACACCCAAATCAGACAACAAGAGAAATAGTAGAAGCGTGGCACATCTCTAGACTTAAAGATATGTGCGTCAGCCATCCGTCGATATCGCTTAGTGAAAAAGAAATTGAATTGCTGAACAACATGTGATATTTGGTTTTTAAGATTGTACGATGCCGTTTTTGCTCATGCGCGGTGATCATGGGGTGCAAGTAAGCGTATATATTCTGTTTTCTTACTGAATAAAAATCAGTTGTTAGTCTGCGCTGGTCCTTGTGTTCCCTTCTTCTGTGTCCTTGTGTGTGTGCGCAAAAACTTCAATTATGCAGTCTTCCACGTCGGTCTCATCAGCTCCGCTAAAGACCTTGGGTTCTCGCAAACGAAGAACGCCGGGGTTGCTGGGGGATGGAGTGGAAGAGCCAGGTTGCGCGTTGTTGGTAGCCATGATGGGAGGTAGCGTTCGGTTGCGCAGCTCCAGGTTCAGGCGACGGCGAATGGCAGCACCCAGGTTCAGGCGACGGGGAATGTCAGCACCTTCCACCAATTGAAAAAGGGTTTATTGACGACTGTTGCGACGGTGGTCCTACGAAGAAACACGATCGTGCAAGAGCAACGGTCAAGCAGATGCCGGCGATGATCAGCACGAGCCGAGCGAGCGAAGCCCAGCACCCAGTACCCAAGCGGTGGCGATGTTGCTTGCCAACGACGCTCTTTCTTCTTCACAATATATATATATATATATATATATATATATATATATATATATATATATATATATATATATATATATATATATATATATATTGTTACGGGGATTACGAATACATGGAAAAGAGAAAAAAGTGTATTTGCAATACTTACAGGAAGGTATGACACCTCAGGGCTACTTGGATCTCGCGCACCAAATCCGCTTCTTCATCGATGCGTCCACGACGGGGCGGAGCCATGCCCACTGCCTCGTATTATCACGGCGCCGCTAAGTCAATCAGGCCTGGCAGTGTAGTAGCGTTTTAGTCGCGGTACATGCACAACATCAGTAGGTGGTGTGGCAGAAGATGAAGGCGGTTCAACGGGAGTGATGAGGTAGTCGACGTCAGTGACCTTGCGGAGAACTTTGTAGGGCCTGGTGTATCGTGGAAGGAGCCTCTCGCACAAGCCTTCACGCCGATGCTGCGTACTGTTGCGAAGCGCACCTTCGACGACGTTACGAAGGGCGCCACGAATCTCACCGCTGCAACCACTGTTTCGAAAGACGGCGACGCCAACACGGTCCCAAAGGTGCCACTGCTTCGGAATCCGCCGGGAAGGTCACCAGCCGTTTGGTAGCGCAGGTTCCTCAGCTCGCGACTGCTTCTGCGCAGAGCTGATAGACGAGCGGACGAGACGACGGTGAGTTAAACAAGGTTTATGTACGGCATATATACAGAGGCGTTACAAATTCAGCACTGTGGCCGACAGCTCAACTACCCGAATAGCCGAGCTCTCCCCTCTAACACATAGGTCTACTGCTCGCGACGCGCCGCAGGGCTTTTTTATATGCACCGGGTGGATTCTTCGAGTAACCAAATGTCCAAACAGAAGCGCCGCCTGTCGCGACGTCAGAATCCTCCAATGGGGTCGCCGCTGGGCCACGTCATTCTCATCGAATGCGGAGCCGCTGCGCTGCACGTGGCTGCACCCAAAGGCGAGTGACGTCGCCACGCATTGTGTCAGACTCGCCAGACAGGAAGGCGCCGATTGCTTGATCGACGGGCTCGCTGGCTCAAGTGACTCACTGTGCGTGCGCGGCTGAGAGGCACCGCCGCGTGATGACGCCGTTGAGTTTTTCGCGTCAGGCGGGCTCGCGGGCTGGCCTGACACAGATTGCTTTTTTCGGAGGCATGGACGTTCGCTGGGGACTCACGGGCATAACAGCACCCCCGCCGCCAGACAATGCGCCGGAAAGACGAGCTGCTTCCACGTGGCTGGGATGTCAGGCACGCTCGTTCGCCAGGTCCCTCCAGGTTCGCCTCCAGTGCCATAGGGAGAATGCAGCTCCAAACACCGTTCTGGGAACACATCGCATTCTTGAGGACGGATCCCAGCTCCACTGGGTTGTCGCCACAACTTGTCGACCAGCTTCGCTCGTCTCTTGTCGACACCAGACAAAGTATATTACAACAAATACCTAGCTAGGTGTCTATCGGAATTTCGTTCCCTCTACATCAAGAGGCACATGTGGGACACAAGACTCATAAAATAAGAACTCAATTTTTTTGCAAGTACAACAACGTAACGAAATAGAATAGAACATAAAGTTGGCTCCTTGAGCTCATTCTGGACGAGAGCGGTCATCTAAGGCCGTGATGAGAACAAAATTTTGCCCCGATGTGCCAGCGAGAAACCAAAAGGTGGAGAAGGTACTAACTAAACGCATGGCTCAATGCGTCTGCAATAGCATTTAGCTTTCCTTTTTTGTAGCGAACATCAAAGTTGAGCCATTGGAGTATTATGCTCCACCTCAGTAACTGGCCACTTTTAGGCGATGATACCTATGTGGTACAAACAGCTGCTCACACTTGCGACATTGCACAGCGGAACAACGATACGGCTTGCTACGGATTGGCTCCTAACCAGTTAGCTCGATATCGTGTTTAATCACAGTCGTGTTTCCGGGACGGTCCGAAAACACGTCTTCAAATTCGAAAACAATCCTTCTCGGGTTCTCCTTGTGGACTTCACTTAACCTAGGCTCTAGGTTCAACAGCTCCAAGATTACCTCCCATCGCCTTTCGATTACATCACTAGCACTCAAAATTCCTGGTCCTTCTTCCTCTGAAGCATTCAACAGCAGATATACGACCGCTTGACGTTAAACGTATGGTTTCCTCAAGTTACTGTGGTAAACTTTGTTCGGCCACCTTCCTAATTTCACTTCATAATTGGTATCAGAAAGCTTCATGGGTGCCCTCCACTTGTCCGCGAATTTCCCCGCTCTCTGACAAGTGTCGCGTGAGCTTACAAAGTCTTCGTTATCCTTCCAGCATTTCGGCCAATGAAACTCAAGGGAAACTCTAGCCTTGCTCTTTTTTATGCCGAGATGCCCGGCCGACGCGTTTTCATGTGTCAATTCCAATAGTTGGCGACGATACTTTTGTGGCACCAAGAGCTGCTCATACTTGCGACCTTGCGCATTTGTGTAGCTCCGATACAGGAGCCCTTCTTTCTCAAAAAAATAAACATTTTTTTTCTTTTTTCCAAGTTTACGCTTTCCATTAGCGCTTTATTCAAGAGGTCCTCACGCTGCTCTCGAATGAGCGTTTCTCAATCAACCCTCGACAGCTTACTCCAACTTTCCGCTACAGGCGAGAGCGTTGCACCCCTTTCACTCTGCCTCAATGGCGCCATGTCATCTCCCCCTGCTACGGAAACCGCGCCGGTCGCTTCAGCGACAGGCCACTCGAGTGACTGCTCACATGACTCAAGCGGAAAATTTCCTCCCTGAGGTTCCGTCGACAAGCCGACAAGGTCACGTGAGAGTTCACTGCATTGAACAAGATCAAGTTCCTGCGAAAGCTTCCGCGTTTGCGATCACGTGAGGGCCATGTACGCTGAGTTGGGGAAGAACGATTAACCCTGCTCTTGGAGAAGCTGCTCGGAGTTGTTAGAGAAAAGATGCGGAAAACGATCGGGAAGCTCGGTAGACACAGCCGCTGCGGTGCGAAGCTTACCTAACGGGCCTTCAATAACAACCGTAGCGATTGGTAAGCAAGCACTCTGCTCCTCGGCGATTTGCCTGATCCACGCGCATTCACCTGTAAATTCATCCGGAGACACCAATGAAGGATGGACAACGCCCATGGTTGCCGCTGAGTCTTTAAGTGCTCGACACGTTTTCCCATTCACACTAATTTCTTGGAGATACGGCTCTAACAACCGCATGTTCTTTTCCGATTCTCGGATTGTTGCAAAAGCAAACTTTTGCTTACAGTTTATCGCTATGTACCCTTCCTTTTTGCAGTTGTAGCAGATTAGCGGCTTTCCTGATTCAAATGACCGTGTGGTATCAGTGCGGTGTTTGGGAACCTCACTCGATTTCTCCGCTTCTGTTTGCCCTTCCCTTACAGTGTCCTTCGTATGAGACGGGTCCTTCTTGAAGTTACGATGCAGAGCGGGTTTCCGTTGATCACGTTTCTTTGAAAAGCCCTCTCTCCTTTCGTCCTTTTCAACGCGCACTGCCCTGCTATGCAACTTTCGGCGAGTATAATACTCCTCAGCTAACTCTGCTGCTTTGTTTAGCTGTAATTTACCAAGTTCGTCCTGCAGCCAAAGTTTGACATCCTCCTCGATGCAGCAGTAGAATTGCTCCAATGCAACGCATTTTACCACTTTATCGCGGTCGTCGTAAACACCTTCGCCCTTGAGCCATTCAATTCAATTGGCTCTAAGATGAAACGCAAAGTCACCGTGTGACTCATTCCCCTTTTTAGCATACCGGAACCTTTGCCTGAAAGCCTCGGGTGACAACTTATAACGTCTCAAGAGCACTTCTTTAACCTCATCATTGCTCTCAAACGCTTCCCTCGACAAGCAAGTTATCGCGTCGGACACTTCGCCGGGAAGAAGAGCTAACGAGTTCTGCGCCCAAAGAGACCGCTCCAAAGCATTTCGCTCACAGACGTGTTCAAACTTGACGAGGTACTTCGCCATGTCCTCGCCTACTACGAACGGTGGCAGTTAGTCCCGAATTCTATAACCACTGACCTGAATCGTCGGAGAAGCTACGCTAGGCGCCTGCGAACACTGTAGGATTGCCAATTCTATTCGTTTCAACTCGAGGCGTACCTGTCTCTCGGCCTCCTCGCGCTCGCGACGTTTACGCCTTTCAGCTTCTTCACGTTCGCGAACTTCTCGCCTTTCAGCTTCTTCACGTTCGCGAACTTCTCGCCTTTCAGCTTTTTCACGTTCGCGAGCTTCTACTTCTCGCCTTTCAGCCTCCTCGTGGCGTGCTTTGATATCCTCCCAGGCCTCATCGACTTCCTCAGCTGACACTCCTTCATTCTCCATGATCTCAAGGATCGCTTGCTTTTGTTTCGCACGGCCCAAAGTAATGCCAAGTTCCTCACAAATTTCGATGAGTTCCTTCACTTTAAGGTTCTCCATCGTTCACACTAGCCTCTTGCTGTTTGCCTCTGTTAAGAATTTACTTGCCGTACCCACTATAAGTCTAGTAGCAAAACGCGCAAGCAATTTTTAACACTCACGTGTTTACCCCGTCCGTATTAACTTTGGTTTCACAGCACTCCGACTTTGCTTGAAACGATCAAAGCTCACTTTAATGCTTCACACAGTCCATCTCTAAACTACTATAACCTGAGCTAGAGTAGTCTGATGAACTGAGGGGAAAACATGAGGCACTCACCGCATCGATGTCGCTGACGCCGGCCGATCCCGCAGCTGCCAACCACTGTTGCGAAGCGCACCTCCGACGACGTTACGAAGGGCGCCACGAATCTCACCGCTGCAACCACTGTTTCGAAAGACAGTGACGCCAACACGGTCCCGAAGGCGACACTGCTTCGAAATCCGCCGGGAAGGTCAACAGCCGTTTGGTAGCGTAGGTTCCTCAGCTCGCGACTGCTTCTGCAGAGAGCTGATAGACGAGCGGACGAGACGACGGTGAGTTTTAAACAAGGTTTATGCACAGCATATATACAGCGGCGTTACAAATTCGGCACTGGGACCGACAGCTTAGCGACCCGAAGAGCCGAGCTCTCCTCTCCTACACATAGGTCTACTGATCACGACGCGCCGCAGTGCTTTTTTTATATGCACCGGGTGGATTCTTTGAGTAACCAAATGTCCAACCAGAAGCGCCGCTGGTCGTGAGGTCAGAATCTTTCAATGGGGTCGCCGCTGGGCCACGTCATTCTCATCGAATGCGGAGCCGCTGTGCCGCACGTGGCTGCACCCAAGGACGAGTGACGTCGCCATGCATTGCGTCAGACTCGCCAGACAGGAAAGCGCCGATTGCTTGCTCGACGGGCTTGCTGGCTGAGATGACACACTGTGCGTGCGCGGCAGAGAGGCACCGCCGCGTGATGACGCCGTTGAGTTTTTCGCGTCAGGCGGGCTCGTGGGCTGGCCTTGACACAGATTGCCTTTTTCAGAGGCATGTACGTTCGCTTTGGACTCGCAGGCAAAGTATGACGAGAAAGTCAGCAGGGTAGTCAACGTCGTGATGCTACTAATCGAAGCGGACTTTTTGCGAGACCTGAGAAGCAGTGAGTCTAGTGTGCGCAATTTGGCGAGCGACGTGGGCTCGAGAAGCAACGACCTGAGCATACACCGATGGTTTGGTAGTATCAGAAGGAAGAAGTGTATCGAATGGCAAGGCAGGTTTGCGGCCGTACAGAGAAAAGAACGGAGAATAGCCGGTGGTGTCATGCCTTGATACATTGTACGCAAACGTAACGTAGGGGAAAATTGCGTCCCAGTCACGGTGATCAGCAGAGATGTACATGGACAACATGTCTGTTAGAATGTGTTTGAGGCTCTCTGTGAGACCGTTAGTCTAGTGATGGTAGGCAGTAGTAAGGCTATGTTCGGTAGAGCAGCTACAGAGGATTTCGTCAATAACATTTGCGAGGAAGCAGCAGCCACAATCCGCCAGAAGCTGGCGCGGAGCCCCATGCCACAGAATGACGTCATTCAGTAGAAAGGCTGCAACGTCTCTAGCGCAGCTACTTGGCAAGGCAAGAGTTATAGCATATCCGATCGCATAGTCAGTTGCGACAGCGATCCATTTGTTGCCTGACACGGACGTTGGGAAAGGTCCGGGCAAGTGGAGGCCGACGCGGAAGAATGGTTTCGGGGGAATATCGATAGGTTACAGCAGGTCAGCCGTACGGAGAGCAGGACGTTTGCGACGCTGGCAGCGCTCGCAAGCAGCGACATAGTGGCGCACAAATTTATACAGGCCAGGCCAAAAGAACTGTTGCCGCACGCGGTGATAGGTGCGTGAAAAACCTAGGTGTCCTGCCGTCGAAGCATCATGCAGATGTTAAAAAATGGTGGCACGCAGGTGTCGGGGAATAACTATCAAAAGATCCGGGCCATCAAACTTCATACTGCGGTGCTACTGAACTTTGTTGTGGAGGACATATTGACGGAGCGAAGGGTCGGAATGTCCTGAAGATACTCGCTCAGTGACCGTCTTGAGGGTTGTGTCCCGGCGCTCTCCGTGCCGGTGTCACGCAAATCGGATATGGCGAGCACACAAGAATCGCTCTAATGGATGTCGAGGCTAGCAGGGTTCACCGAACAACGCGAGAGAATATCGGAATTTTGGTGTAACCTGCCAGACTTATAAATTACGTCGAAGTTATACTCCTGGAGACGTAGAGCCTAGCGACCAAGGTGACCAGTTGGGTCCTTGAGCGACGACAACCAACACAGAGCGTGGTGTTCCGTAATAACTGAAAACTCCCGCCCATACAAGTAGGGGCGTAATTTCGCTATACCCAAACCAATGCAAGACACTCGCACTCCGTTATCAAATAGTTTTGCAGATATGGGGAAAGAAGGCGGTTGGCATACGCCATAACACGCGCTTGCCCCCATCCCTGGTGTTGAGCGAGGACGGCGCCGATGCCGTGACCCTTGGCGTCTGTGTGAACTTCAGTCGTTGCGGACGGGTCGAAGTAAGCCAATATTGGTGGTCAAGTGAGAAGCTGGATCAGCGTGGAAAGCGCAGCTGCTTGGTCTTGACCCCACGAGAAGGGCTCCAGAATAACAAGGATCATCATTATCATCATGTTCTCCACTTCGAAGGATTTATCGGCCATGGGCCGAGGTGCTGCTCAGGTTTCAACCAGCGGCCACGACGGCCATGTTGTACTTCCTCGCCTCCCCACCGGGAAGCTCGTTGTGGACTCTGTTTTTCTACACGCGGACTTAGCTGGTCGCCCTTACTGGGTTCAAGATTTCAGAGATGCTCTTCGGGACATTTTTTACTTGAAGGAAATAAGCTCTATATGTCAGTTTCAAATGCCTCATGTTTGGATGGTCACATGCAAGTCAACGCTGACGAAAACAAAGTTGGTCACAAGAGGTGAATTTTTCGTCAAAAGTCGTTGATGCCTCATTATTGACCCGCAGCCCACAGAAATGAAGGTGAAGCTTATGTGCTTCCTGAGCGCTTGGAGGACGCCTATGATCGCGAGGCACTGCAAGCTTTTGGGAAGGTTAAGACAATATCACCAGAAAGCTGGAAAGTAGGGGACACGTGACAAATGCGGGCGCTAATATGGGATGTTGTTTTGTCCCTTGCTCGTAGAGTTTGCGTTGCTGATATTCCCCATAATATTGTTGTTTGTGGAGTGCAAAGCCCTGTCCTGATTACTGGGCACCCACCACTTTGCCTTTGGTGCAGTAAGGTTGGAGACATCTGGCAAAACTGCAGGACTCTCACTGTGACAACTGTCAACGCTTCGGTCCTTCGGACGAGGATTGCGTTATGACATCCACCAACAAGCTGCGACAGCGCAGACATCAGCCAGATGTTAGCCTACAAGAGCATAATATGGTTGCCACCGAAGCTCTGTACGATACGGCAGACACTCCGACAATTCCAAATGCTGCGGGCTTTACCACAAATAATCCAGAAGTGGAAAGAAAGACACTCGCTGTTGACAATGTTGAAACGTGTGCGTGCAAAAAGTCAAGTGAATCAGGCAAGCAGAATACCCAAAATGGCTCCGCACAACCCCAAGCACAAGCAGGAGTTCCCATGAAGAGTGCTGTTGTGCTGACCCATAAAGGCGCCAAACAACCGCCAGTAAATTACAGAGACTCTGAGCTGGATCCCGCAGAGAGTTCTTCACCTGCTTGCGCTGCAGCTCCGCAGCAGCTTTTTTATCATAGTGCGGTGTCAGAAGATGATACGCAGATCTCTATGGATGCAGCAATAGCGAAGTGTTGCGCATCGTATACAGCTCAGATTCAAGAAAAGGGAGTGACCCAGCGTCAGTGACTGGGAAGTCACACCGTCGCCGAAAGTCCGTGCCCAAAGAGAAGTGTCGCCGATCCCTATCTAGGAGGCTTTGTGGGGGTTCACGGGAAGCCTCAGCGCCAACTCTTGGGACTGATCGAGTGGGACAATAAGCGCATTAGAGTGTAGTCACCATTGCGAAGTCTTAGCGACCTATGTTTGCTACCTCTAACGTACGCTGTCTTATGTCTTCGCAGAAACAGGCAGAGCTCCGTATACTTATCAATCGAAAGTGTCTTGAGTTTGTCGCCATTCAAAAAACAAAGATCAAGAGCGAGAAAGAGACCGAGAAGACCATGCGGCCTTTTCTATTTGAGTATAATGTGTGTGTCTCATGTGCAAAAGGTTTATCTGCGGGCTGTTGGTTGTTTCTGAGAAAGAGCCTACCCTGTTCAGCATTCTGCACTAGTGTTAATGAAGAGAGCAGTTATATATGCTGTGACTTTTTTTGTTACAAGGACCGCCATGGCGAATTATCAATCTATATGCGTTTAATGAGATTCCAAAACGACTGGAATAATTTGAAAAAGTGCGTAAATTAATTGACGTCGACAGATACAAGGTACTTCTGGGAGATTTTAACTGTGTATGTGAAGCTTTTGATCGTAATAATCCTCCTGAAAAGAAAGACAGGAATGGCGAGCTTTTATCCGGTATTGTAGATATTGCAAGACTAGTCAAATCGGGCAACAGCATATAAAAGAATTCAGGGCAGTTATCATGCTCCCCTTGACTGGATTTACATGTCCTCATCACTCCTCCCTCTCGTAAAATGTCCCGTAGCACCGAAGCTGTATCACTCACAGATTGTTATTGCAGAAAATGGTGAAAATAGACAAAAACAATTCCATCCCCTGTAGGCCCTTTGGAAAATGAATGCGAAGGTCCGATATTATCACGAATTCATTATTCGTGTTCAGATGGCGATGAGGCAATCCTTTTGATTGGTTTGACTATCTTCACTGATTAGGAGCTTTTTAAACAAGAAGTTTGTGCTGTATCTTTAGAAATTGGGGCTGTTAGGTCTTTCTATAGAAAGAATGATGAAGAGGTGCTTCTTAAAAGTTTTTGCAATCTTTATGAGCTGGAATGCGAAATGCCGGGAAAGTAAATCAAATACAGTGAGAATATTGAGTACCAACTACAGAGATATGATGCGGCTCGCTAACAAGGGGCACGTATTAGATCTCGGTACCAGCGCACCTTCAATTCTGAGCAACCGACGCGCCAAGCTTTACTTGATGAACTATGCCATGCGATTTCTGAACTTATTCCAGACTTGTACTCTAACGGCGAGCTCAAAAAAAATTCAAAAGACATTACTTTGGCGTTCGAAAAGTACTATAAAGTTTATTTAGCTCTCCCTCTGATGATCCTGACGTTCACCCTCAAGGCCAGTTTTGTTTCTCTTGTGAACTTCTTCAAGGAAAATGATTGTGATGTCAATATAGGACCAAATAATATACTGGTAATCGAGCAGGCAATCGACAACTTGCCTTTCTTGACAGCACCTGGTCCTGATAGCATATCAGGCTAATTTTACAAAGCTTTCAAGAAAACTTTTGCTCCTATATCCCTGAATATTTTTCAATTATGTTATGACATAGAGAAACTCCCACAATCTTTTTGCGAAAATCACACTCTGTTGATCCATAAACAACTAACAAATAGAAAAATCGCTTCGTTGAGGACTACAGACCAATATTGCTGTCAAACGTGGACTACAAAATTTTCGTAAAATTATTATCCAATGGGTTGCAATTTGCTATGTCGATCTTCATTGGGTCTCATCAGACATGTGGAATCAGGGGTCGATCCATAAAGACCAATATACATGTCGCTATTACGGTGCTTCAATAATGTCAAGGTTTTCAAAAACATCTCTCAATTCTACAGGTAGAGCTTGCAAAAGCTTTTAATCGTGTTTGTCATTCCTACCTTTTTTCTCTTCTCAAACAACAAGTCAAGGTTGGCAAAGTTGTTCTTAGAGGCATTAAACTATGTTATAATAAATGCTCAACTCGTCTGATAGTCTATGGTCAACTCTCGAAGCCTCTTTCTATTCGCTTTTCTGTAAAACAGGGATGCCAGATGTCACCTCTTCTATTTGCACTTTATCTGGAACTTTTGTGCTTAAGCATAGTACAGTCGCGTTGCATTCGTGGCTTCAGTATATTAGGCAGCGTAGTTAAAGTATTAGCTTAGGCAGACGATGTCACATCCTTTTGCACAATAAGTCAAGTGTCGAAAATGTGGTATACACCGTTGAAAACTTTTGCGTAGTATCAGGAGCTCCTGTAAATGCCTTTAAAAGTATAGTTCCGTGGTTTGCCTTGTGGGATAGCACACCGAACCACTTTGCAGCGATTAAATGCAAAAGAACTCCTCCAACATGTGTCCTGTCTGTGTGATGTGCCGGAAATGATTGAACATTGCTTTGTTAGCTGCAGAGATGCCATACTGTTTTGAGATGTCCTTCAGCGAGCACTAAAAAACGTTTTGTCATTATTTCTCACACAATACATTATCTTCTACCAGAAGCGCTTGATAAAGTGCCATATGATATGTTTTTCCTCATGGATATGCACAGCTTGTTGAAGAAGGCAAGACCGCAATGCAGAGCCCACCACCTCTTGAAGCACACACTTCATTCAAATGGCTATCCACCTCAGAAACACTAACGACGAGCTAGACTTTGGAATGGACTGGTACTCTGCCTTAGAGAGCTGTTTGACTTCACCCCTTTCTCGTTTGCATAGCACGATGTGAAGAGCTCTCGATGTGAAGAACTCATGCTGTTTTAGCCATTGAGTGTTTATGAGTAACGCTTGGGCGCTTACTGTCGCCATTTGATTGTACGTTTGTCTGCTTTATTTTGTCTTTATTACACAAATACTTCATTAAATACTTGAAAAAAAAAAGACGAGGCCGTGTGGTAGAAAATCCTCTCGCAACGCAAGCGACCCTGCTTCGATCCCAACTTAAACCCTAATAACCCTGGTTTGGTCCTCACTCCTCTAGACGGATTCTTCATCATTTCCCTAAATTATTTGCATCGTTCTTGATTTTCTGTCACGCAGAATATGATTTTTCGCTCAGACCCAACAATATCAACGCCAAAATTTCTGGGAAACGACCTCTTTAACACTATCTCGTTAAAACACACAAGCGCTGTTTTCACTATAACAAGAGATAGTGTCTTCTAAATAAAACTCACTTGTGTATGTTTCTAATCACAGCAGGTCTTATTTGTCTTCCCTCACTACGACGGTGATGAAGAATTATTGACGTATGCCAAGTATAAGATATCCAATGAAAACTACGACCAAGTAGCTCAAGATTGAGTCTTGCAATGCTTCTGTCAAATACTAGATGTAAAACTATAATAAATGTTGATATTTTGCACTCGAAAACTACGTTGTGAATGTAACGCACGCCATAGTCGATGGCTCAGGGAATATCGAAAAGCTGGGGTTCGTTAGAAGAGCACCGACAGGATTTGAAAAAACGTTTTTGATATTCTCAGTCAAATCAAAAGGACTGGTGAGCAGTTCCCTTAAACGAGTATTGTGGCGCCTGCGAATGGATCGAATATTTTCATTACCGTAGCCTTTGAGCACACACACAAACACACGCGCACACACACTTTCGGTTTCAATACTGCCACGGTGTCGGGACGAGGCTGAAGGGAGCAGACGAGTTTCAGGAGAAACGTTTTATTGCGCCTGATTTGTGGCTACGTAAAATAAAAGTCAGAGAACAGCTAGACATTGACACTGATAGCGTCGATCATCAATAATCTGACAAGTAGTGAAGCGCCTCTATATTTATACATGTGCCATCGATTATTCCAGCCTTAACAGTGGTCTTCGCGCTAGCTCTGTAGAATAATATCGACTGTCCGCGTCTTTCGCGCGATCTTAACAGAACGATCTGCAATCATTGTGAACCTTCTAGAACAATGAGGCGCAGTTTGCGCTGAGAATTCCAGACCGGCCTTGTGCGCAAAAACCGATTGATTGGTTGATATGTGGGGTTTAACGTCCCAAAACCACTATATGATTATGAGAGACGCCATAGTGGAGGGCTCCGGAAATTTAGACCACCTGGGGTTCTTTAACCTGCACCTAAATCTGAGCACACGGGCCTACAACATTTCCCCCTCCATCGGAAATGCAGCTGCCGCAGCCGGGATTCAAACCCGCACCCTGCGGGTCAGCAGCCGAGTACCTTAGCCACTAAACCACCGCGGCGGAGCGTGCGCAAAAACCGAATGAAACAAGTGTAAATAAAAAACGCGTCTGGCGTTGCCCACCTTCTGAGAAAGCATAATCCCGACGCCTAAAACTGAAAACTGGGGGAAACAAGAAAAATTGAAATACCAACAATAAGGGAACAGAAATGTAATTATAAATAAGTACAAACAAGTAAGCACAATAATAAAGAAACAACGACAAAACACAGTCCTTAAGTTCATCAACGCGCATGAAATGACTTGAGGCGCACACCATGAACAACTTTAGGTCACGCGAGCCACCATCGATAGTTTCTGATGTTGTAGAGGACAAATATGTAGTAGTGTGAGCCGAGACGTCAAACTACCCGGTACATTCCGAAGTACCGTCGCAGAAGTTTTTCACTCGAGCCACGTCGGCGTATCAGTGTCCACTCCCAAACGCAGTCGTCGGGCTGATTTTCCACGAAGTGTCGAAGATTGTAACGGTGGCTGTCAGTCGTCTGTTAATTCATGATGTGGAGGCGCGCAAGCTGTCGGGCTTTTTTGACGCGCTGAAGCTAGACAATCACGTCGAGGTTTTCTTCGTCAACAACTTTTGGTAGCATAGTGTCGAGCGTCATGCGCCGGGTTCCTTTCATAAACTGAGATTTATCATGACATCTGCGTCGTCTTCTGCATCGCCATGTTGTATGCGAAGGTCCCGTAGGAAGAATGGCGACCCACGTCTTGTGTTGAAGATCGGAATACATGGCCAACATGTCGGCAATTGTCTTGTTAAACCACTCGAAGACACCGTTGGTTTATGGGTGGTACGCTGCCGTTTGGCGGTGGCTTGTCTGGCTGTAAGCCAAGATCGCGGGAGTTCGCTTAGCAGTGAAGGCTCTACCTGTGTGAGTGATGAGGACCTCTGGTGGTCCATGACGCAGGACGATGTATTCAACAAACAACTTCGCAACATCGCTGGCACTGCCTCTAGATATCAGACCCTTGTTTTGGCGTAGCGGGAGAGGTAGTTGGTGACGACAACGATCCATTGATTCTTTCAAGTCGTCGTAGGAAACAATACTAGTAACTTCAAACCAATTGGCTGGAACGGTCAGTGTCGCGGGTCGATCAGATGAAGGTAGCCGGCTGGTCTGGTCAGATGTGTCTTTCGTCATTGACAATCTCGGCATGTCCTGACGTAACCAGTCACATAGGCGGTACGTCAGGGCCAGTAGTATTTTTCCTGTATTCTGGCGAGAATACGGGAAACACCGATGCGTCCAGTCGTCGGATCACCGGGTGAAAAGTTTTCCTTTGGGAGAACTCTGTTTAGCGGGAAAAAATACACCAGTCTTGTCAAGATTATCTTTGGAACAGTGACGCTGTTACCCTCAAGGAACAGTGCTCTTGAGTTCTGAGTCAGGTCGTTGTTGCTCGGCGAAGTTATCGGCACTCATGGTACCCAAGAAGCCTTCATTATTTGGGTCGTCTAACAAAGGTGTTTCGAAGAGGGCACGAGGCAGGCAGTTGGCATAGGAGTGCTTTCTTCCTCACTGCTAAACAACAGTAACGTTGAATTTCTTAAGTGTCAGGCTCCACCGTGCGAGGCGACCCAAAAGGTCCTTCAAGTTAGCTAACCTACACAAGGCATGGTGGTCGCTTAATACTTTGAAAGGCCTGCTGTAATGGTAGGGGTGGAACTTTGATGCAGCCTATAAAAAAGCAAGGTCCTCCTTTTCTATTGTAGCATAGTTGGCATCTGCCTTTGAGAGTGACCGGCTGGCATAACTGATCACTGTTTTTAGTCAATCAGTTGTCTGCACAAGAACCGCGCTGAGCGCTGCACTGATTGCGTCGCTGTGTATTTTAGTCTCGGCGGACTCAACCAAATGCGCGAGTAATGGAGGCGTCTGAGGCGTCGTTTTTTGTAATGCTTCCTCCTGAGGAGTTACCCACTCGAACTCCACGTTGGTCCTGGTAACGTCAGTGAACAGTTCGGCAGTGCGGGCGAAGATTTTGACGAACCGCCTGTACTAGGCGCACAGGCCAAGAAATGGGTGAACGGCCTTCTTTTCAGTGGACAGATAGAAGTCGGCGATGGCGCCTGTTTTCCGCAGATTTAGACGGATTTCAGACTTCTTAATCCCGAGTCCCAGGAACAAGAGCTCCTCTTACGCAATTCTGCACTTTTTTGGCTTCAGGAATAGCTTGGAGGTCATGATAGCTTGATGTACAGCTTCAAGGCACCGGAGCTGCTTGTTGAACCTCTAGGAAAACACAAGGACGACGTATATGCAGGTGAGGCAAGTCCGGTACTTCAATCCTGCCAGTATCATATCCATGACACGTTTAAAAGTTCCAAGCGCTGTGCAAGGACTGTTCAGAATAACATTGAACTCGAATAGGCTCTCTGGTGTTATAAACGAAGTCTTCTCTCCGCCTCTCTCATCGACTTCGATCTGCAAATAGCCAGTCTTGAGGTCTATCGACGCAAAGTACTTAGCGCTGTGACGTCAATCCAGGTCGTCGTCCATACATGAACGGGATACACGTCCTCTTTTGTCACTTTGCTTAAGCGACAATAGTCGACGCAGAAACGTCGGATTCTATCCTTCTTCTTCAACAAACCCAGAGGAGATGCGCAAGAACTGGACACCTAGATCATGTCGTCGCGTAGCATTTCGTCAATTTCGTTTCTTACGCGATTTTCCGTTCTTGATTAGAAACTTAATAAGGGCTCTGGCAGGTTGGTCGCGCGCTTTCTTTAGTTATGACACGATATTTCATGACTGGGGTCTGCCGAATCATTGACGATGACGACGAGAAGCAGTCCTTGAATTACTGCAGAAAAGTTTTGATTTGTGCTCACTCGGGCTTCGGAAGGTTCGGGTTGACGTCAAAATAGAATTGGGAAAATGGACTCGTCGAGGCAGGTTCGGAAGTGTCGGAGGGAGTGAAAGATTTGATGGCACAAACAAACTCTTCTATGTCGGGATTCGTCGTACCAATTTGGAGGTGCCTGTTTCCTTGGCTAAAGCTTGTTACCATTACCTTCGCTTTGCCATGACTCAGGTGGTGATGCTTCCCGCAATGCAGATATGACGGTCAAAGAACAGGTACATGTTGCCCTCGATGACGCCTTCAAAGTCTGTAAGTGTTTCGGTGTCGCCCTGCCGTGGTGGTCTAGTGGCTAAGGTACTCGGCTGCTGACCCGCAAGTCGCGGGTTCAAATCTCGGCTGTGGCGGCTGCATTTCCTATGGAGGCGGAAATGTTGTAGGCCCGTGTGCTTCGATTTGGGTGCACGTTAAAGAACCCCAGGTGGTCAAAATTTCCGGAGTTCACCACTACTGCGGCTCTCATAATCATATGGTGGCTTTGGGACGTTAAACTTCACATATAAATCAAGTGTTTCGGTGTCAACGGAAACGATGACGCCTGAACAAGGCGTAATGGTGGCTTCGTTTTCCAACACATTGAATGCGTGATTAGTTGGTGTTGTGGGGTCAGCAGCGTGTTTTCTGAGGTTAGTGTTATTGATTCAGACCTCGGGTCTATGACAGCCGTATTGACGTATAAAGTCATCCCGACTATAAAGATCCTATAACAATGATCACTGAATAAGTCCGCTGGATAAGCTATTACAAAGCATTTTGAAACTCGCTGGAAAAGTCCGGTTATTGATGGTGACTTTTCCTGCGCAGGCTGCAATGCTCGTTATTAAATAAACTCCAGCTGTCCGAATTTCTGGGCCTTTCCATGTAGCCTTCACTTCTTTAAACTTTGTCGCATAAGGTCCACTGACGACGAAAAAATCAGCTCCAGTGTTGGAGAGAGCAGCGATGTGGTGGCCGTTGAATACGTCAAAGTCGCTGGTTCGTCGTTGTGCGTTCCAGTTGGGTCGTGGCGTCGGATCATGCTACGTCAGCTTATTCTGCTGCTTCCACGTTGCGTCGTCGGGTATTTTACGGGCTGTGAAGTTTGGACGTCAAGGCCACTTTGGTGTAGCGGCGAATGCTTTCGGCTTCGTTAAGACGTCATAGACGGTGGCAGCGGAGGATCTGTGGTAGGTCGTTGTTCAGCAACCGCACCCCTATCGCTTGCTGACCTCGGTTTTTCAAATATGAGCCCGGGGAACGGCCCCGATTCGGGCTAGTGTATTGGCGGCACTGCGGTGATATGTAGCGCCTTGGCGACGGTGACGGGCGAGGTCCTCAGGCTGTCTACTGCACTTCTGCGAGGTGGTCGGTGACTTTTCAATGCGAAGCATTTCTTAGCGAACTTCGGCGACTCCGAGCGTATCCATCTATCAATCTATCTATCTATCTATCTATCTATTTATCTATCTATCTATCTATCTATCTTTCTATCTATTAATCTATCTATCTATCTATCCATCTATTATTATATCTATCTATCTGTCTATCTATCTATCTATCTATTCATCTATCCGCCTACAACTTTTAGCTTTCCTGGCCGTTTTGTTAATGGTATCAATACCAAATTTTGTATGGCATAACATGAGTGGATAACCAGCATATAGACTAGTCATAACATGACTATCATGATATTTATGTCAAGAATGTCATGACCTACATTTCACGGTCTTGCTGCTTTAGCGGTGATTTCGTTCATATGACATGACTGCAAGGCGAGCACGAGTGACAGACGCTGATGTAAAAATTATGGCTTGCATCTCGTGTAAGTCATGACTCATGACTCATAACAACGCGCCACGCTCATGGTACGCTCGAAGTCGTTTCGCTAGCTTCACATATACCAAAGTTGGCGTTACGGTACGTGAATGAAAGACGAAGGTATGTGACTGGTGCAAACATGATAATCATGAGATCCGTGGTATGTAACAACATGACTGCATGCCACACTCATGATGCCCTCACGGCCGTTTCGCAAGCTTCGCATACACAAAATTTAGTATTCCGTGACGTGAATGGATGACGAAGGTATATGGCTGGTGTAAACATGATAGTTACGAGATACGTGTCATGTTAGAGCACGACTACATGCCACGCTCACGATGCACTCGCGGCCATCTCGCTTGCTTCACATATACCACATTTGGTATTACGTGAATTTAATGGATGACGAAGGTATGTGACTGGTGCAAACATGATATTCATGTGATGCGTGTAATGTAATAACAAGACTACATGCCACACTCATGATGTGCTCACGGCCGTTTTGCCAGCTTTACATGTACTGAATTTGGTATTACATGACGCGAACGGATGACATATCTAAATGACGCCTCCATACATGATAACCATGAAATGCGTGTCATGTAACAACAATACTACATGCTACACTCATGGATGCGCTCGCGGCCGTTTCGCAAGCTTCATCTATGCAAAATTTGGTATTACAAGTGAATGGATGGCGAAGGTATGTAACTGGTGCAGACGTGATAATCATCAGAGGCGTGTCGTGTAAGAACATCACTACATGCCACACTGAACACGGAAAAACACTTTGACGCGACCCGGCGCACGTGTGTGCTAGCGTTCGTTTCGTCACGTCACGCCAGCGCTGCTACGCCAGCCGCTGATCTGCATGGCATATACTCGCAGGCGCACGCCTCCTGCGTTGCTTTTACGCATGAGCGTTTGAGCGCACCCGGCGTCTACCCATCACGAAGCTAAGCAGACGCGGTTCTGTCTAGGTAACGTCGTCGACACGAAATGACGCATGTCAAATTTCGCGGTGGTTACCACCGGGACTCGCTGACAGACGCTGGTCGCGCCTAGCGTCAGAGAAAGTGCTCGCGTTTTGCTAGCGTAACATCGCTGCGCCCAGCGTGCGCGCATGGCCACGTTACGTGCGCTCGCCACCATTTCGCTAGCTTCACACATATCAAGTTCAGTATTACTGCACGTGAATGGACGAGGAAGGTATGTGACACGTCCAAACATGATAATCGTAATATTCGTGTTATGTAAAACATGACTACATGCTACGCGCATAGCGTGCTCATGGCTGTTTCGTTAGCTGCAGATATACCAAATTTGGTATTAGGTGACGAGAACAGAGGACGAAAGTAAAGGACACGTTCAAACGTGATAATGCTGATATCGGTTTCATGTACGGCATATTTTACCTCCACCTTGTAATGTTGGGCGGACTTTAAAGTGATATATCAACCTTCCTCATACGTGCTTCGCATATAACGTTTTCCACTGTATGTGGGATCTGCCAGTGTTTGAGGTCGTTCATACTACTGTGGACACAGTGCGCTCACGCCATAACCTCGTAGCCCCATTTTCAAAAGTGGCAGTGGCGGTTTGAGTGGCCAGTTTCAACGTAATGGTAGCATAGTGGGCGGTGGTCGGGAGTGCGCCAATTGTCAGTCTTCCTCGGCGTGTATTGCTGGCCGGCTGGGGCGTGGTATGGTGGTGTTGGAGCTGATGGTGGTGTGTGGGGGTGAAACTGCGGTGATGCGGCGCCTTGGCGTGAACGTGGAGAAGGGGCGTGACGGCTGGTTGCTTCAGCATAGCTCATGACTTGCAGCTGTGGCTCTGGAATCTGAGGAAAGCCCAGCGATTGCTGAATCTTCTGGCGTACGACGTTGGCGATGTAGTTCATTTGAGGCTGCGCTGATGGTATTGGTTTTCGCAGTTCCTCTTGCACGATCGCTCAGATCTTCTCACTCAATTCGGTGGTTCTCAGCGAATGAACGTCGGCATAGATTGTGGCAGAGAAGCTGTAGTTGTATTGCAGTGTCTGCATCTTGAGCGTAATTTCAATTGTAGATGCTTCCGAAGTGGATTCGTTGACCATCTTCGGTGCGTTCCTGATCAATCCAGCGAAAAATTCCTGCTTCACACCACTCATAAGGAAGCATCCTTTTTTGTCTTCGGTTATGCTGGGCAAGTTCCTGGGAACCAGATCATCTCCTGCACGAAGGTGTTAACATTTTCGTTGGAGGGTTGCACACGTAGAGATAGTAGAGATAGTTGAGATAGTAGAGATACGTTCCTTGCTGACGACACTGGCGACTGTGCTCAGGAACGTCGTACGAAAGAGATTCCAGGTCCATATCGTGAATTCCTGGTTCTCGAACTATGTCTTCGCGGCGTCTTCTAGGTGAAAGTAGACGCAGCGCAGATTTTCTTCATGGTCCCAGCTATTGAAGGCGGCTACTCGGTAGTACGTTTCCATCCACCTTTCTGGGTCTTCAAGCGATAACCCGAACAAAGTGGGAGAATTTTTTAGCTGTCGAAGAAGAATTCGTATTGGCTGCGTAATGTCCTTCATGGTGTGTGCAGCCGATCTCGTGATTTGTCGTCACCTGATGTTTTCAACAAGCAGCGTGCATTCTGGCTCCCATCTTTTTGCCTACAGGTGACTGGCTGTTTGGAGTTGGCACCGACATCCTCTTGGCGGTGTGAGCTTTGCTCACGGATAGAGGGGTTAGTTCGGTACATAGGCCGTGAAGCGCCTCCGCTAGATTTCGCGACGTGGCCGAAGGGAGCAGATATGGTGTTCTGCTTAAATTTTTATATGACCTGACTTGTGGCAACGTAAAAGGAAAGCAACATTACAGCAAGACACTGGCACTCATAGCGGTGAATAGAGCCTACCACGTCAGTTTTTGTACATGTGCCGTCGAATATTCCAGCCCTATCGGTGATCTTCACGCAAGCTCTAGAATAAACTCAAATGTTCGTGTCTTGCGCCCCTCCGCGGTGGTCTAGCGGCAGTGGCAGCGCATTTTCGATAAAGGCGAAATCGCATGCACGCCCATGTGTTCAAACTTGGGGGCACGTCAAACAACCTTAATTGGTCAAAATTCTTGAGTCCCTCACTACAGCGTCTCTCATGATCACATGGTGGTCTTGGGGCGTTAAACCGCGCAAGTGAAACAGCTCGCATCTTGCGTGCGATCTTAACGGCACGATATACACTAACTTGAACCTTCTAGAACAATGAGGCGCAGTTTGCGCTGAGCGTTCCAGACAGGCTTAGCGGCGAAAACTGAATGAAGCAAAAGTGCAAACGCGCGTGACAATATGAGGGGGTAAGTTATCAATGACGTCCGATAGTAGTGCAACGACACGGAACGACAAAACTCGTGACGTGCTAACCTCAAATCTGTTCTTTGAGCGAGGTGCACGTAAACAACGATGAATGAATAAAAGTTTAGTGAACCTGACAGTGGTTTTTGCGACTTAGAATGCGTGGAGGCCACAGAGCTTATGAACTCAGCAACACTCTTCACTCGATGGGTTAATGTTTATTACAGTAAAGCTGGTTCCCGGATGCTCAAAGAAGAAAACTTTAAATAAAAAGCAGTATTTTATACGTGTTGTCTGACTGCAGTGTGTAGACGCGTTGACAGTGTATACCAAGAAAAAAATGTTTCTTTTGCAAAGTCACGAAACATTGTGAGTTTTTTTTAACTTTCACCTCAATTTGCACACATAGGCCTCAAACATATGGCATCATCGAAAGTCAGCCACATCCCCGCCAGCAGTACATCGCGTGACCTTCGTAACAGCGGCTGAACATTGTGATCACTATCGGCACGCGTGTACATACGACGCGATATCAACACCACAATCACGGTTAGTATTCCGTATTAAGAATTGATTACGTCGACACTGAAATTTGTGACCACTATATTGACTGCGATTACAATTCATCAGGTCACGGAATTGAATCCCAGCCGCGGCGCCAGCATATTCGGGAGTGACCCATGCACTTTTTTTTTAAGTTTAGGTTGCGCTCGGGCTTGATAAAGAAAAACATCCTGCGGAAAGCAAATACGGCCATGAACTGCTGAAGAAAGACTGCAGCCATGCGCACCGCGTAAAGGTAATACCACCGAAGCGCGAATTTTCTGCTCTCCCAAGAACCCTCTTTTCAAACAGAGGCCAGTTTTCACTCTCGTTGGTGGCTGGGCGTCTGTCATCTGACGTCCCGTTTTTTGGGATACAACGTCCCAAGAGATTATTGGCCATTGACTTATACACATCAAGACCGTCGTTTAAATCAGATGCGCTTGTTTCTATTGACACTGTATAACAGTTGAAATTTAATGAACCGGCTGAAAAATGCGAAAAAAAACTCCCGAGTATCAGAAAGATAACTCAATTGCTGTAGAAACCAACTGTCGTATGCCGAAATGAGCACACCCGCGTACATTTAAGCGAGCGCTCATGAAAATTTCTTTCAAAGTTCAATGAAGCTCAAATGTATGGTTATGCTAACCTTTTTTTGACAAAACATACCTGATGTACGTTCTGAACTCTGGGACACATGCCTAAGGATTCAACTATCTTCTTTTAGGTTTTCAAGAACACCGCGAGAAATTGCGAAATGTCGCCAAACAGCTCCCATCGAAAGGTACCCACAATACAGCAGAAGTTAGCAGAGATGCGCGGGTCGTATTCCTAACTGCACGTTTCATCACTCAAAAAATTTTGCGCCACTCGCGCTCGAGCATGTTGTTGAAATGATGCGCTCCATATATCAACAGTGATTGCTCTGTATTCAATGCAGAAGCAAAACCATTGTATTATTTGGACCTCACTGCAGGATACGATACAATATGTACAACCAAAGTGACTTACGAGCGTCATAAAACATTAGCGCACAAGGGGTAAGTGAAGTTCAAATTACTCTTCGTGAGTGTTGCAGGTGATCGTTTATCATCGCTGTCACTTTCGGTACGTTCTTCGCAGCAGTCCACGTCCAGCGAAAAATCCTCCTCGTCACAAGGATTTCTTTCAACATTGCTGCTTAATGCAGTCTGAGGAATTTCCTCCGCCAAACAACTTTGACAACTTCAACATCACAGCCTCTCCACCATTATCTGCGTGCGGAAAAAATTTCGCCGAATTTGCTCTGGATGTTGTCAACAAGCCAATCACTTGAAATGTGCCACCATCTATTGTCAAACGTTAAAGTAACAAGTGGAGCAGAGCTAGCCAATCAGAGATTGCAAACAGTGAGCCATTAGCACTTTCAGCTTACATTGTTGTAACATTCACGCACTTCAAAAGCAAAGACAAATGCTACATGCAAATAAATCAAAGTGAGATTCTACTGAAAAAGTCAGACGTTAACATTTCCCTAACTTAAGTGGATATACAGTAAACCTCACGAAGCTGATATGCGTACTCTCTAAGCTGTCGTTCCAAGCGCGAGTTTCTATGTATTTTCAGAAAAACCTCACGTATCGAGAGAACAGATCAGATAATTTGCGTCATGCAGGGTCCCGTTTTCGCACAGATGCAGGAAACAAGCAAAGTGGCAATGTTCATTTCGCAAAGTCGGACAAGAATGCGCCTGCCTACTTACCATACTTGAAAGAACACACCCGAAGTACGCTTGGTGGCACGACAGTCTATTCGCGTTGCAAATACTATACCTCGAAGACAACATGCTCTATGTATCGCAACGCTGCCTACGTAGTATCCGTACTTCTGTGAAGCCTTTCAGTTTCCCTGCTGAAACTTTCGTTGCGCATGGGTTTCCTACTGTTGCGACACAATCAAGTTCGAACGACTGAATTTCCTACTTCCGAGGCATGACTTAGTGCTATCTGTTAATTGTTGGGCGGAACGTAGAGCGAAAGAAGGCGGCTCCAGCTTCTGCAACAAACAGGGGCAGTTAAGTAAAACAGGCGATGTACACAGACCCCACAGTCATAGCGCACTGCATCAAACCATGCGAGAAAGTTGGAACTGCAGTGCAAAATATCCCCAAGTCTGGCAACCGAGGTGCGACCCCATTGGTTTGACTCAATAAGCGGGATAAATTGATGATATATACTTTGACCGCTGATGAAGCGAAAGCTCTGACTAAGCCTTCAATTTGCATTAACAGAAAGTTACAAAGCACACCACGCAACTTTTTTTTCGACAAATGATGTTTAGCAAATAGAGAACTCACTTTTGACGGTGACTGTCAGGCTACTGCGCAGCAACTTAATAAGTAACAATAAAGGTGTATAGTATATCCACTATTGCATAATTACGTGAATGACCTGCCTCTCTGAGAAGACTTACATAAGGGGTGAACGTCATGTCATTCTTCTAATTCACAACAGCAGGCTTTCATATGTACTACAACATTTATTTAGGGGCCAAGCTGCTCTCGGTGAGATCTGGCTGGCACTCAGGCTGTAGACCATCCTCTGTACCCAGCAGCGCCTCTCTTCTCATACAGCGTCTCTATTTTCATGCGATGGCGGTGTCCCTTAGAGATGCGTGCAAACTGCCGTTGCGTAACGATATACTAATAGAGCTGTACGCATTCCATTTCTCGTCTCGTTTCCGAAAGGTCGCCGTGCCATTGACATGCGACACTATGGCAGTTGGATGAAGGTACGCTAGATGGCGTTGGGGTTGGAGCTGCTCTTCAGTGGGCTGCTGCTCGGGCTACGCAGGGCTGTGCCGCGTGCCCATTATCTCTCACTTTTTATGATCATTGCCGTACAAGAGCACTTGGCGGATCGCGGTGGTTGGCGGACCGTGGACAATGAGGGGCACTGGGTGCGGGAGGCCGCGGCGGCTCGTGCTCGTCGGCAACATCCCGAGGTGTGGACAAACTGGCGCGCGCACGGACAGACGGTCGAACGTAATGACGCTTCGCCCCACTCAACAACATTCACTCCGTCGATAAGCTGTAATTTTTGAGACCGACAAGAAACGCGCTTGCTGATGCGTGCATGCAAAATATTTCAACCTTTCAGTGTACGTCCTAATTCTACTAGTATGTTCAATTCATACCACATCAATTCACTAAAAAATTGCAGATGCCTCATATTCTGGGAACAAAAGGCAGCAGGCAGGCAGGCGTACAAACAGACGAACGGACTGCTTACTGATAAAACCCCCGAAGCTTCCCCCACTTATAACTCACTCCGTGGATATGGTGTAATTTCAGTAGGGTTGAGAGCTGGGCTAGTTGGTGAGACATCATTTAACCATATGGTGTAGTAGCGCAAAATTTACGGGGACGAAGAGGACACGAAAACACGACACTCGCTACACTCGCAAGTAATTTTTATATCAGAAGCAGCACTTCAATATAAACCCTAACCCTAGCGACACAGAAAGAAACTACAAACACTGAATCATTGCCAAAGAAGCTATTGCCGCAGACTCAAGCTAAAGTACACGGCAGTTAAGCTTAGACACTCTTATAGATGACATAACTAAAAACAGCCCTGGGTAACATCAAATCTAAAAAACCAAAAAAACCAAAAAATCTTTGCGGGAATTCACTCGTGTTTGAAACAAAATTTTTGAAACGACAAAAAGGAGAGTATGACACATGCAAACCTGATCTCAATTAAGTCCTTCGAGGTAGCGGGCTTCTTGGTTGCTTAACGAAACCGATGACTGACTAATGCATCCTTCTTTTTCTTTTTTTAATGTGAAAGGCTTCGAACAATTTCTCTGGTTAGTTGGTTTCCATGACGAAGACTACGGTTGTGTCACTGTACATGTGTGAGCAGCCACACTGGGAACAGTGTCTCTTTATGTGAGAATGAATGTCAGTTCCTAATGATCGCCTGTGTTCTAAAAGTCGGGTGTTCAAACAACGACCCCGTCTGGCCGATGTATACCTTTCCCACACGTTAGCGGCAAGCAAGTAACTGACCTGATAGGCTGCACTTAACAAACTTTGTTTGTGTGATTTACCGTACAACTACCAGCATTAGTGTTTTCTGCAAAAATTTTGTTTCAAACACGAGTGAATTCCCGCAAAATGTTTTTGGTTTTTTGGTTTTTTAGATTTGATGTTACCCAGGGCTGTTTTTAGTTATGTCATCTATAAGAGTGTCTAAGCTTAACTGCTGTGTACTTTAGCTTGAGTCTGCGCAATAGCTTCTGTTGGCAATGATTCAGTGTTTGGTAGTTCTTTTCTGTGTCGCTAGGGTTATGGGTTATATGTGAAGTGCTGCTTCTGAAATAAATAATTGCGAGTGTAGCGAGTGTCGTGTTTTCTTGTCCTCTTCGTCCCCGTGATTTTGCGCTACTACACCATATGGTTAATGAATGGTGTAAATTGTTCCGGTTACCTTTATCAAGGTAACAATTTCTCGAGCGATTCTTTTACCTGCTTCCCACTTATTAATTCGGTGAGACCTTATTAACAAAATAAAACTGTGATTTTCCCACAACAATTTTTATCATAGTTCGCCGTTTGTATTACCGATTACAGAGTGGAACGTTTTGCATCATCTATTGTGTCACCTACAGAATCATCGTCATTTCAAACTGCGTTAACAATTTTTTTGGAAGGAAATCTTTCATAGCCTAAAAAAGTCTCCGTGGCTTGTAAAGAAAAAATACATCTTTCACATAAAAGGTACATAACAAAATATATGATCATTAAAGTTTTATCTTCATTTGTGTATCTTTTTCAGGCTTTCTTGTTTTTCCGTCTTTGTTGTGTTTCAGCTTTTACAATTTTACCTAGGTAGATCTATTCATTGTTTAGCAACCATGATGATATTAGAGATGTTTTACCTCTAAGGATGTGATATTTATTTATTTTGCAGTTTCGGTGTTGGTTTCTACCTGTACTTTTACACACGCTTTTTTGTAACAACCCTTACGTAACTCCCTTTAGAGCCAAGAGGGTTCCCGTAGAAATAAATATAAACAAATCAAAATAGAGTTGGTTTAATACATACCTATAAGAAAAAACGAACTGGCACTGCCTTCATACATTATTTGATGGCTGCTACCTATTCATTCAACTATACCTTGGCAATCACCCATCAAACCAATATACATATACAGAACTGGTCACGTATTCATAGGATCACATCTTCACGTATGTTCATACATCATATAATGCTTATTTGAGTTTGAGAACTCATAAGGACAGATCACAAGCGAGAACATACGCTAAGCACACACAAAACCTCCAGACTTCGACATAAAATATTTCCACAGTTGCAGCAGCTTGAAGGCTATTTATACCACTACATTTGAATCGTGCACCGTGCATTGGTCTGCAGAGAAAAAAATTACATGGTAAGTGATGTTTTCTACACACAATCGTGTGCCTTTCTATTTGCTTGTATGTGTGCCATCACGTAGTACGAAAGTTCCACTCTAAGATAGTCAATATAATTAAAGCTTGCGTAACTTTTGCGTACTATAACCACCATTAGGGCGAAAGATACAACGACATTTATGAAATATCTGCCAACGCAGGAGTCTTAGTAGTATACTTAGTTAAAAGCGCTATAGAAAGCTTCCGTTGTTGATTTGATTGATATGTGGGGTTTAACGTCCCAAAAAAGCTTCCGTTGTTAGTAACAGCAAACGTTACTAGCTATACTATAGCTGCTGGCAGGTAAAGGTATGCTGCGAAGACAGTAAAACAGGCTGGAAACAAAAGAAAACGCGCGTTTACTAACTGATTACTAATTTTTCAGTGTAGACACCAATGAAGCAAATGACAACGGGGCTTCGAACAACTGCATTCTGCATTCCCTAGCGATAATCTACCAGAATGTGACCTCTGACGGAATCAGAATTTATGTGTTCACAATAGTGCATTAATGATTATACTACAGAGAGATTCGCAAAAAAGCTCGACCAGTCATGAAAAAATATATTTTGATAGCGGGAGCAGTAAAAAGGCACTGGCTCGGCGAGCGTCGAAATGCAAGCCGCACGAGGTGCGACGTCAGCAGCCTATATCAGAGCAGCGCAGGTGCGCCTGAGTGATGTAGTGGCAAAGCTGCGATGTCTGCGACCTACGATGCACGTGAAGCGCGCGTGATGCAGAGAGGAAATGCAATCATCCGAAGAGTAGTTCCTCTGACGACATTACGCAGCTAGCCTGATGGCAGCTTTCGCTATAAGACTCTACTATAGGAGCGTGTCTTGAAAAATGGCTAGTTGGTAATACATATTGGCAAAAATAGCGCTGGAGAGGACAACGGACAAAACAGAAAACAGAGCACGTAATGTTGTACCGTTTTCTGTTCGCTGTCCATTCCTGCGCTGTTCTGTGAAGAAGACTGCTTTTTAGCCTCAAGCAACATTGCTACACCTTATGTCTTGACGTGGTGCTTTTACTAATATTGTTACGGGGAAGATTCATTCACCCACAGAAGGTCTTGCTAATGGCTTAAAGAGCACACAGTCATGCAGGCCAATGGGGAAAGCTCGAGAGACCAACCCACTACAACCACGTTGCCGTCTTCCTCCTTTCGGCCGCCATTTAACGTATCATTATTTTAAATCATTGACACATTTCTACCATCTAGTCGTAAACATTGCCGTAGCACGCCTGCACAATAAGATCTTGTTAGACCGGCGTTATCCGGTAAGAAATCGAGGGGGTCACAGCAGCAAGACTGGGTCACAGCAGAACCCCTGTACACGTTTCAGCTTCTATTGTCAACCATTTGTACAAAAATGCTTAGGTGGTGTTTGTGCGCTGGCAGGTAAGAATGGTAATCACCAATCTATCTTACATGGCAAACATCTACAAAAACAACACTGCCATATGTTTTCCATAGCCCGTACGTGCATTCTTATATAGAAGAATCCCACTACTGAGCACGCTGGTCCACTGAATATTAACAAGGGAAATGTATTGTATAAGAACTTGTTGTTGGGCTAGTTGGTACATCATTTTTAAAAGTTCATTTGAGCGAGAAACACGACACGATCACTCACACACACACACACACACACACACACACACACACACACACACACACACACACCATACACCCATGCATCAAACACTCAGAGCACTCAAACACGACACAATCACTCACACACGCACTAACCCATGCGTCAAACAACACAACGCTCTGTGTGTGTTGGATGCATAGGGTGTGCGTGTGTGAGTGATCGTGTCGTGTTTTCACGCTCGAATGAACTTTTAGAAATTAACAAGGGAACACAAGGGCGACGAACATACATTAAGGTTTCTGTGCGAACATAGCGGATAATTGATGAAGACAAACACGAACCATAGAAAGCACTGGGGCTGGGCGTTTTAAGTTCTTGCGCTGACACACGCTGCATAATTCTTGAGCAGTAATTGTGTATGTGCCAGTTCTCCGCTGGGGGGAAGTGCAGTTAGCTTAGAGCATATGTTCTGGCGATGCCCCTCGTCTATGGCAGTGATTAAGCCAAACCTGCCAAGTGGTGCTCTGCCATCAGAAGCCCCAACAAGGGGAATCATCTTTGGGCCGTCCATAGAGCCCACAATGTGGCGGTCATGCTTAGTCTGCCTGTTCTAATGTGCGACAAGCCCACTGCGCGCGAGTCACGCCTCTCAGGTTTACAAATGAACTTCCTCCATTTATCCGTCGGCGAAGCATATACCACGAGCCGGGGTATATAGGTATAAGCCGGACGTGACAGGAGAGAGCTTCGTAGAAAATGTTTAATAATGAAAGAATTTCGTGATCTACGTGGCATAATTTTCACGTTGTCTATATAATGACCGGGCCGTCAGCTTCATCATACCCTTATGGCTATCGATGAAAATTTCTGTTTAAAGTGGCCACAATTAGCACACCGACGTAGGCAGCTAGAAGACGTGGGCGAAGACGGGCCACCTGCATAACGCCGATAATTTTCGCGAAGGCTACAAGAGGGTTTTCGCGAGCACATACAGCTCAGCGTTGAACGTAGCGACTAATCAACGCACTCATATGCTGAAGAATCTATGGCATGAACCCATCGACAGAACCTTTGCGCTATCGTCCGGGCAAAGTACAGTTTCTTATTGTAATGACATCTTTCAAACACAGTGCCCTCACATTGGCTTACCTCTCAGGTCAGATTCCTGGAACTAGGCTCTTTCTTGATTCTAACAGTTCGAGCAGGTCTACCACTTTAAAAATGATCTGTAGGTCATCATGGCACACCAGTTTCCTCACGTGAAATTAAGCCTCACAAATGCGTTGTATCTGCCGAAAGTGTTCACATCAGACTTTATTTAGCGTATCTGTTTCTGATACCCATCTTTTTATTTAGGCGTATTTGGTAATACTGGGCTGTACCTACGTCTATGACAACTACGGTAATGTCTGGCCTTACACTGGAGCCGTGCTGCCATTTGTCCGAGTGATCATTCGTAAACTTCTGAACTTGGCAATATCTCTCATATTGATCGCAAAACTACATTCGTGAGCGACTTCGCCGGTACCAGTCCCTTCCTGAAAGCTTCCTTAGACTGAGGCGAGGAAGTTTCGTGTTTATTGCTTGCGAATATATATAGAGCTATGTTTAAGGAATAAAGCTCAGGAACAACGACGAAGAAAGAAACGGAACTCTGCATCGCAAGTAGAGAAACTGCCGAAGTTTGTCTGAGTGTGGCCTCTTCTTAAGGTGAACGCAGGCGCGAAGTCAAAGAAATATGCAGGTTCTTCAAACAGCAACTATATATGGTAGTCGGCGTTTCAACCACAACCCTGCATTTATCAAGAAAACAGTTTGAAGAATGCCTGATTCTCCTTTTAAACTATGTTAATTGAAAAGAAGAAAGATCGGGGAAAACGAAGGAAAACTGTAACATGAAAGAAAAAAACAGACAAAATGCAGGTTGATGGCGACATTACTAAGACCAATTTGAGAGTAGAAATGTAGCACAGAAAGCCGCATTTAGACAACTCATAGAGCCTCATCTAGAAATGAATAGTGTATTGGCCTAACATGATTTGTTTTTATCCCGTCCGGGACGGAGTGAATGGGCGGCAATTCCACGCCCCTCCAACGCTGACAATGTTGAAAAAAGGAAGATGCGAAAATTGGTTAACCGAGAGCTGAGTGCTCTTAACAGGTGCTTTTAGGTGATTAGCCTGAAAAAAATTCTGTAGAGAAACTAAACAATAAAATCACCAAGCTTCTTAAATAGGTACTTGACCAAGGCTGTTGTGATGTATCTGTGTTTGAAATGGTGTACCGCGCCGCGTTTGAACAGAACTGCACTCTGATTCTGCTGCAGAGTATACCCTTCTCAGCTGTTTAGAACAAAATTTGAAACAATATTACGTAGTTGTCAAACAATGTTGTGGACCTCGAAGGAATGTGATGGCAATTTTGTCTTGCTTATTGTGAGTGCTATATCGACAGGAAGCTGGATCGATGAGATACAGGTGCGCTGCTTCTACCGGATGTCGTCGGCTACACCCGACTGATTTTTCTTCTTTGTTATTGAGACGTTGTTTCACAATTACAAGTACTATCAATATCCACGTCCTTGAAAGGCCATTAAGCTGGCTGACCTCGATTTCGAATGAGTATCAGTGGATAAGACTGCTGCAGAGGAACCACCTCAATCATTATATTCTTTGTTATCTTCATGCGGCTGTTTCTTCACATTCCATATGATTATGTTCCAGGATGAAAAGAACAAGGAACTTATCAGGTCACACGTGAGACGGATACTCTAACATTGTAAGTGAGGCAGATATAAAGCAGGCGCTGCAACCTAATGCATGATACCAGCTTTCTCAGTTTACTGTAATTCTAAATAACCCACATATAGTAGTAAGCCTACAGCGGCAACGTGGAAGCAAGATAGACAACGAATAAGCTTTCAGCAGTTCCTTGAATTGTTTACATCATTTGTCGCGATGGTTTTCCCCGTAAAAAAACATGATTTGCTTCAATTAGAGTAACTAGCAGCGTAAGTTGCAGACCATACGAGGTGTGAGTAGTTGTGACGGAGAAGGGCACAATAATCAATATACTAAGGATGAAAGTTTTTATTGGTGAATGCATGCCCAAGAAAGGCTAACACTCAATGTGTTATGCAAGAATCGCAGTTCAATGGCAACGGCAAGTACGAAGATCCACCACCCATAATCTGAGTTCCGGCTCAACAATCCTTCATTTATAAAACGCGGTGATTGTTGCAAAACTTCAGCAAAAAGTAAAAAAGCCATACTGGTGCACAAATTGACGGACTTGAAAGGGTAATCAGTTTTCTAAACTGTTCGATATCTAAGGTGAAAGTCAACTATGACACAACAGAAAAGAAGCCCCTTGCTATCATCCGGACTACTCCAAGTATTGCCCTTAAATTACGACAGACTTGCCATGTTGTAAGAGACCACCTGTAGGCTAGCTACACATAAGGGACCTTCAAGGCCGCCTCGCCAAGTCGCCCAATAATTATATTGTGTCTTTACGTTAGTAATGATGACTTTAAGTCTTCATAGAAGCGTTGTACAAATGATCATCCTGACTCGATGAAGGTGCGTAGGCCTGCACTACCTCATCCTGTACATATGATAACCTATTTATGATACTTGCCACCTCTCCCACTGATGCTATATTATTCCTCTAAGGTTGCCATCAGTTTTTTGTGTAACAGAAACCCCACCTTCGCTACATTTCTGTCAACTAATCCACGGTAAAAATAAGACGTGTCAATTCTACAGCCTGTACAATGCTCAGATGTCCTCCTAACTTCGCGAAGCCCTTTTAAAGTTCATTAACACCCTCTGATTCCTCTAACAGCACAGCTAGACTAGCCTAACAGATAGCGCTTTAGCGTTGAAGGTAGCGAAGTTCAGGTTCGAGAAAAGACAATCATCTTTAAAACGTGCTTGAGTAGAAGCTACTCCAATGTCTCGCCACAAAAGTGAAGCCAGCTTTTGCCCACCAATATCTCTGAATATGCCCTAATCTGGTGGTGTCTACTAAGAGATCAAGTGGATTTGATCGTTTAGTGTAAACGCTACGTTATTCATAACTAAACAGATAGTTCCCAACTAAATGACTTGGAGATACGAGTATTGGTGACCTCATTTCCGCTAAATTTGCTTGGTCCACATGGAGTTTTTTACAAAAAGACGCATTAGGACCAGTCAGTCAACATAAAGCAGCGGAGTTCATTTCGCTGCAGGTGTAGCAGCCTACGGAAACAGAAGTCATGTCGCTTTTCTCCTTTGCACAAGCCGACTTCATGTTGCCACGTAGAACTAATAAACGCATCAAATTTCAATATGTTGGCATATTGTATAGGTTCGAAGTATGATGCAATGGTGCCGAAGGAACGCTAGAATGGGCCCCCACAAATTCGAGTCTTTTTTTCAACATCTAAGTTCATATAATCTGGTCACTATGATCACCAACGCTGCCGTGAAATAAATACGGAGAACACTGCCAGCAAAGTTCAACATGGCATACTCAAGCATTTATACGCGTAGTTTACACTGATAAAGTTGTCGACAGATGAAGTGATTACGTTGCAAAGGATGCGCATACAGAAGGAACTGGTATTTCGTCCACTGCTATCCACGGCGGTATCGTTGTGGTCCTTGGCTGCTATTCAAGGGCCGCGCAATGGCTGTAATTTGGCAGTTTTTTCATGGACGTCAAATGCTCGATGCGTGTGTGCTTAAAAATAGGTGGAAATTAAAGTATACCAGGCCATCGGGATTTCCTGAACCCTCCACGAATGCGTCTTCATAATCATATCGGGGTTTTCTAAACGCCTAGCAGTTTTTTTACATTGTCAGAGTCTTTCATAAAAAAGTGGGAAAGTTACATCTATTGGCATATATTTTATTACTTCCAGCATGCGTTGTCAATTTGCGTTGTCAAATGCGTGTCAACCATACGAGTAACTGCGAATGAATGGACCCTATCAAATAAAAACAAAAAACAGGCACCAGATTGCTTTTTGAGACAATATAAACATTCAACAAAGCATTTTCTTTACGTAAAGATCTACCCGAGTAGGTCTCCCTGAATTTGTTTATGTTACACCCTTCCCATGCACATTCCCCCATTGTTGAGTGAATTAGCACAGTTTAACAAAGCATGACGGTGATATGAACGATAACTCGCGCATGTGCCTGATGAATGGACCTGTGCCCCTCTATTTAGGGCAAAGCTCCTTATCCATAGGTAGTGCGTCCACATTGTACGTAGTATAGTAGTAGTATTGGTGGTAGTAGTAGCAGTAGTAGTAGGAGTAGTAGTAGTAAGTAGCCACCTCTCATTTATTCTTTGGAATGTCCGCTGAATGGCGGTACTTGTGTATGATCAACATATGATGAGAACATGCGAGATGTAGTACTTTAAATGGTCGCCAGATCGACGGATGGATGGACGGACAGACAGACAGAAGAAAGACAGACAACAGACAGACAGACAGACAGACCAGACAGACGACAGACAGACAGACAGACAGACAGAAAGACAGACAGACAGCAACAGACAGACAGACAGACAGACAGACAGACAGATGTCGCATGAAAGGACTGACAGACTGACTGACTAAACCGACGAACTGACGAACAGAAACATGGACGGATGGACGAAGAGACAGATAGACGAAGATACGGACGATTGGACGCACAGGCGGATGGATGGATGGACAGACAGACAGAAGGACGCACGCACGAGGACGTGCGGATAGACGCACGCACGGACGTAGAAACGGGCTGGCTGACGGCTGCATGGACGGACTAATGTACGGATGGTAGTACAGATAGACGAGACAGACAGACATATACAGACACAACAGACGCACGCACGAACGACGCACGGACGGACAGATCGATCGACGAACGAACTGACTGATGGCCGTTTTCGCCCACTTTTGGTTATTCACCCACCGTATATGTTGTAGATTTTTAGTGAACAATGGGACGCCAGGAACCAGCGCTTATGGACTCGGTGCTTGCGCGTACAGGTTAAAAAAAAAAGGGCGGCTTTTACCAGGCGGTTGCAACTCCTTATATATGCTGATATGCGCTGTGCTGATTTATCGCGGCAGCACCAGTTTTACTACTGGCAGCTGCCTGGCAGCTGCCTGGATTTGAAATAAATCACAACCATACCATTTATTTCATGAGTGTCACTGGTGAGGTCGTCAATTAGAGGGAGAGAGCAAAAATCGAGCGGTGGAGGTGGCTACGGTAGCTCCCCTATCTGACTACACACGCAAGACGAATGAGCTCGTGCTTTCTTGAGGTCCAGTGACCGCTTCGCTGATGCGGCCATTCGTAACTGTTTGTTAAAGTTCTTCATTGTGCTCAAGTGTTTTGAATTTTATCTTCACGTTTTGTTTAGTGCAGGCCCATGGTGTCCTCTTACTTCACGACTCAGAAGAATTTTGCTGGCGTCTTGCAATCGTTCTCGCACCCTTTCTTGCACTGCCTCAAATATTTTTAACCCCCCCCCCCCTTGTGCCCGCTTATTAAGGTGGTCTTATCTCAGAGTAAAAGTTCTCGAAAAAAATTCGGGAAACAAGAATGTATGAGGTGTGAGGGAAGTGCCTACGTCGCAGCGTTGTAGGGAAGATTGACATTTATAGAGCCCATAGTACAGTGTCTAACTTTTTTTAGCGTGCACAAAAAAACAGACAAGAGAGGGACAGAGGAGCACTAATTTTCAATAAATAGTTTAGTTTTGGAAAGGAACAAAACAGTACATGGGAACCAGCACAGGCGCATGGCAAATCATATGCCAGGCAAGCATAAAAGATGTTCGCTAAATAGAGTTTAAAGATGTGCATTCCCTAGCTGAGTTGAGCCACCAAGGTTGAATAAAATATCTGTTTGTGCACCTACTTTATGAAGGCTTCCGAGTAGCCACGCGCTAGTTTATCTCTATGTTAAAACTTAGTATTGTATCGCAAAACACATACATACCAACTCGTTCAGCGATCTGTTTTTACTGTTTGGTACTTGCTTTTAGGGCGCGTAGAACCGAGCATATATACCTCATGCCGATAATTGGTACCTGCAGTAAATCTTACCACACTCAGTTGCTGGAGCCCACACCAGCTCAAGCTGTGAAAAAAACATAGCTCACATACCAACTACTGATCCACTTGAATCGCGATGATACTACCACAACAACCGCACACACTGAAGCTTATGGCAGTTCTGATGATTGTTTCTAGTAAAACAGTTTCGTAAAGCTCAAGTGTGACGTAGGACGCAATTCAACTCATACGTATGAGTCAGGCCACTCGCAGACAATGTCTTCTTTAAAAACACAAGCGAGATTCACGCATAGAGTGCTGCGTGTGCTGATGGACGGGTTGCTGCGAGCTCCGTCTTCTGCCACCATATACTAGCGATACCTGTCCTCACACAGCGCTTCTAAGAATCCCTATGAGGATAACCATCAGTGGGAGCCTGTGGGTAAAAATCACCTGTATTGCCCCTTGCGGTTGCTCTACTGTCTTGGGAGTGGCTTTGGCGAGAATTTTGTAGACGTTCATGAGTTCTGAAACCAGCACGAGTGGCAAAGCACGTGCAGACAGAATGAAACTTTCTAGAGTGGTGGAGCACCAGTGTCTGTGGACATTGTCTTGGTGCGCAGCTGTACCTCAAGTTAGTGAAGTAGCAACTGCGTACCAAACACTGCAGACTAAACAATGCGTACCAAAACACTGCAGTTTACTTCTTGTGGGCGATTCGATGCGAACATGTTTTTGACAATTACCACGTCTTTGGCCGAAGGGTGACATATAGTCAGCCTGCACGTACATACAGCATTCAACTTGAGGTTATTCCTTTTTTATTATTTTCGAGAGTGTTGCCTCACACAAAAAACACAAGTGAAATGTTATTTGAAGTTTGTCTAGCACCTTGAACATATTCAGCTCTAGCAAATTTTCTTTGAGGGAGCAGTTATGACTGAAGGTCAGGTTATAGGCATGTGCCTAATTGTATCTTGAGCTCCTATTGTGAAACTTTGATATGTGAACATGAATTGGAGGTCAAGAAGAGCTTTTATAGTGTTCTTTGTGCCTATAATTAGCCATTTTTACTCTTGTACCTAAATTTTTACAGGTGCTACAAATACCATTTTAACGATTGATTCATATAGAAATGCTATTTAGCCTCAATATTGGTTTCCGGTACAGTTGGCGAGTGGTATTCCTACTACCAAGAAAAAAGTCAGATTTCGGGACACTAAGGGGTGCAACGTATGCGTCATCTCATGAGTCATTTTCAGCACTGTTAGACTACAAAGCCTCTTACCAAAAAGGAAGGTCTAGTAGTTTTCACATGTACTAATTGGTGTAAACGGCTCGGCCTCGGCATCTCTCCGGTGTCTGCGTGCATGCGTAGGAAACAAAGGCACTTCTGTGCAGGTTGGAGGACGATGAAGAATGAACTCAAAACTGCGGAATGGTCATCAGGCGAAGGTAAAGTGTAGATATAAAAAAGATGTGTAACGTGTTTTTTTTCGTTTGCTCATTTACTAATAAACAGTGCTTCAATGGTCATACGAAAGTTTACAGTGCTCACAAAATGCTGTGTACACTCGATGTTTTCAGCGAAGCTGGCAACACGGTTCACTCGAGCGCCGTAGTTGTCCGCCGCCGCGCGTAACCACTATCGCACTAAATAATAAAAACTAACTCAGTAATTAGAAAACACTAGGATACAATGAGATTTGGCTCGCTGCGTTGGTATAGTGGCTAAGATACTCGGCTGCTGATCAGCAGGTCGCGCGATCGTATCCGGCTGCGGTGGATGCATTTCGGTGGAGCAAAAATGCCGTAGGCCATGTGCTCAGATCTGGGTGCACGCTTAAGAACCCCAGGTGGTAAAAATTTCCGGAAACCTACACTACGGCATCTTATATGATGGTGGTTTCCGACGTTGAACGCCGCATATTAATCAATCAACCTATCACAATGAAATTCGAACCGAGATCTCCGATTGCCTTCTTGCAATCTGCCAATGAGCCACTTCGGGCTTAGAACTCTTTTGCAAACTTGCTTTAGGCAGACTTCAGGCGGAGAAAGAAATAGCGTTATTATTATTAATAAAGCATTGTAGCACACCAAGCGAACAAATAGGTGTTACACATGCGAATTGCGCCATCAGGGAGTCATTGAAGCTTCAACCTTTTACAAAAGCTTGATGTTGTACACCTAATAACTTGGTGCATATTCAGTTTGGGTTATTGTAGGGACGAAAAGTGTGTGGCATGATTTTTCTGCGTAATCAGCCACAGCACGAAAAATAGTGCACAGTTTGTTCCATGTGTGCAGTGGGTACCACACTTCTCCGAAGATGACGAAGGATGGCACTTGTGAATCCCTGCCTTCAACACATTGAGTTATTACGATGGCATGATATGAACAGTCTCGGCTGGTTTTTACCGTTGCCAAAGCTGCCGTTCTGGACCGTGTATGTATGCGCATTTATATATAGAAAAACTCAAAAAAGAAAAAAATTGGCCTCGTATGTGCATGTTCCACCGCAAATTTCGTCGAAAGACGATAGTGTTGCCTCTGGAGAGGAGAAGTAGAACGCAAAGAGATAAGGAGTAGAACGCAAAGCGACGGGCAGGCACCGCCACCACGTCGTTCTTAGCAAAGCATTGTAAACACTTGCCTTTTTGAGCATCGCGTGGCACTGTCAGCGCAGTGTGATAAACGCTACCGCCTTAGAAATAATTGGGTGTGCCTTCTCTAGGCGAAGGCACACTACAAAACATTGACGTGTTGTTATGGTGCCTTTGAGATGTGAAATAATTACTTTTGTGTGCTACCAATAAATAAATCGTTATCGCGGACAGACAAAAGTACAGACAGTCAGACCAAAAATTTGTGCGTCGAAGGTCCCCCAAGAAAAACTATCGCCTTTAAAAGCCGCCCACGCTCGCACCCAGCTCGTCTCGATGCGCCAACGCGTGCTTACCTCCCACATGTACTTTGCCCCACACATGCATATGAAAGTGGGGGGTCAGGTGCTTGTGCGCTCACGCTTATCCTTCGGTGGGGAGAATTGTGTTCCTTGGCCTTGCACTGGAATGATGGCGTTTAGTTGCCCGGGCCACAAAGCTCAACTTCGCTCGCTGCGCAAGTCCCATTGTGAAAAGAGCGCGCCTTTCAACACAGCGAAAGCAACAACTGGTTCACTCGTTAGTTCGAACTCATATCCGTACCTGTGATTACATTTCGTGCATCGTTTTTGTTTAAAAAGCGAGTTAGATGTCGAGTTGTAAACGTTGTTGGTTGCTCTCGTCTTGGGTGTTTTGTTTTCGTGCGTCACTTGTGCATGAGCTGTGCGCTGCACGTTTCAATCTGATAACTGTTCTCAGCATTACATTTCCAGTTATTACTATCACATTCATTGCTTCACCCTTGCGACCAAAGTGTAACATTTTTATGTTTTGGGTAATTTGCAAGAGTGCTTGCAACAGCTTTTTAAAGAGTGTTAAAGAAGCGGCTGGGAAAGGCCGCTTTTCCACCTGTCACTGTGACAGTGCTGCGCGTTCTGCGCAGGCTTCGCGTTTATATTTTCTGTTTTTTTTTTGAAAAGATTCATTATGAGCCGCAATAGCGTAATGGAGGACGAGAACTTGAAACCTTTGCTACTCACTCAACGTAGACTTCGCAAGCCAAATTTCTTACCTGGTCTATTCGTTTAACGAAACAACACGCAGCCTGAAGATCACATGATGCAGACGGGTCTACACTTCATGAGCACGCAAGGTTACGTTCGCATGACATGCCCATGGCAGGCCATTCACGCGAGTGGATTTCTATCGTTGCCATATTTGTCTGTATTGAACTGTCTGGTTAACAGTTTACTTCTTTCCGGGCGCGTAGTACTGCGATATCTCGGCAGATGAGGTCATGAGATGCATGTACAAGCATTCTTTTTGCTGCCCGAATTTATATTAAACCTGGTGAAGGGCCTTGGTGGGTGTTGCACTACAGAAGAGAAATTCACCCTGTGCGGTTCAACTAAGGTAATAGGGAGCCAAAAGACCCAACTGGCCAATTTAGCGCTCTAGCTTTTGCTCCTGTGTTGGTATTCTCAGCCATGCCGAGAGAAAAAGAGACCCCAGAGCGTGTTTGTTTGATGTGGACACTTAACTACCATGATGATAAGAAATCAAAACACAATATTCTGTAAGCTTGTAGAAAAAAAAAAACGGTGAGTATGCTAAGCTATTGGCCACCTTTCTATTATCATAGCCTAAAACCAATTTTCGTTTGCGCTACTGTCACGCACACAGATGTCATGCCTATTTTGTGAAAAAAGTGGAGTTTCGTTAAAATATAATGCGTCTATGTTCTGATTTAGTCGTCACAAATAGTGTCATGGCTGCCTATTTTTGGAGCATAAAACGAATTTTAGTGCCTATATATCCGGCGTCTAGGTATGACACTGTCTTTTGCTGTGCTTGAGCCCCCGCCCCTTGCATTAGTACACCTACTGTACCACTCCAGTTACTTGATTCACCTCCCACAAGTCGTCAACATGACATAAAAAATTGAGGAGTAACGCAAGAAATCACCAAACATTTTTTTATTGAGGTTCTACTGAATCACTTAGAAATTCTATTGCAAATTCAATTCTATCCTTCAGTATACCATTAAAAACTTCTATTTTTGCGACGTTGTGGTAGCTGCTACGTGGGTTATTACTAATGCTATCAGTTTTTTGAGAACGTAATAAGAAGACCAGTAATGTGTTGTTCGCTTTCACCTGCTCATTTAATTCAACAAAGTGAAGAAATAAGTGCCACGAAGATACTCGCAGTCATCAGCACATTACGTATGTGAATAGATCTTACGACGCATAAGTGAACGTTTGTGAATAAACACATTCAAATGCAATGAAACTAGCCGCCGCCATGAGCAAATACGTATGTGGATGAATCTTGCGACGTACACGTGAATGTCTGTGAAAAAAGAAATTCAAGAAAAAATTAGGGAACCCTTAATCTCGCCTTTAGGATTTCAACGCGATAGCGACATCCTGTTAGTAGTGCGTACTTCGAACACTCACTGCATGAAAGCTGTTCGAATTCGCTATGCAATCACTACGTGACCATTAAAAATTAGGCGCAGTAGCGTGTGTCACTTTCGTAGTGGGGTATTGGCATTCAACCAAGGAGCCACTATGCTAATATAATATGATGCCTTCTGGCAATGGACGCTTGACTATGCATAATACTGCAAATTTTCATGTTACAATGTGAAACATATATTCAGGAGGCATGTGTTTGTGAAGCATGAAAGGTAGTTACAGTGCATTTTCAAGCGGAGGAACTTCTTTTCACTGTTTTCACAAGAAGAGTCGTGGACGTGAGAGAGACGAAGACGATGTTCTGAACGGTCGCGTTTCGGTAATTTTCCGTAGTCTCCAGATTACAAAACAATTTTCATAGCTGAATTATTTGCTATTGTACCTGGAATTATGGCAACTTATTTGGGCGAATCAGAAGCACTCGTAATTACAGATTATTTTTCAGTATGTGCTGCTTTGTCTTCTGGAGCCAACTTAACACATTTGCTATATTTCGACAACTCATACCGCCGAAATTGCATAAACTTCAGCAGTGATGGGTACCAGACCATCGTGGCTTATATCTCAATGACATGGCGGGCGCACTAGCCACAGCATTTTTATCATCGTACCAATGTGGAGGTCACCTGTTTCGTTGGCTGAAGTTGTCACCATTACTTCGCTTTGCCAATACTCGGGTGCTGATGTTCTCGCAACGCAAATCTGATGGTGAAAGGAAAAGGTGCATGTTGCCCTCGATGACGCCTTCAAAGTCTGTAAGTGTTTCGGTGTCAACAGAAACGATTACGCTTGAGCAAGGTGTAATGGTACTTCGTTTCCAACACGTTCAATGAGCGACTTTTTGGTGTTGTGGGGGTCGGCAGCGTGTTTTCTGAGGTTATTGTTATTGATCCAGACCTCAGGTCTATGACACAGCTGTATTGAATTATGAAGTCATGCCGACTATAAGGTTCCTATTAGAAATCTCGCTGGATAAGTCCGCTGGATAAGCTATTACAGAGCATAACAAAACTCGCAGGAAAAGTCCGGTTATTGATGGTAACTCTTGCTGTGCAGACTCCCTCGGGCGGTAATAAATGAACGCCAGCTGTCCGAATTTCTGGGCCTCTCCTTGTAGCCTTCACTTTTTTCAACTTTGTCGCATAGGGGCCACTGACAACGAAAAAATTGGCTCCAGTGTCGGAGAGAGCAGCGACGTGGTGGCCTGTCGAACAGTGCGTCAAAGTCGCTGGTTCGTCGCGTGCGTTTCAGTTGGGTCGTGGTGTCGGATCATGCTACGTCAGCTTATTCCGCTGCTTCCACGTTGCGTCATGGGTTCTTCTTCAGGCTGTGAAGTTTGGACATCATGGCCGCTTTGGTGAAGCGACTAGGTTTTCGGCTTCGTTGAGACGTCGTTGGCGGTGGCAGCGGAGGATCTTCGGTAGGTCGTTGTACAGCAACCACACTTCTATCGCTTGCCTGACCTTGGTTTTTCGAATATGAGCTCGGCGAACGGCCCTGATTAGGTGCAAGTGTACTGGCGGCACTGCGGTGATATGTAGCGCCTTGGCGACAGTGAACGGCAAGGTCGTCGGGCTGTCCATTGCGCTCCTGCGAGTTGGTCGGTGACTTTAAATGCGAAGCATTTCTTAGCGAACCTCGGCGACCTTGAGCGTATCTATCTATCTATCTATCTATCTATCTATCTATCTATCTATCTATCTATCTATCTATATATCTATCTTCTACTCTATCTATCTTCTATCTATCTATCTATCTATCTATCTATTCTATCTATCTAGGCGCCTACGACTTTTAGCTCTCCTGGCCATTTCGTTTATGGTATCAATACCAAATTTAGTGTGGCATAACATGAGTGTATGACCGACCTGACTGTCTAGTCATGACATGACTATCTTGATGTGTGTGTCACGAATGTCATGACCTAAATTTCCCGGTCTCGCTGCTCTTGCGGTGGTTTAGTTCATATCACATGTTGCAAATTGGCATGGTATGACATGACTGCATGACGAGCCCGAGTGACAGACCCTGACGTAGAAATCATGGCATGCATCTCATGTAAGTCATGACTCACTGAGTCTTGACAATGCGCCATGTTACATGGTACGCTCGCAGTCGTTCACTAGCTTCACATATACCAAATTTGGCGTTACGAGACGTGAATGGATGACGAAGATATGTGATTGGTGAAACATGATAATCATGAGATCCGTGTTATGTAACAATATGACTACATGCCACACTCATGATGCGCTCACGGCCGTTTCGCTAGCTTCGCATACACAAATATAGTATTACGGGACGTGAATGGATTGCTTAGGTATATGGCTGGTGCGAACATGATAGCTTGAGATACGTGCCATGTTAGAGCTTGACTGCATGCCACGCTCATGATGCCCTCGCGGCCATCTCGCTAGCTTCACATATACTACATTTGGTGTTACGTGACGTGAGTGGATGACATATCTAAATGACACGTCCATGTATTATAATGATGACATGCGTGTCATGAAACAACATGACTACATTATACGCTCATGATGCGCTCACGGCCGTTTCGCATGTTTCACATGTGCCAAATTTGGTATTACTAGTGAACGGATGGCGAAGGTATGTGACTGTTGCCAACGTGATAATCATCAGAGGCGTGTCGTGTAAGAACATGACTACATGCCACACTGAAGACGGCAAAACACTTTGACGTGACCCGGCGCGCGTGTGTGCTGGCGTTCGTTTCGTCACGTCACGACGGCGCTGCCACGCCAGGCGCCGATCTGCGTGGCATATCCTCACAGGCGCACCTGCGTTGCTTTTAGGTATGAGCGTTTGAGCGCTCCCGGCGTCCTTCCGCCACGAAGCTAAGCAGACGCGGTGCTGTCTAGGTAACGTCGTTGACACGAATGACGCATGTCAAATTTCGCGCTGGTTGCCGCCGGGCCTCGCTGACAGGCGCTGGTCACGCCTAGCGTCAGATAAAGTGCACGCGTTTTGCTAGCGTAGTGTCGACGCGCCCAGCGTGCGCGCACGTCCACGTTACGTGCGCTCGCCGCCGTTATAACAATAGCTTTATATATACCAAGTTTAGTATTACTGGACGTGAATGGATGATGAAATTATGTGGCACGTCTAAACATAATAATCATATTATTCGTGTAATGTAAAACATGACTACATGCTACGCTCATAGCGTGCTCGCGGTCGTTTCGCTAGCTGCACGTATACCAAATTCGGTATCAGGTGACGTGAATAGATGACAAAAGTAAATTACTCGTTCGAACGTGATAATGATGATATCAAATTCATGTACGGCATAATTTACCTCCGCCTCGTAATGTTGTGCGGATTTTAAAGTGACATATCAACCTTCCTCGTACGTTCTTCGCGTATCAGCGATGCTCACTGTATGTGGGATCTGCCAGTTTTTGAGGTCGTTCACACTATACTGAACACGCTGCGTTCACGTCGAAACCTCGTAGCCCCATTTTCAGAACTAGCAGCGGTGGCATGTGCAGCCAGCTTCCCCGTAATGGTAGCATAGTGGGCGGTGGTCGGGAGTGCGCCAATTGTCAGTCTTCCTCGGCGTGTAACGCTGGCCGGCTGGCGGGTGGTATGGTGATTGTGGAGCCGGTGGTGGTGTGCGGTGGCGAAACTTCGGTGATATGGCGCCTTGGCGTGAACGTGGAAAAGGGGCGTGAAGGCTCGTTGCTTCAGCATAGCTCATGGCTTGCAGCTGCACCTCTGGAAGCTCAGAAAAGCCCAGCGGTTGCTGGATCTCCTGCCGTAGGACGTTCGCGATGCAGTTCATTTGAGGCTGCGCTGATGGTATCGATTTTCGCAGTTCCTCTTGCACGAACACTCGGATCCTCTCACGCAAGTCGCTGGTTCCCAGCGATTGGACGTCAGCGTAGATTGTGGCCGAGAAGCTGTAGTTGTATTGCAGTGTCCGCATCTCGAGCGTCATTTCAATTGCAGATGCTTCCGAAGTGAATTTGTTGACCATCTTAGGTGGGTTTCTGATCAATCCGGCGAAGAGTTCCTGCTTGAAACCCTCCATAAGGAAGCTTGCTTTTTGCTCTTCGGTTATGCTGGGGAAGTTGGTGCGACGAAACAGCCGGGTCATCTCTTCGACGAAGGTGTTAACATTTTCGTTGGAGGGTTGCACACGTCTCTCCAAGATAGTAGAGATACGTTCCGTGCAGACGACAGTGGCGGCGGTGCTCAGGAACATCGTACGAAAAAGATTCCAGGTCCATCTCGTGGATTTTTGGTTCTCGAATCATGTCTTCATGGCGACTTCTAGGTGAAAGTAGAGGCGGCGCAGTTTTTCTTCGTGCTCCCAGCTATTGAAGGCGGCTACTCGGTAGTACGTTTCAACCCACTTTTCTGGGTCTTCAAGTTACTACCCCAGGAAAGTGGGAGACCTCCTTTTCAGCTGCCGATGAAGAAACCGTATTGGCTGCGTAATGTCTGTCATGGTTTGTGCAGCCGATGTCGTGATTGTCGGCACCTGGTGCTTTCAGGAAGCAGCCCGTACTCTTGCTCCCAACCTTATTGCCTTGGCGCCATAACCTCTTAGCGGTTTGTGCTTGGCTCGCGAATGGAGGGGTGAGTTCGGTACATGGACGGTGAAGCGCCTGCACTAGATGTCACAATGTCGCGATGTGGCCGAAGGGACCAGATGGGGTGTTCAGGGTAGATTTTTATATGACCGGATTTGTAGCCACGTAAAAGGAAAGCCACATTACAGCAAGACACTGGCACTGATAGCAGTGAACGAAGCGTACCACGTCGGTATTAGTAAATGTGCCATCAAATAATCCAGCTTTATCAGTGATCTTCGCGCAAGCTCTAGAATAAACTCGAATGTTCGCGTCTTGCACCCCACCGCGGTAGTCAAGCTGCTGCGGTAGCTGCATTTTCGATGGAGGCCCGTGTGCTCAGACTTGGGGGCACTTCAAACAGCCCAAATCGGTCAAAATTCTTGAGTCTCTCACTACAGCGTCTCTCTTGATGACATGGTATTCTTGGGGCGTTAAACTCCACATATGAACCAGCTCGCATCTTGCATGCGATCTTAACGGCACGATATACACTAACTTGAACCTTCTAGAAAAACGAGGCGCAGTTTGCGCTGAGCGTTCCAGGCAAGCTTTGCGGCGAAAACTGAATTCAACATAAGTGTAAACCCGCGTGACAATATGAGGGGGTGGGTCCTCAATGACGTCCTATAGTAGTGCAACGACACAGAAAGACAAAACTGGCGGCGTACGAACCTCAAATCTGTTCTTTGAGCGAGATGCACGTAAACAACTGATGAATGAATCAAAGTTTAGTGAACCTGACGGTGCTTTTTGTGACTTAGAATGCGTGGAGGCTACAGAGCTCATGAACTCAGGAACACTATTCACTCGTCGGGTTAATGCCTATTACAGTAAAGCTGGTTCCCAAATGCTCAAAGAAGAAAACTTTAAATAAAAAGCTGTATTTTGTACGCGTTGTCTGACTGCAGTGTGTAGATGCGTTGACAGTGTATACCAAGAAAAAAATGTTTTTTTGCGGAGTCCCGAAACATTCTCAGTTTTTTAACTTTCACCTCAATTTACGTACATAGGCCTCAAACATATGGCATCATCGAAAGTCAGCAACATCCCCGCCAGCAGTAAATCGCGCGACCTTCGTAACAGCGGCTGAACATTCTAATCACTATCGGCACGCGTGTACATACGACGCGATATCAACACCACAATCACGGTTAGTATTCCTTATTAGGAATTGAGTACGTCTACATTGAAATTTGTGACCACTATATTGACTGCGATTACAATTCAGCAGGTCACGGAATTGAATCCCAGTCGCGGCGCCAGCATATTCGGGAGTGACCCATGCACTTGTTTTTTTAAGTTATGTTGCGCTCGGGCTTGATAAAGAAAAACATCCTGCGAAAAGCAAATACGGCCATGAACTGCTCAAGAAAGACTGCAGCCATGCGCACCGCGTAAAGGTAATACCACCGAAGCGCGAAGTTTCTGTTCTCCCAAGAACCCTCTTTTCAAACAGAGGCCAGTTTTCACTCTCGTTGGTGGCTGGGCGTCTGTCATCTGACGTCCCGTTTTTTGGGATACAACGTCCCAAGAGATTATTGGCCATTGACTTATACACATCAAGACCGTCGTTTAAATCAGATGCGCTTGTTTCTATTGACACTGTATAACAGTTGAAATTTAATGAACCGGCTGAAAAATGCGAAAAAAAACTCGCGAGTATCAGAAAGATAACTCAATTGCTGTAGAAACCAACTGTCGTATGCCGAAGTGAGCGCACCCGCGTACATTTAGGCGAGCGCTCATGAAAATTTCTTTCAAAGTTCAATGAAGCTCAAATGTTTGGTTATACTAACCTGTGTTTTGACAAAACATGCCTGATGGACGTTCTCAACCCTGTGCACACATGCCTAACGATTCAACTATCTTCTGTTAGGTTATGAAGAACACCGCGAAAAATTGCGAAAAGTCACTAAACAGCTCCCATCGAAAGGTACCCACAATAGAGCAGAAGTTAGCAGAGATGCGCGGGTCGTATTCCTAACTGCACGTTTCATCGCTCTAACAATTTTGCGCCACTCGTGCTTGAGCATGTTGTTGGAATTATGCGCTTCATAATATCAACAGTGATTGCTTCATTCAATGCAGAAGCAAAACCATTGTAATATTCGGACCTCACTGCAGGATACGATACATTATGTACAATCAAAGTGACTTACGGGCGTGATAGAACCTTAGCGCACAAGGGGGAAGTGAAGGTCAAATCGCTCTTCGTGAGTGTTGCAGGTGATCGTTTATCATCGCTTTCACTCTCGGTGCGTTCTTCGCAGCAGTCCACGTCCAGTGAAAAATCCTCCTCGTCACAAGGATTTCTTTCAACATCGCTGCTGAATGCAGTCTGAGGAATTTCCTCCGCCAAACAACTTTGACAACATCAACACCACAGCGTCTCCTACCTTTATCTGGGTGCGGGAAAAATTTGGCCGAATTCGCTCTGAAAGTCGTCAATAAGCAAATCACTTGCAATGTGCCGCCATCTATTGTCAAACGTTAAAATAACAAGTGGAAGCAGAGCTAGACAATCAGAGATTGCAAATAGCGAGCCATTAGCACTTTCAGCTTACATTGTTGTAACATTCACGCACTTCAAAAGCAAAGACAAATGCTACATGCAAATAAATCAAAGGAGATTCTACTGAAAAAGTCAGACGTTAACATTTCCCTAACTTAAGTGGATATACAGTAAACCTCACGAAGCTGATATGCGTACTCTCTAAGCTGTCGTTCCAAGCGCGAGTTTCTATGTATTTTCAGAAAAACCTCGCGTATCGAGAGAACAAATCAGAATATTTGCATCATGAAGGGTCCCTGTTGCACACGGATGCAGGAAACAAGCAAACTCGGACAAAGTCATTTCGCAAAGCCGGACAAGAAAGCGCTTGCCTACTTACCATACTTGAGAGAACACTCCCGAAGTACGCTTGGTGGCACGACAGTCTATTCCCGTTGCAAATACTATACCTCGACGACAACATGCTCCATGTATAGCAACGCTGCCTACGTAGTATCCGTACTTCTGCGAAGCCTTTCAGTTTCCCGGCTGAAACTTTCGTTGCGCATGGGTTTCCTACTTTTGCGACACAATCAAGTTCGAACGCATGAACTTCCTACTTCCGAGGCATGTCTTAGTGCTATCTGTTAATAGTTGGGTGGAACGTAGAGCGAAAGAAGGGAGCTCCGACTTCTGCAACAAACAGGGGCAGTTAAGTAAAACGGGCGATGTACACAGACCCCACAGTCATAGCGCACTGCATCAAACCATGCGAGAAAGTTGGAACTGCAGTGTAAAATACTCCCAAGTCTGGCAACTGAGGTGTGACCACATTGGGTAGAGTCAATAAGCGGGATAATTTGATAAGATATACTTTGACCGCTAATTAAGCGGAAGCTCTGACTAAACCTTCAATTGGCTATAACAGAAAGTTACAAAGCACACCACGCAACTTTTTTCGACAAATGGTGTTTAGCAAACTGAGAAGTCACTTTTGACGGTGGTTGTCAGGCTACTGCGCAGCAACCTAATAAGTAACTATAAAGGTGTATGGTATTTCCACTATTGCATAATTACGTTAATGAAGTGCCTCACTGAGAAGACCTACATAAGGGGTGAACGCCATGTCATTCTTCTAATTCACAACATCAGGCTTTCATATGTACTACAACATTTATTTAGGTGCCAAGCTGCTGACGGCCAGACATGGCCGGCACTCGGGCGGCCGCGGCCGTCGACCATCCTCTGTACCCAGCAGCGCCTCTCTTCTCATTCAGCGTCTCTATTTTCATGCGATGGCGGTGTCCCTTAGAGATGCGTGCAAACTGCCGTTGCGGTAACTATATACTAATAGAGATTTACGCATTCCATTTCTCGTCTCGTTTCCGAAAAGGTCGCCGTGCCATTGACATGCGACAGTATGGCAGCTTAGATGAGGTACGCTAGATGGCGTTGGGGTGGAGCTGCTCTCCGGTGGGCTGCTGCTCGGGCAACGCAGGGCTGCACCACGTGCCCATTATCTCTCATTCTCCAGGATCATTGCCATACAAGAGCGCTTGCTGGTATCGCGGTGGTTGGCGGGCCGTGGACGATGAGGGGCGCTGGTTGCGGGAGGCCGCTGTGGCTTGTGCTCATCGGCAACATCCCGAGGCGTGGACAAACTGGCGCGCGCACGGACAGACGGTTGAACGCATGGACGCTTAACTCCACTCATCAACATTTACTCCGTTAATCTGCTGTAATTTTTGAGACCGACAAGAAGCGCGCTTGCTGATGCGTGCACGCAAAATATTTCAACCTTTCAGTGTACGTCTTAATTCGACGAGTATGCTCAATCTTGATAACACATCAATTCACTAAAAAATTGCACATCCCTCGTATCGTGGGCACAAAAGGCAGGCAGGCAGGCAGGCAGGCGTAAAAACAGACGAACGGACTCTTTACCGATGAAACCCCCGAAGCCTAGCCTTACTTATGATTCACTCTGTGGAAATGCTGTATTTTGCTCTGGTTATGCTTAACATGGTAACATCCCATTCGCTCGAGCTAATCTTCTGCCAGCTTTCCTTTTATGAAGATGGTGAGACCTTATTGACAAAATAAATTGTAAATGTTCCCGGATCTATTTTAATCATAATTCGCCGTTACTAATATTGATTACAGAGTGAAATTTTTTTCCCTCATCTATTGTGTCACTTACCGAATGATCGTCATTTCAAGCAGCCTTAACAGTGTTTCCTTAAAGAAATCCTTCATAGCCTAAAAACGTTAGCATTTCTTGTCAAGGAAAAAAAAACATGTTCCCCATAAAAACTATATAACGAAATATAAGATCGAGTTGTTTCTTCATTTTTGTATATTTTTCAGGATTTCTTGTTTTTTCCTCTGGATTGTGTTTCAACTTTTACAATTTTACTTATGTAGATATATTCATCGCTTAACGAAAACGATTATAATAGAAATGTTTTACCTCTAAGGATATAATATTTATTTATTTTGCGGTTTCCGTGTTGGTTTTTACCTGTAGGTTCGCACACCCTTTTTTGTAACGACCCTTATGTAGCGCCATTTTGTGCCATCAGGGTTCTCGTAGAAATAAATATCAAATAATTAGAAATGAAGTTCATTCTATTAAATAACTGTAGCACAGAGAAAAACGAAGTGGGACTGCCCTCGTGCATTACTTGATGGCTGCTAACTATTCATTTAACTATACCTTGGCAATCACTCATCAAAGCAATATACTTATACAGAACTTGTCACGTATTCATAGGATCGTATATTCACGTATGTCCATGCATATTATAATGTTTATATGAGTATGGAACTCATATGGACAGATCACAAGCGAGAACATACGCTGAGCACACACAAAACTTCAAGACTTCGACTTAGATTTCCACAGTTGCAGCAGCTTGAAGGCTATTCATACAACTAAATTTGAATCGCGCACCGTGTATTGGTCTGCAGTGAACAAATATACATGGTAAATAATGTTTTCTACACATAATCATGTGCCTTTCTATTTGCTTCTTTTTGTGCAATCACGTGGTACAAAAGTTCCACTCTAAGATAGTCAATATAATTAAAGCTTCTGTAGGTTTTGCCTAAAAGTACCACCATTAGGGCAAAATATACAACGGCAATAATGAAATATCTGGCAACGCAGGTGCCTTAGTAGTCTACTTAGTCAAAACGCTATAGAAAGCTTCTCTTGTTACAAGCAAACGTTACATGCTATACTATAGCTGCTGGCAGGTAAAGCTATGCCGCGAAGATAGTAAAATAGGCTGGAAACAAATAAAAACACATGTTTACTAACTGATTCTTAATTTTTTTAGTGTAGACACCACTGAAGCAAATGACTACGGGGCTTCGAACAACTGCATTCTGCATTCTCTAGCGATAATCTACCAGATGTCACCTCTGACTGGAATCAGAATTTATGTGTTCACAATAGTGCATGAATGATTATACGGCAGGGAGATTCGCAAAAAAGCTCGACCAGTCATGAAAAAATATATTTTGATAGCGGGAACTGTAAAAAGGCACTGGCTCCGCGAGCGTCGAAATGCAAGCCGCGCGAGGTGCGACGTCAGCAGCCTAAATCAAAGCAGCGCAAGTGCGCCTGAGGGACGTAGTGGCAAAGCTACGACGTCTGCCACCTACAGCGCACGTGAAGCGCACGTGATGCCGAGAAGCATTGCAATCTGCCAAAGAGTAGTTTCTCTGACGACATCACGCAGCTGCCCGGACGGCAGGTTTCGCTATAAGACTCTGCTATAGGAGCGTGGCTTGAGAAATGGCTAGCTGGTAATACATATTGGCAAAAATAGCGCTGCAGTGGACAACGGACACAACAGAAAACAGAGCACGTATTGTTGTACCGTTTTCTGTTCACTGTCCATTTCAGCTGTTCTGTGAAGAAGGCTGCTTTTTAGCCTCAGGCAACATTGCTATACCTTATGTATTGACGTGGTGCTTTTATTGGTATTTTAAAAAACTGAGGCATTTCTATCATCCAGTCGTAAACAGTACGGTAGCATGCCTGCCCAATAGGAACTTGTAGGATCGGCGTTATCCAGCAAAAAATCAAGTGGGTCACAGCAGCAAGACTGGGTCACAGCATAGTCCATGGACACGTTTCTGCTTCTCTTGTCAACCATTTGCAAAGAAATAATTGGGTGGCGTTTGAGCACGGGCAGGTAATGATGGTAATCTTCAATCTATCACACACAATAAACATCTACAAGAACCCCACTGCTGTAGGTTTTCCATAGCGCATACGTGCACCATAAATTGTACGAATCCCACTACTTAGTACGCTGGCCCGCTAAAAGTTCACAGGGGAACACAAAGGCGACGAACACGCATTAGGGTTTCTGTATGGACATAAAGGATAATTGATGAAGCCACAAACGTACTTTACAAAACACCAGGGCTGCACGTTTTAAGTTCTCGTGTTGACCCACGATGGATATTAGTTGAGCGGTAATTTTGTATGTATTAGTTCCCCGTTGTGGGAAAGTAGTTAGCTTACAGCATATTCTCTGACGATGCGCCTCGTTTCTGGGCAGTGATGAAGCCAAACCTGCCAAGTGGTGTTCTGCCATCAGAAGCCCCAACAAGGGGAATCATCTTTGGGCTGTCTGTAGAACCCACGATGTGGCGGTCATGCTTAGTCTACCTGTCCCAACGTGGGAGAAGCCCACTGCGCGTGAGTCAGGTTTCTCGGGACTACAAATTAAGGTCCTTTATCTATCCATCAGCGAATAATACCCGCATACCGCGAGCCGGGGTATATAGCTATGAGCCGTACGTGACAGGAGAGGGCTTCGTAGAAAAGGTTTCATGATTAAAGGATTTCATGTTTCACACGGCAGAATTTTCACGTTGACTATATAATGATCAGGGAGCCAGCTTCATCATACCCCTATGCCTATCTATGCAAATTTCGGTTTAAGGTGTCCACAATTAGCACACCAACGTAGGCGGCTAAAAGACGAGGGCGAATACAGGGCACGTGCATAACGCTTATCACTTACGCGAACGCAACATGGTGGTTTTTCCGAGTACATACAGCTCAGCGTTGAACGTAGCGCGCAATCAACGCGCTCGTATGCTGGAGAATCGTCGGTATGAACCCATCGACGAAAATTTTGCGTTATCTCGCGGGCAAAGTATAAAGCGCTTCTTAATGTACTGACGTCCCTCAAACACAGTGGCATGACATTGGCTTCCCTCAGGTCAGTTTCCTGAACCTGGCGCTTTCTTGATTCTAGCAGTAGGAGCATATCCACCACTTTAAAATTGCTCTGTAGGTCGTCGTGGCACACCGTCTTCCTCACATGAAATTAAGCCTCACAATTGCGTGGTATCTGCGAAAAGTTTTCACATCAAACTCTATTTCACGTATTACCACGGAGCATTTCTTAGCAAACCTCAGCGACTTTGAGCGTATCTATTTATCTAGCCCCCTACGACTTTTAGCTCTCCTGGCTATTCCAATAATGTTATTTATACCAAATTTAGCATGGCATAAAATAACTGTATATACACCATATTTGAGTGGTCATCACATGAAAATCATGATATGCATTCAATGAATTTCATGTTTACATTTCAGGGTCCTGCAGCTCTTGTAGTGGTTGCGTTCACATGGCATGTTGCAAAACTGGTACAATATGGCGTGATTGCATGGCGAACACACGCGACAAAACCTAACATGGATATCATGACATGCATGTCACGTAACAACATGACTACATGCCAAGCTCGTGATGCGGTGGCGCCTGTTTCGCTAGCATCACATATACCAATTTTGGTATCATGGTACATGAATGGATGACGAAGGTATGATACCGCTACAAACATGATAAACATTAGATGCGTGTCGTGTAACAACATGACTACACGCTGAGCTCATGATGCGCTCGCGACCGTTTTGCTAGCTTCACATGTACGAAACTCGGTATTACGTGACGTCAATGGATGACAAAGGTATGTGAATGGTGCAAACATAATAATCATTAGATGCGTGTCATGTGAGAACATGACTATATGCAACAGCCAACGTGCCAATACAATACGCCGTGACGCGGTGCGCGTGCTCGCCGGAATCCAGTTCGACGCGTCACGCCGGCGTTATGACGCCAGACGCCGCTCCTTCTATATACTCGCAGGTCCGCACCGCGCTGCGTTGCTTTGACGCATGCGCGTCTCCGCGCATCTGGCGTCTCTTCGTCATGAAAAGAGGGACACGCAGTGTTGTCTGGGTAACACATCGGCGCGAAATGCAGCATGTCGCATTTCGCGCCGGTTGCCATCAGGCCGCGCCGACGGACGCTGGTCGCGCTTGGCGTCAGACTATAGAGTGCTCGCATTTTGCTAGCGTAGCGTCGCTGTGCCCAGCGTGCGCGTGCGTCAATGCTACATTAGAGTATATTGGGCCCTTCATTATGCGCTCACGGCCGTTTTGTTAGCTGCACATATACAAAATTTGGTTTTAAGTGACGTCAATTGACGACGAAAGTATATGACTGGTGCAAACATGTTAATCCTTACACGCGTGTCATGGAAGAACATGACAACATGCCACACTCGCAAAGTGCTCGCGGTCGTTTCGCCAGCTCCACATATACGAAATTTCGTATCACGTTACTTGAATATATGGCGAAGGTAAACGAGACATCCTAACATAATAATCATAACACGGAAGTCATGTACGGCATCATTTACCTCCACCTCATAACGTTGTGCTGATTTTCAAATGGCATATCAACCTTCCTCATTTGTGCTTCGTAAGTCATCGATTCCCACTGTACGTGGGATTTACCAATTTTTGTTATTTTCTGCATTTCTTTTCGAAGTAAACAAAGTGCGGAAGTGGCAGTCTGAAGACCTTCAAAATGTCACAAGCATGGTAATGAAATCTGTTTATTTTCTTCAAATAAAGCAAGCCATGTTTGGTTGTATGGGTCGTCCTTATGTATTTGGCCTGTAGAAGACGTAGTGCTGTTGCACAGCACATGCAGACAGCATTATAGCGTAAGTCGAAAGAGCAATGCCCAACGTGGAAACGCCCATGGGATATGAAACTTCAATTCTTGGTTTGCAATACATTGAATATTATGAAACGCCCTGTGTTCAAAACTCAAGAAGCTTCAACTGTCCTATAAAACATCAGATTTTTCGCAGTACTGGGTTTCCACACATTCCTACAGTTCAGCAAATGCTTTCCTTAATTCTTGCAAATTAAGTTACCTTCAAAATTAAGTGTATCTTATGGTCTGTGGAACAGTAACATTTTTTTATTATAACGAGAAAACAAAACTGCCCATTCAAGTACAAATAAGCCCTTTACACGAAACCAGCTGTTTTCCCCCCTGAGTGACGACAAAAATGTAGAGATAAATAGAAAATCTGACAGGGGTACCTCGAAGAACTTGTTGCAGGGATAGGTGGCACAACACTTAGAGTGAAATTTTAGGCGCTTAAGCACTACCAAACACGGGAAAATGGCATCATGGTGCTCTCTTCTTTTGCTTCGTATTGTGTCTAAACTTACCCTCTAAGGTGACAGAAACTTCAAAAGCCTTTGTTTTCATTCAATAACAGAAGAGTTTATGGGTTCCGTTCTTCGGCAACCACGTTTTTTTCGGTTTTTAAAATAACTGAAATGCTGTATTCGAAGCTACAGATTCATTCTGTGTTGAAAATAAAGCTGCCGTGTTTATGGACAGACAAATGACGTACACGTAATAACGGAAGCTTGCTGTGTATGGCGAACCAAAAAAAATTACAGAGCCTCCGTAAAACGTAGCCTGCTGTTTCTAATTCACAAGAGAACTCCCGCACAATTTCACCAGCAAGATCTTATGTAAACTGAAACAATTTTAGAGTGTTTTCAGTCGGGCTATCTCAGGCTCGGGACCCGTTCACCGCCCTCTTTGATAGCAACAGATCTGACCACGCACGCCCCTAGACACCGGAGCCCCCACCATGTCGCGCTTTGGCATCGGCAGTTATCAGTAACAGCTGCGAGTGCGTTTGGAACGCTCTCGTAGCGTTTGTGCAGCCAGCGTTTGTGAAGCCTTTTTGTTGACAAGACGCTAACATTATGGCCGTCAGGTGCCCCGAAAGGTGCCGTGCTTCATCGCTCGTTCTCTGGCCGTTCGCTCTCACTTCTCCTTGCGTCCAACTCTCCCGTCCACTTGCTCGTGCGCATATATAAACAGAGCGAAGCGCGTGCAACACTCTTGATCGTTCTCTGGCTGATGAATGTGTAAATAAACGGTTACGGTACAAATCCTCATCTCGTCATTAATTTACTCCATTAAAACTACTGCTCTGTGTACTCTCTGCACCAGAAATTAATTCGCATTTTCTCACAATTCCCTTCGAGGAGGGGGCAGCATTTTTTTGCGGCTGCTGTCTAGGCCTTAGCTGTCGCCTCATCACTTCAGGAAGCCGCCACATTTTCCGCAGACGTGCAGACAGCCACCGTTTTGTTAGACATTGAGCGACCGAAAAAAGCGACCGGATCCATTCTTTCCGTCCGTAGCCAAAAACCTGGTACCGTCTCCGGCCCCAGTTGATTACGGAATGGGACAGGACAGACGGGACACGAGGGACGGAACAGTCATACGGAGGAGTGGTCTTCACTCAGCAGTGCTGAGTGCGATGGACAGACCGATGCCGATGGATGGACGGGTGGACTGGAATTGTCTTTTTTTATGACTCACTCAGCAGCTGCTGAATGAGACGGATGGACAGATGGACAGCCAGACAGACGGACTGATGGTTAGACAGACAGACAGACAGACAGACAGACAGACAGACAGACAGACAGACAGACAGACAGACAGACAGACAGACAGACAGACAGACAGAGAGACAGACAGACAGACAGACAGACAGACAGACAGACAGACAGACAGACAGTTTACCGATAAAACCCCCCAAGCTTCGCCCCACTCATATTTCACTCCATGGATATGGTGTAATTTGTTCTAGTTATCTTTCTCATGGTAACACACCATTCGCTCGAGCTAACCATCTGCCTGTTTTCATTTATCTATTCGGCGACACCTTATTGACGAAATAAGACGTAGACTTTCCCGGAACCATTTTTATCATAATTCGCTATAAGATTTATCGGTTACAGAGTGGAACTTTTTTCCCTCATCTATCGTGTCACTTACAGAATCATTGTCATTTCATGCGGCCTTAACAGTGTTTTCGGAAAGAAATTCTTCATGGCCAAAAATGTATGCAAATGCAAAAAAAAACATCTTCCACATAAAAACTACATAACGAAATATGTGATCATTAGAGTTGCATCTTCATTTGTGTATCTTTTAAGGGCGAAGCTCCTTAAAGCGGCACCCATTCCTCCCTCGTAGTCGTAGTCATAGTGTGTAACATGTGTTACAATTTGACCTGCAATGTGGTGTCAGTGGGAAATTTTTCCTGTGCTTTGTTGAAAAATAAAAAGTTCGCGCGGCGTGCGCGTGAACTAAAAGCAGAATGCTCCTCTTTCTCATTCTCGATTAGCAGCCATTGGCATGTTCCAGTAGGAAACGTTAGTGGAAGTTGAAATGTTAAAAGTCGACTTCTGCTGTCTCTCATTCCCAGTAGCAGCCATTGTTTACCCCCAAGGTAGTGCCTGGTGAGATTTCACCTGTGCGCAATTAAACAATAAAAAAATTTTGTTCAAAACGCCGTTGATTGATGAAATAAATCAACGAAAGGCGCCAGATGTTTTCTAAAAGCAAAACGAAAAGACGCCAGATGTTTCTAAAGCAAAACAAAAAAGGCGCCTGCTACTTAACGAAAGACGCCACGTGTTTCTAAAGCAATGGTATTTTAATCAAAACCATATCGATACATGTTTGTAGTTGCCGATGCCCGTTGCCGTCGGTGTGTGCTCATTGAGCACTATCTCACAAGAAGAAGGTTGCTACGTTATACTCGCTGGCCGTAACCTCCTTGGTTTTAGAAAGGTTCAGCGAGCTTTATACCGCAGTGCCATGAATACGGTGAACTAGTATATACCATGAACTCGAGGTGGTTAAAGGTGGGAAGTAGACCCGAAGTGCAAGCCGTAAGAAAAAGTGCGTGTGCCACCTCTCGTTTAGTCCTTGCAATGTCCGCTGGATGGCGGTGCTTCTATATGTGGAATAGTACAGACTGGCAAAGGGTCAAGCAGGAGTGCAAGGAACATTTGTGGCTAAAAGAGACAGTGGCAGGGCAAATGACACTTCTTGGTTCCGTGTACCTGTGGGCGGGAGCAAAGGCCAGAGAGGAAAACCAGGCAATTATAGAGTGTATATCAAAGAACATTCAGGAGTTAGGAGGACAGTGCGAGATAATTATACTAGGAGATATGAATGCACACATAGAAGATATAGATAGGTATAACGACCCGAGAGGCCAAATGATCATGGATATGTGTGAAAGGCTTGATTTGATCATTTGCAACAGTACCGTGAAGTTTGCAGGGCAAATAACATGGGAGGTAGCAAGGCTGCAGTCGACGATAGATTACGCACTGATGTCACATAGGATGTATCATCAGCTCAGGGGATTGCACATAGATGAAGGTGGCTCCAGAAGTCTGGGTAGTGATGGTGGTCGCTGTTCGGTCGCTGTTTTTGTGCACTGTTCAATTTCTGCTCGTTTCTTGGACTATTACGCTGACATCTATTTCTTCGCGGTGTGCCAACAAGACGTCGTGTGAAGACTTCGAGGGCTCAGTGCCCTACAGGTACAAGGTTTCTTTATCAAAGACTTGGCTAGTACGCGACTACTACGGTGGTTGGTAGCCATTGCCACGAGCCTCATGCTCGTCAGGGTGCGTTAAGCCACATGAGTGATACTGCAGGACACAATGAGAAGCTTGGGGGCTTACAGGTGCGCCCAAGCATCATAAAGCCGGCCCGTTTGCTCATACACAGCCGTGAAATGGCTTCAGGGAGCACAGCAGCAATGGAAGACGATGAAGCTGAGAGCAAAAAGCTTCGCTTAGACGAGAATCCTTTCCACGATAAAACGTCAACCTATTACCTAAGCGATGAAGAAGACTTGGGCGACGATTAACCTTTTACGTTGGTTACTTATGAGAAGAAACGAGCAGAGGGCATCCCAGCCGTCTTTCGTCCAACAGCTGAAGGTGCTAGCTTCTGGAAAGTGAACCCCAATCGAGTGTCAGCCAAAGTAGTTTCCGCTGCTAAAGAAAAAGTGCAGTCATTCAGAACGACCAGAGATGGAAGCTTCAGTGTCAGCGTTGCTTCCTTAGATTCAGCCAAGCGTCTTCTGATGCTTTCGAATGCAGGTGGCCTGAAAGTTAAGCCTTTCATCCCAGAGTCATACACTCGGAAGGTTGGGAAAGTAAAACATGTTCTTCTGCAGTATTCAGAGAACAACTCCTAGAGTACTTGAGAGATGCAGGGGTTATATCGGCGCGACGGCAAATAAAATCCTACCGCCAGAAAGACGGAGGAGTAACGTCGCGTCCACTTCACTCAGTGATTCTGACTTTTCGAGATGACCGCCCGATTCCTGAAAGAATCTACTTAGGATTCACCAGTCACCCAGTGGAAGAATATCTTGGTCCAGCACCTCGGTGCTAAAACTGCCAGCGATTTGGACACATGGCAAAAAGTTGCCGTTACACACGCCGGTGTAAGATCTGCTCAGAACAACACCATCATAAGGAGTGCAAGTCAGTTCGTTAGCCTAAGTGTGCAAACTGTGCGGGTAATCACGCTGCCTCATATTCAGGCTGCCCGCAAAGTAAAGCTGCTGCGAAAATGCGTCGGCATGAGCTCATCCATGGAAGAAAACCGCGCCCCAATGAACCATCTCCAAACCTTGAGATTGTTCATCCTGTACGTGTTCCACTTCAGCAGCCACCGCAACAACAGCCGACATGCACGCCAAGAGAACCACCAAGAGCACACCCGAGAGACCACTCACGAGAAGCACCTTCAAGTAACCCAACCTACGCGCCAAAGCTGCGAACGCCCACGCGGTCCCTGCCGGAAAGTAGCAAAACCGACAGTGCCAGTGTTCGCCCCAACTACAACATCAAAACGTCACGTCATTCTCAACAGGCCTCAGAAAATGAACCATTCAATGGAGACTGCACCTCAGCATCAGTCATGCAATTGATTCTACCAATGCTTTTCGTAGCACTTAAGGCAATCCTGTCTGCTCTACCGGAAGCAAACAACCTGCCAGAAGTAAAAGCCCTGCTGCCTCTGGAAGCACTATTGTGTCGACAGTACGGGTCAAACCTGCGACAAGTAACTTTTGAATAAGCGCTACAAAGATGTCTCCATATACCAGTGGAATGCCAATGGTCTTCGAAGGAAGTGTGCTGACTTCCGTAAACTCCTTTTGCAGTATAACTTCCCAATAGTTTGCATCCAAGAGGCCGGAATGAATGATGATTTCCGCCTCTCCATCTACGTGATATATAAGTCATCTCGTCGAAGTGGTCCTAGCAGAGTGCATTTGTGCGTCAGAAAGGACCTACCTTCTCACCAAGTTCTCTCAAGTCATTGGGACTTCCCGGAATTCGTCACTTGCAAAGCATCCTTTGGTGAGCAGTGCGTAACAGTGATCAATTTTTGCCTACAACCTTCAAGCCGCATTTCGGTGGTAGAGCTATCAAATATCTTCAACATTTCTAATTCATATACGTTTATATGTGGAGACTTTAATGCGCACAACATAATCTGGGGTAGTGATAGATGTGATGCACGTGGGAACATTGTTGAGTATGCCGCAGACAATTGGAATTTGACAATTTTAAATGAGGGCTCCCCAACTTTTCTCCGAGGGCATAATTACTCGAGTCGCATCGATGTAACCATGTGTTCCCAAGATCTAGTGGATGGTGTGGTATGGACAACGGATATAGAAACGCGTGGGAGTGACCATTTTCCCATTCTAATAAATCGCCCCTACTTGCGAATGACGACATCAGACGCTACAACAAACTGACGAACTGGAAAGCTTTTCGGTACCGCCTAACAAACCAAAATAGTGAACTCACGACAGTTGAAAGGTTTACTGAACTTCTGCAAGATAATGCGAATAAATGTACAAAGAAAGTTTCGATTCCAAAAGACTATGCTGCAGTCGATGGAGAGTATGAACACCTAAGAGCCATCAGACGATGTTCAGAAAGGGCATATCGACGCAGCGGAAGTTTAGAAGCATACAAAAATGCACAGAAAATCCACAGTGTAAAGCACAGACGCCTAGAAAATTTGGGTAAACGATGCTGGCATGATTTTTGTGGCACGCTCTCTCCCCACACACTTGTTCCAAGAATTTGGCTTGTAATTCGAGCATTTAGTGGCCCTGTATCACAGAGCTTCCCATTTTGTGCTCTTGCTGTAGCCTTGGACAAACCGGAAGCTGTGGTAGCAGACGAATTTTGTAAACTTATCAGTAGAATCGCCGCATAACAATGTGCCCTAATTGATAATTCTGTCGCGTTAGCCAGCCAGAAAACTAATGCTTGCTTTTGGGCCCAGCATCCTCAACTAGACCCTGTATTTACCTTAAGAGAGCTGCATTGTGCTATAGCATCATGTCGTCAAAAGTTGACCTCTGGACCAGACGGCATTACGTACAATATGCTAAAGAACCTTGGGCCCGCAGGCACAACTACTCTCTTAGATATTTACAATTTTCTATGGATGCAAGAAATTGTACCCGAGTCTTGGAAGTCTGCTCGCATCATTCCGATCTTAAAACTGGCTAGGACGCCCTTGAACCTTGAATCCTTCCGTCCAATCAGTCTGACAAGCTGTCTATGTAAGGTAATGGAAAAAATGATTGATGCGCGACTTCAATGGTGGTGCAACAGAACTAGTGTATTCTCCAACTACTTAACAGGTTTTAGGAAACAGAGATGCACAATGGATGCAATACTGGACTTTGTAACTTATGTGGTGCATGAACGCGCCTGTGGTAGTTGAACGGTCGCAGTGTTCTCGGACATCAAAAGGGCATTTGACACAGTCAGTCATACTCATGTTCTGCTGAGTATGTTGGACCTCGGACTGTCCGGCAGGTCTTTGCGGTGGGTATCTAAATTTTTATCAGGTCACAAAATATTTATTCAGACGAGCGAAAGAAAAAGTGAAGAACACGACGTCAGACAGGGAGTGTCACAAGGAAGCGCACTCAGCCCTTTTCTTTTCAACTGTGTTATGGCTGATTTAGCTAAAAGACTGCCTTCCGGGTTGAAATACTCCTTATATGCAGATGATGTGTGCATTTGGGCATCTGGCACGGACATATGGTTAATTCAGATTGCATTGCAAGACGGAATAAATATTATCAACAACTTTTTAAAAGAAAGAGGAATGATTCTATTGCACGCAAAGACACCTGTATTGCCCTTCACCCGAAAGAAGTTAAAGAACTTCAATCTCAATTTAGAAGGAGCACCACTAATGATTGTAACACAGCATCGGTTTATTGAAGTAATACTTGATACGCAGCTATCATGGGCACCTCACATAAAGAAACTCGAAAACGAGGTGAATACGCAAGTGAAGATACTCCGCAGAATTTCTGGAACATCATGGGGCGGATCTGTATCATCCATGCTCACTGTTCACAATGCTTTATTACGACAAAAAGTTGCATATTCTGCAGCAATCTTACACGGCCTTTCCCGCACTTCAGAGGAGCGACTTCAAAGACTATTAGCTAGGGAACTGCGCGTCTGCATAGGTGTTCCACGAGCGACTTCCAGCAGCCTTGTCATAGCAGACACTCGACAACCACCTTTTTCCAGTCATGAGAACAATTGAAACATGCCGCCATTTTTTCGCTTATAGACGCAACACAACGACCACCCATTGGCACTGCAGATTTTACTAAGAGATAAAAGCAATGCTCATAACGATGTACAGAGTAATGTACATGTATTACCAAGAAAATGAATTTTCGAGCTTTGAAATGGACTATCCTCCATGGCTGCATGCAATACCAAGCATTAAATTCTCAGTGGATGGCATTATCAGAAAGAGAGGCATGTTTATCCAAGCTGCTCAACAACACATGCGGTATCCAGGGCACATACACATTTAAGCAGATGGCTCAAGTACTACAACGTCTTCAACATCGGCATTTATCATACCTACACTCAATATTCTGGAATCATTTAAATTATGTCGCATGACGTGATATACTACATCTGAGCTCTTCACTATTCTGTATGCTCTAAAGTATATAAACTCGTTACACGAGGTCGTGACGTGGCCGAAGACAGGAGACTTCGGGTTGGGATTTAACTGTTTATTTGGGCGAACCTGTGCCCGGTAAACGGAAAGTCCAATTACAGCAGCAGTCTTGCACAGATAGCAGTCTCGGACTGATAGCGGCGAACGGAGCGTCGGCCTTCGATCAACAACTGACAAGCGGCGAAGCGCGTCGGCAATTTATACTCTTGCCGTCGAATGTTCTAGCGTTATCGCTGGCGGTGGCGTAGGTTCCAGAACAACCTGTACAGTTCGCACAGTGGGCGTGATCTTATCGAAATGATCTACTAAAGTCTGGAACCTTCTCGAAAACTGCAGGCGCGGTTTGCGCTGAGAATCGTGTGGTGTTTTGGGACGATAACAAAAACTTGGGAAATAGAACGTGGCATTGCCCCCCTCTGAAAAAAAAGCATCGTCCCGATGCTTTAACTAAAGATGAAAGTACAATATTAATGCAAGAAAGTACAATGAATAAATTACAATACAACAATAATACAAAAAAACACGGGTTCAGTTTGTTAACGCGCATGAAACGGCTTGAGGCGCGCGACATGGACGACTTCAGGTCGCGATCGGCGTCGTTGAGAGTTCGTGATGCCGTCGGGGACAACGTCGTAATCAATTGGGCCGAGACGTCGAACCACCCTGTACGGTCCGAAGTACCGTCGCAGAAGCTTTTCACTTAGTCCTCGTCGGCGTATCGGCGTCCACACCCAAACACGTTCACCGGGCTGGTATTCCACGAAGCGTCGTCGAAGGTTGTAACGGTGGCTGTCGGTCGTCTGTTGATTCTTGATACGGAGACGCGCAAGTTGTCGGGCTTCTTCGGCGCGTTGAAGGTACTCGCTCACATCGAAGTTTTCTTCGTCGGTGACGTTGGGTAACATGGCATCGAGCGTCGTTGCCGGGCTCCTTCCGTAGACCAATTTGTATGGAGATATCTGCGTCGTCTCCTGCACCACCGTGTTGTATGCGAAGGTCACATACGGAAGAATGGCGTCCCACGTCTTGTGTTCGACATCGACGTACATTGACAGCATGTCGGCGATCGTCTTGTTAAGCCGCTCGGTGAGGCCGTTTGTCTGTGGGTGGTACGCTGTCGTCCGGCGGTGGTTGGTTTGGCTGTATGCCAAGATCGCTTGAGTTAAGTCGGCAGTGAATGCCGTTCTTCTGTCGGTGATAAGGACCTCCGGGGCGCCGTGACGTAGGACGATATTTTCGACGAAGAACTTAGCTACCTCGGATGCACTGCCTTTTAGCAGGGCTTTTGTCTCGGCGTAGCGGGTGAGGTAGTCGGTAGCTATCACGATCCACTTGTTTCCGAAAGCCGACGTCGAGAACGGCCCCAGTAGGTCCATACCAATCTGCTGGAAAGGTCGGCAAGGTGGATCAATTGGCTGCAGAAGTCCCGCTGGCCTTGCCGGCGGTGTCTTGCGTCGCTGACGGTCCCGGCATGTTCTCACATAACGAGTGACGTCGGTGGTAAGACGTGGCCAGTAGTACCTTTCTTGTATCCTCGCGAGCGTGCGAGACACACCGAGGTGCCCTGCCGTCGGATCGTCGTGCAGGGCCTGCAGGAGTTCTGGACGCAGAGCTGAAGGCACCACAAGGAGGTACTTAGCTCGAAGCGGTGAAAAGTTTTTCTTTTGTAGAAGACCGTTTCGTAGAAAGAACGACGCAAGTGCGCGCTTGAATACCTTCGGGACTTCGGCGGTCCTGCCTTAGAGGTATTTTATTAGGGCCTTAAGTTCCGGGTCGGCCCTCTGTCGTTCAGCGAAGTCGTCGGTAGTTATCGTTCCTAAGAAAACGTCGTCATCCGGGTCGTCGGGTAGCGGTTGGTCGACAGGCGCAAGAGAGAGACAGTCGGCGTCGGAATGTTTTCTGCCGGACTTGTAAATTACAGTAATGTCACATTCTTGAAGTCTCAGGCTCCACCGTGCGAGGCGACCTGAAGGGTCCTTCAAGGTGGCTAGCCAACACAATGCGTGGTGGTCGCTCACAACTTTGAAGGGCCTGCCGTAGAAGTAGGGGCGAAATTTCGACGTAGCCCAGATGATGGCGAGGCATTCCTTTTCTGTTGTGGAATAATTTGCTTCTGCTTTGGATAGCGATCGGCTGGCGTAACTAATAACCGTTTCAAGTCCGTCAGCCCTCTGCACAAGAACAGCGCCAAGACCTACGCTGCTTGCGTCAGTATGTATTTCTGTCTCGGCAAATTCGTCGAAATGGGCAAGTAATGGAGGCGTCTGGAGGCGATGTTTAAGCTCCTGGAAAGCGTGTTCCTGCGGCGTTTCCCACTTAAACTCCACGTCGGCCTTGGTAAGGTTAGTGAGAGGATCGGCGATGCGGGCGAAGTTTTTCACGAACCGCCTATAATAGGCACACAGGCCCAGAAATCGGCGCACGGCTTTCTTGTCAGTGGCCGGTGGGAAGTCGGCGATGGCGGCTGTTTTCCGTGGATCGGGACGAACTCCAGACTTGCTGATAACGTGCCACAGAAACAAAAGCTCCTCGTACGCAAATCTGCACTTTTCTGGCTTCAGTGTGAGTCCGGAAGTCTTGATGGCTTGAAGTACAGCTTCAAGGCACCGAAGATGCTCGTCGAAACTCGAGGAAAACACGACTACGTCGTCCAAGTACACAAGGCAAGTCTGCCGCTTCAATCCTGCCAGTACTGTATCCATAACGCGTTGAAAAGTTGCAGGTGCTGAGCAAAGGCCGAAGGGCATAACCTTAAACTCGAAGAGGCCGTCCGGTGTTATAAACGCCGTCTTCTCTCGGTCTCTTTCGTCGACTTCGATTTGCCAATAGCCAGTCTTGAGGTCCATTGACGAAAAGTACTTGGCGTTATGGAGCCGATCAAGTGCGTCGTCTATTCGTGGGAGAGGATACACGTCCTTTCTTGTGATTTTGTTCAGGCGGCGATAATCGACGCAGAAACGTAGGGTCCCATCCTTTTTCTTCACTAACACCACGGGGGATGCCCATGGACTCGTGGACAGCTGGATAATGTCATCCCGCAGCATTTCATCAACTTGTCTCTTCATGGCCTCACGTTCTCGCGTCGAAACCCTGTACGGACTCTGACGGAGTGGTCTGACGTTTTCTTCGGTTATGATGCGATGTTTCGTGATTGGGGTCTGCCGAATTTTCGATGACGACAAAAAGCAATCTTCGCATTGCAGGAGCAGGGCCTTGAGCTGTTCTTGCTTATCGTTTGGAAGTCTGGGATTGACGTCGAAAGCTATGGGAGGGGCTTGGTTCCTCTGAGCAGGTTCCGCAGAATCGGCGAGGGCGAAAGCACTGGTGGCTTCGACAATTTCTTCGATGTATGCGACAGTTGTTCCTTTGTTCACATGTTTGTACTCATTGCTGAAATTTGTGAGCATAACCATTGCTTTGCCTCCCCGCAGCTCTGCAATTCCTCTTGCGACGCAAATATTTCAGGTGACCAGCAGATGCTGACTGCCTTCAATGACGCCTTCCAAGTCAGGTGATTTAGGAGCACCGACTGAAATAATGACGCTTGAGCGAGGCGGAATGGTCACCTGTTCTTCCAGCACATTCAAGGCATGGTGTCCTGATGGCGTGCGCGGCTGTAGTGCTTCTTCTGTGGATAACGTTATCGACTTTGTTTTTAGGTTGATGACAGCACCATGGAGGCATAAGAAGTCCATGCCAAGGATGACATCTCTCGAGCAACGCTGTAGGACTAGGAAGTCTGTAGGATAAATACGGCCGTTAATGGTGACTCTCGCTGTGCAGATTCCTGCAGGCTTTATGAGATGACCTCCGGCTGTGCGGATTTCAGGGCCTTTCGAAGATGTCCTAACTTTCTTTAGCTTCGCGGTGAACGACCCACTGATGACAGAATAGTCAGCTCCAGTATCGACGAGAGCGGTCATACTGTGGCCGTCGATAAGAACGTCGAGGTCGCTAGTTCGCCGTCTCGCATTACAGTTAGGGCGTGGCGTCGGGTCACGACTGCGTCGGCTTGTTCCGCTGCTTCCGTGTTGCGTCGTCAGGCCACCTTCGGTAAGTGAGCTTTCGCCGTCAGGGCTTTGCCTGGTTGGCATTGTCTTCGGAAAGCGCCGTCGCGGCGTCGTCGTCGTCGGAGGATCTTCGGTAGTTCGTCGCACAGCAACCGCACCTCCACCGGTTGCTGCCCTTAGTTTCCCGGATACGGGCTAGGAGACCGGCCCCGCGTTGGGCCGGAGCACTGCCGGGGGTGCGGTGACATGCGGCGGCTGGGCGACGGCGATCGGGTAGGACTTCGGGGTGTCCATTGAGTTCCTGTCAGGTAGTCGGCGATGTCACGTGGCCGTTCCCCTGGCTGCGGACGTGGTGCATCGACGGCGAAGCCACGCAGTCCCATCTGTCGGTACTGGCAACGGCGGTAAGTGTGCCCGGCCTCGCCGCAGTGGTAGCACAGTGGGCGGTGGTCAGGGGTGCGCCAAACGTCGGTTTTCCTCGGCGCACTGCGCTGGCCCACTGGTGAACGGTAGGTCGTCGGTGGGGGTGGTGGCGGCGGTGGTGTTTGGCGACGGAAGTGCGACGGGGCGGCGTTTCGGCGTGGACGGGGAGGAGCGTTGTGGCGCACTGCAGCGGCGTAGCTCATAGTTTCTGGCTCGGGCAGCGGTGTTTGGGGAATTCTAAGTGATTGCCGAACTTCTTCTCGCACAATGTCGGCGATCGAATCCACTTGAGGGTGCGCCGAAGGCAACAGTTTGCCCAGCTCTTCCCGCACGATCGCTCGGATCGTTTCACGCAGGTTTTCGGGGTCACTGGTTTGAGCAGCAGCGCATTCTGGAGTCAGGCGACGATTATACTGTCTGGTGCGCATGTCAAGGGTTTTTTCGATGGTGGTCGCCTCGGATACAAATTCTTGGACGGTGTTCGGTGGATTCCTCATTAGTCCCGCGAAGAGCTCCTGTTTGACCCCTCGCATGAGGAAACGAACTTTCTTCTCCCCAGGCATGTCCGGGTCAGCGTGACGAAATAGGCGGGTCATCTCCTCTGTGAAAATTCCAACCTTCTCATTTGGTAGCTGAACCCGGGTCTCTAGTAGAGCAGCGGCCCTCTCTTTGCGAGCGACGCTCGCGAACGTTTGCAGGAATGCGCCGCAGAAAACATCCCACGTTCGGAGCGTGGACTCTCGATTTTCGAGCCAGGTCCTTGCGGTGTCTTCCAAATAGAAGAACACACGACGCAGCTTTTCGTCATGGTCCCAGTGGTTGAGGGCAGCCACACGGTCGTATATTTCTAGCCAGGATTCCGGGTCTTCGAACGATGACCCATGGAAAATTGGTGGTTCCCTGGGTTTATGCATGACCATCTAGGGCTGGAACGCTGCGGTTGTCATTGTCGCTGCAGTCGTGGTCAAGGCCTTGGTCTTCCGCGCCTTGTCTTGTAGAAGCCCGTACTCCGGTGGTAGCCCTTGCTGTCGGCGGCTTGTTCGCTGCTCTTGGTTGGCGTCGGTGTCTTCTCCGCGACGTGGGCTGGGTTCACGGCTTGACGGGGGCGTCCGGTACATGAACGAAGCAGCACCTCCACCAAATGTCACGAGGTCGTGACGTGGCCGAAGACAGGAGACTTCGGGTTGGGATTTAACTGTTTATTTGGGCGAACTTGTGCCCGCTAAACGGAAAGTCCAATTACAGCAGCAGTCTCGCACAGATAGCAGTCTCGGACTGATAGCGGCGAACGGAGCGTCGGCCTTCGATCAACAACTGACAAGCGAAGCGCGTCGGCAATTTATACTCTTGCCGTCGAATGTTCTAGCGTTATCGCTGGCGGTGGTGTAGGTTCCAGAACAATTTGTACAGTTCGCACAGTGGGCGTGATCTTATCGAAATGATCTACTAAAGTCTAGAACCTTCTCCAAAACTGCAGGCGCGGTTTGCGCTGAGAATCGTGTGGTGTTTTGGGACGATAACAAAAACTTGGGAAATGGAACGTGGCAGTATCATCCATGCTCGCTGTTCACAATGCTTTATTACGACAAAAAGTTGCATATTCTGCAGCAATCTTACACGGCCTTTCCCGCACTTCAGAGGAGCGACTTCAAAGACTATTAGCTAGGGAACTGCGCGTCTGCATAGGTGTTCCACGAGCGACTTCCAGCAGCCTTGTCATAGCAGACACTCGACAACCACCTTTTTCCAGTCATGAGAACAATTGAAACATGCCGCCATTTTTTTCGCTTACAGACGCAACACAACGACCACCCATTGGCACTGCAGATTTTACTAAGAGATAAAAGCAATGCTCATAACGATGTACAGAGTAATGTACATGTATTGCCCAGAAATGAATTTTCGAGCTTGAAATGAACTATCCTCCATGGCTGCTTGCAATACGAAGCATTAAATTCTCAGTGGATGGCATTATCAGAAAGAGAGGCATGTTTATCCAAGCTGCTCAACAACACATGCGGTATCCAGGGTACATACACATTTAAGCAGATGGCTCAAGTACTACAACGTCTTCAACATCGGCATTTATCATACCTCAACTCAATATTCTGGAATCGTTTAAATTATGTCGCATGACGTGATATACTACATCTTAGCTCTTCACTATTCTGTATGCTCTAAAGTATATAAACTCGTTAGCTGGCGCTAGAAAATGGGTACCTTTCAGTGACTCACAGGCCGCATTAAGATCACTCTCCAGTACAAACACGAATGTAATAAGTGATGGTATGACATACGAAGCGCTGAAAGAGCTCACCAAAGCAAAGAAGGCGCCACATGAGATCAAATTCGAGTGAATACCTGGTCATTGCAACATTCCTGGAAACACAACTGCTGATAAAGCAGCTTGACAAGCACATCGTAAAGACGTTACTGCTTCTTTACCAATTTCGAAAATAGAATTGCGTAGTATTATAGAGAATATAACTTTCAGAATAAGCAAAACTGCTTGGTTTGACCAAAGTACCAAGAGCTGCGATTTATATCACATCGATCCATTTGTTGAATTCAAAATTACGCTGGCATTTGATAGAAGTATGGAAACTCTAATTCACCCATTGAGGCTAGGCACCGCATACACAAAACAATTTTTGCACAGAATCGGCAGAGCTGAAACTCCCGAATGCGAATGTGGATTTATAGATGAAGACGTCTGTCACCTTCTCAAAGACTGTCCCCATCAGGACACGCCGAGACGCCGTCTTAAGTGCGAACTGTTCGCATTGAACCGCAGACCATTTAGCATGAAAAAACTTCTCGGCCCGTGGCCAACTGGAGTTTTACAGTCACATGCTTTAAAAGCATTAACACGTTTTTTACAAGACAGCGGGATTGCTGACAAGTATTAAGAAATAACGAACTTTCATTTGTAACAGATGTACTTATTATGTACAGTATCATGTGACACCCATCATGTGTGTGTTGTGGAATGAATGACGTGCCGACTATTATGTACATACGAGCGAATGCATCTTTAAAGGACAGACGTTTGCTCTGCTGTTTTGTGCTGGTGGATCGAATATAAACGAGGGACATTATCAGAGACTTCATTCATTGACTTTCGAACATTTCCTTAACAATATGTTGTGATATGAGCGTATAAGTGTGTCTTTGCATATATGTGCCCGAGTTTTCTATTTTCCGCTCACTGCTTTGTATGTTTTGCTTCAAGATACGTGTTCAAGTTTCACTCAACGGCTAAGGAGTAGCCAGCGCCATAATGGTGCGCCAACATCTCCTTATATATCATGTCTGGATAGCGATCACAAACGTATCAAGCTAAATTATAGAAGAGCCGTGAAAGTGGGAAGGAGACAAGGTGAGCAACTACAGGAAAATTTTCATTCAGAACGGCAAATTGAAAGAGCCACTACACAAATTGAGAAAGTATACACTGAGGATATTAAAACAGTGTTGACATACACGAATTTAATTAGACTGAGCTAGAGCTTGCTATGGCATGTGAAAAGTCACCCCGGAAAAGAAGACACAAACCCAAAAGTTGGTGTGATGAGGAAGTTAAGAGAGACATAGCAAAACGTCAGGAAGCCTCTAGGGAACACAGAAATGCTAAGCAGCGGGGTGAACCGACAGATGATGTTAAAAGAAAATGACAAATCTTTTTAAGCTGTATAAGGGATGCATCCCTTCTGATCAATGAAAAGATAAGAAGAAAGAGAGCCCAGTGGCTGGCAGAAGTACATAAAAAAGATAGAAAGGCAGCTGCAAAACTTGGAAATATCAAAACTCCCTAAGAAATGAGACGAGCTTAGAGCAGAGGTTTATACCTACAGCTCAAGGTGCTAGTCTACAAGGGGACGAAGCTATTGAATATATAAGAACAAGGGTGACAGCAAAAATTCAACAAAGAAGTTCTTTATGCACCACAATAGACAAGGATGAATCAAGTGGTGCAATGGCTCCATTTTCACAACGAGAGCGGGAAAGGGCTCAGAAAAGGGTTCCTAGTAGTACATCAACAGGCCCAGATGGCATTCCAATTAGGCTGATAAAGACATTAGGTCCGAAGTCTAAGCAGGTTTTGAGAGAGGCAGTGAGCAAAATACAAATCGATGGTGAAGTTCCCGATGGATGGAAACTTAGCAGGATGAGCATGATCTATAAAGGAAAGGGGGACAAAGCTGACATAAACAACTAGGTAGGTTAGGTAGGTTAGATTTCAGATTTAGTAAGGAAAAATCAGCAGTCATGATTTTTAATGACAATGAAGGTAGTGAGCTTAGAATACAGGAGGTCACGCTAGAGTTAACAGAGAACTACAAATATCTGGGCGTATGGATAAGATGTGGGGCCCAGTACCTAAGGAACACGAAATATACGTGTCGACTAAAGGTAACAGGAATGCAGCGGTAATGAAAAGCAAGGCACTGTGGAATTACAATAGGTATGATGTTGTGAGAGGAATATGGAAAGGGGTCATGGTTCCTGGGCTGACGTTCGGCAATGCGGTCTTGTGCATGAGATCAGAAGTTCAAGCAAGATTAGAAATTAAGTAAGCAACGTGGAATAGGTAGGCTCACGGGAACACACCAAATCAGGGAGTACAAGGTGATATGGGATGGACATAGTTTGAGGGCAGGGAAGCTAGCAGCAAGATAAAGTTTGAGAAGCGATTGAGAGAAATAGGGGAGGAGCATTGGGCTAGGAAGGTATTCAGCTACTTTTACATGAAGAATGTCGATACAAAATGGTGAAAGCGAACAAAAAAATTGACTGGTAAATACTTGGAAAACAGCAAGGGGCCAAATGAAAAAACATTATTGGTTAAGAAGAAGGTGAAGGAAGCTGAGACCGATATGTGAAGAATCGACATAATTAAGAAGTCTGCACTAGAGTTCTATCAAACTTTTAAGCAGGAAATTGCCAAGGAAAGGATCTATGATAATACTCGGGGTATTTTTGTACTGTTTGAGGTCAGGACGGGAGTATTGCGAACCAAGTCATATAGGGCCAAATACGAAAGGGTAGACACGGTATGCAGTGCGTGTGGAGAGAAAGAAGAAACTGCCGAACACTTGATAATGTTCCGTAGAGGGCTTCACCCTATAGTTCAGGATGATGGCGCAGAGTTTTTCAAAGCACTGGGCTTTAGGGAAAGTGAGGGCAAAATAGACTTTAAGTGGCTAAAATTAACTAGAAGTAGGTTATATGATTGGTGGCTAAAGTCAAGGCACGAGTGAAAATTAAACCCTTCACTGCAAAGTACGAATCCTCAACCTCACTATTTAAGAGAAAAAAAAGTAAATTTAGTTTTTGTTCATTAAGTATTACGGCTTGGTGGCGTGGTGGCACTAGCCACTTCCCGATCTAAAGGGTACAGCCCTATTAATCCATCCATCCAATATATGATGAAAAGATGCGAGATGGTGGTACTTGGAATGTTGAATAGATGGACAAATGGACACACAGACAGATGCATGGATGGACGTATGAACGGACGCAGGGGCGGATGCGTGGACGAACGCACGGACGGACGCACGAACAGACGCACGCACGGACGTGCGGATGGACGCATGGACAGTCGCACAGACGGACCTATGAACGGACGGAAGCAAAAACGCATGAACGGACGAATGCTTCGCCGCACTCTCCATCATTCACTCCGTGGATATGCTGCCATTTTTAAGACTTTCTTGTTTTTTCCTCTGAATTATGGGTCAACTTTTACCATTTTACTTATGTAGATCTATTTATTGCTAAACGAAAATGATAATAATAGAAATGTTTTACCTCTAATGATATGATATTTATTTATTTTGTGGTTACTGTGTTGCTTTTTACCTGTAGTTGTGCACACCCTTTTTTGTAAAAACCCTAATGTAATGCCCTTTTTGGGTCAAGAGGGTTCTCGTAGAAATAAATATAATATAAATAAAAAATGAGCTTGATTTTATTACATAACTATAACATAAAAAGACGAACTGGCACTGCTCTCGTACACTATTCGATAGCTGCAACTATTTATTTAACTATACCTTGATAATCACCCATCAAAGCAATATACATATAGAGACTGATCACGTATTCATAGGATTACATCTTCACGTATGTTCGTTCATACATAATATATTGCTTATATGAGTATGAGAACTCATATAGACAGATCACAAGCGACAACATACGCTAAGCACACTCAAAACTTAAGACTACGAGGGAGAAGATTTCCACAGTTGCAGTAGCGTGAAGGCTATTTATGCGACTACTTTTGAATCAAGCGCCGTGTACTGGCCTGCAGCGAAAAATTTTACATGGTAAATGATGTCTTCTACACATAATCGTGCGTCTTTCTATTTGCTTCTATCTGTGCGTTCACGTAGTATGAAAGTTCCACTCTAATATAGTCAATATTATTAAAGCTCGCGTAAGTTTTGCCTATGAGTGCCACCATTTGGGCGAAATATACAACGGCATTTATGAAATATATGGCAACGTAGGTGCCTTAGTAGCATACTTAGTTAAAAACACTATAGAAAGCTTCCCTTGTTAGTAACACCAAACGTTACAATCTATACTATAGCTGTTGGCAGGTAAAGGTACGCCGCGAAGATAGTAAAATAAGCTGGAAACAAATCAGCACACGGGTTTACTAACTGATTACTAACTTTTTTGTGTAGACACCACTCAGCGAATTGACTACGGCCCTTCGGACAACTGCAATCTACATTTTCTTCTGATAATCTACCAGAATGTCACCTCTGACGGAATCAGAATGCGTGTGTTCACACTGATGATGCATAAATGATTACTTTGCCGGGAGATTCGCAAATGAGCTCGACCAGTCATAAATAAATAAATAAATAAATAATAAATATATATATATATATATATATATATATATATATATATATATATATATATATATATATATATATATATATATATATATATATTGATAGCGAGAACTGTAAAGAGGCACTGGCTCGGCGAGCGTCGAAATTTAAGCCACACGAAGTGTGACGTTGGCAGCCTAAATCAGGGCAGTGCGGGTGCGCTCAGGTGACGTAGTGGCAAAGCTACGACGTCTGCCACCTACAACGCACGTGAAGCGCACGTGATGCCGAGAGGCAATGCAATCTGCCAAAGAGTAGTTTCTCTGACGACATCACGCAGCTGTCCTGACGGCAGGTTTGGCTATATGACGCTACTCTAGGAGCATCGCTTGAGATATGGCTAGTTGCTAATACATATTTGCAAGAAATAGCGCTGGAGTGGACACCGGAGAAATCAGAAAAGAGAGCACGTATTGTTGTACCGTTCTCTGTTCGCTGTCCGTTCCAGCGCTGTTCTGTGAAGAAGGCTGCTTTTGTTCTGTGAAGAAAGCCTCAAGCAACATTGCTATATCATATGTCTTGGCGTGGTGCTTATATTGATATAATAAAGATTTGAGGCATTTCTACCATCCAGTCGTAAAGAGTGCCGTAGCACGCCTGCGCAATAAGAACTTGTAGGACCGGCGTTATGCGGTAAGAAATCGTGGGGGTCACAGAAGCAAGACTGGGCCCCAGCAAAGCCCCTGGACACGTTTAAGCTTTTAGGATCAACCATTTGTAAAAAAAATGCTTAGGTGGTGTTTGAGAGCTGGTAGTTATTGATGGTAATCTTCAATCTATCACACACGGCAAACATCTACAAAAACAGCACTGCTGTATGTTTTCCATAGCGCGTACGTGTATCTCAACTTGGACGAATCCCACTACTCAGCACGCTGGTCCCTTAAAAGTTAACAAGGGAAAACAAGGTCGATGATTACGCATTAGGTTTTCTGTATGGACATAACGGATAATTGATTAAGACAGAAACGAACTATAAAAAACACTGGGGCTGCGCGTTTCAAGTTCCTAATTGTATTGACCCACGTTGCATAAAGCTTGAGCAGTAATTGAGTATGTGCCAGTTCTCTGTTGAAGGGAAGTATAGTTAGCTTAGAGCATTTGGTCTGGCGATTCCCCTCGTTTCTGGCAGTGATTAAGCCAAACCTGCCAAGTGGTGCTCTCCATCAGAAGCCCCAACAAGGGGAATCATGTTTGGGCCATCCATAGAGCCCGAGATGTGGCGGTCATGCTTAGGTCATGCTTGCATGCGAGTCACGTTTCTCAGGCCTACAAATGAAGGTCCTCCATTTATCCATCAGTGAAGCATATACCACGAGCCGGGGTACAGGGGTATAAGCTGTACGTGACAAAAGAGGACTTCGTAGGAAAGGTTTCATGATGAAAGAATTTCATGATGCACACGGCAGAATTTTCACGTCGTCTATATAATGACCAGGCAGTCAGCTTCATCATACCCTTATGCCTATCAATGAAAATTTTGGTTTGAGGTGGCCACAATTAGCACACCCACGTTGGCGAATAGAAGACGCGGGCGAAGACTGGCCCCCTGCATGACGCTGATATTTTTCTCAAATGCTACATCGGGTTTTCCCGAGCACATACAGCTCAGCGTGGAACGTAGCGCGCAATCAACGCACTAGTATACTGAAGAATCCTCGGCATGAACCCATCCACAAAACTTTCGCATTACCTGGCGGGCATAGTACAAACAGTTTCTTATTGTAATGACGTCCCTCTAACACAATGCCAGGACATTGGCTTACCTCTCAGGTGAGACTCTTGAAGCTAGGCTCTTTCTTGATTCTATCAGTAGGAACAGATCCACCACTCTAAATTTAAATGCTCTGTAGGTCATCATGGCACACCATCTTCCTCACGTGAAATTAAGCCCCACACATACGTAGTATCTGCCCAAAGTTTTCATATCAGACTCTGAATCGCGTATCTGTTTCTGATATTCATCTTTTTATATAGGCGTATTTGGTAATACTGGGCTGTATGTATTTACGCCTATGACAACTACGGGAATGTCTGGCCTTACATTGGAGCCGTGCTGCCATTTGTCGGAGTGATCATTCGTAAACTTCTGAAATTCGCAATATCTATCGTAATGATCGCAAAACTACATTCGTGAGCGACGACGCCGGTGCCAGTCTTTTCCTAAAACTTCCTTAGACAGAGGCGAGCAAGTTTCGTGTTTATTGCTTGCGAATGTATTTAGAGTTGTGTGTAAGGGAAAAAAAAAGGTAGGGTATATGGACGAAGCAAGAAACTAAACTGTGAATCGCAAGTATGGAAACTGCCGAAGTTTGTCTAAGTGCGGTCTCTTCTTGAGGTGAACGCAGGCGCGAAGTCATAAAATATGCAGCTTCTTCAAACAACAACTATGGTAGTCGGCGTTGCAACCACAACCCTGAATTTATCAAGAAAACTATTTGGAGAATGCTTGATTGTCTTTTTATACTACAATAAATTAATATAGGAAAGAGCGGTGAAAAATATTCATTGATATGTGGGATTTAACGTCCCTAAACAACCATATGATTATTAGAGACGCCGTACTGGAGGGCTCCGGAAATTTTTACCACCCGGGGTTCTTTAACGTGCACCGAAATCTGAGCACACGGGCCTATCACGATTCCACCTCCATCGGAAATGCAGCCGCCGCCGCCGGGATACGCACTCGCAACGTGCGGGTCAGTAGCTGATTACCTTAGCCACTAGACCACCGCGGCGGGGCAGCGGCGAAAAAGATGAAAAACAGAAACATGAAAGAAAAAAGCACACAAAATGCAGGTACTTGGCGAAATTACTTAAACCAACTTTAGAGTGGAAATGTAGCACAGGAAGCCGTATTTGCACAACTGATACATCCACATCCAGTAATGAATAGAGTATTGGCTTAACATGATTAGTTTTCACTTCGTCCTGGACGGGGTGCATGGGCGGCTTTTCCGCGCCCATTCTCAACGCTTACAATGTTATAAAAAAGAAAGATACGAAAATTGGTAAACCGAGAGCTGAGTGCTTTCCCCAGGTGCTTTTAGGTGATTAGCTTTAAAAAAAATATCTGTTGAAGAGATCAAACAAATAAAAATCACCAAAGCTTCCTAAATATTACCAAGGCTTTTATGATGTATCTGTGTTTGAAATTGAAAACCGCGCCATGTTTCAACAGAACTGCACTCTGATTCTGCTGCAGAGTATACCGTCCTCGGCTGTTTAGAACGAAGTTTGAAAGAATAATACCTAGTTTGTCATACAATGTTGTGGACATCGAAGGAATGTGACGACATTCTTTATGTCTTGTTTATTGTGAGTGCTATATCGACAGGAAGCTGGATCGATGTGATAACAGGTGCGCTGCTTCTACCGGCTGTCTTCGGCTACATTCGGCTGACTTTTCTCCTTTGTTTAACGGGAGGTTCTTTCACAATTACAAGTACTGTCAATATCTACGTCTTTAAAGGCCAATAAGCTGGCTGACTCGATTTCGAACGAGTATCAGTGAATAATACTGCTGCAGGGGAACCATCTCAATCATTAGATTTTTTGTTATCCTCATGTGACTGTTTCTTCACAATCTATATGATTATGTTCTAGGATGAAAAGAACAAGGAACTTATTAATTCGCACATAGGACGGACACTCTAACATTGTATATAAGGCTAAGGCAGGCGCTGTAACCGAATGCACGAATACAAGCTTTTTCAGTTCACTGTACTTCTAAATATCCCACATATGGTAGTAAGCCTACAGCGGGAACGTGGAAGCAAGATATAACAAAAAAAAAGCTTTCATCACTTCGTCCTTGATTAGTTCTACATCAATTTCTCGCGATGCTTTCGCCCGCAAAAAAAACAATTTGCTTCAATAGTAGTAACTAGCAGCGAAAGTTGCAGACCGTATGAGGTGTGAGTAGTTGTAACGGGGCTTTTTATTGGGCGAATGCGGGCCCAGGAAAACTAACACTCAATGTATAAGCAAGAATCGCAGTTCAATAGAAACGGCAAGCGTGAAGATCCACAACCCATAATCTGACCTCCGGCTCAACGATCCTTCATGTATAGAAGGCGGTGATTGCTGCAAACTTCAGGACAAACTGAAAAGCCGTCCTGATGCAGACAATTGGCGGACTTGAAAGGCTAATCAGTTTTCCGAGCCGGTCGCTATCTAAGGAGGAAAAGTCAAATATTACACAACAGAAAAGAAGCACCTTGCTATCATGTGGGCTACCTCAAGGTATCGCCCTTACTTTTACGATAGGTCTGTCACTGTTGCAAGCGACCACTCTGTAGGCTAGCTAACATGATAGACCTTTATGGTCGCCTTGCACAGTCGCCCACAATAATAACACATTTTGTCTTTACATTATTAATGGCTGACTTTACGTCTTCATAGAAGCGTTGTACCAAATGATCATCATGATTCGATGAAGGTGCGTAGGCTGCACCACTTTCATCATGTACATTTTGTTAACCTATTTATGATACATGCCACCCTCCCACTTATGCTATAGTATTCCTTTATGTTGCCATTAGTTTTCTTGTGAAACAAAAACCCAACCTCTAGCTCTTTTCTGTCAACTAATCCATTGTAGAATAGGACGTTTCAATTCTTCAGCACTGTATAATGCTCACATGTCCTGCTAACTTTGGTGAGCGCTATTAAATTTCATTTATCACCCCACGATTCCTCTAACAGCACAGCTAGACTAGGCTGACTAGATAGCGTTCTAGCGTTTAAGGTAGCCAATTTCAGGTTCTAGAAAATACTATCATCTTTGAAACCTGCTTGAGTAGAAGCTCTCTTAATGTCTCGCCAGCAAAAGTGAAGCCAGCTTTTGCCCACCAAATATCTCTGAAATATGCTCTCTTCTGGTGGTGTCCACTAAGAGATCAAGTGGATTTGATCTGTTAGTGTAAACGCTACGTTAATCATAATTAAACAGATTGTTCCCAACTAAATGAATTAGAAATACGAGTATCGGTGACTTCATCTCCGATAAAATTTGCTTGGTCCCCATAGAGTTTTTACAAAAAGACTCATTCGGACCAGTCAGTCAATACAAAGCAGCGGAGTGGATTCCGCTGCATGTGTAGCCGCCTATGGCAACAGAAGTCATGTCGCACTTCTCCTTTGTACAGGCCGACTTCACGTTGCCACGTAGAAGTAATAAACGCATAAAATTTCATTATGTTGGGATATTGTGTAGGTTCGAAGTATGATGCGATGGTGCCGAAGTAACGCTAGAATGGGCACTCATAAAATTCGAGTCTTTCGATCTCTCCCTGTAAGTTCAGATATCTGATCACTGTCATCAGCAACGCCGCAGTGAAATGAATACCAAGAGCACTGCCTGCAAAGTTCAACGTTGACATATTCAAGAATTTATACGTGTAGTTCACAATGATAAAGTTGCCGACAGATGAAGCGATTACGTTTCAAAGGATGCACATAGAGAAACAACTGGTATTCCGTCCCACTGCTATCTACGGTTGTTTTGTTACGGTCTTTGGCTGCTATTCCAAAGGTCGCAAAATGGCCGTATTGTGGCAGTTTTTCTCATGGACGTCAAAGCTGGAGGCCTGTGTGCTTAAAATTAGGCGGCAATTAATGTATTCCAGGCCATCGGAATTTCTAGAAACCTCCACGATGGCGTCTTTCATAATCATATCGGGGTTTTCGAAACGCCCAGCAGTTTTTTACATTGTCTTACATCTAGTCTTTCATGAAAAAAGTTGGAAGCTACAATCTCTTGCACATATTTTATTACTTACAGCATGCGTTGTAAATTTGCTACCACCATACGAGTGGCTTGGAATGAATACGACTTTTTGAAATAAAAAAACACGCACCTGTTTGTTTTTTCGACAATAATGAAACATTTCAACAGAGCATTTTCTTTACGTAAACAACAACCAGAGTTAAGTCTCCCTGAATTTGTTTATTCACAGCCGTTCTTATGCGCATTCACCCATTGTTAAGTGAATAAGCACCGTTTAACAAAGCATGACGGTGATATGAATAATAACACGCGCGTGTGCCTGATGAATGGACATGTGCAGCTGTGTTTAGGGGAGAAGCTCCTTATGCCGTAGGTAGTGCGTCCACATTGTACGTAGTAGTAGTAGTAGTAGTAGTAGTAGTAGTAGTAGTAGTAGTAGTAGTAGTAGTAGAAGAAGTAGTAGTAGTAGTGGTAGTAATAGGTAGCCACCTCTCAATTATTTCGAGATGTTTCAAAATCTGACACAGCAGCTGCATCAGCGGGATAATAAACTTACCGAGGAACTTAAAACAGAAGTCGCAAAGAAGGAGCGGGCGTATGAACAGCTCTCGCAAGAAGTATTAGGGAAGCCGATGAATAACCTTAGTGGCAATCATGGCTCACAGATCCAGTAAAAACACCGTTTGGCAATGGAACTGCAGAGGCTTCACGCGCAAGCGTGCGGTTCTGCGGCGATGCCTGAGGATAGCGGATTGAGTGGATGTTATAGCTTTACAGGGAAGTGGGATAAAGGCGACATTGCCGCATTATAAATCTTATGCAAGCGAAGGCACGAGTACGCAGGTGGCCACCTTGGTTAGATGAAACGTTTGGGCGGTGCAGCATGACATTGGTAATGCACACATCGACCATGTTCTCATAGAAGTAGTACCGCAAAAAAAAGAAAAACGCTAGCTTGTTCGTATGAAATAAATACAGCTCTCCCAGACAAACGCAATGCGACTTTGGGGATCTCTTCGCTTCTACGCGACGTAAGAGTAGGAACAACCCATTGCTGATCGTCGGTGACTTTAACGCTCACTACATGGCATGGGGATATAAGCAGGCTTCCAATAAAGGCAGGAAATTGTGGGATGGAATGCAAACTCATAATCTGGATCTAATAACCGACCCGTTGCAACCAACAAGGAAGGGAAATAGTGTCGCGGTTGACACCACACCCGACCTTACTCTGACGGGGAGTGGCACTAGTGCCACGTGGTGCAACAGAAACGAGGACCTAGGCAGTGATCACATGATGATAGAAATAGTGGTACAGGGAGGCCCGGCAACACCTCGGAAACGAAGGGTAGAGGCCGTGAATTGGGACTCTTTCAGGGACCTCAGGGGTGACCCAACTCCAATTTCTGACATTGCTGAGTGGTGCGACGGGGTGTTACGTACTGTTAAGGAAGCCACTGAAGTGGTGGAAACCGAGGAGGACAACGTAGTGGTAGACAGGAGATTAGTAAATCTTTGAAAGAAAAAGAAAGCTTCGAAAAACAGAGGAGATGGGATTGGAGTATCAGTGAACAAATAGCGGCTTTAAACAGGCAAATTGAAGAGCACGCCATCACGCCCACGAAGCAAAGGTGGGGGAACGTCTGTCAGGAGATGGATAGGAGTATAAGTACGGCCGCGACGTGGCGACTTCTTCGTCACCTTTTAGATTCGGAGAGCACGAAGACAGCTTCTAAACAGACATTGGAACGGATGGCGCACCAATTCGAAGGTACTATGAAGGAACTCTTAGAAGAAGTTTGGAGCAGATACATTAATCCCGCTGGATCCGAGCCTCTCCCAGATTATGGAGGACGGGAAAACGCAGCCTTAGACGCCCCTATTTCCTTGGCTGAGGTGCGAGTGGAGATTAACCAGCTAAGGACAATATCAGCGGCAGGGCCGGACAGAGTGATGAACGAAATGCTCCGTAATTTAGACGATAGGTCCATCGCTAACCTAGCACTGTACATGCCGGAGTGTTGGGAAGAAGGGACATTACCGCAGGATTGGAAACTCGCAATTGTAATTTTCATTCTTAAACCGGGTAAAAAACTCAGTTTCGAGAATATTAGGCCGATGTTGTTAACGTCTTGCGTAGGTAAGCTCATGGAGCATGTCGTTCAGGCGCGGATCAATAGGTACGTGCAAGACAATGGTATGTATCCGGACACCATGATCGGTTTTAGACCCCAACTATCGGCGTGCGACGTGATGCTACAAATCAAGGACCAAATTTTAGACAAGCCAACGCGAGACGCAACAGTTATCGCGGGGTTAGATGTGGCAAAAGGATTTGACAACGTTAGGCACGTATCGATCTTGGAGAATCTGAGCTCCCTGAACGTCGAAAAGCGAGTTTATGACTACGTCAAGGACTTTCTTTCAAACAGGACAGCCACTTTAAAAATCGGGGAAGAATCCTTCGAGGACATTAAATTAGGCAATAGGGGGACACCTCAGGGCTTGGTGTTATCACCCACCCTTTTCAACATTGTGATGTTGAAACTGCCTGAAGAGTTAACGCATATTGAGAATATAAATGACACCATTTACGTGGATGACTTAACATTATGGATGAACAAGGGCAGTGACGGCCAAATTGAAGGCTCTCTGCAAATCGCCATTGATAAAATCGTGAAGTACCTGGAACCCGAAGGCCTTAAATGCTCGACCAAAATTCGGAAGCACTCTTCCTCACGCCCGCCGAAAAACGGCGACTCTACAACAAGCCTGAAGTGGACATCCGCTTGTACGTTAACGGCGCAGAGATCCCCGCGTTCGACAGTATCTGTGTCCTTGGACTGAGGATTCAGGCGAACCGTAAGAATTCTGAAACTCTTGCTAGGTTATAAGCCAGTTCTAATCAGACATGTCGTCAGACGAATAGCAAACAGGCATGCTGGGATGAAGCAGGTGAACCTTCTTAGATTAGTTCAGACCTTCATAATAAGTAGAATAGTGTACGTGCACCTTATCTAAAATTAAACCAAGCGGAGCGGGGCAAACTCGACATCATTATCAGGAAAAGTGTGAAAGTCGTGCTCGGACTTCCCCCAAACACGTCCACTGACAGACTTATGAAGTTAGTGGTATCTAACAGACTCGAAGAGCTGATTGAAGCTACTGTGGCTGCACAACATCAAAGTATGCTCGTATCTAAAATGGGGAGAGCAATATTAAAGAGATTCGGCTATGAGCCCATGCGTGAGCAAGCGCGTTCAAAAGACATATCGATACAGATCAGGGACAGGATAAAGATACCTTCGCCACCCAGAAATATGAACCCTACCTTTCATGAAGGCAGGCGTAAAGCCAGGGCAGAGGCATTACAATCCAGGTACACAGGTCGACAGGACGTCGCGTATACAGACGCTGCGGAATATGAAAGCAAAGTGGCATACACGGCAGTGGTGGTCAGGGAAGATGGTGGCCTGATTGCACGCTGCACAGTTCTTGGTGTCGAGAGTGTAGAGGCCCAAGAAGTGGCCATAGCTTTGGCCATCGGCCAAAAGGGGGTCAGGGTGGTCTTCAGCGACTTCAAAAACGCCGTGAGAAACTATGAATCGTGAAGGGTGACGGAGATTGCCGCCCGTATATTATACATGGTAGGAGTACCCTAAGAGCAGGTTCTGCTTGTCTGGTCTCCAGCTAACCAGGAACTTAGAGGGAACGAGGAGGCTCATTCGGTCGCCCGAGGTCTCACCTACCGGTCAACCCCTGGAACCTCCCAAGTTACCGAACAAAAAAGCGAGGATATGCGCACATACCATGAAATCGTCGCGCACTGCAGGCTGAATCGGCAATGATTGATTTGTGGGGTTTAACGTCCCAAAACCACCATTTGATTATGAGAGACGCCGTAGTGGAGGGCTCCGGAAATTTTGACCACCTGGGGTTCTTTAACGTGTACCCGCTGAATCGGCAAGTATAGCCGAGAGCGGACAACTCACTGAGTAAGAAAAACGAGGTTTTGTGGCAAAAGTTAAATACCGGGGTTTTTCCAAACCCCGCACTTTACAGCAAGTGGCAACCCGCAGTTTTCCAGTCACAGTGTAAATTTTGTGATGAGGTAGCGAATTTGGTCCACATGGTGTGGACATGTCGAAGTCTAAACGATGGTTCTCACACTCTAGAATCCTGGGAGGCCCTGCTCCGCAGCCCACAACCCAACGTTCAGCGCGACGTCATCAGTCAAGTCCTTGCTGCTGCCGCGTCCCAAAGGATTCCGGCCGACAGCTAAGGGTGACGGGCCATGCCTGAATGATTGACTGACTTTTGAATAAAGTTTTCTCTCTCCTTGGAATGTCCACTAGGTGGCGGTACTTGTATATGACCAACATATTGTGACGAAGGAACGCGTTTATTTACAGGAAAATGGTTGAGATCGGTACAGCTCAGAGCCAGAAACCGGCGACCGAGCTGCTCGTGACCCAGACCGCTTCTACCTCTTCCTCTTCATGCGCCCATCGGGGTGTGTCATTTCCCCCGTTCGCAGACGATGCCCACTGGGCGAGTCAATAGGAAGGTTGGTGGTGATATGGCTTGAGGCGCGCGACGTGTGTCAGCTGTGTCTTGCTAGAGCGCCGACCATTGCTTGTGACGCCGGAGATGACGTATGTGACGTCACTGAGACGGTCAATGACTACAAATGGTCCGGAGTAGTGGGCCAGAAACTTTTGGCATAAACCACGTTTGCGGACAGGTGTCCACAACCACACCAGGTCACCCTTTGTGTAGGCAACGGAGTGATGGTGGGCGTCGTACCGGGTCTTGGAGCGCTGTTGAGATGCAATGGTTCGAAGGCGTGCGACGCGACGGGCTTCTTCAGCGCGGCATAGTGACTCGGCAACCGATGTTTCCACATCTAACGTAAAAGGCAGAATGGTGTCGAGGCAACTGCGAGGGGAGCGGGCGTAGAGCAGGAAAAAGGGCGCGTACCCTGTTGTCTCGTGTTTCGCGGTGTTGTAGGCGTATGTGATATAGGGCAGTACTTCGTCCCAGTTTTTGTGCTTGGCATCAACATAAATTGACAACATGTTCGTTAGCGTCCTGTTGGTCCGCTCTACGAGGCCATTCGTCTGGGGGTGATACGGGGTTGCGTGGCGGAATTGGCTGGCAGACAGGCGTAGGATCTCTTCAACGACGTCAGCGACGAACTGACGTCCCCGGTCGCTAATGACGACTCGTGGAGGGCCATGACGGAGAATGATATGCCGAAGCATAAACTGCGACACGTGAAAGGCTGTTGCAGTAGGTATAGCCGCAGTTTCTGCGTAGCGCGTCAGGTGGTCGACGCACACGATGACCCATCGATTGGCACTGGCTGACCGCGGAAACGGACCTAGAAGGTCGACACCAACAATCTCGAAGGGAGAGCTAGGAGGTGGTACGGGATGGAGAGGTCCGGGTGATGTAGTCGTGGGACGCTTGTGACGTTGACATTGTTCGCAACCCGCTACGTATTTTTCTGTGTCGCGTCGCATCTTGGGCCAGTAAAACCTTTGCTGGATGCGATGAAACGTTCTGGCGAAGCCCATGTGCCCACTGGTTGCGTTGTCATGGCAGAACCGAAAAATTTGGGGACGTAGAGCGCGTGGAACTACCAGAAGCAGACGGGCGCCTTGGCCAGAATAATTCTTCTTGTAAAGGACGGCGTCATGGACTACAAAAGAGCTTGAACTGGCCGGGTCATTCGCGGAGGCAAACAGGTGATCTAAGCAATGATCCTCGTGCTGTGCTGTCCGGAAAGCCGCGATGTCAGGAAAATGAGAGTCAATAGCTGTGATAAAATCGTCAAAATTATCAGCTTCACACTCGGTCGTTGGTAGAGGAAGCCGTGACAGGCAGTCAGCGTCTGCGTGGCGATTACCGCTCTTGTAGCGGACCGTGAAGTCAAATTCTTGTAACCGTATGGCCCATCGCGCAAGTCGACCAGATGGATCACGTAGGCTCACCAACCAGCAAAGAGAGTGATGATCGGTGATGACTGAGAAACGACGACCGTAGATGTAGGGGCGAAACTTGTGTACGGCGAAAACGACGGCGAGGCACTCCAATTCGGTAACCGTATAATTACGCTCTGCCTTGCTCAGGGACCGGCTTGCATAGGCGACGACGTGTTCAGCATTGTTGTGTCGTTGAATAAGCACCGCGCCGAGACCAACTCCACTGGCATCGGTGTGGATTTCCGTGGAAGCAGAGGGATCGAAGTGGCATAGTATTGGCCCGGAAGTGAGAGCGAACTTTAGTTGCTTAAACGCTGACTCACAATTTGGTGTCCAGTGGAAAGGGACGTCCTTGCGCAGCAAGTCAGTCAGTGGCTGGGCCTTTTCAGCAAAATTAGGTACAAAGCGGCGAAAATAAGAGCATAGGCCCAGAAAGCTTCGTAGCTCGCGGATAGACTGTGGCTGCTTAAACTTGCTGACGGCGTCCACTTTCTGCGGGTCCGGCCTAACACCAGCTTTGTCCACAAGGTGTCCTAAAACCAGTGTTTGCCGTTCACCGAAACGACATTTTTTTGAGTTCAGTGTCAAGGCGGCTTTCTCCAAACATGTTAGAACAACGTCAAGGCGATGATTATGTTCTTCAAAAGTTCGTCCAAAAATAACCACATCGTCCAGGTAACATAAACAAATTTCCCATTTAAGGCCTCTCAAGACGGTATCCATATAGCGTTCAAATGTTGCCGGAGCATTACACAAGCCGAACGGCATAACATTAAATTCAAATAGACCGTCTGGCGTTACAAAAGCCGTCTTCTCTTTATCAACTGGATCCATGGGAATCTGCCAATACCCGGATCGCAAGTCTACCGAAGAAAAGTAGGAAGCTGAATGAAGGCAGTCAATTACGTCATCAATGCGGGGGAGGGGGTACACGTCCTTCTTGGTTATAGAATTGAGACGCCGATAATCAACACAGAACCTCCAGGACCCGTCTTTTTTCTTTACCAAAATAACAGGTGCAGCCCACGGACTTGACGATTCTTGAATTACACCAGTGGCTAGCATCTCGCCAACTTGTTCAGCAATAACTTTGCGTTCGGACACGGACACGCGATAGGGCTTTTGTCGGAGAGGATGAGCAGAGCCAGTATCGATCTTGTGACGAGCGCGCGTGGTCGGTATCTGAGCCCTAGGCACCGTCCGTGCAAAATCAAATACTTTAGCATGTCTCGCCAGCAGTGCAACCAGGTCTTTGCGCTTCTGTGAGGAAATGGACTTGCTAACCATTTTTGAAAATTCAGCTTCCATACCAGAAGTTTCCGGACCCGCCCTTTCAAGATCGCTTAAAGCTCCAATGCAGGTGCTGCTCTGCCTTTCGAACAGGGCAAGGCGCATACCAGCCGGTAGTACAACCGACTCGGGTGAGCTGTTTATCACCCATAATTGAGCCGTCTCGTCTGCGAGAGATACAATGCACCGTGGTACAAAGATGTTTTTCTTGAGACAAGCTACAGGCAATGGCTCAATCACTATGTCACGTGAATTCAAACTCGAGTTGGTTTCCGAAGTGGTCACTTGTACGCTGGCCGTGGACCACGCTGGCAGAAGTACATCTTTAGCTACAGTGAGGTTACCTTTCTCACAATCAGGCTGCTGGGCGAGAGTAGACAACAGAACCTCACCTGCTCCACAATCCACGGTCGCACGACACTCTCGCAAAAAGTCTATGCCAAGTATAACGTCATGCGTTGATTGAGCCAGTACTGTGAATTCCGCCTTGAACGTTTTACCGGCAACACTAACAGACGCAGTGCAGACGCCGACAGGACGCAAGAATGCGCCGCTCACTGCCCGAAATGTGGCAGGTTTGTCCCAGTGAAACATAACCTTACGGCCCAGTCGTTGCTTAAAAACTAAACTCATCACGGAAACACTTGCGCCAGTGTCTATCAATGCCATCGTGGGAACGTCGTCAACAAGTACCTGAACCTTATTCTGAAGCATAGAAACTGGTGGAGGCATTCTTTGATGAAAATCGGTACGTCCAGCGACCTCACCTCCGTCGGCCGCGCTGGCTAGTTTCCCGGTGGCGGAGACGACATTCGTGACCGGCGCCGTGGAGACGGTGACCGAGGTGGACGGGTGGTGGGCGGCGTTAAGCTGCGCACAGATCCGGGCGAATCACTCCGGTTGATCGGCTGGTAGGCGTGCCGCTCGTCAGTTGGGTTGGGGGGCCAGTAGGTGTAGTCAGGCCGTTGGCTTCGTTGTGCAAACGTCGCGGATCTCTGAGGGAATGTCGAACGTGGATTACGTCGCATTGGGCAAAATCGGGCGATATGTCCACGAACACCGCACTGGTAGCAGACGGGCCGTTCACGGGGCATAGGGAACGTCGCTGGATGTTGAGGGTACGCGGCGCTCTGTTCCCACTGAGACGCAAAAGGAGGTGGATGGCTGTTGTAGCCGTAACGACTGTGGGGAGCATGAGGCGGCTCTACATAAGAAGACGCCGGTGGTGGAGCCCTTAGCTGAGGGCCGCGGTTGGAATAGCTGCGCTCCTCGAAACTCGTAGCATTGATACTTGTGGACGGTGTATCGCACGGTGGTTCTCGGGCGTTCAAGGGCGCGTAAAGGTGACGACGGAGTTCCTCACGTACAATGAGGCGAATCGTTGACGAAAGGTCGGTAGGCACGGAGTCTTGGCACACATCGACAGTGGCGACGGTCGTAACATTGGCAAGGCGTCCGAACTTCGTAGTGATGCGGCGAGTCTTCAGGGCCTCAAACGTTCGGCAGTACCCAATCACATCGGCCACAGACTCAAGACTCTCCTTGCCAATAAGGAAGTGGTAGACGTCTTCCGCAATTCCTTTGAGAATGTGGCCCACCTTGTCCTCTTCCGTCATGTTGGTGTCCACACATTTGCACAGTTTCAGTACCTCCTCAATGTAGGTTCTGCATGTCTCACCACAAGCTTGAGCTCTCTGCGACAACATTTGCTCTGCACGTTTCTTCTTCGTCGCAGGGTCGCCAAAGCACTTCTTGATCTCCTCCATAAACTGGTCCCATGTTGTCAAGGTGTCTTCGTGATTCTCGAACCACACTAAAGCACTGCCATCGAGAAATAGACCCACGTGGGACAACTGGCTGGCCGCATTCCAGCCATTGGCTCGGCTCACCCGTTGATAGTGGCTGAGCCATTCTTCCACGTCATCGCCAGGTTTTCCTGTAAATGTGCGTGGCTCTCGGTAGTGGAAAGACGGCGCCCTCGCGACCGGCTGCTGGATGTCTCCGTCCAAGTTCATATCTTGAGGTAGTGGTGGCAAGCCCGCTAGTCGACGGCTGCGGCGAAGCTCGTGCTCTTGCGGTTCCGTCGTTAGTAGACGGCTGCTCTCCGGTCTCGCTTGACAGTAGCTGGCTTACCCAGCACCTTCCACCACAACTGTGACGAAGGAACGCGTTTATTTACAGGAAAATGGTTGAGATCGGTACAGCTCAGAGCCAGAAACCGGCGACCGAGCTGCTCGTGACCCAGACCGCTTCTACCTCTTCCTCTTCATGCGCCCATCGGGGTGTGTCAATATGATGAGAACATGCGAGATGACAGTACTTGGATTGTTCAATATATTGGTAGATGGACGGACAGACGGACGGGTGGGCGGGCGGGCGTGCGTGCGGGCGTATGGACGGACGGATGGATGGACGGAAGGGCGGACAGACAGACAGACAGACAGACAGACAGACAGACGCATGGACGGACTGACTGACTGACTGACTGACTGACTGACTGACTGACTGACTGACTGACTGACTGACTGACTGACTGACTGACTGACTGACTGACTGACTGACTGACGAACTGCCGCATGGATGGATGGACGAAGAGACAGACAGACGAAGAGACGGACAATTGGACGCACGGACGGATGAATGAATGGACAGACAGACAGAAGGACGCACGCACGAACGACGTGCGGACGGACGCACGCACGGACGTACAAACGGGCTGGCTGACGGCCGCATGGAGGGACTGAGAGACGAATGGTAGTACAGATAGATGGACGCACGGACGGACGCGCAGACAGACAGACAGACAGACAGACAGAAACACATACGGACAGACAGACATACGCACGCACGCACGCACGGACGGATAGACGGACGGACGGATGGATCGACGAACGGACTGACTGACGGCCGTTTCACCCCACTCATGGTCAGTCACTCAGCGTATATGTTGTGATTTTTTATGGACCTTGGGACACCAGGAACCAGCGCTTATTGACCCGGTGGCTTGCGCGTGCAGGTTAGCAAAAATAAGCGGCGTTACAAGGGGCTTTTTACTCCTTATATATGCTGATATGCGCATTTGCTGATACGCCGCGGCAGCACGAGCTTTACTACTGGCAGCTACCTGGCATCTTTCTGAAAATAAATCACAAACATAATATTTATTTCATGATGTCACTGGTGAGGTCATCAAATAGAGAGAAAGAAAAAAAATCGAGCGGTGGATGTTCGCTACGGTAGCTCCCATTACCGAATTCACATACAAGACAAATGAGCTCGTGCTTTCTTTGAGGTCCACTGACCAGTTGGGTTGACTAACAGATCTGTTCCTACACCTACTTATATGAAAGGCTTCCGAAGTACACGTGTTAGTTTATCTCTATGTTCGAACATAGTATGCGTATCGCAAAACACATACATACCAACTCGTTCAACGATCTGTGTTACTGTTTGGTACATTCTTTTAGGGCGCGTAGACCGGAGCATAATATAGCTCATGCCGATCTTTGGTACCTTTCAGTAAATCTTACCACAATCAGTTGCTGTGAGCCCACACCAGCTCACGCTGTGAAAAATAAGAAGCACACATACCAACTACTCGATCCTCTTGAATCGCGATGATACTACCACAATAACCGCACACTTTGAAGGCTTATGACGGTGCTGATGGATTGATTTCCACTAAAACAGTATCGTAGAGTTCGCGTCTGTGACGTAGGACGCAATTTGACTCATACGTATGAGTCACGCCACTCCGCAGACAATGTCTTGTTTAAAAACACAAGCGAATTCACCATAGAGTGCTGCTTGTGCTGATGGAAGGGTTGCTGCGAAATTCGTCTTCTGCCACCAAGCACTAGCGATACCTGTCCTTACTCAGCGCATCCTAGGACTCACTATGAGGAGAACCATCAGTTGGAAGCCTGTGGGTAAAATTCACCTGTATTTGCCCCTTGTGGTTGGTGTACTGTCTTGGGGGAGCCTTTTGCGAGAATGTTGTAGACAGCGCACGATTTCTGAAACCAGCACGAGTGAAAAGCACGTGCCGACAGAATGAAACTTTTGTAGAACGGTGGAGCACGTGTTTGTGAACAATGTCTTGGTACGAAGCTGCTACCTCACGTTAGTGAAGTAGCAGCTGCGTTTTGAACACTACAGAACTAAACACTGCGTACCAAACACTGCAGTTCCCTTCTTATGGATGATTTCGATGGGAACTTGTTTTTGACTATTTTCACGTCACTGACCGAAGGTGACATATAGTCAGCCTGCTACGTACATACAGCCTTCAACTTGGGTGATTCCCTCTTTTTTATTTTTGAGAGCGTGCCTCACATACAAAACAAAAGTGAAATCTTAGTTGAAGTTCGTCTAGTGCCTTGAACATATTCAGCGCGGGCAAAATTTCTTCGTGGGAGCAGTTATGACTTAACGTCAGTTTATAGACATGTGCCAAATTGTATCTTGCGTCCCTATTTTAAAACTTCGATATATGAACATGGATTGGAGGTCAAGATGAGCTTTTAGAGTGTTTTTGTGCCTATAAATGGGCATTTCTGACTCTTGTGCCTAAGTTTTTAGAGGTGCCTATAAATACCTATTTTAACAATTGGTGCGTATGCAAACGCTATTTAGCCTCAAATATTAGTTTCCGGTACAGTTGGCGAGTGGTATTCCTACTACCAGGAAAAAAAGTCAGATTTCGGGGCACTAAGTGGTGCAATGTATGCGTCATCTCATGAGTCATTTTTATCATTGTCAGACTACAAAGCCTCATACCAGAAAGGAAGGCCTAGTAGTTTCTACACATGTACTCATTCGTGTCACGTCATTGGCTCGGCATTTCTCCGGTGTCTGCTCGCATGCGTAGGGAACATAATGTACTTCTGTGCCGGTGGAGTACGATGCAGAATGAACTCAAAACCGCGGAACGCGATCAGGCAAAAATGAAGTGTAGATAAAAAAAGATGTTCACATGTTTTTTGTTTCGTTTGTCATTTACTTCTTGAACAGTGTTTCAAGAAGTCATGAGAAAGTTAACAGTGCTCATGAAATACTGTGTACAACTAAATCTTTCACAACGAAAGCTGGCAGCAAGGTTCACGCGAGCGCCGTAGTTGTCCGCCGCCACGCGTAACCACTATCGCACTAAATAATAAAAACTAACTCAGTAGTTAAAAAACCTTAAGGACACAATGAGATTTGGCTCAGCTGCGGTGGTCTAGGGGCTAAGATACTCGGCTGCTGATCCGCAGGTCACGCGATCGTATCCCGGCTGCGGCGGCTGCATTTTCGGTGGAGGCGAAAATGCCGTAGGCACGTGGTTTCAGATCTCGGTTCTCGGTAAAGAACCCCAGGTGGTCGAAATTTCTGGAGCCCTCCACTAGGGCGTATCTTAAATTGTTGGCTTTGTGACGTTGAATGCCGCCTATCAATTAATCAATCAATCAATCTATCTATCACAATGAATTTAGGACCGAGATGTTCTGCGTGCCTCCTAGCGATCTGCGACTGAGCCGCATTGTAAAGCCAGTTTGCAACTCCTTTGCAAACTGGCTTTAGGCAGACTTCATGTCGGGAAAGAAATCGCGTTAATATTATTAATAAAGCATTGTAGCACACCAAGCGAACAAGTAGGTGTTACACACTGCGAATTGCGCCATGAGGAAGTCGTCGAATGCTCAAACCTTTTACAAAAGCTTGATCCTGTACACCTAATAACTGTGGTGCATACCCAGTGGGGGTTATTGTGGGGACTAAAAATGTTCTGGCATAATTTTTATTCATAGTCAGCCACAGCATGAAAAAGAAGTGCACATCTTGTTGCATGTGTGAAGCAAGTACCACACTTCTCCGAATAATGACGAAGGATGGCATTGTGAGTGCCTCCCTAGAACACATTGATTTATTGCGATAGCATGTATATGAACAGTGTCGGCTGGTTCTTACCGTTGCCAAAGCTGCCATCATGGACCGTGCATGTATGCGCATCTATATATAGAAAAACTCAAAAAAAGAAATTTTGGCCTCGTATCTGCATGTTCCCCTCTGAATTTCGTCAAAAGGCGTTAGTCTTGCGTCTGGAGAGAGTGAACAAGCTATTCGTTTTATGTTTTTCGAGAGGAAATCGGTGAATTGTATTCTGGAAGCGCGGAGTTAGAGAGTCTCAATCCGTGCAGCGAAAACGTACGAGCGCATCGAGGCACGATCGACACGAGCGCCACATGGCAGTTGTCTTCGAACACGAAGGAAGGCGTGAGCACCCGCGGAGAAAGATGCACGCCTGTCACGGAGGCGATAAGGAGTAGAACGCAAAGCCACACCCGTGTGGTCTTAGCAAAGCGTTGGAAACACTTGCCTTTTTTAGCATCGCATTGCACTATCAGTGCAGCGTGATAAACGCTATAGCCCTCAAAATTACTTGTGTGTGCCTTCCCTAGAAGAAGGCACACATACAAAACATTCACGTGTTGTTATGGTGCGTCTGATATGCGCAATAATTGCTCTTTAATTGTTTGATGCCTTTAAGGGAATCGTTATCGCGCACAAACAGACAAATGTACAGAGAAATAGATCAAAATATTTGCGTCGAAGGTCCGCGAGAAAGACTATCGCCTTTAAAAAGCCGCCCACGCTCGGCGCCCAGCTCGTCGTGATGCGCCACCGCGCGCTGATCTCCTACGCGTACTTTGCCCCACGCAGAGGAATGGCAGTGGGGGGTCAGGTGCTTGTGCGTTCGCGCTTATTCTTCGTTGGGGAGAATTGTGTGCCTTGGCCGTGCACTGGAATGATTGCGTTAGCTTCCTAGGCCACAAAAGTCCACTTCGATCGCTGGGCAAGCCCCGTTTGTGAAAAGAGTGTGCTTTTTGAACACAGTGAAGAAACAACTGGGACACTCGTTAGTTCGCACTCATATCTGTACCTATGATTACGTTTCGTGCATGATATTTGTTTCAAAAGCGCGTAAGACGTCGAGTTGTAAACGTTGTTGATTAGCTGTCGCCTTGTGTGTGTTGTTTTCGTGCGTTATTTGGGCGTGAGCAGCGCGCTGCACGTTTCAGTCTGATGGCTGTTCTCAGCGTTACATTTCCAGTTCTTGCTATCACATTCATTGCTTCGCCCTTGCGACCGAGCTGTAAATTTGTTCTGTTATTGGTGTTTTGTAAGAGTGCTTCCAACAGCTTTTTAAAGAGTGTCAAAGAAGAGTCTGTGAAAGCCTTCTTTTCCACCTGTTGCTGTGACAGTGCTGCGCATTCTCCGCAGGCTTCGCGTTTCTCTTTTCTTTTTTTTTTTCAAAAGGTTCAATAGAAGCCGCGAAAGCATGATGGAGGACGTGAACTTGAAACCTTTGCTACTCGCCCGATGTAGACTTCGCATGCCCCAATTACTTACCTGCTCTTTTCGGTAACGGAAGAACACGCAGCCTGAATCACATAATGCAGACGTATCTACACCTCATGAGCACGCAAGGTTACATTCGCATGACATGCCCGTGGCACGCCGTGCACGCGAGCGGTGTTTTATCGTTTCCACATTGTCTGTATATGTATTGCCTGTTTCTATGGGATGGATCACCCTATGCTCCCACGTTTGAAGAGACTGGCATCAATCATGTATCCTTTCCACGATACACAGCTTACCTCGATTCACAAAGAATGATGCAATAAACAGACACCAAGCGTTGCGAGTGCAGAAACCGGCATGGTGTGAGAAGGGCAAGTACACCGACACAAGCGAAGTGCAGGCAGCTTAGTCTCGCATTTTCCTGGATACAAGGTAAAATATATAAAGAACACAGATTTCGTTTGGATGTTCTAATACATCTGTGAGCCTGCACACTTCTATTTAGCCTACAGATTGCACAAATTTAACACGTCGCCTCGAATAATTTTTGCAGTGTCACGTACTGCTTTTACGTACGCAGGACAATTTCTCGTTGTATACGTCACCTCCATCATGTTGAGGCACGCACACGTAAGATGAAGGTCAAGTGGCTTTCAGTCTAACATTTTACTTCTTTCCGGGCCCTTAGTACTGCAAATCTGGACAGATGAAGTCGTGAGCACCCAGTACATGCATACTTTTCGCATGCCCGAATTTATCAAACATGGTGAGGGGCCTTTCGCGGTGTTCACAGACAGAAGAGAAATTCACCCTGTGCGGCTCAACCAACTTAATACTGGCAAAAAGACCATTCGGGCCTATTAACGCTCTAGCTGGTTGCTCCTGTGTTGTTATTCTCAGCCATGCCGAGAAAAAAGAGACCACGCAGCGTGTTTGTATGATGGGGAACACTTAACTCACCTTGATGAATAAGAAATGGAGAGACGATATTCTGTAAACTCTGAGGAAAAATAAACGGATGGCTATGCTAATCTATTGGCACCTTTGTATTACCATAGCCTAAAACATGTCTGTTTGCGTTCCTCTCCCACACGCAGATGTCACGTGAATTTTGTCGAAAAGTGGAATTTTGTCAAACTTTATATCGTCTATATGATTTTAGTGTTCGCAAACAGATTATTGCCTGCCTTTGTTTTGAGCATAAAACGCATTTTAGTGCCTATCAATCCGGCGTCTAGGTATGACACAGTCTTTGGCTGTACTTCAGCCCTCGCCACTTGCATTAATACACCTACTGTACCACTCCAGTAACTTATTTCACCTCCCACAAGCCGTCAACATGGAATAAAGAAATGACGAGTAACGCAAGAAATCATCAAACATTTTTTTCAATTCTGGTTCTGCTGAATCACCTAGGAATTCTATAGCAAATGGAATTCTATCCTTCAGTATACCGTTGAAAAAATGTATTTTTGTGACGTCGTGGTATCTGCTACGTGGGCCATTACTAATGCTATCAGTTTTTGTGAACGTAGTAGAAGACCAGTAATGTGGTGTTCGCATTCACCTGCTCAACTTATTCGACAAACAAGAGGGTAAATAAGTGCCACGAAGGTACTCGCAGTCATCAACACATTACGTATGTGAACTGATCTTACGACGCATATGTGAACGCCTCTGAATGAACAAATTCAAATGCAATGAAGATAGCCACCACCATGAGCCCAATACGTACGTGGATGAATCTTACGACGTACACGTGAACGTCTGTAAAAAACAAATTCAAGAAAAAATTAGGGGACCCTTAAGCTCGCCTTTAAAATTTCAACGCAATAGCGACATCCTGTTAGTAGTGCGTACTTCGAACACTCACTGCATGAAACCTCTTCGAACTTGCTATGCATCCACTATGTGGCCTTAAAGAATTAGGCGCAGTAGCGTGTGTGCCTTTCGTAATGGGGTATTGGCATTCAACCAAGGAGCCACTATGCTAATATATACTGATGCCTTCTGGCAATGGACGCTTGACTATGCATTATGCTGCAATATTTCATGTTACAATGTGAAACATATATGCAGGAGGCGTGTGTTTGTGAAGCATGAAAGCTAGTTACAGTGCATTTCCAAGCGGAGGAAGTTTTTTTCACTGTTTTCACAAGAAGAGGCGTGGTCTTGAGAGAGACGAAGACGATGTTCTGAACGGTCGCGTTTTGGACCTTTCGGTTAGTCTTCCAGATTACAAAACAATTTTCATAGCTTAATTATTTGCTATTGTACTGGAACTATGGCCACTTCCTTTGGGCGAAACAGAAGATCGTAATTACAGATTATTTTTCCGTATGTGTTGCTCTGTCTTCTGGAGACACCTTAACACATTTGCATATGTTTCGACAACTCATACCGCCAAACTTGCATAAACTTCAGCTGTGATGGGTACCAGACCATCATGGCATATATCTCAATGAAATGGCGGACGCACTAACCACAGTATCTCTTAGTGGTTCCCTTATGCCGATTTTTCCTGATACGGCCACGCGACAGCAATAAGGTTTAGAAACCTGTGTTTGCATGAATTCAATTCCTACTCATTGGTTAAATTTCGAGATTTCAAACATCTAATGTGCTGCTGGAATAGACAGTGGTGCGAAACAAGGCAATTGGAAGTTACTTATACCAGATTGCGTTGTAGAATTCCACATCTAAATTATTATTTACATTAGGTTGGTCTAAACGCGTCACCTTTATGTCAGGTTTGCAAAGAAATGGAAACGATAGATCATTCATTTTTATTCTGTCGCCAATCATCTTATCGCTTTAAAAGATACCTGGTAGCTCCACTTGAAAAATTCGGATTAGAATGAAATGTGGAAGTAACTTTATCGTTTGGCAGCATTAAAATTCGTTATAGCCACAAGGACGTCTGCTCTGCGGTATTTGACTACATATTTGAAAGAAAGCAATGGCCATGGTAAAGTTCCCATATATATATATATATATATATATATATATATATATATATATATATATATATATATATATATATATATATATATATATATATATTTATATTTATATATCTTGTGACGGTGATTACAAGTACACGGAAGAGAGAAAGAAGTGTATTTGCAATATTTACAGGTAGGTATGACGCCTCAGGGCTGCTAGGATATCGCGCACCGAATCCACTTCTTCATCGATGCGTCTACGACGGGGCGGAGCCATGCCCATTGCCTCGTAATATCACCCCCGACGGACGAAGCGCCGTCACGGTGCCGCTAAGTCACTCAGGGCTGGCAGTGTAGTAGCGTTTTAGTCGCGAAACATGGACAACATCAGTAGGTGGTGTGGCAGAAGATGAAGGTGGTTCAACGGGAGTGATGAGGTAGTTGACGTCCATGACCTTGCGGAGAACTTTGTAGGGCCGAGTGTATCGTGGAAGGAGCTTCTCGCACAAGCCTTCACGCCGATGCGGCGTCCAAAGTAGGACGAGAGAGTCAGCAGGATAGTCAACGTCGTGGTGCTAGTCATTTAGCGGACTTTTTGTGAGGCCTGAGAAGCAGTGAGCCTAGTGTGCGCGATTAGCCGAGCGACGTGGGCTCGAAAAGCAACGTCCTGAGCATACACCGTTGGTTTGGTAGTATCAGAAGGAAGAAGTGTATCGAATGGCAAGGCAGGGTTGTGGCCGTTCAGAGGAGAGAGAGAGAGAAAATTTTATCCGGCCGTACAGAGGAAAGAACGGAGAATAGCCGGCAATGTCATGCCTTGATGAATTGTACGCAAACGTAACGTAGGAGAGCATTGCATCCCAGTCACGGTGATCAGCAGAGACGTACATGGACAGCATGCCTGTAAGAGTTCGGTTGTGGCGCTCTGTAAGACCGCTGGTCCGGGGATGGTAGGCAGTAGTAAGGCGATGTTCGGTAGAGCAGCTACGGAGGATTTCGTCGATAACTTTTGCGAAGAAGCAGCGGCCACGATCCGCCAGAAGCTGGCGCGGAGCCCCATGCCGCAGAATGACGTTATTCAGTAGAAAGTCAGCAACGTCTGTAGCGCAGCTACTTGGCAAGGCACGAGTTATAGCATATCAGATCGCATAGTCAGTTGCGACAGCGATCCATTTGTTGCCTGACACGGACGTTGGGAAAGGTCCGAGCAAGTCAAGGCCGACGCGGAAGAATGGTTCTGGGGAAATATCGATAGGTTACAGCAGTTCAGCCGTACGGAGAGCATGACGTTTGCGACGCTGGCAGCGCTCGCAAGCAGCTACATAGCGGCGCACAAATTTATACAGGCCAGGCCAAAAGAACCGTTGCCGCACGCGGTGATAGGGGCGGTAAAAACCCAGGTGTCATGCCGTCGAAGCATCATGCAGATGTTGAACAAAGGTGGCACGCAGGTGTCGGGGAATAACTATCAAAACGTATGGACCATCAGGCTTCATGCTGCGGTGCTACAGAACTTTTTGTGGAGGACATATTGACGGAGCGAAGGGTCGGAATGTCCTGAAGATACTCGCTCAATGACCGTCTTGAGGGTTGTGTCCCGGCGCTCTCCGTGCTGATGTCGCGCAAAGCGGATTTGGCGAGCACACAAGAATCGCTCTCATAGATGGCAAGGTTAGCAGGGTCCACCGAATAACGCGAGAGACAATCGGCATCTTGGTGTAACCTGCCAGACTTATAAACTACGTCGAAGTTATACTCCTGGAGACGTAGAGCCTGGCGACCTAGGCGACCAGTTGGGTCCTTGAGCGACGACAACCAACACAGAGCGTGGTGGTCCGTAATAACTGAAACCTCCCGGCCATACAAGTAGGGGCGAAATTTCGCTATAGCCCAGACCAACGCAAAACACTCGCGCTCCGTTATCGAATAGTTTCGCTCAGACGGGGAAAGAAGGCGGCTGGCATACGCAATAACACGCGTTTGCCCCCCCCCCCCCCCCCGCCCTGGTGTTGAGCGAGGACGGCACCGATGCCGTGAGCCTTGGCGTCTGTGCGAACTTCAGTCCTCACGGACGGGTCGAAGTGAGCCAATATTGGTGGCCAAGTGAGCAGCTGAATTAGCGTGGAAAACGCAGCTGCTTGGTCTTGACCCCACGAGAAGGGCGCCAGAATAACAAGGACCATCATTATCATCGTGTTCTCCGCTTCGAAGTATTTATCCGCCATGGGCCGAGGTGCTGCTCAGGCTTCAGCCAGCGGCAACTACTACCATGTTGTACTGCTCCGCCTTCCCACCGGGAAGCTCGTTATGGACTCTGTTTTTCTACATGCGGACTTAGCTGGTCGCCCTTACCGGGTTTAGGATTTCAGAGATGCTCTTCGGGACACCATTGGCTTGAAGGAAATAAGCTCTTGAAGGAAATAAGCTGTCACGGGGTCGTGACGTGGCCAAAGACAGAAAACTTCGTGTTGGGATTCAACTGTTTATTTGGGCGAACCTGTGCCCGGTAAAGGGAAAGTCTAATTACAGCAGTAGTCTTGCACAGATAGCAGTCTCGGACTGATAGCGGCGAACGCAGCGTCGGCCTTCGATCAACTACTGACAAGCGGCGAAGCGCGTTGGCATTTATAGAGTCCCGCCGTCGAATGTTCTAGCGCTACCGCTGGCGGCGGCGTACGTTCCAGAACAATGTCTACCATTCGCACAGTGGGCGTGATCTTATCGAAATGATCTACTACAGTCCGGAACCCTCTCGAAAAACTGCAGGCGCGGTTTGCGCTGAGAATCGTGTGGTGGTTTGGGACGATAACAAAAACTTGGGAAATGGAACGTGGCATTGCCCCCCTCTGAAAAAGGCATCGTCTCGATGCTTTAACTCAAGATGAAGGTACAATAATAATGCAAGAAAGTACAATGAATAAATTGCGATACAACAATAATACAAAAAAAAGCACTGTTTCAGTTTGTTAACGCGCATGAAACGGCTTGAGGCGTGCGACATGGACGACTTCAGGTCGCGATCGGCGTCGTTGAGAGTTCGTGATGCCATCGGGGACAACCTCGTAATCAAGTGGGCCGAGACGTCGAACCACCCTGTACGGTCCGAAGTACCGTCGCAGAAGCTTTTCACTTAAGTGCCAACCACTGGCACGCGTTCGCTCGCGTCTACGCGTCAAAAGCGTCAAATGCGCCTCTCGGCGTCGGCTTCGGAGGGGAATACGCGAGCAGGCGCGAGGGATCAAGCCGGGCTTGATATTTCGCCTCGCGTACGCTACGTCACCACGCGTACAGCGGCGCCAACCAACCAGAGGCCGCGCGCCAACCAACCAGAGGCCGCGATGACTCCGAATGCTGTGCCTAATGGCCGCCGCTTCGAAGGCACAGCCGAGTGCTGAAAGCAAGCATGAAAACTACTCCTAACGTTCCTGAATGACCGCTTCGTAATCTAGAACGACAACGAAACGACGAACGACTGCGAGTGCTACCAGCGTGACGCGGTTTCGTGCCGAGTTCGAGCGACGCCGACAAATCCAGCGAATGCCGGCCGGCTATGCTAGCGCCGGACCCCTGTGCGATCGTCGGCCGAGCGAAAGGAGCATGTCGGTGTTCTTGTGCTTTCATCTGTGACTTTCTGTGCTAAAAACGAGTGCGAACATACTTCGGAGGTTCGAAGGTTTGAGCGTGAGCCCTCGCCTACCGCGGAGGCAATTCAGATCGGTGTCATCTGCATCCAGCGCAGGCCTCTACCATCTAGTTCGTATGAACCAGCACATGCGAGGCACATCGGCTGAAAAAAACTCTACGGTAGTTTCCGTCGCAACATAGACACCATATACGACGACCGAAATATCGCGTAGGTCATACGGAGGAGTTTTTATCTGCACTGTGTTTGTGTTTGTTTTCAACATCAATATTCATCATCGCTGAAAGCGAACCTCGCACTAGCCAACACATTTCCGTGATGTGAAAACGTACGTACTTATATAAGTGTATTCGCGAATTGTATGACGCGGAAACATTCGTTGGCTTCGGTGCTAATCGTTTTTGTGTGTTGCCAAGCTAATCATAAGCGTGCGCTGGTTGGTAGCAGTGAGATGCGACTTCGTGTCGGGTACCAGCGACGCTGACACACTGGGCTGTCAGCGGTCTCATTTCCATTCACGTACAAGACAGAAACTCGAGCGTGCGTCGCTGTGGTGATCGAAAAAGAAAGTTGCATGATTAAGTGCTGCTGGTATTGCCTGCTATTTCACTTCTCGCTTCTTCTGCTTCTGTGCTACGCTCAGTAGCACATACGTTGTTTGGAGGCATTCTAACACACACATTCTTAATTTGTAGTTCATTCTGATACTCATAGCTATAGGCATACAATGGCGCTTCTCCGTCATTTTACAGTTTACTATAACATAACGCGCAATCTGTTTACAGCTGGACAGATAACTGAAAACCTTGTGAGAAGCACCTGATTTGAAATCAGCTGCACGATGACACGATTGTGGGAAGAGAAGATCACCACATGTATGCACAGAATGAATGAAGGTACACTAGTATGGTACTGCACTTTGTGTAGAAGAAATGCAAAAAGTACCTCATGTGACTTATGAGTCCTTTCAGAGCTGTGCTTGTATTTATCTGTGCCTCCAGACTGTAATGAGCTCAATATATTCGATGGTTCTGAACATTGAATATTTGTATGTGTTTCCAAGGAGTCCTTCATTTCTGTTCGGTTTTTAGTATATGCATTAACTTGGATTATATATATGCATTCACTTAAGCATATTCTGTGTAGTTCTGTTGGAAAACTTGCCAAAACTTCTGTACGGTGCTCTGGTGCAATCCTTTGATCAGTATCTGTCCCATCAAAAATTTTTGGCATGCTTTATTGCATTATAGTGTATTTTGACAATTAATGACATGCTAAAGCCACAGTGCTTGGCTGTAATCTCAAAACCAATGTCTGTCTCATCAAGAAGTGTCAGATGCATTTTGTAGATGTTAAAGGATATTTAAACTACCAGCAAAGTGCTGAAGTCTTCAACACAGCACTGATCCGCAATCACCACCCAGCTTAGAAGTCATTTGTAGAGTTCTCTAACACGTTCAAATAAAGTTATCAAACACTGGATTGATCTACTTGGTTTGATTCCTAATCCCAGTGTGTCTGACTTTTTGGAGGCACTTGTATTATAATAATGTCCTATTTCTCTCATTTATTACAGGGGTGCACTCAAGGGTAGTGATATTTGTTTACCTTGGCACACTTAATGTGATATTACTGTTTATATTCTTTCATTTTGTATATATGTATGCCACTTTTGCAGTAGCCTCACAGTGAGCAGCTGTATTTGAAAATAAATAAATATACCATCCGAAAGTGTTCAACGCTGTGCTCGGTTCCAATCTAGTCGCTAATATCTGTTGCATCGTGATGTGTCGGGTATATTTATTGCATTGGAGAACATTTTGGCTGCCTTCCATGCAGGGTTCAGTTCCAGTATTATGACTGATATCTGTGACTTCATGAAGAGTTAGACGCGGTTTGTCGTTTTAGAGAATACTTTAACTACAGACAACATCCAGAAGTCTTTCCTACAAGGTTCAGTTGCAGCCCTATGGCCAATATCTGTCTTATTATGAAAACTTCAAGTACAGTTAGTTGCATTAGAGCATATTTTGACTACAAAAAATGCCCAGAGGCATTCTACGTAGTGCTTGGTTCCATTCTTATGACAATATCTGTTGTATCATTAAGAGCCAGATGCAGTTTCTTGCATGACAGGATATTTCCAATACGCTTATCATTCAAAGCCCTCTGAACAGGGCACAATTACAGCCTCATGACCTAAATCCGTCACATCATGAAGAGTAGGGTGTGCGTTGTTTCGGCTGCAGACAACGTTCATTTTGGCTGCAGGCCATTTCGGCTGCAGACAACGTTCAAAAGCCTTCTATACAGGGTTCACTTCCAATATTATGACTGATAACATTGACTTTATGAACAGTTGGGTGCGGTTTGTCATTTTAGAGAATAATTTGACTAAAGAGAACGTCCAGAAGTCTTCCATACAGGGTTCCGTTCCATTTTATGACTGATATCTGTGACTTCATGAACAGTTCGGTGTCGTTTGTCGTTTTAGAGAATACTTTGACTAAAGATAACATTCAGAAGTCTTCCTTACAGGTTTCAGTTCTATAATTATGACCGATATCTGTGACTTCATGAACAATTGGGTGTCGTTTGTCGTTTTAGAGAATACTTTGACTAAAGACAACGTCTAGAAGTCTTGTATTAAGGTTTCACTTCTAATATTATGACCGATATCTGTCACTTCATGAACAGTTGGGTGTCGTCTGTCGTTCTAGAGAATACTTTGACTAAAGACAACGTCCAGAAGTCTTGTATTGAGCTTTCAGTTCTAATATTATGACCGATATCTGTCACTTCATGAACAGTTGGGTGTCGTCTGTCGTTCTAGAGAATACTTTGACTAAAGACAACGTCCAGAAGTCTTGTATTAACGTTTTAGTTCTAATATTATGACCGATATCTGTCACTTCATGAACAGTTGGGTGTCGTCTGTCGTTCTAGAGAATACTTTGACTAAAGACAACGTTCAGAAGTCTTGTATTGAGGTTTCAGTTCTAATATTATGACCGATATCTGTCACTTCATGAACAGTTGGGTGTCGTCTGTCGTTTTAGAGAATACTTTGACTAAAGACAACGTCCAGAAGTCTTGCAGTAAGGTTTCAGTTCTAATGTTATGACCGATATTTGTGACTTCATGAACAGTTGATTGTCGTCTGTGGTTCTAGGGAATACTTTGACTAAAGACAATGTCCAGAAGTCTTGTAATGAGGTTTTAGTTCTAATATTATGACCGATATTTGTGACTTCATGAACAGTTGATTGTCGTCTGTGGTTCTAGGGAATACTTTGACTAAAGACAACGTCCAGAAGTCTTGTATTGAGGTTTCAGTTCTAATATTATGACCGATATCTGTCACTTCATGAACAGTTGGGTGTCGTCTGTCGTTTTAGAGAATACTTTGACTAAAGACAACGTCCAGAAGTCTTCCAGTGCAAGGTTCAGTTGAAATATTCTGACCAATATCTGTCACATCATGAAGTGTCAGGCACAGTTAGTTGCATTAGAGCACATTTCGGCTATGGAAAATGCCCGAAGGCATTCTACGCAGTATTTGGTTCCTATCTTATGACCAATATCTCTTGTGTCAATAAGAACCGGGTGTGCTTTGTTGCATTAGAGGATATTTCGAACACACACATCAACCGAAAGCCTGCTACTCTGGCCTCAATTGTAGTCTTATGACTGACTTAAATCTCTCAGATCATGAAGTTGCAGGCGTAATTATTAAGTTGACTGATATAAAATATGTTGTGTAAATATACTGAAGGTACCAGCATATACAAGATATTGTTAGTAACTTTGGTAGTGCAGGTATAGAAACCCGGTGGTTTGTAAACCTGATCAGGAAGGCAGCCACGCCTCATTCACCGCAGAGAGGAGGAGGGGGGGGGGGCTCAATGTCAATTCCATATATTAACATAATAGGGAGGGGGTGCTAAGTCAGCCCTGGGGAGGGGCACTGGGACAAACTTTTGCCCCCCCCCCCCTTAAGGAGAGCCCTGCACACGCCTATGATAGCCGTACAGTATGCTAGACGCGAATGTTCATTCGCGGGAGCGGCACACGCACCGATGTTGATTTCTGGTGCTACCGCTGTAGTTACTTTGGGCACTGAAATGTCAATTACCTCTAAAATAGTCTAAACTGTGGTGGTTGAAGCACTATCAACTTGTTAACGTGTTCTCATATCCTCTGAAACATACATTCCCGCTCCAGTTGAGAACGTGCCGTTCTGTGCTGAACTTGGACAGTTCCAAGCCAAAAGATCAAGCAACATTGCGCATCGGCCTTGGACGCGTGGGCGTCAACGTGGTCGACGCGTGCCAGTAGTTGCACGCCCTTTTCCTCCACAGGCGCGACTAGACGCTTTTGACGCGTAGGCGCAAGCATACGCGTGCCAGTGGTTGGCACTTTAGTCCACGTCGGCGTATCGGCGTCCACACCCAAACACGTTCACCGGGCTGGTATTCCACAAAGCGTCGTCGAAGGTTGTAACGGTGGCTGTCGGTCGTCTGTTGATTCTTGATACGGAGCCGCGCAAGTTGTCGGGCTTCTTCGGCGCGATGAAGGTACTCGCTCACATCGATGTTTTCTTCGTCGGTGACGTTGGGTAACATGGCATCGAGCGTCGTTGCCGGGCTCCTTCCGTAGACCAATTTGTATCGAGATATCTGCGTCGTCTCCTGCACCGCCGTGTTGTATGCGAAGGTCACATACGGAAGAATGGCATCCCACGTCTTGTGTTCGACATCGACGTACATTGACAGCATGTCGGCGATCGTCTTGTTAAGCCGCTCGGTGAGGCCGTTGGTCTGTGGGTGGTACGCTGTCGTCCGGCGGTGGTTTGTTTGGCTGTATGCCAAGATCGCTTGAGTTAAGTCGGCAGTGAATGCCGTTCCTCTGTCGGTGATAAGGACCTCCGGGGCGCCGTGACGTAGGACGATATTTTCGACGAAGAACTTAGCTACCTCGGATGCACTGCCTTTTGGCAGGGCTTTTGTCTCGGCGTAGCGGGTGAGGTAGTCGGTAGCTACCACGATCCACTTGTTTCCGAAAGCCGACGTCGGGAACGGCCCCAGTAGGTCCATACCAATCTGCTGGAAAGGTCGGCAAGGTGGATCAATTGGCTGCAGAAGTCCCGCTGGCCTTGTCGGCGGTGTCTTGCGTCGCTGACAGTCCCGGCATGTCCTCACATAACGAGTGACGTCGGTGGTAAGACGCGGCCAGTAGTACCTTTCTTGTATCCTCGCGAGCGTGCGAGAAACACCGAGGTGCCCTGCCGTCGGATCGTCGTGAAGGGCTTGCAGGAGTTCTGGTCGCAGAGCTGAAGGCACCACAAGGAGATACTTAGCCCGAAGTGGTGAAAAATGTTTCTTTTGTAGAAGACCGTTTCGTAGAAAAAACGACGCAAGTGCGCGCTTGAATACCTTCGGGACTTCGGCGGTCCTGCCTTCGAGGTATTCTATTAGGGCCTTAAGTTCCGGGTCGGCCCGCTGTCGTTCAGCGAAGTCGTCGGTACTTATCGTTCCCAAGAAGTAGTCGTCATCCGGGTCGTCGGGTAGCGGTTGGTCGACAGGCGCACGAGAGAGACAGTCGGCGTCGGAGTGTTTTTTGCCGGACTTGTAAATGACAGTAATGTCATATTCTTGAAGTCTCAGGCTCCATCGTGCGAGGCGACCTGAAGGGTCCTTCAAAGTGGCTAGCCAACACAAGGCGTGGTGGTCGCTTACAACTTTGAAGGGCCTGCCGTAAAGGTATGGGCGAAATTTCGACGTAGCCCAGATGATGGCGAGGCACTCCTTTTCTTGTGGAATAATTTGCTTCTGCTTTGGATAGCGATCGGCTGGCGTAACTAATAACCCTTTCCAGTCCGTCGGCCCTCTGCACAAGAACGGCGCCAAGACCTACGCTGCTTGCGTCAGTATGTATTTCTGTCTCGGCGAATTCGTCGAAATGGGCAAGTAACGGAGGCGTCTGGAGGCGATGTTTAAGCTCCTGGAAAGCGTGTTCCTGTGGCGTTTCCCACTTGAACTCCACGTCGGCCTTCGTAAGGTTAGTGAGAGGATCGGCGATGCGGGCGAAGTTTTTCACGAACCGCCTATAATAGGCGCACAGGCCCAGAAATCGGCGCACGGCTTTCTTGTCAGTGGGCGGCGGGAATTCGGCGATGGCGGCTGTTTTCCGTGGATCAGGACGAACTCCAGACTTGCTGATAACGTGCCCCAGAAACAAGAGCTCTTCATACGCAAATCTGCACTTTTCTGGCTTCAGTGTAAGTCCGGAAGTCTTGATGGCTTGAAGTACAGCTTCAAGGCGCCGAAGATGCTCGTCGAAACTCGAGGAAAACACGACGACGTCGTCTAAGTACACAAGGCAAGTCTGCCACTTCAATCCTGCCAGTACTGTATTCATAACGCGTTGAAAAGTTGCAGGCGCTGAGCAAAGGCCGAAGGGCATCACCTTAAACTCGAAGAGGCCGTCCGGTGTTATAAACGCCGTCTTTTCTCGGTCTCTTTCGTCGACTTCGATTTGCCAATAGCCAGTCTTGAGGTCCATTGACGAAAAGTACTTGGCGTTATGGAGCCGATCAAGTGCGTCGTCTATTCGTGGGAGAGGATACACGTCCTTTCTTGTGATTTTGTTCAGGCGGCGATAATCGACGCAGAAACGTAGGGTCCCATCCTTTTTCTTCACTAACACCACGGGGGATGCCCATGGGCTCTTGGACGGCTGGATAATGTCATCCCGCAGCATTTCATCAACTTGTCTCTTCATGGCCTCACGTTCTCGCGTCGAAACCCTGTACGGACTCTGACGGAGTGGTCTGGCATTTTCTTCGGTTATGATGCGATGTTTCGTGATTGGGGTCTGCCGAATTTTCGATGACGACGAAAAGCAATCTTCGTATTGCAGAATCAGGGCCTTGAGCTGTTCTTGCTTATCGTTCGGAAGTCTGGGATTGACGTCGAAAGCTATGGGAGGGGCTTGGTTCCTCTGAGCAGGTTCCGCAGAATCGGCGAGGGCGAAAGCACTGGTGGCTTCGACAATTTCTTCGATGTATGCGACCGTTGTTCCTTTGTTCACATGTTTATAATCATTGCTGAAATTTGTGAGCATAACCGTTGCTTTGCCTCCCCGCAACTCTGCAATTCCTCTTGCGACGCAAATATTTCGGGTGACCAACAGATGCTGATTGCCTTCAACGACGCCTTCGAAGTCAGGTGATTCCGGAGCGCCGACTGAAATAATGACGCTTGAGCGAGGCGGAATGGTGACTTGTTCTTCCAGCATATTCAAGGCATGGTGTCCAGACGGCGTGCGCGGCTGTAGTGCTTCTTCTGTGGATAACGTTATCGACTTTGTTTTTAGGTTGATGACAGCACCATGGAGGCATAAGAAGTCCATGCCAAGGATGACATCTCTCGAGCAACGCTGTAGGACTACGAAGTCTGTTGGATAAATACGGCCGTTAATGGTGACTCTCGCTGTGCAGATTCCTGCAGGCGTTACGAGATGACCTCCGGCTGTGCGGATTGCAGGGCCTTTCCAAGCTGTCCTAACTTTCCTTAACTTCGCGGCGAACGACCCACTGATGACAGAATAGTCGGCTCCAGTATCGACGAGAGCGGTCACACTGTGGCCGTCGATAAGAACGTCGAGGTCGCTTGTTCGCCGTCTCGCATTACAGTTAGGGCGTGGCGTCGGGTCACGGCTGCGTCGGCTTGTTCCGCTGCTTGCATGTTTCGTCGTCAGGCCACCTTCGGTAAGTGAGCTTTCGCCATCAGGGCTTTGCCTGGTTGGCCTTGTGTTCGGAAAGCTCCGTCGCGGCGTCGTCGTCGTCGGAGGATCTTCGGTAGTTCGTCGCACAGCAACCGCACCTCCACCGGTTGCTGCCCTTAGTTTCCCGGATACGGGCTAGGAGACCGGCCCCGCATTGGGCCAGAGTACTGTCGGTGGTGCGGTGACCTGCGGCGGCTGGGCGACGGCGAACGCGAAGGGCTTCGTGGTGTCCACCGAGTTCCTGTCAGGTAGTCGGTGATGTCACGTGGTCGTTCTCCTGGCTGTGGGCGCGGTGCATTGACGGCGAAGCCACGCAATCCCATCTGTCGGTACTGGCAACGGCGGTATGTGTGTCCGGCCTCGCCGCAGTGGTAGCAGAGCGGGCGATGGTCAGGGGTGCGCCAGACGTCAGTCTTCCTCGGTGCACTGCGCTGGGCCGCTGGCGAACGGTATGACGTCGGTGGGGGTGGTGGCGGCGGTGGCGTCTGTCGACGGAAGTGCGATGGGGCGGCGGTTTGGCGTGGACGGGGAGGAGCGTTGTGGCGCAGTGCAGCGGCGTAGCTCATAGCTTCCGGCTCGGGCAGCGGTGCGTGGGGAATTTGAAGCGATTGCCGAACTTCTTGTCGCACAATGTCGGCGATCGAATCCACTTGAGGTTGCGCCGAAGGCAACAGTTTTCGCAGCTCTTTCCGCACGATCGCTCGGATCGTTTCACGCAGGTTGTCGGAGTCACTGGCTTGAGCAGCAGCGCATTCTGGAGTCAGGCGACGATTATATTGTCTGGTGCGCATGTCCAGGGTTTTTTCGATGGTGGTCGCCTCGGATACAAATTCTTGGACGGTGTTCGGTGGATTCCTCATTAGTCCCGCGAAGAGCTCCTGTTTGACTCCTCGCATGAGGAAACGAACTTTCTTCTCCTCAGGCATGTCTGGGTCAGCGTGACGAAATAGGCGGGTCATCTCCTCTGTAAAAATTCCAACCTTTTCGTTTGGTAGCTGTACCCGGGTCTCTAGTAGAGCAGCGGCCCTCTCTTTGCGAGCGACGCTCGCGAACGTTTGAAGGAATGCGCCGCAGAAAACATCCCACGTTCGTAGCGTGGACTCCCGATTTTCGAACCAGGTCCTTGCGGTGTCTTCCAAATAGAAGAACACACGACGCAGCTTTTCTTCATGGTCCCAGTGGTTGAGGGCGGCCACACGGTCGTATGTTTCTAGCCAGGACTCCGGGTCTTCGAACGATGACCCATGGAAAATTGGTGGTTTCCTGGGTTGATGCATCACCATCGTGGGCTGGGACGCTGCGGTTGTCATTGTCGCTGCAGTCGCGGTCATGGCCTTAGTCTTCCGCGGCTTGTCGTGTAGAAGCCCGTACTCCGGTGGTAGCCCTTGCTGTCGGCGGCTTGTTCGCTGCTCCTGGTTGGCGTCGGTGTCTTCTCCACGACGTGGGCTGGGTTCACGGCTTGACGGGGGCGTCCGGTACATGAACGAAGCAGCACCTCCACCAGATGTCACGGGGTCGTGACGTGGCCAAAGACAGAAAACTTCGTGTTGGGATTCAACTGTTTATTTGGGCGAACCTGTGCCCGGTAAAGGGAAAGTCTAATTACAACAGTAGTCTTGCACAGATAGCAGTCTCGGACTGATAGCGGCGAACGCAGCGTCGGCCTTCGATCAACTACTGACAAGCGGCGAAGCGCGTTGGCATTTATAGAGTCCCGCCGTCGAATGTTCTAGCGCTACCGCTGGCGGCGGCGTACGTTCCAGAACAATCTGTACCATTCGCACAGTGGGCGTGATCTTATCGAAATGATCTACTACAGTCCGGAACCCTCTCGAAAAACTGCAGGCGCGGTTTGCGCTGAGAATCGTGTGGTGGTTTGGGACGATAACAAAAACTTGGGAAATGGAACGTGGCAATATGTCAGTTTCAATTGTCTCATGTTTCGATGGCCACATGCAAGTCAACGCTGAGGAAAACAAAGTTGGTCACAAGAGGCGAATTTTCCTCAAAGGTCGTCGATGCCTGGTTATTGACTCGCAGCCCACAGAAATGAAGGTGAAGCTTATGTGGCTTCCTGAGCGCTTGAAGGACGCCTATGTTCGCAAGGCACTGCAAGTTTTAGGTAGGTTAAGAAAATATCACAAGAAAGCAGGAAAGTAGGGGACACGGAACAAATGCGGTCGCTAAATTGGGATGTTGTTTTGTCCCATGCTGATAGAGTTCGCGTTGCTGATATTCCCTAAATATTGTTGTTTGCGCAGTGCAAAGCCCCGTCCTGATTAGTGGCCACCCACCACTTTGCCTTTGGTGCAGTAAAGTTGGAGACATCCGTCAAAACTGCAGGACTCTCACTGTGACAACTGTCGACGCTTCGGTCGTTCGGACGAGGATGGCGTTATGACATCTACCACCAAGCTGCGAATGCGCAGACATCAGCCAGATGTTAGCCTACAAGAGCTTATTACGGTGGCCACCGAGGCTCTGGACGATACGGGAGACACTCCGACAATTCCAGATGCTGCGGGCTCTAACACAAAGAATCAGATGTGGAAAGAAAGACACTCGCTGTTGACAAAGTTGAAACTGCTGCCTGCAAAGAGCCAAGTGAATCATGCAAGCAGCATACCCTAAATGGCTCCGCACAACCCCAAGCACAAGTAGGAGTTCCTATGAAGAGTGCCGTTGTGCTGACCCATAAAGATGCCAAACAACCGCCAGTAAATGACAGAGACTCTGGGCTGGATCCCTCAGAAAGTTCTTCAGCTGCTGCGCTGCAGCTCCGCAGCAGCTTTTTTATCATGGTGCGCTGTCAGAAGATGATATGCAGATCTCTATGGATGCAGCAATACCGAAGCGTTGCACATCGTATACTGCTCAGATTCAAGCAAAGGGAATGACCCAGCGTCAGTGACTGGGAAGTCACGCTGTCGCCGAAAGTTCATGCCCAAAGATAAGTGTTGCTGATCCCTATCTAGGAGGCCTGGTGGGGGTTCACGGGAAGCCTCAGCGCCAACTTTTGGGACTGCTCCAGTGGGACAATAAGCGCATTAGAAGGTAGTCACCGTCACCATGGCACAGTCTGAGCGACTTATGTTTGGTACCTTGAACGTACGCGGTCTTAGGTCTTCTCAGAAACAGGCACAGCTCCATATACTTATGGATCGAAAGTGTCTCGACTTTGTCGCCATTCAAAAAACAAAGATCAAGAGCGAGAAAGAGACCGGGAAGACGATGCGACCTTTTCTATTTGAGTGTAAAGTGTGTGTCTCACGTGCAAAAGGTTTATCTGTGGTTGTTGGTTGTTTCTGTGAAAGAGCCTACCCTGTTCAGCACTGTTCACTAGTGTTGATGAAGAGGGCAGTTATATATGCTGTGATTTTTTGTTACAAGGAGTGCCATGGCGAATTATCAATCTATATGCGTTTACTGAGACTCTGAAACTACTGGACTCATTTGAAAAAGTGTCTATGTTAATCGATGTCGACAGATGCACGGTAGTTCTGGGAGATTTTAACTGTGTATGTGAAGCTAGTGATCGTAATAATCCTCCTGGAAAGAGAAACAGGAATGGCGAGCTTTTATCCGGCATCGTAGATATTGCAGGACTAATCGAATCGGGCAACGGCATATAGAAGAGTTCAGGGCAGTTCTCATGCTCGCCTTGTCTAGATTTACATGTCCTCATCACTCCTCTTTCTCGCAAAATTTCCCGTAGCACCAAACCAGAATCACTCTAAAATTTTTATCGCACAAAATGGTGAAAATCGTCGAAAACAACTCCATCCCCAGTAGGTCCTTTGGGAAATGACTGCGAAGATTCTCTGTGATCAGGAATTCATTATTCGTGTCCAGATGGCAATGAGGCAACCCTTTTGATTGGTTTGCCTATCTTCACTGCTTAGGAGCTTTTTAAACAAGAGGTTTGTGCTGTATCTTTATAAATTGGGGCTGTTAAGTCTTTCTATAATAAGAATGATGAAATGATACTTCTTAAAAGTCTTTGCAATCTTTATGAGGTGGAATGCGAAATGCCGGGAAAGTACATCAATGACAGTGAGAATATTAAGTGCCAACTACAGAGATATGATGCAGCTTGCTACCAAGGGGCACGTATTAGATCTCTGAATCAGCGCACCTTCAATTCTGAGCAACCGACGCGCCAAGCTTTACTCGATGAGCAACGCCATGCGATTTCTAAAGTTATTTCAGACTTGTACTCTAACGCTGGGCTCATAAAAAATACAAGCGACATTACTTTGGCGTTCGAAAAGTACTATAACGTTTATTTATCTCTCCCTTTGATGATCCTCACGTTCACCCTCGAGGCTAGTTTTGTTTCTCTTGTGAACTTCTTCAAGGAAAGTGATTTTGCAGTCAAGAATGAACCCATTAATATACTGAAAATCGAGCAGGCAATCGACAACTTGCCTTTATTGAAAACACCTGGTCCTGATGGCATATCTGGCGAATTTTACAAAGCTTTCAAGAAAACGTTTGCTCCTATATTGCTGAATATTTTTCAAATTGGTAATGACATGAATACACTCCCATAATCTTTTTGCAAAAGTCACATTGTGTCATTACACAATGCAATACTGACAAATAAAAATGTCGCTTCGTCAAGTACTACAGACCAATATTGGTGTCAAACGTGGACTACAAAATTTTCGCAAAATTATTATCCAATGGGTTGCAATTTTCTATGCCGATCTTCATTAGGTCTCATTAGACATGTGAAATTAGGGTTCGATCCTATATATACAGACCAATATACATGTCGCTCGCACGGTGCTACAATACTGTCATGGGTTTCAAAAACATCTCTCAATGCTACAGGTAGAGCTTGGAAAAGCTTTTGATCGTGTTTGTCATTCCTTCCTTTTTTCTCTTCTCGAACACGCCAATGTTGGCAAAGTTGTTCTTAGAGGCATAAAACTATGTTTTAATGAATGCTCAACTCGTCTGATAGTCTATGGTAAACTCTCGAAGCCTCTTTCTATTCGCTCTTCTGTAAAACAGGGATGCCAGATGTCACCTCTACTATTTGCCCTTTATCTAGAACCTATGTGCTTAAGCATAATACAGTCGAGTTGCATTCGTGGCTTTAGTATATTAGGCAGCGAAGTTAAAGTATTAGCTCATGCAGACGATGTCGCATTCTTTGGCACAGATAAGTCAAGTGTCGAAAATGTAGTATTCACCATTGAAATGTTTTGCGTAGTATCAGGAGCTCGTTTAAATGTCTCTAAGTGTTTAGGTCCGTGGTTTGGCTTGTGGGGTAGCAGAACGAACCACTTTGCAGGGATTAAATGGACAAGAACTCTTCCAACATACCTCGGTGTACCATTGCATGCAGATAGATTCAGTGCGCATTGCTAGAAAGAATGCGTCCCTAAGCTTGAACGACAGGCCCAGGCATTTTGTTCCCTATCGACTCTCAATCTTTGGGAGAGCTGAAGCTTGCAATACTTTCTTAGCAACCAAGCATTACTATGTATTGCAACTTATTCATTGCGCAAGATTTTATATACAATGCTTTCACCGGATTTTGGCTCTTTCGTATGGTCTTCGCCTTTTGAGCCCATGTGTCGTGATAATATATTCAAGCTAGTTAGTGAGGGTGGGTTAGCATTAAAAAACCTTTATCTATGGCGAATAGTGTCACGATTTTTTTTGAGACAATGCCCGTCCTGTAACACGTTCCTTGTTGCAAGCTACACTTGTGTATTGCTTTCCTGATTTGTTTCATCAAACATCTCCCAACGCCCATGCTTGTGGGGATTCATGCAGAACGTTTACCTCTCAGTTCAGTTCCTTAAAGCTCGCTTTTTTGTAGAATACCTGTACACAGTATCGGGCAAAGTGCTGTATAAGGATCCACTGAGCACAACCTTCCCACCTCCGTTGTACCGCCTACAGTCATCCAATTTTCCAGAGGACGATATGTTGAAGCAAGTGCGCGAAATGTACATTCCACCGAATTCAAAAACATTCTTCTAAAAACTCCACCCTGAAACATTGGCGGTAAACACATGGTTTAAAAGAGAAAGGGTATTTTTATTCCGTCTGTTAACTGCTGTCTGTGTGATGTGCCGGAAATCATTGAACATTGCTTTGTTAGCTGCAAAGATGCCATACTGTTTTGAGATGCCCTTCAGCGAGCACTAAAAAACGTTTTGTCATTACTTCTCACACAATACGTCATCTTCTACCAGCAGCGCTTGATAAAGTGCCATATTATATGTTTTTCCTCATGAATATGCACAGCTTGTTGAAGACAGGAAGGCAAGACCGCAATGCAGAGCCCACCACCTCTTCAAGCACACACTTCATTCAAATGGCTATCCACCTCAAAAACACTTACGACGAGCTAGACTTCAGACCGAACTGGTACTCTACCTTAGAAAGCTGTTTGACTTCACCCCTTTCTTGTTTGCATAACACCATGTGAAGAACTCACGCTGTGTTAGCCATTGAGTGTTTATGAGTAACGCTTGGGCGCTTACTTTCGCCCTTTGATTGTACTTTTGTTTGCTTTATTTTGTCTTTATTACGCAAATACTTCGATAAATACTTGATAAAAAGGGCGAGGCCGTGTGGTAAAACATTCTCTTGCAACGTAAGCGACCCTGGTTCAATCCCCACTCAAACCCTGATAACCCTGGTTTGGTCCTCACTCTGCTATAAGGATTATTTATCATTGACTGAATTTATTTGCATCATTCTCGATTTTCCGTCACGCAGAAGATGATTTTTCGCTCATACCCAACGACATCGACACCGGAATTTCTGCGAAACAACCTCTTTAACACTATTGTGTTAAAAACCCACAAGCGCTGTTTTCACTATAATAAGAGATAGTGTCGTCTAAATAAAACACACTGGTGTATGTTTCTGATCACAGCGGGCCTCATTTGTCCTCCCCTCACTACGACGGGGGTGATGAATTATTGACGTATGCCAAGTATAAGATATCTGTTAAAAAGTACGACCAAGTAGCTCAAGATGGAGCCTTTGCAATGCTTCAGTCAAATACTAGATGTAAAGCTATAATAAATGTTCAGATTTTGCACTTGAAAACTACGTTATGAATGTAACACACGCCGATGATAGTCGATGACTCAGGGAATATCGAAAAGCTGGGGCTTGTTAGAAGAGCCCCGACAGGCTATGAAAAAAAACGTTTTTGTATTCTCAATCAAATCAAAAGGACTGGTGAGCAGTAACCTTAAACGAGTATTGTGGCGCCTGGAAATATGGATGGCATATTTTCATTACCGTAGCCTTTGAGCACACACATGAACACACGCGCACAAACACTTTCGGTTTCAATATTGCCACGGTGTCGGGACGTGGCTGAAGGGAGCAGACGAGTTTCAGGAGAAACGTTTTTGGGCCGTATTTGTGGCTATGTAAAATAGAAGTCAGATTACAGCTAGACATTGGCACTGATAGCGGCGAACAGAGCGTCGGCCATCGATCATCTGACAAGTGGTGAAGCGCCTCTATAATTATACAAGTGCCATCGATTATTCCAGCTTCAGTAGTGGTCTTCACGCTAGCTCTGCAGAATAATATCGAGTGTCCGCGTCTTTCGCGCTATCTTAACCGAACAATCTCCCATTATAGTGAGCCTTCTAGAACAATGAGGCACAGCATGCGCTGAAAATTTAAGACCGGCTTTGTGAGCGAAAACTGAATGAAACATAAGTGTAAATAAACGCGCGAGGCGTTGCGCCCTCCTCTCATACAGCATCATCCCGATGCTTAAAACTGAAAACTGGGGGAAACACAAGAAAAATTACAATACCAAGAATAAACCAACAAAAAACGCAATAATAAATAAGTACAAACAAGTAAGTACAATACCAGAGTAACAACAACAAATAACACAGTACATAAGTTCTTCAACGCGATCAAATGGCTTGAGGCGCGCGCCATGAACTACTTAAGGTCACGCAAGCCACCGTTAATAGTTCCCGATGCTGTATGGAACAACTATGTAGTCGTGTGAGCGGAGACTTCAAACTACCCGGTACAGTCCGAAGGACCGTCACAGAAGATTTTCGCTCGGGCCACGACGACATATCGGCGTCCACTCCCAAACGCAGCTGCCGGGCTACTTTTCCACGAAGTGGCGAAGATTGTAACAGCGGCTGTCAGTCGTCTGTTGAATAATGATGCGGAGACGAGCAAGCTGTTGGGCTTTTTCGACGCGCTTAAGCTAGACAATCACGTCGAGGTTTTCTTCGTCAACAACTTCGATAGCATGGTGTCGAGCGTCATGCGCCGGGTTCCTTTCATAAACTGACATGTATGGCGACATCTGCGTCGTCTTCTGCATCACCGTGTTGTATGCGAAGGTCCCGTACGGAAGGATGGTGTCCCGCGTCTTGTGTTGAACATCGGAGTGCATGGCCAACACGTCGACAATTGTCTTGTTTAGCCGCTCGAAGACGCCGTTGGTCTATGGGTGGTACGCTGACGTCCGGTGGTGGCTTGTCTGGTTGTAGGCCAAGATCACCTGAGTTAACTCAGCAGTGAAGGCGCTTCCTGTGTCAGTGATGAGGACCTCTGGTTGTCCAAGACGCAAGAAAATGCTTCAACGAACAACTACGCCACACTGGTGGCACTGCCTCTAGATATCGGATCCTTGGTTTGGCGTAGCGGGGGATGTAGTTGGTGACGACAACGATCCATTGATTCCGTCAGGTCGACGTAGGAAACAGTACTAGTAAGTTCATACTGATTATCTGGAACGGTCGATGTCGCGGTTCGGTCAGCTGAAGATAGCCTGCTTGTCTGGTCAGCCGTGTCTTTGGTCGTTGACAATCTGGGGATGTACTGACGTAAGGAGTGACATAGGCGGTACGTCGGGGCCAGTAGTATTTTCCTGTATTCTGGCGAGCATACGGGAAACACCGAGCTGTCCAGCCATTGGATTGTCGTGTAGGGCCTGGAGGACTTCTGTTTTCACTCCTGAGAAGGCCATGGGAACATCTTTAGCTTGAAGAGGTGAAAAGTTTTTCTTTAGGAGAACTCGGCTTTGCGGAAAGTTGCCAGTTCTCTCTTGGATACCTTTGGAACAGTCACGCTGTTACCCTCGAGGAACAAGGCTCCTGTGTTCTGAGTCAGGTTGTTGTTGCTCGGCAAAGTCATCGGCACTCATGGTTTCCAAGAAGCAGTCATCATTGGGGTCGTCTGGCAGAGGTGTTTGGAAGAAGGCACGAGACCGGCAGTCGGCAGGAGAGTGTTTTCTTCCTCACTGCTAAACGACGGTAACGTTCAACTTCTGAAGTCTCATGCTCCACCATGCGACGCGACCCGAAGGGTCTTTCAAGTTAGCTAGCCAACACAAGGCGTGGTGGTCACTTATTACATTGAAGGGCCTGCCGTAAAGGTAGGGGTGGAACTTTGATGCAGCCTATAAAAAGGTAAAGCACTCTTTTTCTGTTTTAGTACAATAGTTGGCCTCTGCCTTTGAGAGTGACCGGCTGGCATAACTGATGACTGTTTCTAGTCAATCAGTTGTCTGCACAAGAACCACTTTGAGCCCTGCACTGATTGCGTCGGTTTGTATTTCTGTCTCGGTGGACTCATCAAAATGCGCGAGTAATGGAGGTGTCTGCAGGCATCGTTTTTTGAAATCTTTTCTCCTGTGGTGTTACCCACTCGAACTCCACGTCGGTTTTGGTAACGTTTGTGAGCAGTTCAGCAGTGCGGACGAAGCTTTTGACGAACCGCCTGTACTAGGCGCACAGGCGAAGAAATGGGCGAACGGCCTTCTTGTCGGTGGACAGCAAAAAGTCAGCAATGGCAGCTCTTTACCGCAGATTGGGACGGAATCCATACTTGTTAATCCCGAGTCCCAGGAACAAGAGCAAATCTGCACTTTTCTTGCTTCAGGGTAAGCTTGGAGGTCTTGATAGCTTGAAATACAGCTTCATGGCACTGGAGCTGCTCGTCAAAGCTCGAGGAAGACACCAAGACGACGTATAAGCAGGCGAGGCAAGTCTGGCAATTCAATTCTGCCAGTAACATATCAGTCGCAAGTGCTGAGCAAAGACTGTACAAAGTGACATTGAACTCAAAGAGGCTCTCTAGCGTCATAAACGCAGTCTTGTCCCTCTCGTCGACTTCGATCTGCCAATAGCCAGTCCTGAGGTATATCGACGCAAAGTACTTAGCGTTGTGAGGTCAATCCAGGGTGTCGTTCATGCATAAAGTGATTACATGTCCTTCTTCATCACTTTGTTTAGGCGACAATAGTCGACGCAGAAACGTCAGCTTCTATCCTTCTTCTTCACCAACACCAAAGCAGACGCGCAGGAACTCGACACCTAGATTATGTCGTCGCGTAGCATTTCGTCAATTTCTTTTCTTACGCGGTTTTTCGTTCTCGACTCTAAACTTGATAAGGGCTGTGGCGGGTTGGTTGTGCACTTTCTTCTGTTATGACACGATATTTCACGACTGGGGTCTGCCAAGTTATTGACGACGACGAGAAGCAATCCTTGAATTGTAGGAGAGGAGTTTTGATTTGGGCTTGCTTGGGCTTCGGAAGGCTCGTATTGACGTCGAAATTAAATTGGGAACATCTACACAGTTCGGAAGTGTCCGAAGGAGTGAAAGAATCGATGTAACCAACAATGTCTTCCATTTCGGCGATCGTCGTACCAATGTGGAGGTGCCTGTTTTCTTGGCTGAAGTTTGCCACCATTACCTTCGCTTTGCCATGACTCCGGTGGTGACGATTCTCGCAACGCAAATCTGATGGTCAAGGAACAGGTGCATGTTGCCCTCGATGACGCCTTCAAAGTCTGTGTTTTGGTGTCAACGGAAACGATGACGCTTCAGCAAGGCGTAATGGTGACTTTGTTTTCCAGGACATTCAATGTGTGATTCTTTGGTGTTCTGGGGGTCAGCAGCGTGTTTTCTGAGGTTATTGTTATTGATTCAGACCTCAGGTCTATGACAAAGCCGTATTGACATATGAAGTCATGCCACTATAAGGTTCGTACTACAAAGCTCGCTGGATAAGTCTGTTGGATAAGCTATTACAAAGCATTACAGAACTCGCTGGATAAGTCCTGTTATAATGGTGACTCTTGCTGTGTATACTCTCATGGTCGTTAATAAATGAACTCCAGCTGTCTGAATTTCTGGGCCTTTTCATGTAGCTTTCACTTCTTTCAACTCCGTCGCATAAGGCCCACTGAGGACGAAAAAATTGGCTCTAGTGTTCGAGAGAGCAGCGACGTGATGGCCATCGAATAGTACGTCAAAGTCGCTTTTTCGGCGTCGTGCGTTCCATTTAGGCCGTGGCGTCGGATTATGCTACGTTAGCTTATTCCGCTGCTTCCACGTTGTGTCGTTGCGTCTTCTTCGGGCTGTGAAGTTTGGACGTTAAGGCCGCTTTGGTGTAGTGGTGAGTTCTTTCGGCTTCGTTGAGATTTCGTTGGAAGTGGCAGCGGAGGATCTTCGGTAGGTCGTTGTACAGCAACCGCACCTCTATCGCTTGCTGACCATGGTTTTTCGAGTATGAGCTTGGGGAACGACCCCGATTCGGGCCAGTGTACTGGCGGCACTGCGGTAATATGTAGCGCCTTGGAGACGCTGAACTGTAAGGTCGTCGGGCTGTCCACTGCGCTCTTGCGGTCGGCGACTTTTAACTGCGAAGCATTTCTTAGTGAACCTCGGTGACTTTGAGCGTATCTATCTATCTATCTATCTATCTATCTATCTATCTATCTATCTATCTATCTCTCTCTATCTAGCCGCCTACGACTTTCAGCTCTCCTGGCCATTTCGTCTATAGTATCAATACCAAATTTAGTACGGCATAACATGAGTATGGCCAGCATAATTGTCTAGTCATAACATGACTAGCATGATGTGTATGTCACGAATGTCATGACTTAGACTTCACGGTCTTGCTGCTCTTGTGGTGGTTTCGTTCATATGACATGTTGCAGAATTGGCATGGCATGGCATGACTGCATGGCGAGTACAAGTGACAGACCCTGACGTGGAAATCACGGCATGCATCTCACGTAAGTTATGACTCATCATTCATGACAACGCGCCATGCTCATGGTATGCTCGCAGTAATTTCCCTAGCTTCATATATACCAAAGTTGGCGTTACGGGACGTGAATGGTTAACGAAGGTATGTGACTGGTGAAAACATGATAATGATATGAGATCCGTGTTATGTAACAACATGACTACATGCCACACATGATGCGCTCACGGCCGTTTCGCAAGCTTTCAATACAAAAAATTTAGTATTACGGGACGTGAATGGATGGCGAAGGTATATGGCTGGTGCAAGCATGATAGTTTTTAGATACGTGTCATGTTAGAGCATGATTACATGCCACGCTCATGAAGCGCTCACGGCCGTCTTGCTAGCTTCACATATACCACTTTTTGTATTACGTGACGTGAATGGAAGACGAAGGTATGTGACTCGTGGAAACACGATAATCTTGTGACGCGTGTCATGTAACAACATGACTGCATGCCACACTCATCATGCGTTCACGGTCGTTTCGCCAGATTCACATGTACCGAATTCGGTATTACGTGACGCGAACGGATGACATATCTAAGTGACACGTCCATGCATGACAATCATGGCATGCGTGTCATGTAACAACATGACTACATGCTACTCTCATGATGCGCTCGCGGCCGTTTCGCATGCTTCACATATGCAAAATTTGGTATTACAAGTGAGTGAATAACGAAGGTACGTGACTGGTGTGAACGTAATAATCATCAGATGTGTGTCGTGTAAGAACATGCCTACGTGCCACACCCAACTTGGCAAAACACTTTGACGTGACCCGGCGCGCGTGTGCGCTGGCGTTCGTTTTGTAACGTCACGCCCGCGCTGCCACGCCAGCCGCTGATCTGCATGGCATATACTCACAGGCGCACGGCGCAGGTCTTTGCTTTTGCGCATGCAGGTTTGAGCGCGCCCGGCGTCCTTCCGTCACGAAGCTAAGCAGACGCGGTGCTGTCTAGGTAACGTCATCGACACGAAATGACGCATGTCACAATTCACGCTGATTGCCGCAGGGCCTCGCTGACAGACGCTGGTGGCGCCTAGCGTCAGATAAAGTGCTCGCGTTTTGCTAGCGTAACGTCGCTCCGCCCCAGCGTGCGCGCACGTCCACGTTACGTGCGCTTGCTGCCATTTTGCTAGCTTCACATATACCCAGTTTAGTATTACTGGACGTGAATGAACCATGAAGGTATGTGACACGTCTAAACATGATAATCATAATATTCGTTAATGTAAAACATGACTACATGCTACGCTCAAAGCGTGCTCACGGCCATTTCGCTAGCTGCACATATACCAAATTTGACATCAGGTGACGTGAATAGATGACGAAAGTTAAGGACACGTCCAAACGTGATATCGATGATATCAAATACATGCACGGCATAATTTACCTCAGCCTCGTAATGTTGTGCGGATTTTAAAGTGACATATCAACCTTCCTCATACGTGCTTCGCACATCAGCGATTCCCACTGTGTGTGGGATCTGCCAATTTTCGAGGTCGTTCACACTGCTATGGACAAGGTGCGTTCACGTCGAAACCTCGTAGCCCCATTTTCAAAACTGGCAGCGGCGGCATATGTGGCCAGCTTTCCCGTAATTGTAGCATAGTGCGCGGTCGTCGGGAGCACGCCAAGTGTCAGTCTTCCTCGGCGTGTATCGCTGGCCAACTGGCGGGTGGTATGGTGATGGTGGAGCCGGCGGTTGTGTGTGCGGGCGAAACTGCGGTGATGTGGCGCCTTGGCGTGGACGTGGAGAAGGGTCTTGACGGCTGGTTGCTTCAGCATAGCTCATGGCTTGCAGCGGTGGCTCTGGAAGCTGAAAAAAGCCCAGTGGTTGCTTGACTTCCTGGTGTACGACGTTCGCGATGGAGTTCATTTGAGGCCGCGCTGATGGCATTGACTTCAGCAGTTTTCTCGCACGATTGCTCAGATACTCTAACGCAGGTCGGTGGTTGCCAGCGCTTGGACCTCGGCGCAGATTGTGGCCGAGAAGCTGTAGCTGTATAGCAGTGTCCGCATCTCGAGCGTTATTGCAATTTTAGATGCTTCCGAAGTGAATTTGTTGACCATCTTCGGTGGGTTCATGATCAATCCGGCAAAGAGTTTCGCTTGACACCCTCGTAAGGAAGCTTGCTTTTTTCTCTTCGGTTATGCTGGGAAAGTTGGTGTGACGAAACAGCCAGGTCATCTCTTCGACGAAGGTGTTAATATTTTCGTTGGAGAGTCGCAGACGTCTTTCCAAGATAGTAGAGATACGTCCCGTGCAGACGACGCTGGTGACGGTGCTCAGGAGCGTAGAACGAAAGAGATTCCAGGTCCATATCGTGGATTCCTCGTTTTCGAACAATGTCTTCGCAGAGTCTTCTAGCTGAGAGTAGACGCGGCGCAGTTTTTCTTCATGGTCCCCGCTATTGAAGGCGGCTACTCAGTAGTACGTTTCCATCCATTTTTCTGGGTCTTCAAGCGATGACTACAGGAAAGTGGGAGGCTTTTTCAGCTGCCGGAGAAGAATCCATATTGGCTGCGTAATGTCCGTCATGGTCTGTGCAGCTGATGTGCGATTTTTCAGCGCCTGGTGTTTTTAGGAAGCAGCCCATACTCTGGCTCCCATCTTTTTTGCCTGCGCCTGACTCGCTGCTTAGAGTGTGTGCCGACATCCTCTTGGCGGTGTGTGCTTGGCTTGCGGATGGAGGGGTGAGTTTGGAACATGGGCCGTGAAGCACCTCCACTAGATGTAACGATGCCGTGACGTGGCTGAAGGGAGCAGATTGGGTCTTCAGGTTAAACTTTTATATGACCGGACTTGTGGCCACGTAAAAGGAAAGTCGCCATACAGCAAGACACCAGCACTTATAGCGATGAACAGAGAGTACCACGTCGGTATTTGTACATGTGCCGTCGAATATTCCAGCCTTATCAGTGATCTTCGCGCAAGCTCTAGAATAAACTCAAATGTTAGCGTCTTGCACCCCACCGTGGTGGTCTAGCGGCAGCGGCAGCTGCATTTTCGATGGAGGTGAAATCTTTGCTTGCCCGTGTGTTCAGATTTGGAGGCACGTCAAACAACCCCAATTAGTCAAAATTCTTTAGCCCCTCACTACAGCGTCTTTCATGACCTAATGGTAGTCTTGTAGCGTTAAGTACCACATATGAATCAGCTCACGTTTTGCACGCGATTCTACCCGCACGATCTACAATAACGTGAACATTCTAGAACAATTATCTGTACCACCCCCCTTACACAATGCCCCTCGAGGGCTCTGTAAGGTACTGTAAGTAAATAAATAAATAAATGAGGGGCAGTTTGCGCTGAGCGTTCCAGACAGGCTTAGCGGCGAAAACTGAATAAAACATAGGTGCAAACACGCGTGACAATATGAGGGGTGGGTTCTCAGTGACGTTCGATAGTAGTGCAACGACACGGAAGGACAAAACTGTCGACGTACGAACCTCATATCTGTTCTTTGAGCGAGGTGCACGTAAACATTGATGAATGAATCAAAGTTTAGTGAACGTGACAGTGGTTTTTGCAACTTAGAATGCGTGAAGGTCGCAGAGCTCCCGAACTCAGGAACACTATTGACTGGTCGGGTTAATGTCGATTTATTACAGTAAAGTGGTTCGCAGATGCTCAGTGAAGAAAACTTCAAATAAAAAGCAATATTTTATACGTGTCGTCTGACTTCGGTGTGTAGAATAGTTGACAGTGAATACAAAGAAGCTTTTTTTTTAACTTTCACCTCAATCTACGCACATAGGCCTTAAGCGTATGGCATCATCAAAAGTCAGCCACATCCCCGCCACGAGTACATCGCGCGACCTTCATAACAGCGGCCAAACATTGTGATAACTATCGGCACGCGTGTATGTACGACGCGATATGAGCACCACAATCACGGTTACCATTCCGTATTAAGAAATGAGCACGTCTACATTGAAAGTTCTGATCACTATATGGACTGTGATTACAATTCTGCAGGTCACGGAAAAGAATCTCAGCTGCACCGGTAGCATATTCGGCAGTGACCCATGCACTTGTTTTTATTTCCATGTTGCGCTCAGGCTTTATAAAAAAACGCATCCTGCGGAAAGCAACTATGGCCATGAACTGCTCAGCAAAGACTGCAGCCATGCACGCCACGTAAAATTCATATCACTGGAGCTTGAAGTTTCTGTTCTCCCAAGGACCCTCTTTTCAAACAGAGGCCAGTTTTCACTCTCGTTGGTGGCTGGGCGTCTGTCATCTGACGTCCCGTTTTTTGTGATACAACGTCCCAAGAGATTATTGGCCAATAGCTGATACACATCAAGAACTTTGTTTGAATCAGGTGTGCTTGTTTCCGTTGACACTGTGGATAACAGTTGAAATTGAATGAACGGGCTGAAAAATGCGAAAAAAACTTGCGAGTTTTCAGAAAGATAACTCAATTGCGGTAGAGGCAAACTGTCGTATGCTGAAGTGAGCACACCCGCGTACATTTAGGCGAGCGCTCATAAACATTTCTTTCAAAGGTCAATGTAACTCGTATGTATGGTTGTACTAACATATTTTTTGACAAAGCCTGCCTGATGGGCGTTCTGAATTCATGGCACACATAACTAACGATTCAACTATCTTCAGTTAGGTTGTCGGGAACACAGTGAAAAATGGCAAAACGTCGCCAAACAGCACCCATTGGAAGGTACTCAAAATAAAGCAGAAGTTAGCAGAGATGCGCGGATCGTATTCCTAACTGCACGTTTCATCGCTCTAACAATTTCGCTCCGCTCATGCTCGAGCAGGGTGTTAGAATGATGCGCTCCATAATATCAACAGTGATTGCTCTGCATACAATGCAGAAGCAAAATCATCGTATTGTTTCGACCTCACTGCAGGATACGATACAATATATACAATCAATGGACTTACGAGCGTGAGAAAACCTTAGCGCACAAGGGGGAGGTGAAGCTCAAATTGCTCTTCGTGAGTGTTGCAGGTGATTGTTTATCATTGCTGTCACTCTCAGTGCGTTCTGAAAGCAATCTGAGGAATTCCCTCAACCGAACAACTTCGACAACACCAACAACACCACAGCGTCACCACCTTTGCCTGGGCGCGGAAAAGATTTCGCCGCATTCATTCTGAAACCCGTCAACAAGCAAGTCACTTTGCAGTGTGCTGCCGTCTGTCGAAAAACGTTCAAGTACGAGCGGCGCCGAGCTATCCGATCAGCGATTGCAAATAGCGAGCCAGTGAGACTTTCAGCTTACATTGTTATGATATTCACGCACTTCCAAAGCAAGGACAAGTGATAAATGCAAATAGATCGAGTAGAGTTTCAACTGGAATAAGTAAGACGTTAACATTTACCTAACCTACGTGGATATACAAAAAACCTCACGAAGCTGATATGTGTACTCTCTGGGCTGGTCTCGCGTATTTTCAAAAAAACCTCACGTATCGAGAGAATGAATCAGATTTATTGCGTCATGGAGGGTCTCATTTGTGCACGGATGCAGGAAACAAGCTAAGTGGTGGTGTTTGTTTCGCACAGCCGAACAAGGAAGCGCCTGCCTCCTGACCATACTAAGAGCACGCTCCAGAATTACGCTAGGCGGCACGACAGTCTATGGGCATTGCGAATACTATACCAGTGTAGTGACGTGTCCGTAGAGCCAATGGAGACATCAATTTGGAAGTGACAGTAGCACCGTCTAGATTCTGTAGGGAATAGTGAAAAGACTGCAAAATGACTATTTTACTAACAAGTGAAAAAGGTTTCGTTACCTTCTGCACATCAATATATTTTTAACCAAATATATCTAAGGATATTGTTTGTATGATTTATAATTGCGTATAAAATGAAAAAGGTTTTAAAGGCACCAGGGTGTTTCGATATGGCAGCTGGCCTTACGCATAGCAGACGACATCGTCGTCGTCTGCTTTTGTGTCATGGCCGACCTACGCTCCTTTTAGCAGCCCTATTTTTCAATTTCTATCGTTTCCACATAGTACATTCCAGTAAAGTGCTCAATATAAGCTCATAAGTATCTAGCATACTTACTTTAGTCAGTTATGATGCCGCATGCGGGCCGAGCGAAATGACAACGCTGGTCACACAAGCTTGCAACAATAAATCGTTTTATGGCGAGGCAATCGATCGATGTTTACACAAAATAAAGGCCACGTAAGTAACATTTTAGCACGTACAGCAGTGAACAATATGCAGGCATCAGAGTTCATGTGCAAAGAAGGTATACGTACTACGCATAGCCCTAACGCAGATGCCCGGAACACAGAAGCTGTTCAGCGCTGACTGATATATCGATCGCACTGCACGAGACCTTTGCTGCAGTAAGTAAAGGCATTCCGCTTACGCCCCCGCTCTTGTGTAACCCAAGATTTCGCAACAACTCGTTGACAGTATTCGGTAAACTTTCTGTATTGGTATCAACATAATTGCGTGCCTTTCACGAGCAGTGCAGCAAGATGGTTTATTTCCTGGTCCGCACTGACAACTAAAGTGCGTGACTTTCCAATTTTCTACGCGTTCGCACTTTGCATGCTTCTGAATGCCTGAAATCAAATGAAGAACGGTTTTTTATCCTTACCAGTCTAAAGTCTAACAAATAAAATCGGTCGAAAAAAAGGCTTCATTCAGTTTTGTTACCTCACGCCGCCAGGTGAGCTGTCATCGTTTCGATGGTGGCGACTCCTCACGCTGTGGCCGCAAAGCTCGCAACATGCCACTGGCCTGCCTATACTTCGAAGACAACGTGTCCTATGAGTCCCATGAGTTTCAACGCTTCCTACGTAGTATCCGGACTTATGCGACGCTGTTCATTTTCTCTGGTCAAACAGTCGTTGCACATGGGTTCCAACTTTTGCGTCACAATCGAGTTTGAAACGCGTGAATTTTCTACTTCTGAGGCACAACTGTGTGCGATCTGTTAATTGCTGGACAGAACGTGAAGCGAAAAAAAGAGGGCTCTGGCTTCTGCAACACACAGGGACCGTTAAGTAAAACGGGATGTCAACAGACCACACAGTCAAAGCGCATCGCATAAAAACCATGTGAGAAAGTTGGAACTGCAGGGGAAATACCCTAAATCTAGCAACCGAGGTGGGAGTCTTTGTGACCACATTGGTTAGAGTCGATAAGCGGGATCATTTGATAAGATATATTTTAAGCTAATTAAGAAGAAGCTCTGACTGAGCCTTCAATTCACATTAACAGAAAGTTCTACACACCATGCAATTTTTGTCACATGATGTTTAGCAAACTCAGAAGTCTCTTTTGACGGTGGTTGTCAGGCTACTACGCAGCAACCTATTGAGTAACTATAGAGGTGTATGGTATCTCCACTATAGCAGATTAGGTGACCGGTAATATGGGCAATCGCAGGGAACTGTGGGATACGATGGCTTCCGGTTCAACGCACCATGCGGATTATCAGCGGCACGCGTGTATTTTTGTACCACTCCGTTGAAAAAAAGCATATTTCTGTGCATTGTCAGTGCTTTAGAAGTTGGTTTCTTGTTTCTGCTAATTGTGACTGCGATGATGGAAAGCTACGTAAGCTATGAACGGTAAGAAAACTTTTTTACCGCACTAAAATGATCTCACATCATCTTATGTAGATCGGGGTATACTGTCAGTTTGGCTAGCAGATCACTCGATACAGAAGACAGTTTTCATTGTATGATACGTTACTGCAGAAAAAATCACCATATTAAAGATATCAGGGGATGGGGATGGCTGTAGCAGTGTGCTAAGAGTTCATTTCGGGATCGCTGCTTCAGCCAACATCTTCGGTCTATCGGCATGAAGCGCAGCCCTTATTGAGCGCGTTGAGATATCGTTTTTTTTCCTAGCCTTCAGCGCGCTATAACATGAATTTCTTGATTGATTTGTGGTGTTTAACGACCCAAAACCACCGTACGATTATGAGAGACGCCGTAGAGGAGGGCTGCGGAAATTTCGACCACCTGGGGTTCTTTAACATGCAACCAAATCTGAGCACACGGGCCTACGATGCTTCCACCTCCATCGAAAATGCAGCCGCCGCAGCCTGGATTTGAACCCGCGACTTGCGGGTCAGCAGCCGAGTACCTTAGACACTAGACCACCGCGGCGGGGCAAGATGCATTTCTTAGTCGATTGATTGAATGATACGTGGGGTTTAACGTACCAAAACTACCATATGATAATGAAAGACGCCGTAGTGGCGGGCTTCGGAAATTTCTACCACCTATTTCTTAGTCCAAACCAGATGCTTATTGGAACGCTGATCTTGATCAACCTGCGAGGCACGGCGGCACATAAACATTAGAGTCGGACATAAACGGCGCCGAATAATCGAAACTCTGCGCTTGTTTAACGCAGTTCTTACTTTGTGTGCCGTCCTAGTGCACAATTTAACCTAGATAAACGTAAATGGACTCGTCCTACGATTCGTGTAAACTTATTCCTTAGTTAACCTTTCTGTCTGTCCTTAGTTAACCTGTCTTATATTATAAGGGTGCAATGGCCAGCACTCATCTCGTATGGCAGGTAGATTTCACCCGCTCGTTTTCATAATATCTTTTCTAGGTGCGCCTGCGCGGCAGTTTATTTCTTCATATAATGCCACCGAAAATTCATGCGTAAGCTTTTTATTAGTGTGTAATACACACGTACCAGTGATAAAATGGTCTTTGCACACTCTGACTTCAATGTTCTGTGCCCAAAGAGCACTTGTCGCTGTGGCTCTCTTCACAGCCGCGGCCCACATTGTTTTCCTTTCTTCGTTTAATGGGAATCGATTCAAGCATTCGCCTTTCACGCTCGAGCAGGAGCAGTCAATTGCTGAACAAGAGACCATGGTTTATCAGGACGAAGATAAACGGGCAGCCGCGCGCGCGAATGCCGAATATTCTGAGGCTTGCGGTGAAGCGGTTCGCCATTGTCTGCTATTCTCGCACCGGAAGCCGGCAGCATACGACGCATCCCACAATTCCTCGCTCTTGTGTAACCCAGATTTCGCAACAACTCGTTGACAGTATTCGGTAAACTTTCTGTATTGGTATCAACATAATTGCGTGCCTTTCACGAGCAGTGCAGCAAGATGGTTTATTTCCTGGTCCGCACTGACAACTAAAGTGCGTGACTTTCCAATTTTCTACGCGTTCGCACTTTGCATGCTTCTGAATGCCTGAAATCAAATGAAGAACGTTTTTTATCCTTACCAGTCTAAAGTCTAACAAATAAAATCGGTCGAAAAAAAGGCTTCATTCAGTTTTGTTACCTCACGCCGCCAGGTGAGCTGTCATCGTTTCGATGGTGGCGACTCCTCACGCTGTGGCCGCAAAGCTCGCAACATGCCACTGGCCTGCCTATACTTCGAAGACAACGTGTCCTATGAGTCCCATGAGTTTCAACGCTTCCTACGTAGTATCCGGACTTATGCGACGCTGTTCATTTTCTCTGGTCAAACAGTCGTTGCACATGGGTTTCCAACTTTTGCGTCACAATCGAGTTTGAACGCGTGAATTTTCTACTTCTGAGGCACAACTGTGTGCGATCTGTTAATTGCTGGACAGAACGTGAAGCGAAAAAAAAGAGGGCTCTGGCTTCTGCAACACACAGGGACCGTTAAGTAAAACGGGCGATGTCAACAGACCACACAGTCAAAGCGCATCGCATAAAAACCATGTGAGAAAGTTGGAACTGCAGGGGAAAATACCCCTAAATCTAGCAACCGAGGTGGGAGTCTTTGTGACCACATTGGTTAGAGTCGATAAGCGGGATCATTTGATAAGATATATTTTAACCGCTAATTAAGAAGAAGCTCTGACTGAGCCTTCAATTCACATTAACAGAAAGTTCTAAGCACACCATGCAATTTTTTTCTCAAATAACGTTTAGAAAACTCAAAAGTCACTTTTGACGGTGGTTGTCATGCTTTTTTGCAACAACCTAATCAGGAACTATAGAGGTGTAGGGTATTTCAACTACAGCAAAATTACTTGAATGACGTGCCTCACTGAGAAGACCTGCATAAGAGGGGAACGTCATGCCATTTTTCTCATTCACAACAACTGGGTTTCTCATGTACTTCAACATTGCTTTAGGGGCCAAGCTGCTTACGGCGAGACTTGGCCGGCACTAAGGCGGCGTCAGCCCTCGACCATCCACTGTACCCAGCAGCGTCTCCCTTCTTGTACAGCGTCTCCATTTGATGCGATGGCGCTGTCCCTTGGAGATGCGTGCAAACTGCAGTTGGGTAACAATACACTAAATAGCGCTGTATGCATTCCATTTCTCGTCTCGTTTCTGAAAGGGCACCATCCCATAGACATGCGACAGTATGGCGATTGAATGAAGGTACATTAGATGACGTTGAGGGAGGAGCTGCTCTCCGATTGGCTGCGCACGCTACGCAGGGCTGCGCCGCTTTCCCGTTATCTCTCATTCTCCTGGATCATAGCCGTATGAGAGCACTTGCTGAACCGCAGTGTTTGGCGGACCGTGGACGACGAGGAGCACCGGGTGCGGGAAGCCGCTGCGCATCGTGCTCGTCGGCAAGATCCCGAGGTGTGCACAAATGGGCACACGCGCAGACAGACGGACGATCGCACGGACACTTCGCCCCACTCATAAACATTCACGTCTTAGATAACCTTTAATTTTTTAGACCGCCAAGAAGCGCGCTTGCTGATGCGTGCATGCGAAATATTTTGACGTTTCAGTGTTCATCTTAATTCTACCAGTATGCTAAATGATGATAACACATCAATTCACTAAGAAAAAAATGGCACATCCGACGTATGTGGGAACAAATGATATGCAAAGCACGAATGAGGAAGGTTGATATGTCACTTTAAAATCAGCACAACGTTACGAAGCACACGCAAATTATGCAGTACATGGCTTCATTGTCATAAGTCCTATCTTTGGACATGATATTTACCTTCCTCGTCCATTCACGCGGCGTTATACCAGATTTGGCATGTGTGAAGCGAGCAAAACAACCGGGAGTGTTTCATGGGCATCACGTGTAGTAATCACTTACGTAGCATGTATGTCATTATTATTCACGTTAGGGTTTGTCACTTGTGTTCGTCTTACTGCTATGTCATACCATACAAGTTTCGCAACAACCATGTGAATGAAACCACCGCATGAGCAGCAAGATTATGACATGTAAATCATTACATTCGTGACTTACATGCAACGATTTTGATGTTATGACTAGTCACTTACGTCCGTGATACTGTCATGTTCTGCCATACCCATTTGGTATTGATACCTTTACCGAAACATTAAGGATAGCTAAAAGTTGTAGATAGATAGATAGATAGATAGATAGATAGATAGATAGATAGATAGATAGATAGATAGATAGATAGATAGATTGATAGATAGATAGATAGATAGATAGATAGATAGATAGATAGATAGATAGATAGATAGATAGATAGATAGATAGATGGATAGATAGATAGATAGATAGATAGATAGATAGATAGATAGATAGATAGATAGATAGATAGATAGATAGATAGATAGATAGATAGATAGATAGATAGATAGATAGATAGATAGATAGATAGATAGATAGATAGATAGATAGACTCAAAGTCGCCGAAGTTCGCTAAGAAATGCTTCGCATTTAAAAAAGCTGACATCGGTATAGCGTTGACCGGACCAATGCAAGGTATAAATTTAGCGCCGCAGGTGGTATCGAAACCATCTATCTATCTATCTATCTATCTATCTATCTATCTATCTATCTAGCCGCTTATGACTTTTAGCTCTCCTGGCCGTTTCATGGGCATCGAAACCAAACTTGGTATGGCATAGCGTGACTGTATGATGAGTGTACGTAACCAGTGATATCATGAAAATCTTGATCTGTATGTCGTGAAAGTCATGCTTTACATTTCACGATTTTGCTGTTGTCGCGGTGCTTTCGTTCACATGACATGTTACAAAACTGGTATAGTATGACATGGCTGCATGGCAAGTGCAAGTGACACATTCTAACGCAGAAATCATGACAAGCATGTCATGTAAGTCATGAGTCATGACTACGCGTTACGCTCATGTGGCACTCGCGGTCGTTTCGCCAGCTACGCGTATACCAAAGATCGTATTACGGGACGTGACTGCATCACACAGGTATATGACTGCTGTGAACATGATAGCCATGAGATGCGAGTCATGTCGGAACATGACATGCCACGCTCATGATGCGCTCGCGGCCTGTTGGCTAGCTTCAAGTATACCAAATTTCGTACTACGGGACCTGAATGGATGACGAAGGTATGTGACTGGTGCAAACATGATAATCATCAGGTGCGGGTCATGTAACAACATGACTACATGTCACGATGATGATAAGTTCACGGCCGTTTCTCTACCGTCGCATATACCAAGTTTGGTGTTACGGGACGTGAATGGATGAAGAAGGTATGTGACTGGTGCAAACATGATAATCATGAGATGCGTATCTTGTAAGAACATGACTACATGTCACACTCAAGGCACCAATACACTTTGACGGGACCCGACATGCGTGCGCGCCAGCATTCGTTTCGTCGCGTCACGACGGTGATGCCACGTCAGGCGCCGATCTGTCTGCTGAAGGCGCGCGTCACGCTGCGTTGCTTAGACATATGTGCGTTCGAGCGCGGCTGGCATTTCTCCGTCACGAAGAGAGGCAGACGCAGAGCTGTGTGGGTAACGTCATCGGCGCTAAATGCACCATGTCGCACTTCGCGACGGTTGCCGCCGGGCCACGCTGACGCACGCTGGTCGCGCCAGTCACGCCTGGCGTCAGACTATAGAGTAGTGCTCGCGTTTCGCTAGCGCAGCGTCACTGTGCCCTGCATGCACGCACGTCAACGTTACGTCGGAGTGTATTGGGCCATTCATGATGCGGTCGTGGCCGTTTCGCTAGCTCCACATATACCAAATTTGGTATCAGGTAACGTGAATATATGATGAAGATAAATAACACGTTCAAACATGATAATCATGACAGGGAAGTCATGTATGGCGTAATGTACTTCCGCCTCGTAACATGCTGATTTTAAAGTTACATACCAACCCTTCTCAATCGTGCTTCGCATATCATATATTTGCACTGTACGTGAGATCTGCCAATTTTTCTTAACACTTTCGCGTTAGATTTGCTAATGCCTGTTCTCGCCATTCCTGGGTAGACATAAACTGCCTGTCACCTGTGGCACATGTCTGCATACCTGTGGCACATGCATGCCCGCACGTATGTGTGACTGAATTGGCGTAGGGAATTTGACGACGTACGAGACGCACTGGTGTCGAATGTTATCAGCGAGTCATATTCGTCAAACCACCTTACCCTCCTATACTATATAGTCCCGCGGCAGTGGTCTAGTGCCTAAGGCACTCGGCTGCTGACCCGAAGGTCGCGGGATCTGATTCCTGCTGAGGCGGCAGCATTTTCAATGAAGGCAAAAATGCTGTAGGCCTCTGTGCTCAAATCTGGGTGCACGTTAAGGAACCCCACGTGGTCGAATTTTCCAGAGTCCTTTCACTACAGCGTCTCTCATATTCATATGGTGATTTTGGGACGTTAAACCCCACATATCAATCAAATACCATTCTATGCTAATTTTAACTTACCCAAGCTAAGTGGTTGATCACGAGAGCACCCAGATGTAGGCGGCTAGATAGATAGATAGATATATAGTTAGTTAGATAGATAGATAGATAGATAGATAGATAGATAGATAGATAGATAGATAGATAGATAGATAGATAGATAGATAGATAGATAGATAGATAGATAGATAGATAGATAGATAGATAGATAGATAGATAGATAGATAGATCGATAGAGATAGATAGATAGTAGATAGATAGATAGATAGATAGATAGATAGATAGATAGATAGATAGGTAGATAGGTAGATAGACAGGTAGATAGATAGGTAGGTAGATAGACAGACAGACAGACAGACAGGTAGATAGATAGATAGATAGATAGATAGATAGATAGATAGATAGATAGATAGATAGATAGATAGATGATAGATAGATAGATAGATAGATAGATAGATAGATAGATAGATAGATAGATAGATAGATAGATAGATAGATAGATAGATAGATAGATAGATAGATAGATAGATAGATAGATAGATAGATAGATGCCGGAAGCGCTTGCAGTAAGCAAAGAAATGCTTTGTATTGACATTCATTATACTGACCAATCGCAGTAGAAGCATCACTGGCTTTTTTCAAAGCATCAAAGACTCATGAGACATGCCCTGCTCGAGGGCTCCCAAAATGCGAACATTTGGCCTTCTCTAACGTAGACTTATATCGCGCAGTACACGGGCCTCTGGGTATTTCGCCCCCATTAAGTTTTCACCGCTGTGGGCAGGCTCGAACCTGCGACTTTCGTATCGGCAGCCGAGCACACTAACCACTGCTTCGTTGCGGCAGACGCATTTCTGCAGAAGCAAAATGCAAAGGAACGCCTAAGTGCATTTGCGGCACATGTAATGAACAACACTTCTGTAGTCATTCACTCTGGCATACCTCAAAATTATACTTTGGTTTTGCCACGTGAAACCTCAAGAATTAAGATGAATATATGCATGTTTATTTTTGTACATTCGTTATTCAAATAATTGTTTCATGAAAATGTTTTCCAGAGGCATATTGAACAGGAGGATGCAGCGAAGCATTCTGCGAAAAACGGTCACTCAATGGCATCGAATGACATTGTCGGGCTAGAAACATTGCGCACCTCTACCCATTGCAATGGCACCACGGAGACCAGAAAGCATGCCACTAGGGCACCCGAACCTGATGGCGCGCTCAGCTGGTTGATCGTTGCACTTTGCTTCCTGGTCAATATGGTGTCAGCCAGCTTCTACCGGTGCCTCGGGCTTTTCTACAGTGCCTTAATGTCGACCTTGGGAGTGTCTCGGGCTGAGGCATCACTGCCTCTGTCTGCCTACACAGGCTTCAAGTTATTGTCTGGTAAGAACCCATTGTACACTTCGTTGGGGGTGCATTTTGCTTTATAGTCTGTCAGTGGTACTCTTCACGCTAATTTTATCAGGCCTTGGTGACAGTGATAAACGCTGTTTGTGTAAACCATGGCTTCTTCGTGTTAGCTTTGTTCAAGTATGGTTGTACTAGAGAGCAGAGCTGGAGGAGCATAGCTCTCAAGCATACGAAGTTCACGAAGTGCGCAAAATACTGCGTCAAGTTTGGAGACGCAGTATGTGCATACGTCTTCCCATAAACTGAACTTACTAGGGTAGCTTGAACTCATTCGCTATTGATATTTAATTCATTAGTAGCAAGAACAAGCTACCCTTAATTTGTAAACTGATTTCGTGTAGAATGGTGCCTTTTTTGTGGCTTCATGTACAGCAAATCACAACCTTTTACTCTCCAACATTTTTTTTGCCAGTATGCTGAGCGTGCAATTGAGAAAAAATCGCTTTGTAGCTTCTCCTCACTCCTTGTCTGGGTGGCGTCGCACTGCTTGTCTTGGTTTAAAATCAGTGCCACAGTTTTGAAAGTTATGACAGTGACGAATATTGCCTTAATAAAGTGTGGTCACCATGGTAAAAACAGGGAACCCTTGTTCACTGTTTCTGCCATGGTGCCCTTGTTTCAGGAGCGCATTTTTGTAGTAGGTCCTACTGAGAGGGCCGGGCTTTCTGTCCAGTACAATCGTAAGTATTAAGGCCAAGTGACAATGTCCCGAAACAAAAGCCTAGGAGAACAGCCGGCATAACATTTCATACATTTACCATGCTATAAAGAACAGATGCTAGGTGCACGATGTAACAAGGTTTGATGCACCCGCATCAAACTGTTTTGCTAGCTCCATCACTCGTCGTTCACTGAGGGGAGAGTTGCAATGTTTGTAGTCGCTGAGAAGCGCAGGTTGGCGCCAGGCGCTCACGTTAGTCTTCGCTAGAGCTTCTCAGTTCTGCCACTGGCTGGCATTGGCGTATGCATGCCAGGGTTGAGTGCAATGTGGCGACCACCCACTAGTCACCTAAAAAGGGGTTGGGGTGCAAAATCTGTCCTATACATTGACTGAACGGAAGGGGCACACTTCAACGAATCTTCATTCCCTTCCTTCTCCTGAAGCGGAACGATGTCCATGCTTAAGCTGGCTGGAGAACAGATATGGTTTTCATTTTGGTTTCACGTCTCTAACCGAGCTCCGTTCCCTGCCCATAATCGAACATAATGTACGAATTGGATATCGTGGTCACCTCCTCAAGCACAGTATGAGGTGGTTCCTGACCCAGGGTTCTCCTTCAAGGCTTGCTAACCCACTTCCAATGAATAAATGCAAGGGAAGACCATGCCCACACCGCTCTTCGGTGATTATAGAGTGTCCCCTCTAGGCATGCCTATGAGCACACGTAATCGTAACCTGCAAGTCGGATTGCGAGTTTAATTATTAGTGCAAATAAGATGTTGAAATTATTCAGTAAGTACGCCAACGTGGTTTCTGTTGTCTTTATTTTAAGTAAATGCTAATGTAAAACTGTGCCTTTCTTAGCTAGTATGAATGGGTTCTTGATTCTTCTTGGTGACAATGACGTTTATTAGTGCTAAGTGCATTAAGTCACTTCTCTTTCAAGAATATCCTGTTAATTGTGGCTCTCTGAATACTCACAGAAATGTTCTTTCAATTCGGGTGCCTACGCAGTAGTGATGTGAGGACTGAGAAATTAGTGGAGTTGGTGGTATTCCCTTGCTGCTTTTCCTTTGCCTCATCCTCCATCCACCACTACCCTTGGTACACTGAACAACAAAAGCGTAGCCAGAAGTTTTTTTTAGTTTTTTTTGGGAGGAGGGAGTAAACCCATACTTTATCTATGTTTGTGCGTGCGTTTGCATACGCAAGCAAACTTCAAAAACTTGGGGAATTCAGAGAATTGGAATGGTTCACATAAATGATTGTACTCGTTATTAAAGCTTACCCGATGTCGGTGTTGAATAATCAGCCAGATTTTCTGTGCAATACAAGAAAACTGAAAAGCAGTTGGTGCACTGCTGGACGCGCAAAAGCTGCATTGGATAGATCTAGTATCGGAGGATAACACGGCCTAATATTAAAGAAATTAACTGACAAGATGATAAGAATAGTGGATTGTGAATTGAATTTTCGCGAACAGACGGGACCGTTGCGGCACCTGGCAGAGTAAGCCTGAACTATGCTCTTGTTTTTAGACTGCCTACGAGATTCTGTTTGGCACGTCGCGAAACACAAGGTCAAGGCGAGGAATTATATGTGCATCGTTCGGCCGGTGTCATGTGTATGGCGAAGCTATCACATATATATCGGTCGTACTTAGGTCGTGTTGGTGTAGCGAAGGCCGGCTTGCAGCAGGTGACGGAAGCGTTTTGACTGATAACTAACTCTTGACACATCCATACAAGATGGTATGCATGCTCTTGCATTACAGGAAGAAAGCAGTATTGCGACACGTAACATTCAGTGGTAAATGTCACTGGTTTCACGCTGAAATGAGCGTTGGTGTAAAGCCCCGTAAGTACGACTTCCTCCGCCTTAGTATAATCAAGGGGGAGAGAGCAGGCCCTAGGGTGGCATAACAGTGCGGCTACTCCACAGTAGAAAATGTTTACGTGTTTCGAGTATCTTAAGGAGCAAGCAGAATGAATTTTGTGCTTGTTGTTAGCACTATTAGGAGAGCTCGCCACATGGATTTGTATCCGAGTGTGCTTTAGTAAGCCACTGTTTTAAGATTCATGGTGTGTATTGCCTCGCAGATACCCATCGTCTTATCAGCTTTGTGGAACTACTGATTAGCAGCTCAAAATCCTTGAGTACATCTAGTGGTCGCACATATAATACACATATGCACAAAATGTTATGAATGAAGGGTGCGTATGTCGAAAAAAGAAAAGAAAATGGTTCATAGAATATATGAGGCCACATGAACGCCTAAGTTTGAGCGATCCCATCGCAGAGCAAAGTTAAAAATTAGTGCAACCTTCAGATTTTCTTTCTTTTTTGATGCACTGACGATAATATACGTGACTTGGGAGATCAGTGCTATTTGCCTGCTATGCGCCTTTTCTTAGTTTTCCTTACACGGGTTCTGAGCAACATTGACTCTGTTATGCTAACTACCTCAATGCCTAATCGGCGAACAAAGACTAGACGAGAAAAGACACACGTTCCATTGGGCCAAAACCCCACATATCGAAGACACAAGTTCTATATCAGCATCTTTGGGACACTAGACAGGGTTGAACGTTTCTAAAATAGTGGTATCAAAACATAAACAGCTCTCGGTGCAGTTTTATCTAAATGATCGAAGTAGTACTTTAATAACTTGCTCATATGCACTGGTCCGACTGACACATTGCCCGTCAAGTTCAAATATTATGCTGACTATGCAGAGACCTTGCCCCAGCAAGATGGCGCAATGAGCGCGCGTAGCAGCATCGTCATAACGTGGCAGTGTGCGCTCTCATCTCTCAAGTGCACTTTTCCACGAAGAGCAGAGGGTCAACGCTCACTCACGCACCCTTTCTCTCGGTATGGAGGATCGTACGTCTTAGCTGACCTTCGGCTTTTACTGGAACGGTTCTGTTATAGTTACCGGGCACAGAAAGGTCATTGCTACTGTTGCACAGTCTCCATTTGCGAAATTAGGACGTTTTTCAGACGCAGCAAAGTAACGACTGAGACGCTTATTTGTGTCCATCTGTACATGACAGTACGTTTCGTGCGTCATTTGGACGTGAGAAATGCGGGAACATTTCAATCTGATAGCATTCTGCGCGTGACCTTCCAATTTGTTGCTATTAGGTTCAATGGCTTCGCCTTTGTGGCAAAGCTGTAAGTTTTTATTTACTATGCTTGAGAAGTGCTTCTTACAAAAGCTAGCTTCTTAGTGGCCATATAGACAAAGTTGACGGTAATGCTCTGATGTGTAGCACATTCAAGTATCTATGGTGAAAACATAACAATGTGACAAAAAATTTAGGTAATGTGAACAGTCTAATAAAAATAAATACAAAGCGCAGAGGAGTTCTGCTGTTTTTTCCATCTCCTTGTCTTGATCTCTTCACTTTGCCTATTTTCCTCTGTGCAGCTCTGCACAAATAATAAATACACCTGGATAAAGTGCAGGTCATCTAACAATTTAACTTTTCCCTGAAGGGCTCTTCTCCGGTGTCCTGATTCAGTCCTGCGGAGCACGGTGGGCTGCCACCATCGGGGCCAGTCTGCTCACCACGGGTTTGTTGGTGTCCTTTTTTGCCGAAGGAGTGTCCTTCCTGGTCTTCTCTTCGGGGTTTCTAGCTGGTGAGTATGCCTTGGATTGGCAGCTCGTTACAATAACCAAACTCGGTTAATTCATCATAAACTACATCCGTGAAGCATCAGACTCTGCGACGGAAAAATTCACAAAAATGCAAAGCATTGATAAATGATCGTGAACGTGAAACTTTAGCAGTACCACAGGTGACAGAAAAGCAAGCGCACATAGTTTATCGACATCGAGAATTATAAGTAAAGCTTCATGGCACTTCAATTTTCTACATGTCATCCTGATATACTGCGCGCTAAAGCTCAAATATTGTTACAACACTTTGTCATTTCCTGATGAAGTATAATTTTCTCAATATGTCACCTACTCTGCGGTGCCATACCTACTGCCATACCCAGTTATTCATGTGCTTTCAAGCTGCATCATCACATGTGCTCTAGCTCGTTCTCCTTGTGTAGAGTGCAATAGAGAACCAATTTCTGAACAGTAGAGATTACCCACTGGCGGAAACTCAGAAGATTGATCTGACGTACATGTAAAAGACATGTGGTCTTATTGATTATAACAAGAAAGAATTGAAGGACTGAATAGCTGGTAAACTCTGCGCCATTAAGTGTTGTGTAAATTGTGACAATTTAATGCGCTGAAGAGTGCTGAGTTGCAACACCCCCGAAATTTTCACGCTTTGAACATGTATATCTGCACTCGTACATGCATACTAGAAGTGTAGGAACCCCTTCGCCTCCACTTCCCCGCTATACGAAAAAGTTTTTTCATGCACCCCTTTATAGGTCTCTTGTTTTAAATGCGATGCATCTGTGAGCCAAATGAAGGCATTTTGACTGTTTAGTCTTTCTTTATTTCCTTCTTTTTCCTTCTTTGTTTGTTTCTTTCTTTCTGTTTCTTCCTTCTTTCGCTTTCGTTGTCTTTTTCTTTCTTACTTTGTTCTCTCTTTCTTTCCTTCTATCTCTCTATCAATCACGTTTTAGCCACGTTTTTCTGAGAGCTCTCGTGGTCCCCCCCTTAACTTGGTATCGACCAAAACTTTGACAGAAGAATATGAGGGTATGAAGGACATCACTGCGTGGCCATGACTTCAACAACGTCGTAAAACCCTATCGCTCTGTCACATGTGGTACATTCTTGTGCACTACGGGCCGTCGTATGCGGGTATGCCCCCTCCTGATTCCAAGTCTATATCTCCCCACGAACGGCGTGAACAAACATTCATAAACTAAGTGTAAATATAAGGGTTCATTTCCTTTGTTAGACACAACATTAATCATAACTAAGAGACAATGATACCGAGCAAATATCGGGGATGTTACTAGAAGTAATTGTAATGTCAGAGTGAATAAATAAAAGTGAATGAAAATATAACTCTCTTCCGGCAGAGACGGAAACCTGTGACCTTCCACTAACGCGTCCCATGCTCTAGTATGGAGCTGTGGCGGCGGTCATTTCTCTGTTCACTTCGCGGCGTATATACATGTTGATTTAAACGTGGCGGCAGCATCAGTGCAAGCAGTAGCCATTGCTGTTATTGTTGAACACTTTTTCTCTGTTGGTTCCACGTAGCACGTGATGTTATTAGGAGCTGGCAGCTGAGTAGTGATCTATTTCATTCTGTATCGAGGCGTCATGTTTGCTAAAACGAGACCCTCGCAATGAATAAGTGTAAATTTAGGGGCTCGTTTTCTATGATCGACCTAATATATTGTTACACGACATCGGCAACGAAAGAGCATCACAGACGACGTATACGATGAAAGCGACCGTGCTCGTGTGTTGTTGCTGCTGTTCTTCCATCTTGGCTGCAGATGCCTCTGACTCTCCCTGTATATTTTGTAAATATATTTATTTCATCCATTCTCTCACCCCTGTAACATTTGGTGGAGGTGCTGGGTACAACACGATATAACGAAGCTCCGCAGTGGCCGGCGCTTGGACTTTTCCACCATGGCAAACCAGGAACCGGCTCCCGCCGAGGCGACTACAACAACAGCTGTTGTCCTTCCGCAGCTAAAAGATCCTGGCACGTCCTGTGGCATGGATGATGTCGACATCGAAGAATGGTTGCCGTTGTACGAACGTACAAGTAAGAATTACCGCTGGGATGAAACTCTTAAGTTAGCCAATATCCTGTTCTACTTGAAAGAAACAGCAAAAGTGTGGTTCGAGAACCACGAAAATGAAATTGGAAGCTGGGATGCGTGCAAAGAAAATATGCGCGCCCTTTTCGGCAAGTCTGTGAGTAGAAAAGTAGCGGCCAAGGAGGAGTTGGCATCTCGTGCGCACACGTCATCAGAGTCCTACGTGACTTACATTCAGGACGTGCTTGCCCTTTGCCGAAAAGCGGACAACGGTATGGAAGAAACCGAAAAAGTAGCTCACATATTGAAAGGCATTGCAGATGATGCATTCAACCTTCTCATATGCAAGGACTGCCACACGTTCGATGCCATCATGAAGGAGTGCCAGCGTTTTGAGGCCGCAAAAAGTCAACGTATCGCCCATAACTTCACTCGACTACCAAACACAGCAACAACCTGGTCGTGCGAAGACAGGCCTGCGCTACAGACGCCGTTAACTGCAGAGCACGTGACCAAAATCATCAGACGTGAACTTGAAGCTCTGTCTCCTGCGTCCACGTGCTCCCATGCCTGTGACTCCAGCCCTCAGATGGTGCCACTGGTACATGTCATTGTGCGACAAGAGCTTTCCAATGCTGAACTGGCCTCCGAGTGCACTACAGCTCCCTCTCAGCCGATCAACCGTCGTCGACCCCATGTTTCGTATGCCCAAAGCCAAAACCTTCCGGCGTGCCTTCGCAATCCAGACGAGTGGAGGACCGCTGATGATCGTCCGATTTGTTTCAACTGCCACCGTATCAGGCACGTGGCCTGCCATTGTAACACTCGGTGGTATTGGCATCAGGCATCCTATGGGCACCCCCATCGGCCAGAGAGGGATCATGGACGCTTTCAAACTTACCGAGAGTCACCTCAGGCCACCAGTGAAGACGTTCCTTCTATGCTGCCATATCGTCATCACTCTCCATCTCCGCATGCTCACCAGTCCCGTTCACCACTCTTCCGTCGCCCATCGTCTCGCTCGCCCCAATTTCGCCAACCAACGTCACCGACTGACCACCTGCCGCGGGAAAACTAGATGATGCAGCTCCCGGAGGTGATGCTGCATCGACCACTTGCCCGCCAAATCCTCTGACCATGCTGCTGACTCGACGTAACCTTATTGACGTTGAAGTAGATGACACACCTGTTGTTGCACTGGTAGACACAGGCGCTCACATATCAGTGATGAATTCAGAACTTCGTTGCCGCCTTAGGAAAGTTTTAACGCCACCCACAGTGCCACTCATCCATGTCGCCGACGGCGGCACGTTTCCCGTGCTTGGAATGTGCTCCGCGCGTATAAGTGTGGCTGATCGCTCCACGACAGTGCTATTTGCTGTGCTCGAGAAATGTTCCCATGAACTTATCCTCGGCATGGATTTTTGATCCGCCCACTCTGCCCTTATTGATTGTGGAACAGGCATGCTTCAACTTAATTTACCGTGTTACCATGACGACCCAACACCAGCTCAACCCCGTCTGTGTTCTGCAGATCACGTTCGCCTAGCGCCTCAAGCCGTTACTTACGTGAACCTGAGATCTTTCCCTCCTGTTCCCGATGGTGACTACTTGTTGACACCTATTGCTGACGTTCTGCTGGCCAAAATGTTGCCGTGCCTCACACACTTTTGACAGTCACGGGAAATACAGCATCTCTTCCGATCCTAAACTTCAGCTGGTGCGCTCAAGTTATCCCAGTTGGTATGACTTTGGCAAAAGTTTTAGATGCGGAGCATCTAATACTCGAGGCTTGTAGTGCGGCGCCGTCCGCAAGCTTCCTCCTCCTTCTTCCACCATCTGTGCATCCCTTCCTCCTCTACACACCGCGCGCGCTTCACTCCTCCACCATCTGTGCACCCTTCCTCCTCTACACACCGCGTGCGCTTCTCCTCTTCACGAACATTCGCTAGCTGTATAATGTAGCGCGCATGCGCCGTCACGCTTCGAGAACATCGGCAGCTGACGCGCGCGCATGCGCCGTCGCGCTTCGAGAACATCGGCAGCTGACGCGCGCGCATGCGCCGTTGCGCTTCTCCCCCTTCTCGAACATTCGACAGCTGACAGTGCATGCGCCGTCGCGCTGTATATATACTCAAGGTCGGCGCTCGCTCGCTCAGTTGCCGCTCGTCGGTTGGTTTGTATGGCGCGTCGACGTCCAAGGTCGCGGTGAAATGAATTCCAACGAATCCACAAACACAATGATCGACGTCCCTTCGACCAGCGCCACCCTTTCGCATACGTGTGTACGTGTTCACTCATTTAACACCCCCTCCTACAACCACGTTAACCAAGTAAGTCGCAATTTAACACCCCATTTCACAACCACGTTAACCAATTTAGCCATCGACCCAAGTAAGTCGCACTTTAACACCCCGTTAACCAATTATATGCTCCGCATCCTCCTCAGTGTTCCCCCGAGGGAAGCTGCGGGCAATTTTTTTATAGATGCTGCCATTTCGGCGTTCGTTGCCGAATCTTCTTCGTCCTGTGCTCCGTTTTCATCCTCGAAGAGAGCAGCGGATGCCACCATCGACAAGATGATCGCTACGGACCTTCTTCCAGCACAGACAGCTGACATCCGGCACCTGCTAAAATCCTGATTGATTGATTTGTGTGGTTTAACGTCCCAAAACCACCATATGATTATGAGAGACGCCGTAGTGGAGGGCTCCGGAAATTTTGACCACCTGGGGTTCTTTAACGTGCACCCAAATCTGAGCACACGGGCCTCGACATTTCCGCCTCCATCGGAAATGCAGCCGCCGCAGCCGGGATTTGAACCCGCGACTTGCGGGTCAGCAGCCGAGTACCTTAGCCACTAGACCACCGCGGCGGGGCGCCCTGCTAAAATCCTACCGAGACATCTTTGATTTTGATGACCGCCCTTTGCGTCAGACACCCTTTGTACTCATTGGATTAACACTGGAGACGCCAGCCCCATCCGACGACGTCCTTATCACGTGTCTAATGCTGAGCGACAAGTTATCCAGCACGAAGTTGAAGAAATGCTAACAAAATACGTCATCAAACCTTCCTGCAGTCCATGGGCATCGCCGGTCATGCTATTCAAGAAGAAGGATGGCAGCTGGCGCTTCTGCGTAGACTACCATCACCTAAACAAAGTAACAAGTAAGGACGTGTGTCCACTACCGCGGATTGACGACGCTCTCGACTGCCTACATGGGTCTGCCTACTTTTCATCTATCGACTTGCGATCAGGCTACAGGCAGATCTCTGTCGATCATCGAGACCGTGAGAAAACCGCATTCATCCCACCGGATTGACTTTTCCAGTTCAAGGTTATGCCATTCGGATTGTGTGATGCGCCAGCTACATTTGAAAGAATGATGGACTCTCTCCTGCGTGGATACAAATGGACCACGTGCCTGTGCTATCTCGAGGACGTCATCGTATTTTCACCTACATTCTAAAGCCACCTTAGCCGCCTATCGGCTGTTCTTGAGGTTTTCCGGAAAGCAGGACTTCAGCTCAACTCTTCCAAATGTCGCTTTGGCCGTCGCGAAATCACTGTGCTCGGCCACCTTGTCAGTGCTCGAGGCGTGCAACATGATCCTGACAAAACTCGAGTTGTCAATGATTTTCCCATACCACATTCCGCAAAAGATGTACGGAGATTTATCGGCCTTTGTTCTTACTTTCGACGTTTCGTGAAGAATTTTGCTGACATTGCCCGACTACTTACGGAGCTACTGAAGAAGGACATGCCTTTTTATTGGGGTACTGACTAAGCAACTGCCTTCAGAACCTTTACAACATTACGTACTTCTCCACCCATCTTGGTCCCATTTCGACCCGTCAGCCCATACTGAAGTTCAGTACCGATGCCAGTGGACATGGAATTGGTGCTGTTCTCGCCCAGCGGCAACGAGGAGAAGCTAGTGTCATTGCTTATGCCAGTCGCATCCTTTCTCCTTCGGAGAGCAAGTTTTCCATTACAGAGAGTGAGTGCCGCGCACTAGTCTGGGCAGTCGGAAAATTTCGACCATACTTGTTTGGCCGCACCTTTTCGGTAATTACAGATCACCATGCATTGTGCTGGCTGTCGTCCCTTAAAGATCCAACAGAACGACTTGGCCGTTGGGCCATGAAGCTACCAGAATACAGCTTCGACGTGGCATACAAATCTGGCCTAATGCACCAGGATGCCGACTGTCTATCCCGTCACCCCGTGGACCCACCTGACCTTTCAGCACATGATTCTGACCTTTGTGTCTTCGCCATGTCGGCTTTCACCGAAATACGCAAGGAACAGCTCAGCGATGTCCACTTGCGGTCTATCATGCAGAGTCTACGCTTGCCCCACGTAGACCCGTCGCTACACTTGTTCGTTCTACGCGATGGCATTCTTTACCGACGCAACACCAGCGCCGAAGGACCAGAGCTACTACTCGTAGTTCCTGCGACACTCCGTTTCGCTCTACTTGAACAGCTTCACGACGCCCCAACCGCGGGACATCTCGGGGTCACGCGCACGTACGATCGCATGTAGCGTAGATTCTTCTGACCAGGCCTTTACCGTTCTGTGCGCCGATATGCTGCATGTGAGTCCCGCTAGCTCTCCAAACATTCCACCTTGCACCAGCTTGTCCGCTCCACCGTTCCCTTCTACCACGTCGGTCTTGATCTCGTTGGACCATTTTCTACTTCTCTCACTGGAAACAAGTGCATAGCCGTAGCCACTGATTGCGCCACAAGATACGCTATCACAAAAGCGCTACCGACAAGCTGTGCGACTGACGTCACGGACTTTTTGCTTCATGACGTAATTTTTCCCCATGGTGCTCCTCGACAGCTGCTGACTGATCGTGGTCACTCATTTTTTTTTTTCAAACGTAGTAAGTGACATCCTTCGCTCGTGTTCGACGCGTCACAAGCTCACTACGGCCTATCACCCACAAACAAATGGTCTTACCGAGCGCTTAAACCGAACATTGATAACAATGCTCTCAATGTACGTTTCCAAAGATCACCTTGATTGGGATAGTACTTTGCCTTATGTGATATTCGCGTACAATTCGTCACGCCATGACACCACCTGCTTCTGCCCCTTCTATTTATTGTTCGGCCGCCATCCAGCGTTACCCTTCGAGACTCTTCTCCCATCAACTACGCAAACGGTTACAGAGTACGCCCGGGATGCCACTGCTCGGGCTCAAGTGGCCCGCCAAATCGCACGGGAACGTCTTCTTGGCTCGCAGCTCTCTCAGAAGGCCCGCTACGATAGCCATCACAGAGTATTTTCCTACTCTCCAGGTTCATTGGTCCTCCTCTGGACACCATGCCGCCACGTTGGCCTCTCTTCGAAGCTCCTGCCTTGCTACACGGGCCTTACAAGGTTTTACGCCAAGTTACCGATGTCACGTACGAGATTGTTCCGTTGGACAGTCAGCCATCGTCGTCCACACCCGCTACTGACGTCGTCCACGTGACCCACCTCAAACCGTACATATCCGCATATGACCCTACTCTCCTTTAGGCGCCGAGACGGCGCTGCCAGCAGCGGGGGGTTATATGTTACATGACATCGGCAACGAAAGAGCATCATAGACGATGAAGACGATGAAAGCGACCGTGCTGGTGTTGTTGTTGCTGCTGTTCTTTCATCTTGGCTGCAGCTGCCTCTGACTCTTTCTGTATATTTTGTAAATATATTTATTTCATCCATTCTCTCACCCCCGTAACAATAATAATGAGAACTAACAGACAACGATGCAAGGAAAAAATACGGTGTTGTTATTGAAAGTTGTTATACTGGAAGTGTGAAGAAAGAAAGCTAGACAAGAAGATAACTTTCCACTGGCAGGGACTGAACAAACTCGGGCAACATAAATTAGAGAAGGTCACGAAAATACGGCATCAGCCGCGTTGACCTGATGAATGCAAAGTGTAAGAGTCAGTGTTTCAGCAGGAATTTAACCGACGTATTCGAAACGACAATCAAGTATTCTATCAAGCCACGTCAGGTGTCAAAATTACGTTAAAAAGATCATGTGCACATAAATAATGTCAGTTGTGGATGCAGTGCTCGGTATCTCATTTTATAGCATGGCAACAGATATCACTAATGTACTCATATGATAGAGATGTCACGTCAGCTTACGGTTGATTCTTTTTCCAGTTTCAGCTACACTTTTACACTAACACTAGTTAGGTAAACTTTACATATACACTTTTATGACTCAGCAAGCGGCATTCAAGAGTTGCTTGGTCCCGGAAAATACTGTAAAAATTCAACGTATGATACACAGAGAATCCCACGCGAATTGTGAATGGCACCGCACCGTGCGCTTCATTTCAATAAAACTGACGTCTGTACTCACACATGAGTGCCGACGTTATGTTAGACGGTAAACTACCCTCCAAATACTAGTTGCCGAGCCTGGTAAACGCATGATGTACACACACCTATTCTCTTGAAAAAAATTACAGCATATTCATGGAGTGCGTTAAATGAGCGGGACAAGGCGTTCGTCAGTTCATCCGCGCTTCTGTCTGTACATTAATTCTTGCTTCCCCCCGTCCGTGTCACCATCTGTGTGTCCGTGCGTTTGTCCACGCTTTCAACCGTTCAGCCTTCCGTGCGACCAAACGCCCATTCGTCCTTCCGTCAGTCCATGTCTCCATCCGTCCGTCTGTCCTTGCGTTCATCCAGGTGCCCGTCCGTCCATTTAGTAAGCACTTCAAGTACCGCCTTCTCGCATCTTTTCATCATATATCATCATAAAGAAATACCACCATCCAGAGAACATTTCAAGGAATAAACGAGAGGTGACTCCTCCTCCTCCTTCTCCTCCTTCCCTCATATTACTACTACTACTACTACTACTACTACTAATACTACTACTTCTACTACATGCATCGCGGACGCACGACCCATGGCTTAAGGAGCTTCGTCCCAAAAGACCACGCAGTTATTTTCACCACTTACAAAACTGCTCGCTGGCGGCTTCACAGGAATCAGACTGGTTAATGTGTGTGTTGTGCGGAATTTTTTTATCTGCTGAGTTGTGTTGAAGAATTCAATGAGAAGTCTCATACAGCAAATGTAGAGATGAAAGCACGAACACGATATGTTGCAGCACTGTTGATGTTATAGAGTAGTAGCAAGTAGCGGTTGGGAGGAAGAAAAGAAAATATCTTGATTTCAGAAGGCCACGAGAGAGCACGGCTAAGCGTCTTGAAGAAGGGGGGAAGAGGGAGACGAAACAGGAGAAAGGTACCGAAAAATTACCCCATCTCCTTATCAAGAGAACCATGAGTAGCATGCGAAACAGCACATGCTACTCACCCTTGCCCGATTTTAACGCCTCATTGAAAGTGGAGCACGTTACACTTCATCCCGAACTCTTGTTGGAGCTCACCACGCGCGCTCATTGCCATGTCACGCTGGAGCACATGGGTTCATTTCGCATCAGCAGAACCTCGCTCCCCGACGCCGTCACGCGATTGCTTATGGAGTGTAAAGGAGCAGAGGCCACATCCTCTTACACACCCACTTACGCAGGACCCGAAGGCGCTAGCACGTGACTGTTTCTCTGACTAGGATACAACGAGTTGGCTCATCACGCGTCTTCAGAATCTCGTTTCCCGGTGCCATCACACGATTGCTGAGATAGCGAGATGTGGAGAGGCCACATCCTCTTACACAGCTACTTACGCAAGGCCTGAACGTACGCAGGCCTGAACTTACGCAGGCCTGAAGATGCTGTTGTCGATGAGCATGTGGGGAGGTGAAAACTTATCCTGGGGGCTTAGACCTTCTTTAGTGCGCGTATATTAGCCTTGTATTTGTCTGCCAAAGTTGAAAGACTCAATCGGAGAAAACCAAGAAATTTGAATGGTTATGACTGCAGTATTAAGCGCACTGGACAGGTTCCAAGACTTTATGGCAATAAACTTAGGTACATTCCTAATACAAAAGATGTATTTCTTTAGGTAAGAGACAAAGGGGATCCAGGTGGGATCATGGTCTACGAACATACCTATGATTCTCTATGGCTGCTCTTATAGGAGAGACATTGGCCTTCATGAACCCTGGGTAGAAAGACATTGGCTTGCGCATGAATGCCACTATTGCGCATATTTTGACACAGATATTCTACACACCTTCGCCTCACCGGCGAAGATATGTAGAGAACAACTTTGCCGCCTTTCGTATTCTTGCCCGCACATGCAGCTTTGTTCCGGACACCCAGATGCAGGTGTTGTTGGGGTAGATATATACATTACATTTCATTACATTAAATTTATTATATTACATTATACTACATTAGCCGTCTGTGGTAGGGTTTCGGTAATCTTCACCAGAACTAAAATATAATAAGCTTCTAGTTCAACACAACACCACAGATGAAATTATTACTGGCAGGCTCCATTTCTGTTAGGATTAACATTGACGTCTGTTTGAGACTAACCTATCGAAATACATAACATCCAAGTACCAATTCCTCGAGAGCATCGAGAATGATGGTATGGATAACGTTATCACAGGCGCATTTCACATCTTAGATAGCACTGTGAAAATTGCTTCATAGTTTTCTGTTGTTGAATGACAATAATTAGAGGAATGACGTTATGTAGTGACGACCAACCTTGGTGAAAGCCAACCATATCATCAGAGTGTATTCGGTAATGATCGAGGTGTCAGCAGCATCCCCACCTTGACCTTGCCGGCACAATGGCCCGTCATTAGGCCACGTCAAAGAGAGACTTCACAGGATTCAGGAGAGGCACCAGGTGGCTGCACTTCCACTCAGGAGAGTCCACATTGCCATCGCAAATTTTATTGAATATTTCCAGAATGCAGTATTGTCCATACGATTCTACGTGACGTAACGCAGCACTTGTCACCTCATCTGGACATGGTGAGGACGAGTGCTTGCACACGTGCAGTGTACGTTTCCAGTTCGTCCATATAATCCACGCCCAAGCACTCCATACAAACGGTTCACCAGCGAAAGCTGAAACGTGCTGCCCCAGTGTTCAGCAGTGGGTTCCACTATGACGCCTCACCTGAAGCCACTGAATGGCAGACGCTGGACCATCAGTCATTCTTTGATGAAGTTGATCCTATGCAAATGCGATAAGATCGGCGGATAAACCTAGCCATTGATGGTGCTGAAATTTGGCAGAGTGCCTTTGCTCAGTGAATTCCTGCACGTCTGATAGACCCGAAACTGACAGACATGGGAGCAGTCAGAAACCACCGCTTCAGCACCGTCATTACGTTGCTTCGTCCCTGTGAAAACCATTTCATCGATTTTTGTTAGATCGTTCTCGAACCGTAGGTGGTCACAGACATCGCTCCGGAAGCCAAAGTGGCACTGGAGAAACTCCCGCCGAAATCGCTTGTTTATCCGCAATCATCTGTTTGATGCTGTTGTGCCCGCAACGTCGCTTGTTCGGCGCATTATTGTTGCAAGCGCTTAACATAGCGAGACAACTTGGTGGCGTGGTTTGCAGGATGCACCCACTACCGGTGCCTGCATTCACGTTGGTGATTTAGCACGGCTGGGAAGCCTGCTGGATTATTGGTACGCATTTGCTGCCGGCACTCACCACCTTGGCCTCTTTTGTGTCGTTCTGTAGCATCGGCCTGGCGAATGTGAGCTCTGTCACGTTTATACTGCCGGCGCTGTTCTAAAGTTTTCCGCTGTTCAAGAGTCCGTAAGGTTTGTGGCTTACCTATGTGGAAGGTCTCAGTATAAACTGATGCACGCCTTCTCTCTGCCACGGCTGTGACAGGGTAGGTCGACGTGAGTCACAGTGCATGCTGAGAACGCTGTAACTGGTAGCACAGTTAATAGAGACCGCTTGTGACACTGGTGCCTAATGGCTTTTTGCTCCTCGTAGGCATATACGCTGCAAAAGCAACTTCCATATGCTGATCTCGCACTACAGGAACGTCATGTCACAACATATCAGTCAGAGCAGTAATGTCACCAAACATAATGGCACTGAAATTCGCCAGCAACTTGGAGCTTTTTGTATTTTTGATGTAATCCCAGTGCCGCGAATGCATGACGCTGTTGTGAACGTGAGCCAATGTCTTGTATAGTTCTCTATACAAAATACAAAGGCTTTCGGAGGTCCATTACGATCAAAGAAACGTTTCTATCGTAGTTCTCGAAGCTTATTCTTTTGATCATTGATGTTTTTCTGAAGGCACCTGGCTTTGTTGAGGACCCATAGGGCTTGGTTCATTTATGTTGTCTTTGGGCACGCTGGCGAATGTCCTTAAGCTTTTCTAACACTTGATCGAGTTCTGTAGATCATGATGATGATGCTACGTCTTCATAGAAGTCTGCATCTCATGACGAACCACATCTTAAATACATTGATGTGGTTCATATGTGCACATCTCTTAGCGTTTGGTACACTTCCCAGTGTGAATCTGTTTTACAATTCCAGAAAAGACAGAACCACCAGGACACATTGCTAAGAAAAACGTGGCAATGTCATCCCTTCCCTAAGTACTAGTATCTGTAAGCCATTGAACATGGTGGACATAACTCTGCGACCTTCGTGTGAAGTCCTGTCAGCTGCTATAGGTCACTCTTCAAAGATACGTGGGCGGGCATTTCTTCAGTGTTTTCAGTTCGTGAACATCAAGAAGGCTTGTGCCTTTTCAATATGTCATCAAGCTTCACACAATGAGTCATAGGCGTAAAGTCATTCGCCATTATCTAATATCCTGGAGATAGTAAGCATATCTTCTAGTATCTGTCAATCAAGTCAACGCAACGGGGATATATGTGGGTCCTATTAATGTAAACGACATTCTTTTTTTACCTGGAGACACGCATAATAATTTCCACCTTGGGTCTCAACTCCTTGCTGAACATACGTGAGTTCATTTCGGATGTACACCATTGCTTAGGATCTCTACTTTTGAAAAACGCGCTTCCCAGATTATGATTATGTGAAACTTATTCTCAAAAACAAACTGCACAAGTTCAGACATTTATGTATGCGCAGTTATGGCGTTCCACTGAAGTATGGAGGCTCGCTTGACTTGTTCTCGGAAAGACTGCAGTGTTCTGTGGTGTTTCATCTAGTTACTACAGGGTGGCACGTAGTGGTTCGGGGGTGTACACAAATCGCAGTACACATTTAGTGGCGGGTATCTGCAGACTAGCCAGGGACGTGCGGATAACACTAATAAGTTATCTCAGTGCGTCGAAAACTTGACCTCTTGTGCTGATAGACTACCTGTTGTAGCCATCATTGATTGTCGATGCTGTGGCTTTGTAGGAAGGTGTATCAGCGTTACATCGGCCAAGCAATGTCTGTTATCATAAGTCTGTTGCAAGTTCACTCATAAGCAATCTCATTGAATTGAAAACCTGCCATCTTGTGCTAATAGGCTGCTTGTTGTAGCCATTGTTGATTGTCGATGCTGTGGTTCCATAGGAAGGTGTCTTAGCAGATACGCAGGTCAAGCATTGTGAGAAACTCTAGTCTGCGTGTCAGTGGTTTTGCGTTTCTCTGGTCGAGTTACACCTAATGGTGGTAGCTGGGCAGTCATTATCGTCACAGTGGCGGTGGCGTATTCGTAGAACCGTTGTGCAAAGGACTGCTGTTTCCTTTGTTTCAGTACCTCCGTCCACGTGAACGTCATCTCTGAAGAGGCGTCACTGTTTCCTCTCTTTGGGACCCGTCCGTCACTATTCTCTCAAGATTCCTTCCTTTCCTTCTTGATACTTTGCAGTCTTCGGATGAGTCGTCACTATTCTTACTCTAGGTTCTGCATTTCAGAAGATTTTCTTCGCAAGATTTGGGTTTTTGGAATACGGCGCAACTTGAGTAAGCTAGCTTGTAGGTATTCAGGCGACCAATATGGCCCAGTTTCGGGTACTTGTAGTACTACAGGGATCTTGGAATTTAGGGTTGGATTCCATGACTAAATAAAGCCAACCTAACATGGGTTGAGATGCTGTCATCTCTGAAGATCACGTGGATGCTACGGGGTTACCAAGTCGCTATACAAGTACGTCCTGTGGCGTTGGTAGCTGGTTTGAGCACCATAAAGATGCTTCTGTTTGGAAGAGAAGTGTAGACATCATAGATGACGCATGTTTTTGTGTTCGCACCCTGCAGTGCGTAAGATCTGAGCCTGACATCGTCTATCTACGTAACATTTCGTAGAGTATATAGTGCACCCGAATGTTGAACATCTATAGCCGATATGTTTGCGTGGATTGAGACGACTGTACTTTCTCCAATTAGGCAAGACAACTTTGTGTCATACACGAATCACTTGCCTGTTTGTACTCTTCGCTTTGACTTCACGCAATCACAAAGCTTTTTGACAAACTATAGATTCACGGCGTCACTTTTTCAGAGTTCTTCCTTTTCTCCCGACTGAAAAGGGTCATGAAAGGACGGCACCACGAGTCAGTCCGGGCTATTTAAGAGACCGTAACAAGGGAGCTAAAGTTCTGCTCCTGTTTGTGCGTTTCATGGATCTTTTAGTGATGGTCACAGGCGTGCGCAGGTGGGGAGGAGGCAGGGAGGGAGAGCTGCCTCCCCAGACACCTAAGAAAGGGAGGGCACTGTCTGCCCTATACACTTACTTCCTAAAGAGGGAAGGTGCTGCAATGAACCATCGCCTACCCCATGCTTGGAGTGAACGCTGCTCGCTATATGACGATGGCAGAGTTTCAGGAAACGCTTTAATGCAGAAGAAGCATACATTTGGAAAACTAATAGGTTGATGTCTCAGGGCTGTGACTATTTTAGAGGCTAATGTGTTTCTTGAAGATCTTCGACGCAATAATTTTGGTGTGTCTGTCTGTCTGCCTGTCTGTCTGTCTGCCTGTCTGCACATTTGTCTGTTAATCAACTTTTAACGACACCGGGAACTTGAAACGGCCGACCCCATCCGCAGTGCCCACTAATGTTGCTCAAGGTTTAGCGTTTACACTTGTGCAATTTTTCATTAAAAAGCAATTATTGCGCATGTCTGGGGCACCGCAACAATACGTATATATTCTGCATGGGCGACGTTTGTTAGAAAAGGCATACATGAGTAGCTTTAAGGACCGTAGTGCTTATCACGCTGCGCTGACCACGCACCGCTTGCACGAACAGGCGAGTGTTTCTAGCACTTTGCTAAGACGAGATGGTGGTGGCACCTACTCGTCGCCGTGCGTTGCACACCGTATCACCTCTGAGACAGGCGCGCACATTAGTCTCAGAGCCGCGCGCTTCGTCTTCCAAGACAACTGCCAGATGGCGCTCATGACTCACGTCTTACGTGACTTGATGCGCTCGTTCATCTCCACTCTAACGCAGTGCCTCCAAATACCATTCACCGATTTTTTTGCGCAGAACATCGAATGAATGTTTTTTTTGTCGATTAAGTCCTATCTCTTTCCAGACAGATACATGCAAAAAGTATTCATATCTGAGACTTTTGTCTCAGGCACGAATATGAAAGGACAGAATTGAATGAACCCCTATAGGTTCTTTTATCGCACTGAACATTCCCACTGTTCTGTAAAAACATCAAGCGTTAATTTGTTTTTTTTCTTGCTGACATCAAAATGCGAAGTGTAACAGTTTACTTTTCTCTATGCCTATTTCAGGTACTGGTCATGGAATAATCATCAACAGCTGCCTAGTATGTATATGCCGATACTTCGACAGGCGACGAGGAGCGGCGTTGGGCCTACTCGCGACTGGAGGAACCGTTGCTGCTCTGGTCTTTACCAAGGTCTACGAGTACTTGCTCGCCGAGTATGGAGTTCAGGATGCGTTCCTCATCATTGGTGCGTTAGTAGGAAACGTTGTGCCCATAACATTGCTTATGCACCCACCACCGTGGGAGGCCATACCAAGCGAAAGAAAAATCGTCGCTGAAGGCGCCACTAACAGTGCACGGAATCCGTGTTGCGCTGCATCAACAAGAACAACTGACGACGTCTGTCATGAAGCATACCTGAAAACGGAGCATATCCGGCCTGCGACATTGCAAACTGAAAAGCCCACTCGATTCGCTCAAATTAACTGCGAGTACAACATTAGGAGGTGTACTGCATGGAGCTTCAACGAAACGCCAAGCGTCATTAGCTGCAGAAACGAAACTATCATAAGCACAACACATACCGCGGAGATACCGCGGCGTTGCCCTCTCTCGTTCGGCCAACCGTCCACGACGTCCAGACGAGGAACGTTCTCCAGCTGTACAAACAAAAGTCCGCTGCCCCCGTATGTCGCGCCAGACTTGAACAAATTGTGTGCAAGGAGAGTAACTATGAAAGGTGTCGCCGGATTGCTGCTATACATCTCTAACCAAGTTCCAACGCACTCCTCAGGGACTCATTCAAGTCAGGCACGAAGGCACACTGTCGCAAGTGTCAGTCTCTCGTGCCCACCTGGTGCTTCAACTGTGTGCAGCGATCCTAACAAGCCACGAACCTTCAATTATGAAAGACGAGGCACCTACCACCACAACGTTGCTGCTTCAGAATGTCCTGCAAGTGCTCAAGAATCCACGATTTTACTTCCACGTGTTGAGCTACGTTTCGAGGGGATTCTTTTTTGAGTGCTTCATGACGGTGGCGTTAGACTTTGCGCAAGACGCAGGCGTAGCACGTGCAGACTCTGTGTACGTGCTCACATTCTATGCGGTTGCTGACGCCATAGGTCGGTTGTTTGTGCCTTATCTGAGTGACTATGGCCTGATATCGAACTGCGGCCTGCTCACCATCAGCTACTTGACACTGTGCCTGCTCCAACAAGCGGCACCTTATGTTGCGGGTAAATATGACGTATGGGCGCTCTCGTGCGCATTGGGCCTGCCAAGTGGTTACATCATAGTTGGAGTGCCTCAGATCCTCTCCACAGAAATAGGCCCCAAAAATTTTCCAATCGCTTACGGATTCATGACCACTGCAACAGCTATTGGGAGCTTTCTGAGACCACTGCTAATTGGTAAGAGTAATAACTTGTTCTTTTTATACCTATTCAGAGTAGAAAATAGAACATGTTAATGAAAGTGCTGCACGGTTTCCTTAAGTCTGTCAAGGACGTTTGGTGGCGCAGGGAGCCTTGAGTAGCACAGAAAAGTAAATGGCGATAGTAGAAGTGAGAGTTAACTATGAGAGTGTAAGAAGTGTTAATGAGACAAAGCAGTGTGTGCTGGTGGTTCTCGCATGCAACAGTAGCGCTCTAAACAACAATATAGTGAGCCAAACAAGGAACGTGTCGCCACGGTCGTACAACAGGCGAAAACCACGTATGCGTTTTGACCCGCGAGTATGGCCTCGATATAGCGGGCCATAGCTTGTGTAGACGGCTAAAAATTCTGAATGAAATGTGAGAAAGAAGTGTGCATTTATGAGCTCGTTTTTATTGTTAGATACAATAATAATGACATCTAACAGACAAGATCTAATGGAATGAATGTAATAAAATCCACGAACAATTCAACCAAAAAAAGCACAGCAGACATAAATTGTTGTTTTCCTAACTGTAGAGTATAGACTCCTACCTATAGTGAAAGTGAATTCTAGTGCTCAAGAAAATTACGCTTTCTGGCCGTGAAATCTGAACCCACAGCCTTCGGATTCATTGAGTGTTCGATCCTCTGCTACAGCTTCGCAGCTACGTAATTCGAAGGTTGTAGATTAAGACAGCCCCAACCGAAGGGGTCATTTTTCATCCACTTCGCTTTCATTCCACGTTGGTGAAAATTTAAACTACACTCATGAAAAACAACAAACAATGCCCCGTATGTGTTCTCTGTCCTAATAGTCACTTGAGTTGAATTGTCATGTGCAATAAAGAAACAAGTCCTTCGAACAATTTTATTTTTAATACGAAAGTGCTTTATGCCGGGGTCAACCATAGCTCATCTGACGTACTTCCGTTACGGAAGCGATGCTAGAAAATATACACAAAAATGACGACGAAAAAAATTGGCCAGAATCTTCATGTTACACTGTAAATGTCGTTGATAGACGATATTCTTGCGTCTGGAGAGAGTGAACAAAACGTTAATTTGATGTTCTGCGCAAGAAAATGGTGAATGGTATTCTGAAGGCGCTGCGTTAAAGTGCTTCGAGCGTGTAACAGAGACGAACAAGCGAATCTAGGCACGTTAGACATGAGCGCCATCTAGGCATGTTAGACATGAGCGCCATCTGGCAGTTATCTTCGAAAACGAAGGCGTGCGCAACCGCGGAGAAAGATGCGCGCCAGTCACGGAGGGGATAAGGTGTAGAATGTAAAGCGACGGGCAGGTGCCACCACCATGCCGTCATAGCAAAGCGTTGGAAATGCCTTCTTGAGCATCGCGTTGCACTGTCGGCGCAGCACGTTAAACGCTACATTCCTTATAGTTTCTTGTGTGTGCCTCATCTAGTATAAGGCAGACATACGCAACATAGACATGTTGTTATGGCGCCTCAGTTATGCACAATATTTGATTTTTTATTTGACAATCGCACAAAGATGAACGATAAAACTTGAGCAATATTGGTGGGTGCTGCGGATGGGGTTGGCCGTTTGGTGCCGTTTGAGAAATCGTTAGGTTGGACAAACAGACAAACGTACAGACAGACAGACCAAAATTTTTTTGTCGAAGGTCCCCAAGAAAGACTATCGTCTTTAAAAATAGAAGGCAAACATCTGTAACGCAGAATCGTACTAGCAACTTTTAGATTCTCAGTGCGTGGCGTTAACCACTACGCCACAAAAAGTACGCTGTCTGCAGTGTTAACGGTAAGCCATTTATATACAACATACGTCAATTGGGAGTCTTCAGAGCTTCGAAACCTTTGCGCGTTCTTGCTGTCAGTGGTGAAATGGCACGACAGTCTCGCGTTTGACTGAGGTCCCTAAATAAACCAAGTTAACTTGTTTCAAAAACAAACTAAAAACAAGGCGCAACAAGTGAAAACAAGGTAAAACAAGTTAACTTGTGTTATCTAGGAACTTTAGCGCTTGACGTGCCTTCACGAATCGCCGCCCCCATGGTCCCACGCAGCGTGGTCTCTCCGGCGCACACGCTTATCAGACTCGTACTTCGGGAGAAGACGAAAGTCACTTCGCATGCGGCTACGGCCGCGTTTACGAAAGGAATACGCTACTGACACACGACGCAGGAAGAATTGTGACAGTTGTTAGTCCACGCTCGTCCTGTGTATGCTAATTTCGTCCGTGTGTGCACTGCAAGTTTTCAGTTGCTAGCAGTTTCTAACGTCACTTCGCAATTTGCTGCTGTTGCTGAAAGAATGCCTAATTAACGTTCAACTACCTATGTTAAGGCAAGTACCACTTTCATGTTTACCGATTCCTATACAGGCAGATGAGCCACGTTTTTTTTTTTTAACTTCGAGCTTCATCCCGGCCATTTCGTAATACTTGACGCTCAATGTGGCTAGTGAGGGTTCCCGGGTGTACTGCAACCTTGTGCGAAGGTCGCCTCCTACGTGATGTCCTATAGCAATTAGACGGTTCCTCCCTCGCCGCCTTGACTACAAATACGCAGGCTAACACTCCGACTTCAACACACGTAAATACCATGCAAAATGAACAAGGCAGCGCCTTCTGTTGTAGCCCAATTGATAGAATACTGAACATGTAATTCGAAGTTTATGGGATCAGATTACCATAGCAGAAAGGGTCTTTTTCGGTCCACACTTATTCTCGTCAGTTGAAGTAACTTTCGTTTCCCTACAGATAAAAAAACCATAACAGCAAATGTCCACTCTGCTTTGCTTCTTCTTTTGTTGCATTTATTGTTGCATTTATTGGTTCTTTTGTTGCATTTATTGGTTGCATCTAACAGAAAAAAAACACAAGATGGAGCACTCAAAAACTACACGTTTGTCGTAGATCAAATCTAGCGATATTAGACATGACCAATCTTTGACGTGCGTGCATTTTGCAATTAAAAGAGCAGTGACACCAAATTTTAAACTCGAGATTTGGCATTCATTCTATTGGTTAATGTGAATAATGATGATCACGTGGCTGAGTTTTGTGGTGACAGTGTGGAACACCTTTGGGAGAAATTCAAGAACATCTGTACGTTTTGTTTAGATAAATTCATTCCCAATAAGCTAAAAAAACGCATTAAGTTCACTCCGTGGGTCACGAGACCTATACTGCATCTAAAACGAAAGGCTGAACGTCTCAGGAAAAAGAGGGCAGCTTCCCAGCGCCTAGGTGAAGTCCGGTCTGCTTTACACGAAGCGATTCAACGCGAGAAAAGCTTTTATTTCAATACCACACTGGCTAATTTTATTAAAGATGACCCGCAGAAGTTTTGGGCCTACATTAGCGATCGCAAAAAGAACGTAGAACAAGTTTCTGTGAACGGTTCTCTGGTATCGGATGTGAAAGCGATTGCTGATCATTTTAACTCTTTTTTTCATAGTGTTTTCTGTCAGTCTTCTCAGCCTGTGGCTTTTGTACATGATTCCGCAGATACTCCACCAGGAAATTTAATTTCATATGAAGGAGTTTTAAACATGGTTCTTCGAATAAAAGTAAAATCCTCCGGTGGGCCAGAAGGAATACCGAACGAATTTTTTCGACGGTAGGCCGAGCCCTTGTCCAAATACCTTGTTACAATTTTGGAAGCTTCAATCCGTACTGCAACATTACCTAAAGAATTGAAAATGGCTCGTGTCAAGCCAATTCCCAAAAAGGGAGACCATCTTCTTGTCTTCAATTATCGGCCAATTTCGATTATATCGTCTTGTAGCAAAATGTTAGAACACATTGTCACAACAGTCATATCAAAACACCTAGATGAGCATAACTTTTTATCTCCGTATCAGCATGGTTTTCGAAAGGGCTTGTCGACAACAACTCAGTTATGTACAGTCATTCATTCTCTTGCATCTGTGATTGATAAGGGCGGCCAAGTAGACGTCATAATCCTAGATTTCTGCAAAGCTTTCCACTGCATCCCCCAAGATAAGCATATGGTTAAATTACAGCTTATTGAACTTCCAAATTTTCTATTAGCCTGGAATTGTAACTACCTGTCTGATCGCTCCCAGTTTGTGTGCAATATTAATCAGAACTCTATTCTTCTGCCGGTTACTTCAGGTGTCCCACAGGGCAGTGTACTCGGTCCCTTACTATTTTTGATATACTGTAATGATGTAGTAAATTGTGTAAACCCACCTGTTAACGTTCGACTTTTTGCAGATGATTGTATTCTGTTTAACTCGATAACTAGTTCTAATGACCAAGCAGCTCTCCAGTTCACTTTAAACAATATATGTCTATGGTGCAATCAATGGGGTATCAAACTAAACTTGGATAAATCAGTTCTGCTCCGTGTCACTAACAAGAAAAAGCCAGTACTAACTGACTACACGCTCTCTAACCAACCTCTTAAAGAAGTTAAGGAATACAAGTATCTTGGTGTCACTCTAACGAATAATTTAAGTTGGAATTCCTACACTAAACAAGTTTCTTCCGCAGCTTTCCGCAAATTATGCATGCTAAGGCACAAACTTAAGGATGCTCCTGCGAAAGTGAAATTTTTTGCTTACCAATCCTTGATTCTCCCTAAATCAGAATATGCATGCGTTGCCTGAGATTCTTATACTAAATCTAACAATGTTGCATTAGAAAAAATTCAGCGGAGGGCAGTTCGTTTCATTTATTCTCTTTACAAGCCTGGTAGTTCTGTAACTAGTGTAATGCTTTCAAATAGTATCACATCTTGCAGTCGAGACGCAGATTCTTACGTCTCAAATTTTTGTACCAACTTTCTAACCGCAAATTTGCTCTGAACCCTAACCGCTACCTCACACCACTAAGAACACGCCAGACTCGGCATTCACACGCACTTTCTTTAACACCATATTTTGCTCGTACTAACTTGTTCAAATTTTCCTTCTTTCCTCCTACCATTGAAGAGTGGAACGATTTGCTTGCAAGCAGTTTACACTCTCCCGATCCTACTCACGCTGAAATCTGAAGTTGTTTTTCTAACTATTCAAACTATTTCCTCTTTTCCCTCCCCACTCTTTTCTTTTGTTGCTTTTGTATAAATATGTCACACTTTCCACTTTTTACTCTCTTTATTGTTGATGTTGTTTTGAAGTGTGTATGACAACTGTATTATCTTGCCCCTCCTGCTTTGGCCTCTGGCCAGCAGTATTTGTAAATAAATAAAAAAAATAAGCTTTTTTAGTGAAGTATGAATTGCGTCTGTTACGTAAAAGGTATTCAATTTCGAGTGCTAAGAGTGTCCAAGGCTCCCCGGCGCGTTCCGGCCATGAGGCATCGACAGTATTTTGACGTTTTCAGCAAACTCCTATGCGACGTCTCAGGAACCGAGTGACGATGGGCGAGCAGCGTTGACATTGACAATTCTAGTGTTATCATCGTGGTGCCTACATGTGGTACTGTCTGGTGGCGATGCCTGGCTGCCTAGAAAGGGCTTGGCTTGCTTTGTTTCACTTGCTGCGTGCAGTGCTTCGTCTGAATTCCACGTTTTCAATGTCCTGCATCGGTTAATTTGTCATGGAATTATGATCGCAAATGTGATAACTTGAAGCTACGGTCGTCGCGAAGAAGTAACACGAACGCAGCGTTCGTATGTCGTACCAGCAAGCATTACCCAGGCGTGCGTCTCCAGCTGCTTCGTCGCTGCTTGGTCCGGCGTCGAATACAGAATCACTACTCAGAAGAGCATCGAACCGAATATGATTTGCTAGGCAACGAATCACCGCGATTCAATATTCCTCGGTGTTTTCAACTTCGCTTGTGGGCACTCTTGACGGGTGCGACGAACATGGGGGTAGCGAAGACATGCCTATACACGCGTGCACCGAGCAGATGACATGTCAAGCAATGTCAACTGAAGATGACGTCACAATTTCACGTGGCCAACGGCCATATGATCATATGGGGTGGGACCGCGAAAGGTGACCGCTTGATAGTGGTGGCAGCGCTAAAAATTGGCGGGCTTTCCCGCCGTTTTGAATGGGGTTCAATTATGTTCTACTAATTAATATTGCATATATTAAATCGTCTCTGAGTGGCATAATTAGTACCGAATCGTTAGAAGGGGATCAATAACTACGCGTTTACGCAAAAAGCACGACACGCGCAATGTTTTTGTCACTGCTCCTTTAATACTTGCGCTCAAAATCAGGCTAGCGCTGCACGTGAGGAAACACGCTCGCCAGTGAATCATTGTCTATCCGCTCTTAGCGCCCTACATGTACTGGGCTCTAAACTAAAGCTACGCTGTGCTCTCAGGTCTACTCCTGGTTCTTTTTAAGCAAAAAGCATAGGCACATGTGACTTCAGTGATAAACGCGTCGCGTAACTCGCTCGTGATGGTAAAAACCACGACATTGCACAATCCGTAAAGTAGTATGCTGTTCCGATTGACTCGAGTTTTCACTTTCGGCGGTACGGTATTTTTTCAGGCAATACCAGCGTTTAGACATCCGGAGTGTCTAAGTTTGTATAAGATTACCTCTGTGACACAGCGCTGATTGTGTGAAAGGGAACCACATATTGCGTCTCTGAAGGTCCTGATGTCGTCTCCATCTCAATGAGAAAGTTTCCGAGAAGAGTTGTGTTGATTCAAAATTCAGAACTTCGTTGATACTGGCAATGCACTGTTATTCGTTTTAATCGTTCTTTGGGTATGACTCAAACCAGAAAGAAGGTGCTATATGTGCGATTATTAAAGGGAGCACGGATCAGCGAGTCTAGGTAAAGAGAAAAGTGAAAGCAAAAAGCGAAATTGAGCAAAAAAGAGGAGAGAGGGGAGAACAGCGTTCTCATTTGAGGTGAAGGGTAGGTGTACCATGGAGCAGGCTCTATACACAATGTGCTCTAGAAAGTATATTACCACGTTGAAGACCTGACTGTGTTCGCACATAAAAAACGAAAGAAATGCCGTGCGATGCGCATTTAGTCTGTTTTGTTTCTAGTTTCCTGTAGAAAACAGTGCAAAAATACAGGATGAAGAAAGGACGCAGACCGCGGCGCTTCTGAACAACCAAATGTGTTTTATTCTTTCAGTCTGTCTTTATGTACGCCAACATGATCATAAAAGAACAGGAAAAGGAAAAAGACAGCCTGCGCAGAGGCAAGAAAAACGATCAACGGGGCAAAAACGTTTCCTTCTTTTACAAAATAATTGAGGGCACGCTTGCACATGCTTCGTCACCGTTCTATATTTGATACGCTTCAGAAATGAGATGCGCGCCTTTGCCTTGGTATAATGACGGGAAAGTTAATTCTTTAAAAGATGAACTAGTAGCATACATGAGAATCCAAGGGAGTCGGTAAAGATGTCAAGGTACTCGGAGATGCCTCAATCCTGAAGAACGTGGCTGATCTGCTCAAGCTCGAGCGAAAGTTTTGTGAGCATTGGGATTTGGCCAAAACAGAATTACTCCGCCTCGTCAGAACAGCTGCTGGTAAAACAAAGACTGAATAATTGACCGGTGATTCAGGGTAGGAGTTGAGTGCATGTCTCCGAAGGTTAAACAAACATTTGGCAGATCCCGTGTTTCTTGAGAATTAATGTTATGCTGAGCATTCGGAGGGAAGGTCACTGTGTTGTAACTTTTTCAATCAGCAAAACATGGAGAAATGGCGATAGAGATGTACAAACCTTGTACGGACAGGCGTATCTTCAACAGTTACATGTTTACTGTTGCGTAACGATTCTAACAGCAACATGGGTATTAGCAACACCATATGCAGAATTTTGATTTGTAGCGCTTGTGCACGCGAGGAGCCAGTGGCCCTGGGCACTGCTAGATAAATTAGCTTCAGTGCATGGCGCTTCACTACAAGTGTCACTAACCCGACGCGATGGTTGTATGATAGGAGTACGTATATACTGTTTAAAAGATCGTATTACCAGCGCTGTAACCAAAGTGAACGTTTCAAGAACATTACGGTCTACTTGAAAAGCAGTTCCAAGAGCAGGCGTCACTCCATGGTAGAAAAATCGATAGACACGCAGAACTATGTGGTTCGACTCCTGCTCGAGACCATGATACTTATTCTATGCGTTCGTTGGGTCGACGCTGGCGATGCCAACTTTTAGAGGTGAAGCTCCTAATGGCCAATGTAGTTGGCGTTCATCACGCTCCACAAAACTAAAACCGATAACAAACACCTGTGCAGCCAAAAAAAAAACGAAACTAGTAGTAAACAACCAATTTATGTGTAGTCAACTATACGACAGCAAAGTACGGGATCAACCCCACTGTCCAGTTGGGCGTCCATCCATGCATGTGTCCGTCCATCCATGCATGTGTCCGTCCGTCCATGCATGTGTCCCTTCGTTCATACATCCGCTAGTCAGACCATACGTCGGCGAGTCCGTCCATGCGTCTAAAGTCTGTCCATCCGTCCATCCTATGTGCCCACCCATCTGTCCGTCCGTCCATTCATGCATTGTATCATCCGTGTGCCCATGCATACGTGCCCATCTCTGTCCGTCCGTGCGTCTTTCCGTTCACCTGCCCATCGACGACTTGAACGTAGACATCCACTTCAGGGAGATACACTCATTTTTTGTGGAGACACACTAACTTCATCAAGATTGACCAACTCGAAATAAATTTACCAATGCTTGTTGGCGCTGTTCCTTGATTTTATCAAACTGTCATTCACCTTTAGTGCATTTAGCTTAACTACTGTTGATTTTAACCTCACTAAATGGCTGCATCCTAAAAGTGCATATTTAATGTTTTAAAACTGCATAGCCATCACTGTATTCTGACTCAACACTTCACGAACATTCATCATCATCATCATCATAATCAGTCTAAATACGTTCACTGCAGAACAAACGCCCCTTTCATGATCTGCGAGTCAACTCAGTGCTGTGCTTGCTGCCTACGTGGTACATGCCGAACACATGTTCATTCCTTCTTGATTTCAACAATGATATTCTTCACCCCACTTTGTTCCCTGATCCACTCTGCTCTCTTGTCTCTTAAGGTTACACCTATCACTTTCCATCACCGAGCCATGTTCGTCTAAGTGCTTACCCTCCCATGCTAATTTCGGTTGGCCCCAAGGTAAGGGGGTGATCACGAGAGCACCCAGACGTAGGTCGCTAGATAGATAGATAGATAGATAATAGATAGATAGATAGATAGATAGATAGATAGATAGATAGATAGATAGATAGATAGATAGATAGATAGATAGATAGATAGATAGATAGATAGATAGATAGATAGATAGATAGATAGATAGATAGATAGATAGATAGATAGATAGATAGATAGATAGATAGATAGATAGATAGATAGATAGATAGATAGATAGATAGATAGATAGATAGATAGATAGATAGATAGATAGATAGATAGATATGTGGGGTTTAACGTCCAAAAACCACCACATGATTATGAGAGACGCCGTAGTGGAGGGCTCCGGAAATTTCGACCACCTGGGGTTCTTTAACGTGCACCGAAATCTGAGCACACGGGCCTACAACATTTCCGCCTCCATCGGAATTGCCGCCGCCACAGCCGGGATTCGAACCCACGACCTGTGGGTCAGCAGCCGAGTCCTTAGCCACTAGACCACCGCGGTGGAGCCGAGACAGACAGACAGACAGACAGATAGACAGATAGATAGATAGATAGATAGATAGATAGATAGATAGATAGATAGATAGATAGATAGATAGATAGATAGATAGATAGATAGATAGATAGATAGATAGATAGATAGATAGATAGATAGATAGATAGATAGATAGATAGATAGATAGATAGATAGATAGATAGATAGATAGATAGATAGATAGATAGATAGATAGATACCAAAAGTGCTGGAAGTAGGCAAAGAAGTGCTACGAATCTTAAAAAGCCAACACTTTTAGGCTCCACACAGCCATTTCTGTGCTTTCAGAAGCCAGCCTGAAGTTGTTCTTGTCTAATAAAGATAAACGACTCATCATGGTGCCCCATGGTGTGCACAAAGGTGAAGCAGACGCAGCCATTAACGGCAACTTCGACGAAGTGAAAGGAGCTGTTCTTGCCAATACTCGCAAAGCTAGCATCAAACTTCGAGCCTTGAGGGAAAAAAAAACAGCCTTTCAGCCTCTTTCAGCGGCAAGACTCCCATGAAACGTTGCCCGTTCAGGGACATTGTTTTTGAGCGCTGAACCTGCCATTTTTTGATGCTAAAAAAGTTGGCGAGTTCCTGCAAAGGCGTCTGTGCCTCCTTGACGTCAATGACTCCTATCTCGTGAGGGCGCCAGCTACTGCTTATGTTGTTTTCCAGGACAACTGTCCACAGAGTGTTTGTGCTTTTCCAGTGGACCTCAATGGCTTCTCTTATTCGTTGCCTCATGGTGGTGTGTGTGCCAAAGTTAATAATTGCATTGACAGATACGTTGTTGTTGTGAAGTTTCAAAATGCAGATGGAATCACGGTCGAAAAGTTCTTGGAGTTTGTCAAGTTTATGTGTAATCAAGCTTCGTGAGTAATTTCGATAAGCTTTTCATAAAGTGGTAAATAACAACTCTGCATATTCTCAAACATAGCCCTTGTTTCTAGGCATATTTTACTAACCAGCTATTACTATAATCTCTAGAGCAAGCTCAGACAGATTAGCACGCTAATTTCGATCCAATACTTGGACATCATTTTAATTATTTATAGCACTTAGTCTCGTAAAATGCAGCCTGCTGTTGTTTAGGACAAGTTTCTTATAGAATTCACTCTTTTTGAGGAGACCACTAAGCATCCTTCAGACGATATAGGCAACGCTTTCTAGACTTGAACATCTTGTTCTGAAATAGCCATATCCGTTAAGGTTTGCAGGTAGATGTAAAAGAAGCCTTTTCCATTTTTTGCTCTGCTCACTCGAAGAATATTAAGCGCGATATTGACAAGGCCTTGCATGAAGGCAGTCCTACAACTATCAAGTTGAAGGGAATTTAAGTTCTCAAGTAGCAAGTCTGAGACTTTCATGTTTCTCAAAAAGCGCTTTTATCTAGCATTGCGGATAGCTTTAAAAAAGCTTTGAAACCAATGTTCGACGCCTGGTCAATCAGCGAGGAACCCACTGAAAACCGTAGCTGTCATCCCTGATGTGCATCATGTGGCGCATAATCTGAATGAAGTGGCAGGCGTTAGGTGGTTGTTTTCTACAAAAATTAGCTTGGTCACCTATATCAGCTAGTAGATCCAGAAATCAATACAAAACGCTGTAAACAGCATCGGCGGAAGTTTCTTAGATGATGCGATGCGGTTGTATACAAGATTAACCTTTCGTGCGGGTGTTACGTGGGGAAAATTAGGCGTTGTGCTAATGAATTGTGCGAACGTGTTCTATAAACAAGCTAGAGACTGTCAACGGCCTCTTCATTGAAACAAGTGCTGTTGCCACACATCTTCCTAAAAATACCACTTTTTTGCCAAAATACCATGGCGAACGCAGACGTCTCTTTTCTCAAGCGTGATATATTTACAACAGTGCCTTCCGAAGGAGTAGAAATTATTGTCCCGCTTATCGCTTTTATTGCTGCTGGGAAGGCTGGCTCTTTTTTTCTTGTTTCCTGTGTTGTGCGTCAATTTATTATGAGTCAGTGACGCATTCAACAGTCGAGGTGTATAGCACTGATGGAACACGAAGGTAGACCGCATGCGCAGTTAACAACGGCGGAAACGCATCGTATTCCTTTTTCTCACTACAATGGCCTCCAGGCGTGAAGAGGAGCTATCCTGGTGACTAAGGCGTAGGTAAGATAAAAGGGTCATTATATGGCTTCAGTCGGCTAACAAGCACTGTACTGTTACAACCGCTATGTCTCAGGTCGTGGGATAGCGTCACAGGTTTAACGACGTAGTTGACATTGGATGAGCGGTCAAATATACAGTAGGGGAAATTATAACAAGAAATAAACTTCGTTGAACGTCCAGTGCTGTGTGGTGGGGCCGGTAGCCTAACGATTTAACCAGTCGCGAAAAGTTAGGGAGACACGCCATGTCATGCCGAAGCTTTTCGGGAGCTTGTACGGCGGTCATAAGTCTAGGTGCAAGCTGCCGGGTCTTCTGCTTATTTGGGTGCTTAAGACCCCGCCATGCACTCGGAAGTGTCGAGACACTAAGGAAGCATATAATGTGTTCTTAGTGCAAGATGACTCTCGGCCGTATAGCAGAAATGAGAGGAAAAAGCCAGTGGTGGATTGTATGGCAGTGCTGTAAGCGTATGTTACGAACGGCAAAGCAGCGTCCCATTTGCTATGATCTGAGGCGACGTACATAGTCAGCATGTCACCGAGGGTGCAGTCAGCCTCCTCATCAAGCTGTTCATTTGCCGATGGTAGGCTGTAGACTTGCGGTGATCGATGTGGCATGCAGCCAAAAGAGCTTGTACTACTTCAGAAAACAACACTCAGCCTTTGTCACTGAGCAGCTCTCGTGGTTCACCACGCTGGAGAACGAAGTTCTGCGAAATCAAGAATTTGACTTCGTGTGCAGTAGCGGCTAGAATTGCAGAGGACTTGTCGTAGCGCATCAGGTTATAGACTCTTACAACGACCCATCGGTTACCCGAGGAGCTTTAGGAAAGTGGGTCTAGGCTGACGCGATCACAAGGACGAGTTTATTAGTGCAATTGTTGTAATTGAGCAGAATCCTCCTGTTGAAGTTTTCGTAGCTAGCATGCCGTGTGGGCGCGGACGTAGTTGCGGACGAAATTATACATTCCGGCCGCGTTGCCATAGACGAGTATATGTTTTAGACGAGTATATAGACGAGCATATACACACACACGGTGTGTGTGAGTATATGTTTTCAGCGCACCGGCATGACCATTATGAGGAGCAGAATAAAAATATTCACACATTTCAGAGCGTATGTATCGAGAATCATGAGTAGTCATTTGCGATGGTCAGGTGAATGGTTTCACCGGTAAAGGATGGCGTAGTGCACAAAGAAGCTAGTGGCGATGAAGCGGGTGAAAGCACTCTGACGCCGATGACGTTTCCCGATCGCCGATACCTTTTGATGTGGCTTCCGCTTTAATGTCTTTAGCATCTCTGTCACAGATCGACGTCGCCAACATGCCAGTCGAGCAGCGTAGGGATTCTTCCCTTTCACCTATGCTGGACTTCGAGAATCCAACCACGACCAGGTGGGGCAGGCTGTACAGTGCGAACGCTTAGCGGAAGCATTGACAGTTGGCACGCAAACTCCTAACGAAAAAAGACCTTACTGTGGCTGGAGAGAGCCAAAAGCGAGTTTGCAAGTGCAACAGCGCTGCGCACCATGGCTCTTCGAAGTTCGTCAAAGCTCTGGCAAACTTCGTAGACGACAGCGACGGAAGAAGTGTTGCGTGCAAGAAGCATCTCAAAAACGTTATCCTCGATGCTCTATACGCTTTAATTGGTGCTTGTCATTCACGGAGGAATTGATGCGGACGCATAGGTCTACGATATCCTCTGTGTAGCTGGTGTGCGTGTCATTAGGTACTTGAGCGCCAGCGCGTAGATGTTGCTCAGCACGGAGCTTCCTCAAAGGTGGGCGACCGAAGACATTCAAGAAGGTTGCCATCAAAGCAGACCACGTTCACACCGGACGCTCATGATTGTGCAAACACAGGTACACTACGTTTGCATGGTAGAAAATAATGGCACGTAGTTTCTTCGGTAATCCCGTTTGTTGAGCTCACTGACACGCTCATAGATCGAGAGCCAGTCTTCAGTGTCAGTCTCGCTGGCTGCGCCAAACACGGGAGCGTCACGTTGCCGCTGAACAGCACTGCAGGGGGTGGGAGCAATGGCTGTTTCGGGCTCATTGTCGACAGTGTCCGAGCTGGTGGCGTTTTAATGAGCTTGCAACGTTCGGTTGCGAAGTTCCAGGTTGAGGCGAGAGATTCCAGCAACTTTCAACCAGTGTCGTACGTCGATTTTTTACAAAGCAGCGACGCCTTGAACAGTCGAGGTATAGCACCAACGGAACATGAATGTAGAGTAGATAAAACTTTTGACAGTGGCACACACACATGCGGCGCACACTGTAAACCAAGCTCCTTGAATATGTGGCGCACACCCATATTGGGGGATAGGCCAAAAATCGGATAGTTTTTTATGATGATGATGATGATGATGATGATGATGCTCCTTGAATCATTAGCGCCTACCCACTTTGAGTTATCGGCCATGAGTTGGGAGGATCATGCATACTGAATTTATGATTAATATTTACTAAGAGCTAAAATAATTTTGAGATGATTTTTTAGTGTAACGTTAATTATGAATCATAGTAATTTTAAGTGGCACTATTTTGTGTAATCTCGCAGACAGTGAAGATCTTTTGACTAGGAAGGCTGTATAAAAAATTGTTAGTAGTTGATACACCTACTAAATCTTTTAAAAATATTCCTGTCTGAGTGCCCCAGCGCAAAGGCCCAAAATTATAGCAGAACGGCCGACGTAACTGGTAGACCACATTGCCGCAATATAGTATAAAGAATTAAACGGCCGCAACTCGTCACCGTCCTCTTTCTCACGACACCTGTTCCATAAGGATGGGCATGGGGCTTATATATGAGGACTGGACGAATAAAACAAATCCCGTTGTTGTTGAGTGCGGTGATTTGTGTCCGCTCTTCGTCCCGTCTTTTTAGCGATGCTTCCTACTGGAGACAACGCAAATTATTATCCGAATTAGCTACTTCCAGAGAAAATTTGCGTTTTCGTCGCACTAACAACACCTATTTAATTATTTTTTATTATATTGAAGTAGGAGTGGTCTTGCCCTGACATTTTTTAAATTGTTTTGTCTTCTATTCTTGCGGGAGCGAGTTGAAAGGGAGACAAAAAATCGTAGCTGCTACATTGCTCGTGGTTGAGCCGTGTGCAAACCACCATTGGTCACTGTTTTTTATTGGGAAGCAGTAAAAAACTGCCCAGTGTTTCTTGTGCTTCGGCACTGTCTCCAAGCTGGACAAGAGCTCCTACAATGTCGCAAGTTCAGCGCGGTCGCCCACGTGCATAAGATATATGCAGGAGGGGTAGCATGACCTATCTGTCACGGAAAGCCCGCTGTTCTAGAGTTGCTCTGAGAGTTCTCTCTGAGAGCTCTGAGAGCTCTGACAGTGCAGGGTGCATTCTCCGCAGCATTCCCCGCAGAGTGTCCTACGAGTATTTTCAAGAGAGAACATCAAGAATTAATCTTTCGATCAAATCGTTATTTCTAATAATTTGTTACAATTTGTTGGGGGTCCTTCAGGGAAAAAGCTTAAACGCGCCTGACGGAAATAACACCTTGAAAGTGCCTGCAGGCCCGTTATGACAGTACGTAGAATTAGTATCGCTGTTGTCTTTTTTCTCTATATTTCCGCTCTTTCTAATTCTCACCCCATTTGCAAAACGCAGGGTTCTTCCGGGACAACTACGGCAGCTACAATGGTTTGTTCCGCCTCATTGGTGGCATGCTTGGTTTATCCTTCGTGTTCAATCTTGGCCTTTGGATCACCGATCGTTCCAAGCAGCGAGAACTGGCCGATGACAACGCAGGCTCACCCGTGATGGGCGCAAGGCCGATAACAACTACTGAAGAGAAAAACACTCACTTGTGAATAGTAATGAAGAAACCAGTGGTAATACCAAGAGTGCCTAACGAGGCCGCAAAAGGCGTTGGTGGGGCGACTGATTTTTGTGTGGTGAGCCTCAGTTCTGTACACAGACAAACAAGTTTCAGGGCTCGAACAGGCTTAATAGGATTTAATCAAGCGAGAGTCACACATGGGCAACAGATCTTGGGATAAAGAAAGCAGGTGGTTTTTATGCGATATTTATTTATTTTATTCTTAGAAGTATAGTCGCTAGTGTTGTCGAGAAAAGAGCAAATACCTAAAGCAGTTTTAGGGTAACGACATAAATTTTGCGAGTAAAGGACCGAAATCGTTGGCCATAACAATGACACGCACACATGCCACTTTAGTGGGTAATGAAGAACACATGTGGCTCGGCGTCGCGTGCTTTTGATACTCGTTATTGTTCAGCTGGACACCTCTTGTCAACGCGCCAAGTCGAGGAAACAGAATAGAACGCGATACCATCATTCAATCATACAGTCAACATCATTTTAAGCATGTAGATACGGAAGCCACAAATAATACGAACATACGCTCGTCGCGTTAGACGAAAAAACATCACGAGGGAATATCATGGGAAGTAACAGAAAGTAAAGGGCCAAGGAAAATATCTAAGATGGTATTTATAATAACAATGGTTTAATCTAAAAAAAAAAGGAAGCCGTCCAGGACTAAACCTGGAACCATTGAATTACTGATTTGTTGCCGTGCCAGGAGAGCTACAGCAGTGATTGTCGCCACCGCTACTATTCATTGGATATTCATAGGAGCGCAGAGTTGTTCTTGTGGGAACTGGGTGCACACTCCCTTTCGGTGCCTCGTTTGGCGCCCAGCTAGCGCCAGTGCTCACCCTGAGTGGTTTTTGCACCAAAAAATTGGCGACCATGATTTTGCAGCCAGGCATTTTAGTCCGGGGCGAGCCATGTGTCGGTTTTTTGTGCATGTAGACACGTATTCTTGTATCACGCTAGCGCACTTCACTTTGCTTCGCCGTTCCTCTTTGGCCGCCCATGGCAGCCACGTCTCCCGTTAACTTGGTATTCGCTCTGCAAGGCTCTGGGATGGCGGCGGGCCCCAGGCCTCGCCCTCGGCAGTGTTGGCAAGTTCGGCAGGACGCCAGTCGACTCCTTTCCGCGTCAGAATGGAAGTTTTAGATCACAAGGCGCAACTGCCTCGCAGTTGTTTGGGCAGTCGGAAAATTGTGACGATACTTATTTCGCCACCCATTTTCTGTAATCATAGATCACAATGCTCTGTGCTGCTTGTCGTCCCTCAAAAATCCTACTAGATAACTTGGCCCTTTGAGCTTTGAAGCTTCAAGAATACACTTTTGACGTGACTTACAAGTCCGGCTAAATACAGTGTTCCCTGCGAATCAAGCAGGCTGTAAAAAGCGGCATAAGCTGGAAAGCTGTAAAGGCAAACATGAGCATAGGAAAAAATGGGATGTATGCAATAAGGGACACCAAAGGCAACTATTAGGTCGACATTGATTGTTAAATAATAGTTCAGAAGGCTCATAGTGTTAGTTTTGTGCCAAGGAAGTGATTATTTTGCAATAAACTCGCGTTTTAGTGGTCCGCATCAGGTTAGTGCACTTCAAGTTACCCGCCTCAAGCAGAGCGTCTCACCTCACTGTTGCCGTGCACAACGTTTCCCGGCTTTACTGCGCGGCCACCGACACTAGTAGCAGCAGAATTATGGCAGTGGGAGCAACAGCAGCAACAACCGCCATTGAACAAGTTCCTGCTCTGACTCCGAGATGGCAGACATGCTTGGTTCAACTGGGCCCCGCTAGATGGCAAAACCTGCCCAGTTTAACCAGCAAAAATTGAACTTTTGAACCACTCCCGCCATTAGTAACGTCTGGTGATTTTTTTCTTCATGAATCAAACAGAAACGAACATGTAACATTGTTTCCATGAATCAAGCAGGAACAAACATGTAGCATTTTATCACGTCTCTAGATTCAGGGAAGGATCTTTATTCAGTACCCAGTACGATTGCCAGTACCAACCTACCTAGGTAGGTACTGTAATTACTGTAATGTAAGGTAGGTACTGTAATGTAATACCTACCTGGGTAGGTATTGTAATTAAACTGAATAAAAGATAAAAGATGAAAGTAGTACAGGCTTACGCGCCTACATCCAGCCATGATAACGCTTCAGTTGAAAGCCTCTATGAAGACGTGGAATCGGCAATGAGTAAGGTAAAAACACAGTATACTATAGTGATGGGCGACTTTAATGCAAAGGTTGGGAAGAAGCAGGCCGGAGACCAGGCAGTAGGAGATTATGGCATCGGCACTAGAAACGCTAGAGGAGAGCTACTAGTAGAATTCGCAGAACGCAATAATTTGCGGATTTTGAATACCTTCTACCGCAAACGAGAAAACCGCAAGTGGACAAGGAGGAGCCCTAATGGCGAAAATAAGAATGAAATAGACTTTAAAATCGCTGCACACCCAGGAATCGTGCAGGATGTGGAAGTGGTTGGCAAGGTACGATGCAGTGACCATAGAATGGTACGGTCTCGAATTCGCCTAGACTTGAAGAAGGAACGACAGAAACTGATACGCAAGAAGCCAATCAATGAGCTAGCACTGAGAGGGAAGTACAGGAATTCAGAGTGTCGCTGCAGATCAGGTACTCGGCTCTTAGTGAGGAAACCAACATTAGCGTAGATACAATGAATGATAATCTGACGAGTATCAATACGGAGTGTGCAGTGGAAGTTGGAGGCAGGGTAGTTCAACAGGACACTGGCAAGCTTTCCCAGGAAACGAAGAACCTAATTAAGAAGCGTCAAAGCATGAAACTGTCAAGTACAACAGACAAATTAGAACTGGCAGAGCTTTCGAAGCTGATTAGGAGACGTAAAGTATGCGGTGTAAGAAGGTATAACATGGAGAGAATTGAACACGCTCTGAAAAACGGAGGAAGCGTCAAAGCAGTGAAAAGGAAACTTGGGATAGGCAAAAGTCGGATGTATGCACTAAGGGACAAAGAAGGCAAAATAACTACCAATATGGATAGGATAGTTAAAATAGCGGAGGAGTTTTACAGAGATCTGTACAGTAGCCGAGACAACCACGACCTTAATACTATAAGAACTAGCAATAACCCAGATGACACCCCACCAGTAATGATAGAAGAAGTCAGAAAAGCTTTGTAGAGCATGCAAAGAGGCAAAGCTGCTGGTGAGGATCAGGTAACATCAGATCTGCAGAAAGATGGAGGACAGATTGTGTTAGAAAAAATAGCCACCCTGTTTACGAGGTGTCTTCTGACGGGAAGGGTACCAGAGTCTTGGAAGAACGCTAACATCATCTTAATACATAAGAAAGGAGATGACAAGGACTTGAAGAATTACAGGCCGATCAGCTTGCTCTCTTAGTATACAAGCTATTTACAAAGGTAATTGCTAATAGAGTAAAGAAAACATTAGAATTCAATCGACCAAAGGAACATGCAGGATTTCGAACAGGCTACTCAACAATTGACCACATTCATACTATCAATCAGGTAATAAAGAAATACTCAGAGTATAACCAACCACTATACATAGCCTTCATAGATTACGAGAAGGCGTTTGATTCAGTAGAAATATCAGCCGTCATGCAGACACTGCGGAATCAGGGTGTAGATGAAGTATATATAAACATTATGGAAGAAATCTACAGGGAATCAACTGCTACCATAGTGCTTCATAAAGAAAGCAGCAGAATACCAATCAATAAGGGTGTAAGGCTAGGGGACACAATCTTCCCAATGCTATTTACCGCGTGCTTACAAGAGGTTTTCAGAAGCCTAGAATGGGAACAGTTAGGGATAAGAGTTCATGGAGAATACTTTAGTCCCCTGCGCTTCGCCGATGACATTGCATTGCTGAGTAACTTAGGGGACGAATTGCAACTCATGATTACGGAGTTAGACAAGGAGAGCAGAAAGGTGGGTCTTAAAATTAATCTGCAGAAAACGAAAGTAATGTACAACAACCTCGGAAAGGAGCAGCGCTTCGAGATAGGTAATAGTGCACTTGAAGTTGTAAAAGACTATGTCTACTCAGGGCAGGTAATAACCACAGAGCCTAACCACGAGATTAAAGTAACTAGAAGAATAAAAATGGGGTGGAGCACATTCGGCAAGCACTCTCAAATTATGACAGGTAGATTGCCACTATCCCTCAAGAGGAAGGTATATAACAGCTGTATCTTGCCGGTACTTAGCTACGGAGCAGAAACCTGGAGACTTACAAAGAGGGTTCAGCTTAAATTGAGGACGACGCAGCGAGCAATGGAAAGAAAAATGGCAGGTGTAACCTTAAGAGACAAGAAGAGAGCAGAGTGAATTAGGGGACAAACGGGGGCTGAGGATATCACAGTTGAAATAAAGAAGAGGAAATGAAACATGGGCCGGGCATGTAGCACGTAGACAGGATAACCGCTGGTCATTAAGCGTAACTAACTGGATTCCCAGAGAAGGGAAGTGCGTTAGGGGGAGACAGAAGGTTAGGTGGGCAGACGAGATTAAGAAGTTTGCGGGTATAAATTGGCAGCAGCAAGCACAGGACCGGGTTAACTGGCGGAACATGGGAGAGGCCTTTGTACTGCAATGGACGTAGTCAGGCTGATGATGATGATGATGACGATTGCCAGTGGATAATTGTAGACTGTAATGCGGACGTCATCGGGATCATTTTGCGAATGTCCCATTGGGGCGCATGTGTTCTCGTGCAAAGATACTGTAAGGAAACTGCAGCGGATCAGCAGCCACCAAAGTTCTCCATTAATAAAGCGACAGAATTCCAATAAAAAAGGCTGTAAAGCCGGAAGACAAGATCTCTCCAATGCTATTCACCGCGTGTTTACAGGAGGTTTTCGAGTCCTATATAGGGAAGAGTTTGAGATAAGAGTTAATAGAGGGTAATCTTAGTAACCTGAGATTCATTGATGGCACTCCCTTCATGCATATTCAGGGGGCGAATTGCAGTTCAGAATTACTGAACTAAGACATAAATAGAACAGCACGTCTGAAAATTATTGAGCAGAAAACTAAAGCAATATGCACCAGTCTAGGCAGAAAACAGCGCTAAGCGATAGCTGGAGGGATGCTTGACTTTGTAAAGGAATATGTCTACTTAGGACAGATAGTAATTGCAGATCCGATCCATCAGAATGAAATAACTGAAAGAATAAGGATGGGGTGAATCACTTTTGGCAAGCATTTTCAAATCATAAACGGTAGTCTACCATCATCTTTTAAGAGGGAGGTATAAAACAGCTGCATCTTGCCGGTACCTACTACGGAGCAGAAACGTGGAGGCCTACAAGAAAAGTTCAGATTATATTTAGGATAGTGCCGCGACCAATGAAAAGGAAAATGATAGATGTAACCTTAAGAGGCAGGAATAGATCGTAGTGGGCCAGGGAACAAACCGGGTCATTGATATCATAGTGGAAATCAAGAAGAAATGGACATGGGCTGGCACCTAGCACGTAGGCAAGATAACCGTTGGTCATGACGGGTAACTGACTGTATTCCCAGAGAAGGCAAACGCACGAGGGGGAGACAGAAACTCAAGTTGGATTATGAGATTAAAAGCTCACAGTTATAATGTTGAAGCAGAAAGCACATCACGGGGTTTATTGGCGGATAACGAGGGAGGCATTTGCCCTGCAGTGGGCGTAGTCAGGCTGCCGCTTCTGCTGCTGCTGCTGCTGCTGCTGCTGCTGATGATGATGATGATGATGATGATGATGATGATGATGATGATGACGACGACGACGACGACGATGATGACAATGATGATAAGGCTGATGATGATGATGATGATGATGATGATGATGAATAGAGCTAACTGAAACGTGTGGTTTTGGTGCGTATAGTGATCATATGGTGCAAAATAAACTGTAAATATGAGTATCGTGTATCCATACTACTTTCCTATGATTACGAAAAAACAAAACGTGGTGGTGGGTGGAGCCATCAAGCTTGTGACTGGCCATGCTGTTGCTGCTGTTCAGCGTGAGCAGTCACATTAAATGGTGTCTGAAAATCCCAACGCCATAATATAATAAAAAAAACAGAATGGTGGTAAGAGTTTGCAAAACCTACAAAATAAGTAACTTGCACAGCCATAAAAAAAGGTTGACAACAAAACAACAAATAGAAACAGACATAGCAAAGAAGAAGCTTAATTTTTATCGTGCGAAACAACGTCCGAAGCTTGCGCGGCATACCACTTGCCAAGAATCTTACACTGCAAGATGATGTCAGCCGCTTTTAAAAATTAACAGAATTGCTTTACACTCCTTCTAGGAGGTGGCACTCACCACTTTTTATGTTCTAAGGCCCAAGAAAAGAAAATAATAATTAAAGTTCGATAGCAATGGTTTATTATAATTCTGAATTAGAATTTTTAATTTATACGCGATGCCTCCTGGCCCCACTATTCTTTTCACACGTTTTAGAGCGGCTTTTTCCTTGCCCTCCGCTGTACAATGTCCGGTACAGAAGTTCTGGGAACATAATATTTATGAAGTCCGAGTTTAAACACTTACGTGTTATTGTACTAGAATAATCATTTTAAATTTGGTAGTTTGGAAATCTGAATGTCATTGCAACTTCAAGCCAGAATTTACGGGTCACGTAGCAGCCACCTTCTGTCATTGCGACCACAAAGTTGGGCAAGACGTGGCTTATTTTTATTTTGGTAACATTTCTTAAAAAAGGATATGTCGTGTCACACAGAAACAAAAATCTAGAGACAAGTTGCCTTCAAAATAAATTGGGCAGTTTTAAACCCCCTGACTCAGCTTGCGAAACAAGTTGTTTATGCATGTCCTATCACATTCTGACTTTACAAAAAAGCAGCAAACACTCAATTAGATTTCCTAAGGTTCAATCTTGAGCAGCTCAGAACACGCATGAGATAGATCAGCTCATTCCTCACGAAGATCATTCAAAGGCCGCCCGTGGAAAAATTCCGGAGTCATGACCTACCCGTTAGTCAGCTCGAGATTTCGATTCCACTATCTGTAGATTTCATTAATCTCTGTAGTCTCGATGTGGGCCCAGTTGTACACCAACATGAATCCCAGGTGTGCATGTCCGCTGCATACTTTCAAAAACTCGCGGCGTTCTCTGCCATTGACCATGACATATACCGATACACTTACTCAAGTTTACGATGCTACCTGTCACGTCACAAAACTCAGGCACAATTTTCATTGAAGCTGTTAGCCCTCTCTTTATCAGAGCAGCAAACAACAACATCATCAGCGTAAGCCAATACGCTTCATAGGCGCACTTCATAATCTTCAGGCTGAGGCTACGTACATCTGGACAGTCAGCAACCTCTTTGCACAACGCCTTTAATTACATTGCAAGCAAAAGAGGTAACAGGGCACAAACCTGACGCCCATAGAAGCGCACTTCTATTATTTGTGTCAGCTCATTGTTGATAATCAGGATAGTCGTGTAGTTTTCGTATGTCATTGTAACACCTTCTGTTATTACTGCGCCAACATCAACATATTCAGGAAATGAGAACAAGAGATCATGACATACTCGGTCGAATACCTTTTCGAGGTCAATTTGCAACATAGTGACTTTCCTACAATCTGTGTTACACGTTTCAAGTTTGCTGCGAGCCACGTGGGTATTTGTTAATATCCACCTCCCTGTCATACCAAAGGTCTGATGCGGACCTACTACATCGCTGATAACATCTTGTAATCTACTCGCTGCACCTTCGTTACTACTTTATAACCTATATTCGCCAGCGTCATTGGTCTATAACCTGCTACTTTGTTAAGCTTATTCTTATCGTAGGTTTTTGGTATCGAGACCGTATAAGCTCTTTTGAAAGACGGAGGAAGGCGTCCTGCTTTATACACCTCCTTAGCTCTTTTGTTACCACGCCAATTTAAAAAGATCACCAGTTATTGACGCTCTCGATTGTTGATTTTGGCATATTAATTTGTTTTTTGCGCACCCAGCACTTTTAAGTGGTTGGTCCAGCCACTCAACTTCCAGAATTACTCCTAATTTGCCCGTTTTGTCAACATAGCAAATTTTGACTGACGTTTGCGTGAACCAATGTTCGTGTATTGTTAAGTAAATGGAATTGGCTGGTGAACTTGTCAGTTAAGAGAACCTTTTCAAGTCAAATATCATAAGGAGGTATCAGCTTCACAATTAGGCACTGTTTAGCAGTAGTAATTGGCACAAATTTGTGCCAGCTATTCAATAGAGAACTGTGACTAAAAGAAGTGAAAATTCTTCAACAAAAATGTTTTCAAATGTCCACCGCATGTGTAAAATGCAAAGAGGGCCTTTTCAGCAAGTTTTCAGCAGCTGTGGTTTCACTTGTATTGTTATATCCGACACAGGGCCACATTCAGTGTCACTAGTGACTCCTATATGAAGTGGTGACATCACGCGTGCATCGGTGCGCACATGCGCTGCAAAAACAAAACACACACCCACCCCGCTCAAAATTCACTTCCAACTACACCTGAATTGAGTGAGCACGAGCTTAGAGTCCGACGATGACAGCAGTTCAGCTTGAAGTTTTACGGTGACGATGTTTTGGCGCCAGCCTGAGACATCCGCAGTAGTTCATGGGTTTGTTTTGCTTACTATTCGAGTTGTATCTTCCACCGCAAGTGCGTAGCTGCTGACCTTTGTGAGGAACCTTATAGCTGCTCCGGTTACGTGCGAGCTCCGCACGTAGCTAAGGCGCCGTGTGCTGGCTCCGGCTGCAGAGCTTCTCCTCGTGACAAAAAGACCATCGGAGCACATTCTCCCATGGACTATAGAGCAGCGCGAAACGTTTTAGTACGGCGCGTGATAGTCTTCTTTGACAATGTGATGTACTAAACTGCAAAAAACATGTTATGATTCATATTTTAGAAGGCAGACCTATGCGGATTTGGTTGGGAATCTGATTTATAAAGGGATTATTCACATCATGGGCATATATATATATATATATATATACATATATATATATAAATATATATATATACACACACATATATATATATATGTGTGTGTGTGTGTGTGTGTGTGTGTGTGTGTGTGTGTGGTGCGTGTGCGTGCGTGCGCGCGTGTGTGTGTGGTGTGTGTGTGTGTGTGTGTGTGTGTGGTGTGTGTGTGTGTGTGTGTGTGTGTGTGTGTGTGTGTGTGTGTGACGCATTAACAAGGTGATTCTAGTAGAAGCCGACGAGAAGGAAGTGCGCTTGCATTAGAACAAACGCATGGCATCTGGACCACGACGTGTCTTCATTTTGTAACGTCACACAAGTGGACAAGATCGATCTCATCAACGTACCATGGCTAAGCCAAAGCCTCCGCTCAACATACAGCAGTTCAAGGGAACACCAGAAGATGTCCCCATCGACAAGTGCCTTCTTCTTTTCGGACATGAGACAGCCGAGGCGTCGTGGACTCACCGCGACCGGGTCAGTCACTTCAGCGAATACATGGAAGGGGAAGCGCTCAAATGGTACCTGACAGAGATTTTCGGCAACGGCGAGACAACTTGGGACGACATCAAGCGTGACATGCAAGCCCGCTTTGCTACGACTGACGGAGATGCCTTCCGTCTCTTCATTCACTACCGACTGAAAGAAAGGCAGACCATCAAGGACTACTACGACGAGAAAAAGCGACTGGGTTCCTTGGCTGACCTGAAAGAGTGCCACATCATTTTTGGACGGACTGATGGCGTTCCTCCTGATGTGGAACTGGCGCTCGCCAGACTGTCTTTCAACTCGTCATTAGAGTAGCTCACCGCTGCTCAACGGGTCGAGACATATTTAAAACGGGTGAGAGGAGTTTCCTTTACTGGTAACGCTAGTATCGCATCAAGAGCTCCACGTCTCTTCAGCAGACCGCAGCAACCGACAATAACTCCTCAACCACGTGCCCCGCAAAACGAATGTAGATACTGCTCAGCGGCTGGTTTCCTACGAAAGTTTCACTGGCACAACGAATGTCCGTGCCGCGGCAATGAGTCCGCTATTGGTACTAAACGGGGAAACAAGAAGGGTGACCCAGAGTTTCATTAATACACTTCAGTGCTCTGATCAACGGAAAGCCAGCAAATGCAATTTTCGATACAGGAGCAACAATTACTTGTATCAGCGAGGATGTGTGCAAAGAGCTAAAACTTCTATTGATGAGAGACTCCAGCATCATGGTCCAGCAAGTTGCATCAAGCATTCGAACTTTGGGTCGCGTAAACATTCAGTTACAAATTGGGAACGTCATAAAGAAAGTTTATGCTCATGTGCTGCGAGGCATGAGAACGCAATTATTTCTTGGCTTAGACAGCGCTTCATACTTCAATCTTTCTGTAAATCTGGAAAGCAAGTCAGTGACACAAGCACGTGAGAATATGAATCTTCCGCATCACAATGAAAATAAAACGATTCAAGCCCCGCTAATGCGAACCCTGACTTCAGAAAACTCATCAGAGCATGAGTCTGTGCCACTCGTCTCTCTTTTAAGCAAGTATGACGAGATATTTTCGAAATCTCAGACAGATATTGGGTGCATCACTACTGAGAAACATAGGACCGCACTTACCAACGCTGTCCCTATTCGTCGAGCACCATACCGATGTTCACAGGCAGACAAAGTGGAAGGTGAACGCCCCGCCGCGGTAGTCTAGTGGCTAAAATACTCGGCTACAGACCCGCAGGTCGCGGGTTCGAATCCCGCCTGCGGCGGCTGCATTTGCGATGAAGGCGGAAATGTTGTAGGCCCGTGTGCTCAGATTTGGGTGCACTTTAAAGAACCCCAGGTGGTCGAAATTTCCCGAGCCCTCCACTACGGCGTCTCTCATAATCGTATGGTGGTTCTGGGACGTTAAACCCCTCATATCAAAGTGGAGGTCAACAAACAAGTTAACGCTCTCCTCAAGCAAGGTGTAGTGAGGCCTTCATTATCGCCCCACGCCGCACCTGTTATTTCAGCAGAAAAGAAAGAGTGAAGGACGCACTCGTCTATGTATTGACTACCGAAAACTTAATGCCATAACGGTACCATACTTTCAACCAATTCTACGTATAGATGATATTCTTGACCACTTGGGAAAGTTATTCACTGTTGTAACAGATCACTCTGCACTCCAGTGACTGAAGAATGTTAAAAATCCTCAAGGTCATCTCTTTCCGGTGGTCTTTGAAACTGTCAATGTATGATGTGAACATCAAACATCAAAAGGGTGCAAGTAATGTCGAAGCAGATGCGCTCTCCAGAGCCCCATTAGTTAATCTTCTATCACACGACGACCTTCAGCGATGCAACAATGAGCGTCCAAAAGGAACGCACTCATTGGAAAATAACATCATCATCGTTAAAAGAAAAGGACTACGAAAAATATACGTGCCCCACTGAACTACGTCCAACCATTCTGAAGAATGCACATTAACATTTTGGGCATGTCGGAGTGAAGAAGACGCTATCACTCCTGTCTCCGCAATAATATTGACCGCATATGGTAACCGATGTTTCCACTTACATTCGGCATTGTGATACATGCCAGAGGTGCAAGAAGACGAAAACAAAAAAGTTTGCGACGCTTGAATTCACTGCCTCCAGCTGAAGAACACTTCGACCTCTTCGCGGTAGAAACATTGAAGGATTTTCTGGATATGGCTCGTCAAAAAGGTTTATACACTAGGTTATTGATCATGCGACTCGCTACGTATGGGCGTTTGCTCATTAAAGTGAGAACAGCGACGCCTACATTTCATGCTTAAAAACATCTTGGAAAACCACGGAAGCTCCTTTCAGATCGTGGAACAGGATTTACCACAGGAAAATACAAGCAGTTTTTAAAACATATTCGTATACACCAACTATTCACCTCATCCCATCATCCACAATGCAACGGCATGAACGAGCGGACAAACCAGACTATAGTAACGAGGCATAAACTGTAAGATCAATGACTGAACCACAGAAGTCTTGGACTAAGCTGCTTCCGGAGGTAATTGACGAATACAACAGAACATCCCACGAAGTGACCGGCTACGCACCTTCTTTCCTGATGTATGGAATTCCATCTTATCTACTGTACTGGAACAACGAGAAGAAACTGTCGAAGAAGCGCGAAAAACTGCAGTTACCAACTTCTATCGCCTACCACAATAAGAACAAAGTCATTTATGATAGAACATTTCTTCTGATTGAGTTCCAAGTCGGTGACTTTGTCCTTTACGAGACACCATGGCATCCCAACAACGGCAAACTGAGTTCCGTCATGGAAGGACCCTACAAGATTCTACGCAACGTCTCAACAGTGAACTATGAGATCAACCACTCCGTGCTACCCTTACGTAGAAACTCTGACATTGTGCATGTTAGCAAACTGCGGCGGTATTTGGAACCTTCTGAACTGAGACCTTCTCGAGGGGAGGGGGAAGTGGGACGCATTAACAAGGTGATTCCAGGGGAAGCCGACGAAGCGGAAGTGCGCGTGCATTAGAATAAACGCATGGCGTCTGGACCACGACGTGTCTCCATTTTGTAGCGTCACACACACACACACACACACACACACACACACACATATATATATATATATATATATATATATATATATATATATATATATATATATATATATATATATATATATATATATATATATATATATATATATAGTGGGCTAATAATTCAATGGGCCAGTTGGTCTTCGGGAAGGTATGGGATATGGCACAACGGGAGCGTTGTCAACAAGGATAAATATATTATTTCCCAACAGTTTCGGGAGGGGTCCTCCCTTCATGAGGAGATAACTCATCCCCTGATGAAGGGAGGACCCCTCCCGAAAACTGTTGGGAAATAAATATATTTATCCTTGTTCACAACGCTCCCGTTGTCCATATATATATATATATATATATATATATATATATATATATATATATATATATATATATATATATATTATATATATAAGATACTGCCCATGGCAAGTTACCTTTTCACCTACTTTTCTTTCTTCTCATTTACATCCGCTCACAAACCCATGTCCCTGGTTCTGAAAGTAGTAGCACATTTCACAATATTTCAAACGCTGATGACGTTAGTATTATCGATTACCTCAGCTTTGAATTCATCGCATTTGAAGAACTTTCTACAAACAGTTCCATAGTTGTAGATGCGTTGTGGAAAAAATACACGGACATTGTGTTTTCCAGTCTTCAAAATTATGTACCAGTGAAGACGAGAAAGGCAAAGAAAACAAATGCGTGGATAACACGTGAAATAATCCACGCTAAACGAAAAGTAAAAAAGGCTACGTGAAACCCTGAACCTAAAGCCAACGTACGCGAACAAACACGCCCTTAACGCATCTATAAAAGATATGAAATAAAAAATCAAGGCAGCTAAGAATAACTATTTTTCTAAGACTCTTCCTTACTTCTTGAAAACCTCACCTCAGAAGTTTTAGGGTTATCTGAACCCAAAACGCTATAAAAGCCCCGCCACTGACAGTAAGGATAACAGAAACGCTGCAAATTCTTTTAACTGTTATTTTCAGTCAGTATTCAACATCGACAATGGAAAACAACCGAATATAGTCCCATATGACCGAAATCCAATCAAGCCACTCGAAATCAGATTCTGGTCTGTGAAACCTTTTGTTGAACATTGACACAAAGAAAGCGATTGGACCTGATAACATACCCAATATGTTTCTTAACAGACATGCAGAAAGGAACAGTAAATACCTGTGTCACATCTTAAAAAATCATTAACGACGTTCTCACTTCCTGCAGAGTGGAATATTGCTAAAATCATTCCCATTCACAAATGTGGTAGCACGTCACAGGTGTCTAATTTCAGGCCCAATTCCTTAACCTAGACCGTGTGCAAACATCTTGAGCACGCAGTACTTAAACATATAAACACGTACCTTGAACACGAATCTCTTATTTCGCCCTATCAACATGGCCTCCGTCGTGGTCTCTCAACAGTCACACAACTATTAGAACTAACGCATGACGTATCACAAAGTGTAGATTACAGAAAACAAACAGACGTAACTTTATTGGACTACTCAAAGGCTTTTCATTGAGTACCGCACAAGAAACTAATCAGGAAGCTTCAGTGTACAATAGGTGAAGGCCCTATTGTTAATTGTATATAGATTTATCTCACTGACCGCTTACAATTCGTGCATATTATAATGAAAATTCCCCTTTAGGCATCTGTTACGTCGGGAGTGCGCCAGGGCAGTGTATTGGGTCCTGTCTTATTTCTGCTGTATAATAATGTACTTGCCTTCCAGATTGAATGTTAACATCCGGCTATTCGCTGATGATTGTATCTTGTACCGTGAAATTAATTCCGTTGAGGATCACCATGTTCTGAATAATGCACTCGAGTCTGTCTTTTGTTGGTGTGAGGAGTGGCAAATGACTCTCAATGCTAAGAAATCTGTTACGCTTACTGTAGCTAGAAAGAAAGCAATATCTGATTTCACGTACACTATTAATGACACACCTCTCACTCGCGTATTCTAACTTAAATATTTAGGCGTCAATTTAACGCACGATCTTTAATGGGAAACCCATGTCAACAATATAACCTCAAGTGCACTAAAGCGGCTTTTCTTTTTGAGTAGACGCCTTCATCTGGCACCACCAAATACAAAGCTGCTAGCATTCAAGATGCTTGTCAGACCAATGTTAGAATACGCCAATATTGTTTGGTTTCCGTACGCAAAGGAACTAATTGAAAGAATCGAAGGGGTGCAGAGGAAGGCAGTAAGGTTCATTTATGATAATATAGGCAAACGGATTCTCCTACAGAATTAATAAATAAAGCTGGTCTGTCAACACTACGAAGTCGGGCGAAAATAGCAAGACTAAAGTTTTTCTTTCAGTTAATTCATGGAGACATAAACATCGACGCGTCAAAACTAATCTCTTTCAGTCTATCTAGGTTAACACGTTACCGGCACTCTCAAGCACTTAATGAATACACTTTTATTCAAACTGCTTTATATATTCATATTTCCCGAGAACGATAAGAAGTTAGAGCCAACTTAGCCCTTCTGTTACGAACACTTCTTCTTTGAATGTGTTCTTAGATATGGTAGAAGCAAAGGTACACGCTGAGGAGCTTTTTCTGAAAATAGTTGTTCTTTTTTTTTTTCTCCTCTTGTAATTTGTATGCAGGCTCTGTATATTGATAACGTAATTGCGCCATTGTACATTTTGTTTTTATAGTTGTTGTAATTCATAGTTTTGCAGAGATTTGTACCCTCACCTTGCTCATTGCTACTACTGCTTCTCATGTATCAGTTGCTTATTGTTTTGCATGCTAGAAATGATTGCTTCGTGTTTTTTTCTGTATCATATGTATGCCCTCCCTGCAATGATCTCTTTGTGAGATCGGCAATATTGTTAAATAATAATAAATAATGCATTACAATACGGCCTAATAACTTCCCCTATACCTTCCTTGGCATTATTGTCTGCTTATATCTCATTAATACTGTGTAAAACACAAAAAACGAGCCTTTAAGTATACACTTGTTTACATTATATATATATATATATATATATATATATATATATATATATATATATATATATATATATATATATATATATATATATATATATATATATATATATATATATATATAGCAGGCATGGCGGTTGAGTGGCCGTAGCGTTGCAAGTAGTCAAGTAGATCCTCCGTGAGCGGTCACAACGTGGTTTATTTCGAAGTTTTGGCCTAGAGTCTGGCCTTCATCAGGATTGGGGGTAGTAGTGGTTAGAAGAAAAAAAAAGCACCAAATTTCTGCAACCCGGTCGGGAGCATGGCGCAGTGCCTGTCATCAGGATTAAGGACACAGTTTTTCGGTGCTCAGCTTTAAACAAACTTGAATGATAGGGTGAGAGAGAGAGAAAGACTAAAAAACCGAAAAAGAAAAAAAGAAAAAAGGAAAAGAAAAAAAGAAAAAAATGAGAATATGAGGTGGACTCCCCCGGGCTCCCCCTTTCACTCTTCCTTCTCCTTCCCCCTCCATCTCTTCTTTTTCTCGCTTTTCAAGCGAAAAAAAGAAGAACTCTTCAACATATGTCTCTGCGTGCAACATTTGTACATATATTTAGCGTCATTTCATGACGTGTTGCTCAATAAAAAAATTGCAACACAGTCACCTTCCCTCCGCATTCTTCGCATAACGTCGGTTCCCAGGTACGTGGGATCCGCCGAATTTTTTCATCATGTGACGTTGAGCTGCGTGCAATCAGGAAAAGTAAATACTCGCGTTTCGATGCGGGGCACATACACAGTCGATGATATTCGCATTCTGCCGTTCCTCCGAACGAATGCGCTCCCCCTCCACGCAAATGTAACTTCCGGTAGGAGCTATCCCCATCAACAGTTGTCTCCTTGCGCGGGAGAAGAAGAAGAAATTAAAGCGCTTGGTCGGCGGGTCTTCACCACCGATGGGCCGGCGGCGGTCGGGTGTACCCGGGCTCTGAGTAGCGGCAGCGCGGTTGGCGGGCCCGTCGACCGCTGCAAGCCTTCGTCGCCGCCATGGCGGAGGCCGAAAACGGTACCAGCATGGCGTACAATGGCAGCGGAGGATTCGCCAAGGATGCCAGCAGCCTCGTGAGTTTTACGGTCGACGCTCTAGTTTTAATTGTCCTTCAGACCAAGCACCCTGCGCTCGATTTCGCCAACAGTACATGTCAGATCAGAGACCTAGAAGAGGCCATTATTGGTTAACGCAGCAAGGGCGTATATCAGCATTGTGACGACGGCGAATTTCACATCACGTTACCGTAGACCTTTTAATATGCTGTACTTGTTTACAATGGTATATTTCATCGCATGACTGACAACCCTATACAGAGATTTTATCAAGTGCTGTAAATGCTATGAACTACGCGTGAGTTTGTGTTTTTGGACTATAATGTCAGCCTAAGTATAGCGCATTATAACGGTACTTCAAAAACGAAAATAACACAGCTGCAGGCCGGCAACTAATTTTATTTAGGGGGATGCTGACACAAAAGTTCTGGCCTCGCGTTTGTTATCCTTGCAGTGTGTTCCTGGGTGCATGTTAACCATAGTGCGGCGCTTTGTTTGGGTCAGCACACAAAAGCTAATATTTACAGGCTCGATATCTCTCATGAGTGTCAGTTTCGGTTTCAAAAACGAAAAGTCACCGAGTGCAACTATTATCACCCAGCGGGTGCAACGCTCAACCATGTCAACACACAGAACTGTGAGGCCCTTTCGCGCGATTGACACCAGGAAGCTTTTTTTAAACAATAAACAGGGCATCAAACTCACCAAACACAAAACTGTGGCGCCGCAACATGGATTCGCGAGCAGCCGCCTAGTATTAGTCTGCTGGAGCGTGCACGACCAATGGAAAATGGCAGCTATGACGTTGTCATAACTTGATGCAGCGTGGTCACGTCAGAGAAGTAGGGGTTCTCAGGGGTCTCCTGTGAGGGTTTCAATAGCGCGAAGCAGTCCGTCATTCACGCCAACTTAACAAATACTTTAAAATACATTCCAAGCCATATTCGCTCCTGGTATTTGGCAGACGATATGCGCATGTTCGCCGGAATCGATTCCGCAGGCTCTTTCTTTCCCAAATATTTGTGTCAGTACCCTTTTAAGGCAGATCAACAGGTCTATACGTCCAAACGCTGAGCAGGTACCCGGTCGCTATCGCCTTCACTCAGCGTGAAGTGCCGAGTTAGTGGGACCACGATGTGTACCTGGGACCTTCTTGGCATCTTCTATCAGCTGGTGAGCTGCATTTTTTTCATGGTCTCTCATGGCAGGTATCCGACGGCATGCTGAACTCCGTGTGCGTGATCCAGCTGAAGGAGAACGACTACTTGCTGCCGACAGCAGTGCTGTGCGATTACAGCCCTCTCATGCGGGACACCATGAGCAGCCAGAGGGGGGACACCATTCCTAGGGTGAGCGAGCCACGTAGAACGTCTCACGAAATGTTTTGCCGTTATAAAATAGGGTGCGTTTATTAAAATTAAAAGCGCATGAGATGCTGCTTTGTACATTCCAGAGTGCACTGCGTTGAAAATGAGAAAAGAAATAAAATTTGTGCTGGCTAATTGTTTGATTACAGTACGTTGTTTCGCAGTGCGAGGACAAGTTATGTCCACAGAGGACCAATGCATAATGTAAAGTGCGTGTTATCAACGACTATGAGTAAGTGCAGCATGGCTGTAAAAAGGCTTTAAAAATTACACACTCAAATGAGCAGTATACATACAGACTGATAAGATCACGTTGGTCGCAAAATATGCGACATGATTCAAAAAACCATAGGCTCAAGCAAGGAAAAAATCGCCCCTTTGTTGCTCTAGTAAATGCGGGAAGATTCATGGGACAGTTGAGAACAACGTATACTTTATGCTGTGAGAGCACACGTCAGTACAAATTCTTGCTTGGCAATGTAGTCTAGAGCTATTTCTAACAGATAGGCTCCAGAGGAAGTCACGGGAGCCTTTGGTGATGTTGCCATAGCAACACCACCAGAGGCCGTGCGGAAACTTGTGAGCCGCGGTAACATCGTCGTAAGAAGGCCTTTGTTCGCTGTAAAACATTCCGCACCCACGATGTTTCTTACAGCACCGGTTTCTGCATAATGGTTTTGTAGGTGCAGTATTTTACCAATATGTAAGTAGGCCATCTCAACCGTGGCCCATGGAATCGTCTGCAAAGAAATGAAACTCGGAACTGGCAACTGTCATAAAAAAGAACTCAAACAAACAACTCTTCGTGAATTCTGACATGGTGCAATTCAAGCGGAATTTCAAAGCAAAGCAATTTTAAGAGCAAAACTATTTGTTGATTTGCTCGCTCAGCAAAATAGCAGCTTATAGCGGGATGGTGGCTTCATAAACACAAGGTATAATAAAAATGTGCTTGCTGTTGCTTTGTTTCTAAGTTCAATTCATCTGGATGATTCCGAAGCAAAGGTATCCGCAGCGCCGTCGCATGTTCTACTAAGCTCACCATTATGCAACTGAACTCCAATACCAGGTTCAGAGAACGAAGAAAAACGAAAAAAACGTGGCTGATCCACCTAAGTAGGAGTCGTTATAACACGAAGGTTAAAAGTGTCTTTACAGAGGTAGTTGAGCGTTTACTGTGCAATGTTTCAGACATAATCACAACTTTAAAAGCCACGTTCAGAACGGCAAGCAGCTTGAAACTTCCAGCATACACTTCAAGCAGAAAGCACGCACGAAAATAGCATACACAGAACGAGTACGGGCTAGCCGCTGTCACAGTTCTTCCCTTCAAGCACCCTGTTCAAACAGAAAGAACGATGCACGAAACGAACGTGCAAGTATCCACGGGACCAGCACGAACAACTGTCACAATTCTATCTGCGTCGTGTTTCAGCAGTGTGCTCCTTCTGTAAACGCGGCCGCGGCAGCGTGCTGACCTTTGTCCTCTCCCGAAGTAAGAGTCTGATAAGCGTGCACACGTAAGAGACCACGCCCCGTGGAGGTAACGACCTTTAGAGTTCGCTTAACACGAGCACATCATGCCATGTCGGCACAGATAACAAAAATGCGCTGAATTTTTGAAGCTCCGAGGACTGCCAAGATATGTATTGAGTGTATAAATAAACGACTTGCCGTTAGCATTCTTGACAGCGCACGCTTTGTAGCGTAGTGGTTCGCGCCACGATATATGCTTGGCTTCTGGTTCTCTCTCTGTGATTTCTTAGTATATATTTTTCAACGTCAGATGAAAGCACGTCAGCAGAGACGTGGTGCACCCCGGCATAAAACACTTCATGTTAAAATTCGGGCAAATTGCACTACGTCACACAAACCTTGGCACAGCGATGCACGGACCCATTGCTGCTCGTACAGCTCATCGACCGGCACGACTAAATTCGAGAAGAGCGGCTTCCACCGTGAGAGTACGCACTTTCCTAGGCCACCTTGTGACTCTCGGGACACAATCGGCAGCAGCCAAGCCGTGAACTAAAGAGCGATGGTTGCACGTCATGTCTCCATTGGTTGACGTGAGTTAGCTACTGCGCCTGCGTGGTTAAGCCAGGCAGTGCGATATCTTGGCAGTGGACGATGCGACGCTAGCATCCTGTTTTTTTCGAAGACGATAATCTTTCTTGGGGACCTTTAACACACACATTTTGGTGTATCTGTCTCTCTGTACGTTTGTCTGTTTTCCGCCCTTAATGATACCCCGAACATCCAACCCAATCCACAGAGACCTGCAATATTGCTCAAGATTTAGCGTTTATACTTCAGCAATTGTCAATTCAAAATCAATTATCGCACATATCTGAGGCACCATAACAACACGTCAATATTCTCTATGTGGGTGTCTTTTTACTAGAAAAGGCGTACGTAAGCAATTCTAAGGAGAGTAGCGCTTATCACGCTGCGCTGACAATGCAACGCTTGCACGAAAAGACACACGTTTCCAACGCTTTGCTAAGACGACACGATGGTGGCACCTACCCATCGCCTTGCGTTCTACGCCTTATCGCCTCCGAGACGGGCATGCACGCCGCCCGCTTCGTTTTCCAGGATACCTGCCAGATAGCACTCATGTCTCACGTGTGACGTCACTTGATGCGCTCGTTCGCTTCCGCTGCACGCTCGAGGCACTCTGCGGCAGCGCCTCCAGAATAGCATTCCCCAATTTTCTTGCGAAAAACATTAAATAAAAGTTTTATTCACTCTCTCCAGACGCAAGACTGTCGTCTTTCGACGACATTTGCAGTGTAACACGGCGCGGCGTTGTAGTATTTGCTGCCTTGAGTAGTAGAGTACTAAGTACTCTAAATCGTTAGTCACTTTTTCTAAACACACATGCAGATACTGGGCCATTTTTTGTCTCTTTATATATACTTCTTTCCCTCTCTGTAATTGATTTTCTGTCTCTCTCTCTCTCCTTTTTCTCTCCGAGCCTATTTATGCCCTTTTCTTTCTTCTCATTCCTTCTGTTCTGGGATTTGCACTCTCCCTTCCTCTTTTTCTTCCTCACGCTTACTTACCTTTCCCATCCCACACCATGCATGGCTACGCTATGCTCTGCCAGCAAGCCTTGATTCACAAGGGGTTAGGATGCTCGTCTTCAGACATAGGGTACGTGTGTTCGAATTTAACTTCGCGATGAACTTTTTAGGCGGAATATTTTGCTTTATATCATTCTTTTTGTCCCACTGTTTCTCTCTTTCTTTCATTTTCGGTAGTCGTTCTTTCACATATTGGGGTTATTGCAAGCCACGTCACGGCGGTGGGTAAAGCGAAATCTGTCTAAATTTTGTGGTGATCTTAGGCTATGGTGACAATTTCTTCGGCCCAGTGAGTGAAACAACTTTATTAGGTCTACAACGGACGCGAGTTAATTCAGCGTTTCCTGGCTAGGCCCACTCGAGGATGGTCTGGTTGAACCTGACTGCCCTCGCGCGGGCCCTATAAAGGTCACACATAGTACGCTAAGCTAGAGAGTTTCGCCGTAAAACGCATCTTTGTTGGGCTATATAAGCGATGAGTAGCAGGAGTGGCTCTCTAATCATGGCAATTTATGCAGCGCGTTGGCTGCGTCGTCCCTGTCAACCAAGCGAATGGGAAATGCGGAATCTTCTGTTGTCGAACGCTGAACGCGTAGTGAGGGCGTCATTTAATGAAGTATGGCAAGAAACTGTGATCATTACATGATGGCCAAATAATCGGGAGACCTTTCTCTATTGGGCAAGAGTACAAGCGAAGCCTTTTATGGGCGAAGCTCCTTATAGCGGCACCCGTTTGTCTTTCGTAGTCGTAGTAGCAGTCTTAGTGTGTAGCTAGTCTTAGATTTGGACCTCCAAGGTGGGGCCGGTGGAAGAATTTTTTTGTGCGTTGTTGAACAATAAAACGTTTGCAGCGTGCGCGTTGACTAAAAGCCGAATTCTCCTGTCTGTCACTTCCCATCAGCAGCCATTGGCATGTACACTGAGCACTATCTGACAGAAAAAGGTTGCTAAGTTATACTCGCTGGGCGTAACATCCTTCGTTTTAGAAAGGTTTAGCGAGCGTTGGGCCACAGTGCCATGAATAAAGTGAACTAGTATATACCATGAACTCGAGGCGATTAAAAGTGGGAAGTAGACCCGAAGCGCAAGCCGTAAGAAAGTGTGCGTGTTCCACCTCTCGTTTAGTCCTTAGAATTTCCGCTAGATGGAGGTGCTGATGGAAAAATGCGAGATAGTGGTACTGGAGTGTTGAATAGGTCGACGAACGGACACACAGACAGATGCATGTACGGACGCACGTATGGCTGCACGGACGTATCAACGCATGGATGGATGCAGGGGCGGATGCATGGACGAACGCAGGGACAGACGCACAAAGTGACGTGTGAACGCACGAACAGACGTACGCACGGACGGGCGGATGGACGCACGGGCGGCCACACAGACGCACGCATAGATGGACGGAAGCAAAAACGAATGGACGGACGGACGCTTCGTCCCACTCTCCATCATTCACTCCATGGATATGCTGCAATTTTTTGTTTTCCTCTTACTTTCTTTCCATCGCTTCGCAGAAAGCTCCTTGCTGTTTGCCTCATTCATGCCTTTCATTTATTTCATCCACCATGCCTTTCTTCTTTGATGCCTATAACTAAGGTTCTCAGTACTAAATTTTGAAGTAGAGCTAGTTGGTAATGCATCTTCACCAATTAGCGCCGTTTACACAAATAAATCCTCTGTTTGAAGACGGCGCTTGTGCTTTGTTCTATTTCTTGTCCCCTGTTTAGTTCTGCTCCAATTGTTGTGAATGAAGTCTCATTATTAACTTCAATTGACAACACGGTTGTAACATGGGCGAAAACCAGTAAACCGTCGATATTATTTGGAGCAACTTGTTCTCTAAGAGTTCTACAGGTTTTCCCGCTCAATTTAATCTAAGCGCCAGCAAAATTAATCTAGGCGCCAGTCAATTTAATCAAGCCGCCACTGAAATTAATCCAGGTGCCATTCATTTTAATCCAAGTGCCACTGAAATTAATCCAACCGCCAGCCGATTTAATCCGGACGCCAGCGAATTTAATCCTGATGGCATTGTGACTTCAAAACGACCCAGAATTTTCGGGAATGCGTGGAGTGAATAGCTTTGGAGTGAATTTAACAGGGAAAAACCATGAATGAGTCACTCGTGACACAATGTGACTCGCGCGACATTATCTCGCCTATCACCCGCGTAAGCACTATTCACACCTTCGACATGCAAAGGAAACGCCGTCCACACAGTAATACCTTGATACTTATTAACCAGGCCGATGATCTCATCACGAGTGACTTAGGTGACGACCTCACGCATATCACCCACGCATGCACTGTCTTGACCTCCCGTCATGCATATCAAATGAAACGTCTTTGAAAGGGTGGGATCTTGATACCTAAAACTCGGCCAAGCCACCCGATCACCAGTGACTCAGGGGACGTCATCACCCATATCACCCGCACACGTAATTTACTCGCCTACCGACATGCATACCAAACGAAACGTCTTTGAGAGACCGATAACGTGTTACCTATGACTCGGCCAACTGACTTGATCACTTGTGATTTAGGTGACGTCATCACGCCTATCACCCACGCACGCAATGTCTAACCTGCCATCATGTATACCAAACGAAACGTCTTCGAGAGGCTAATAAATTGAATGCTGTCAATCGGCAGAGTGACGTGATCACTAGTGACTCGTGTGACGTCATCGCGTTTGACACCCACGCACGCAGCGTCTAACCTGAGTTCATACATATCAAATGAAACGTGTTTGAGAGAGTAATAACTTGAACGCTGTCACAAGGCCCTGTGACGTCATCACTAGTGACTGGCGTGACGTCATCTCGCCTAAGACTCACGCAAGCACTCTATAATGTGCCTTCATGCATATCAAACAAAACGTCTTTGAAAGGGTAATAACTTGAATGCTGGCACTAGGCCGCGTGACGTCATCACTAGTGACTCACGTGACGTCATTACGCCTATCACACGCACACGCAGTGTCCAAACCTGTCTTCATGCATATCAAACGAAATGTCTTAGAGAGAGTAATAACTTGAACGCTGTCACAAGGCCCATTGACGTCATCACTAGTGACTTGCATGACGTCATCATGCCTGACACCCACGCACGCAGAGTCCAAACCTGTCTTCATGCATATCAAACGAAATGTCTTTGAGAGAGTAATAACTCTAACGCTGTCACAAGGCCCAGTGACGTCATCACTAATGACTCATGTGACGTCATCACGTCTATCACACACGCACGCGCTGTCCTAACCTGTTTTCATGCATATCGAACGAAACGTCTGTGAGAGAGTAATACCTTGAATGCTCTCACTAGGCCTAGCGACGTGAATACTAGTGACTCATGTGACGTCATCACGTCTACCACACACGCACGCGCTGTCCTAACCTGTTTTCATGCATATCGAACGAAACGTCTGTGAGAGAGCAATAATGTTATACTTATGACTCGGCCAACCGACTTGATCACTATTGACTCACGTGACGTCATCACGACAAACAGTCATGCAAGCACTCTCTAACGTGCTTTCATGAATATCAAACGAAACGTCATTGAGAGAACATTAACTTGAAGGCCGTTGCAGGCAGCGTCTGCTAGTAAAAACTAACTTCTCGCGCTGCACAGCCGTTCACCAGCTAACCGGTATACGTAGGCACCAGATCGCGCGTTTCGAATTCAGTCAAAGGCGTCTTTACATGGCTTTTGTTTGACGTGACGCTTTTCATGACTCGTGTAGATGTGATGGAAGCAACAGTACCTTCAAGCAGCAGTGTGGTACAACCCAACAACAGTGTCACATTGCTCGTTCAGGGCAGCGCTTCTCCTTCATTCAATAAATAGAAATAATGAAGTCGAAATGACAATTAAGCATTTTACAAACCATACTCAATTACGCAACATTCAACCGATACCCTCACCTCCCTGCGACACGTTTACTCCAGCTCGTCGTGTGGGTAGATGTACGCGTCTTTTTTGTTGCTTCTCTTGTTTCGTAGAATGCCTTGAAAATGCGGGCAGCCAGGCCGCAATACTGTGAACGTACAGGCGTTCTACACTAAACAGGCACGCTTATTCCAAGCACACTAACCTATAAGAAACGGCGTGGCGTAGAATGTAGAAAGGAAGGCACGAGTCAGCCACAGCATTGAATGGCGCATCAGCAAATGGCCAGTTGCAAATAGCAATAGTATGTATCTCAAGTATGGGGACTGCCCTCTATTACAACGGATTTGTTTCACAGGATAACCAGATCAAATAATTGTTGAGCCGAAGGAGTGGTAGACAAATCTTTTTGTAGCAAGCTTTGGAGCAGGCAGACCGTGCGTCTTATGCTTGATTAAGGATATACAGTGTTATGACTATAGCCGAATTATATGCAAACGCCTGTTTCGTTTCTTGTGCTCAAATCGTGTCATTTTGACACGTGAGCACAAATTAGAGGGCGAGGAGAGCTTTTATAGTGCTTTTATAGTGCCTATATATACCTATTTCGGGCGTTGTAGCCTCAATTTGTATAGGTGCCTGTAAATGTCTGTTTTCAAAATCGATGCCTATATAAACGCTATTTAACCTGAAATTTTGCTTTCAAGTACCACTGAGCCCGGTATTCATGTTACTGGGCAAAATATAGGTTTCGGGACACTGTGTGGTGCAAACTACTCTTTATTTCACGAGTTACGTTTAGAACTGTCAAACTCAGAAGGCATTTTAGCCAAGAGGGAGGTAGACTATAGCCTCTACACATGTATACCATCCATGTGGCGTCGTCTGCTCAGCCTCTTTCCAGTGTGCGCTCAGATGCGTAGGGAGCAGGAGGTGCCTCTGTGCAGCGGCAGAAAGATGAAGAATGAATGCCAAACTGTGGAGAGTCATCAGGGGAAGTAAGGAAGTAGAGTGCAGATAAAAAAAGCAATATCTATGTAGTTTTTGTTTTTTGTTTGTCATTTACATGTGGTGCTTCACTGGGTCACCTGAAAATATTTATTTAGGCAGTGGAAAATGTTGCCTGCCCAATGAAAAGGTTTGTGTCACTAGAAATTTTAATTTGATCATTAGAAGCGGCGAAAGCATAATCTCAGGAGGTGAGCTTGAAACCTTCGCCACTAACTCTAAGAAGACTTCGTAAGTCCAATTCCTTCCCCGCTATTGGTATGAAATTCACTCGGAGCTGGAGCATCACACGACGTGCATGAGCACGTCATGCGCGCGTAACCTACACTCGCATGAGATGCCCATGTCAGCCCGTGCGTGCAAGCGGTGTTCTGCCGTCTCGATGTTCTTTTGTATTGTACTGCGAGTTTTTGTGGGATGGATCCCTATCTGCGCGCACGTTTGGAGAGGCTGGCTTGGATAACGTATCCTTACCCCGATACACAGCGTCACACCGCTGCATCTTCTGCTAGGGACGATACACCAAAACCACGCCCAGCGTTGTGAATGCTGGCCCCGACAGAATGCGCAAACTGCGAGAACACCAACGCAAACAAAATGGAGGCACCTTAGTCTCGCGTCTCTCTCGATATGAAATTAAATAAATAAGGCGAATAGATTTCGCCTGTGTGTTCTAACATTTTTGTAAACTTTCATGCTTCTATTTAGGCAACAGTTTGTACAAATTACACACGTCGTCTCAAATAGTTCTCGCAGTGTCACGTACTACTTTGACATAGGCAGGACCATTATATCACCTTCACCATGTTGGGGCGCACGCCCATGAGATGAAGGTGAAGCCGTGTTCAGTTTGGCCTATCACCTCTTTATGCCACGCGTAGAACTGGAAATCTTGGTAAATGAGGTCTTGAGCGCTCAGTGCATTCATTCCTTTACGCTTCTCAAAACTCTTAAGTTTGTGTAACGACCCTTAAAGTGTTCCCAGACAGAAGAAAAATTGAGCCTGTGTGGTTAGGCCAAGTTTATACGCCGCAAAAAAAATCCTTCTGGCGCCTGGCACTCTGACTATTTGCGCATGTATAGCCCTTCTTAGCTATGGCACACAGAAAAAGACCCAGAAGCGTATTTCTACGATGGTGCACACTTAACTGACCATGCTGACATAGAAATGGAGAGACCGTATTCTGCGAGCCCCGCGGAAAAACGCATGTTTATGCTAAATCATTACCCGTTTGTACAATTATAAACTAGAACATTTTTGCTTGCTTTCATGTCGTAGAGATAGATACCACACCTGTTTATTGGAAAATTTGAGTTTTGTCAAAGATTATTCTGCCTATATTCACAATTTTGGAAGCCTGAAAGAGTGTTTTGGCCACCTATTATTGGTGCCTAAATCCTAGTTTTTCGGTGCCTATAGAGCTGGCCTATATAGTTACGACCTACCTGACATGTTTTCGCAACGCCGAAGCAAAGATGATGCCCGTTTAAAACATCTACCGTACCTAAAAAAAAATTGTTGTTCTGATAACGTCGAGCTTGTCAAATTGGTTATGAAATGGGTGATGAAAGAGAACTGGGGCAAGTCCGTGAGAAACAAAATTTATTATTATACAGGCAAAGCAATTTTCATAAACACGCACCCATAGATGTGCTGCTGAGCAGTGTTCTACATATCAAGGCAGTCGAGGGAAGCTTGTACAAAAGTGTAATTGTGCCTATCATAAGCGGCACAGTCCACACGCTGGATGTGCTGCATAGAGTGCCCCGCGGCCTCAACCAGCAGAGCACGGCGATGTTCTTTCTTGGAGATCCCTTCCGGTGTCGTGAGGAGATCATCCCTCCGCTCGCTTAGGAATCCCTTTACACGTGCCTTGAACTTTGAGAAGAGCTCCTCAATCGGATTGAAGAAAGGGCTGTATGGCGGTAGCCACTTGACTGTGTGGTCGCTTGCCGCGAGGACAGCCTGTTCGGCGCGGCGGTGCGCTGGTGCGTTGTCAAACAGGAACACTGCCTGTATTCCTCGTTCCTGCTGTGAAACTTTACTCGACACTTCTGCAAGAAAGTCGTTGAAGACAGCCCAGTGGACCTTGTCGGCAATTGTCCAGTGGAGAAGGCCATTTGCTGACATGCAGGCTATAACATTTACATTCGCCCCTTTCGCACTAGTTGACAAACGGCATGCTGGAGCACCTCGTTTCGCCCTACCGAAACTGCGCGAGCACCATACGTTGAAGTTGGTCTCGTCGATGTAGTATCGTGTTAGCGTAGTTCCCTCGCTCTGAAGCCACTGGGCATATCGGCACCGCAGATGTTTCACGTCGGCGCGATTTCTATCTACTGAGCTCGGGGTCAGCAGCTTCACCGAATAACCATGGCCATCGAGAAGCCGATCAATCGTCGACGTGCTCACTTCAATGTTAGACATCTCATCTTTGAGAGCTCTCTTTATTTGTTCCAGTGTGAAGGATGGGTTTCCCTGTACGGTTCGTTGCAGGGCGTCCACCACGTCCGGTCCAAATTTCCTCGACGAACCACCACGTGTTTTAGTTGTGTCACGATCACTAGCGGCAATAGAACGCACGGTCTTTATATTGATTTTGAGTGTTTCGGAGAGCACTTTTAAATCACCTCCGCGCCTATGAACATCTATTATACGGCAACGATCTACAGGAGAAACGCAAGCGTACTTTTTCTTCGGTTCATCAGGCGCCTTCCGTGGCCTTCCGGGCCGCCGAGAGTCTTGGTCTTTCATAGCACCAGTGGTCGAAGCGCAAACTTTCACTTATTCTCAGGACTGCGAAAGCGCTCACCTAACGATGACTTGGCCGGAAACTTGAAACTACGCCGTCTTGTCGCTTGCGTCACACAACGTCGTCATGTCGTCTGTGCGAAAGAGACTCGCCGAAAACAGCTACGACACAATGTCGTCTGCTTCAGTTTTACTTAGAGCAATTGCTTTAATTCATAAATAACCAGCATTAGGGTATTTTACCACGAATAAAACGTATCTTCAGTTCTTCGATTCATTATTTCGTGGGATTGTCATCTGCATTGTAGAACGTCTGCCCGTCGTCATGCAGACGATGGTGCAGACGACGAGACCAACTTCAACGTATGGTGCTCGCGCAGTTTCGGTAGGGCGAAACGAGGTGCTCCAGCATGCCGTTTGTCAACTAGTGCGAAAGGGGCGAATGTAAATGTTATAGCCTGCATGTCAGCAAATGGCCTTCTCCACTGGACAATTGCCGACAAGGTCCACTGGGCTGTCTTCAACGACTTTCTTGCAGAAGTGTCGAGTAAAGTTTCACAGCAGGAACGAGGAATACAGGCAGTGTTCCTGTTTGACAACGCACCAGCGCACCGCCGCGCCGAACAGGCTGTCCTCGCGGCAAGCGACCACACAGTCAAGTGGCTACCGCCATACAGCCCTTTCTTCAATCCGATTAAGGAGCTCTTCTCAAAGTTCAAGGCAGGTGTAAAGGGATTCTTAAGCGAGCGGAGGGATGATCTCCTCACGACACCGGAAGGGATCTCCAAGAAAGAACATCGCCATGCTCTGCTGGTTGAGGCCGCGGGGCGTTCTACGCAGCACATCCAGCGTGTGGACTGTGCCGCTTATGATAGGCACAATTACACTTTTATACAAGCTGCCCTCGACTGCCTTGATAGGTAGAACACTGCTCAGCAGCACATCTATGGGTGCGTGTTTATGAAAATTGCTTTGCCTGTATAATAATAAATTTTGTTTCTCACGGACTTGCCCCAGTTCTCTTTCATCACCCATTTCATAACCAATTTGACGAGCTCGACGTTATCAGAACAACAATTTTTTTCTTGAGGTACGGTAGATGTTTTAAACGGGCATCATCTTTGCTTCGGCGTTGCAAAAACATGTCAGGTAGGTCGTAACTATAGAGGCCAGCTCTATAGGCACCGAAAAACCAGGATTTAGGCACCAATAATAGGTGGCCAAAACACTTTTTCAGGCTTCCAAAATTGTGAATATAGGCAGAATATACTTTGACAAAACTCAAATTTTCCAATAAACAGGTGTGGTATCTGTCTCTACGACATGAAAGCAAGCAAAAATTGTTCTAGTTTATAACTGTACAAACGGGTAATGATTTAGCATAAACATGCGTTTTTTCCGCGGGGTTCGCAGAATACGGTCTCTCCATTTCTATGTCAGCATGGTCAGTTAAGTGTGCACCATCGTAGAAATATGCTTCTGGGTCTCTTTCTGTGTGCCATAGGTAAGAAGGGCTATACATGCGCAAATAGTCAGAGTGCCAGGCGCCAGGATTTTTTTTGCGGCGTATAAACTTGGCCTAACCACACAGGCTCAATTTTCCTTCTGTCTGTGAACACTTTAAGGGTACGTTAAACAACTTAAGAGTTTTGAGAAGCGTAAAGGAATGAATGCACTGAGCGCTCAAGATCTCATTTACCAAGATTTCCAGTAATACGCGTGGCATAAAGAGGTGATAGGCCAAACTGAACACGGCTTCACCTTCATCTCATGGGCGTGTGCCCCAACATGGTGAAGGTGATAGAATGGTCCTGCCTATGTCAAAGTATTACGTGACACTGCGAGAACTATTTGAGACACCGTGTGTAATTTGTACAAACTGTTGCCTAAATAGAAGCATGAAAGTTTACAAAAATGTTAGAACACACAGGCGAAATCTATTCGCCTTATTTATTTAATTTCATATCGAGAGAGACGCGAGACTAAGGTGCCTCCATTTTGTTTGCGTTGGTGTTTCTCGCAGTTTGCGCATTGTGTCGGGGGCCGTATTCACACGCTGGGCGTGGTTTGGTGTATCATCCCTAGCAGAAGATGCAGCGGTGTGACGCTGTGTATCGGGGTAAGGATACGTTATCCAAGCCAGCCTCTCCAAACGTGCGCACAGATAGGGATCCATCCCACAAAAACTCGCAGTACAATACAAAAGAACATCGAGACGGCAGAACACCGCTTGCACGCACGGGCTGACATGGGCATCTCATGCGAGTGTAGGTTACGCGCGCATGACGTGCTCATGCACGTCGTGGTGATGCTCCAGCTCCGAGTGAATTTCATACCAATAGCGGGGAAGGAATTGGACTTACGAAGTCTTCTTAGAGTTAGTGGCGAAGGTTTCAAGCTCACCTCCTGAGATTATGCTTTCGCCGCTTCTAATGATCAAATTAAAATTTCTAGTGACACAAACCTTTTCATTGGGCAGGCAACATTTTCCACTGCCTAAATAAATATTTTCAGGTGACCCAGTGAAGCACCACATGTAAATGACAAACAAAAAACAAAAACTACAAAGATATTGCCTTTTTTTATCTGCACTCTACTTCCTTACTTCCCCTTGATGACTCTCCACAGTTTCGCATTCATTCTTCATCTTCCTGCCACTGCACAGAGGCACCTCCTGCTCCCTACGCATCTGAGCGCACACTGGAAAGAGGCTGAGCAGATGACGCGACATGGATGGTATACATGTGTAGAGGCTAGTCTACCTCCCTCTTGGCTAAAATGCCTTCTGAGTTTGACAGTTCTAAACGTAACTCGTGAAATAAAGAGTAGTTTGCACCACACAGTGTCCAGAAACCTATATTTTGCCCGGTAACATGAATACCGGGCTCAGTGGTACTTGAAAGCAAAATTTCAGGTTAAATAGCGTTTATATAGGCATCGATTTTGAAAACACACTTTTACAGGCACCTATACGAATTGAGGCTACAACGCCCGAAATAGGTATATATAGGCACTATAAAAGCACTATAAAAGCTCTCCTCGCCTCTAATTTGTGCTCACGTGTCAAAATGACACGATTTGAGCACAAGAAACGAAACAGGCGTTTGCATATAATTCGGCTATAGTCATAACACTGTATATCCTTAATCCAAGCATAAGACGCACGGTCTGCCTGCTCCAAAGCTTGCTACAAAAAGATTTGTCTACCACTCCTTCGGCTCAACAATTATTTCATCTGGTTATCCTGTGAAACAAATCCGTTGTAATAGAGGGCAGTCCCCATACTGGAGATACATACTATTGCTATTTGCAACTGGCCATTTGCTGATGCGCCATTCAATGCTGTGGCTGACTCGTGCCTTCCTTTCTACATTCTACGCCACGCCGTTTTCTTATAGGTTAGTGTGCTTGGAATAAGCGTGCCTGTTTAGTGTAGAAACGCCTGTCCGTTCCAGTATTGCGGCCTGGCTGCCCGCATTTTCAAGGCATTCTACGAAACACGAGAATCAACAAAAAAAACGCGTACATCTACCCACACGACGAGCTGGAGGGAACGTGTCGCAGGGAGGTGAGGGTATCGGTTGAATGTTGCGTAATTGAGTATGGTTTGTGAAATGCTTAATTGTCATTTCGACTTCATTATTTCTATTTATTGAATAAAGGAGAAGCGCTGCCCTGAACTAGCGATGTGACACTGTTGTTGGGTTGTACCACACTGCTGCTTGAAGGTACTGTTGCTTCCATCGCATCTACACGAGTCAAGAAAGCGTCACGTCAAACAAAAGCCGTGTACAAGACGCCTTTGGCTGAATTCGAAACGCGCGATCTGGTGCCTACGTATACCGGTTAGCTGGTGAACGGCTGTGCAGCGCGAGAAGTTAGTTTTTTACTAGCAGATGCTGCCTGCAACGGCCTTCAAGTTATGTTCTCTCAATGACGTTTCGTTTGATATTCATGAAGCACGTTAGAGAGTGCTTGCCATGACTGTTAGTCGTGATGACTTCACGTGTGTCAATAGTGATCAAGTCGGTTGGCCGAGGCATAAGTTATAACATATTGCTCTCTCACAGACGTTTCGTTCGATATGCATGAAAACAGGTTAGGACAGCGCGTGCGTGTGTGATAGACGTGATGACGTCACATGAGTCACTAGTACTCAAGTCGCTAGGCCTAGTGAGAGCATTCAAGTTATTACTCTCTCACAGACGTTTCGTTCGATATGCATGAGAACAGGTTAGGACAACGCGTGCGTGTGTGATAGACGTTATGACGTCAGATGAAAGCACGTCAGCAGAGACGTGGTGGACCCCGGCATAAAACACTTCATGTTAAAATTCGGGCATATTGCACTACGTCACACAAACCTTGGCACAGCGATGCACGGACCCATTGCTGCTCGTACAGCTCATCGACCGGCACGACTAAATTGGAGAAGGGCGGGTTCTGCCACGAGAGTACGCACTTTCTTAGGCCACCTTATGACTCTCAGGACTCAATGGGCAACAGCCAAGCCATGCACTAAAGAGCGATGGTTGCACGCCATGTCTCCATTGGTTGACGTGAGTTAGCTACTGCGCCTGCGCGGTTAAGCCTGGCGGTGCGATATCTTGGCAGTGGACGATGCGATGCTTGCATCCTGTTTTTTTTTTCGAAGACGATAATCTTTCTTGGGGACCATCAACGCACACAATTTGGTGTGTCTGTCTCTCTGTACGTTTGTCTGTTTTCCGCCCTTAATGATACCCCAAACATCCAACCTAATACGCAGAGCCCTGCAATATTGCTCAAGATTTAGCGTTTATACTTGTGCAATTGTCAATTAAAAATCAATTATCGCACATATCTGAGGCACCATAACAACACGTCAATATTCTGTATGCGGGTGTCTTTTTACTAGAAAAGACGTACATAAGCAATTCTAAGGAGAGTAGCGCTTATCACGCTGCGCTGACGATGCAACGCTTGCGCGAAACGACACGCGTTTCCAACGCTTTGCTAAGACGACACAATGGTGGCACCTACCCATTGCCTTGTGTTCTACTCCTCATCGCCTCCGAGACGGGCATGCACGCCGCTCGCTTCATTTTCCAAGATAACTGCCAGATAGCGCTCATGTCTCACGTGTGACGTCACTTGATGCGCTCGTTCACCTCCGCTGCACTTTCTAGGCACTCTAATGCAGAGCCTCCAGAAAACCATTCACCAATTTCCTTGCGAAAAACATCAAAAAAACGTTTTTTTCACTCTCTCCAGACGCAAGACTATCGTCTTTCGACGACATTTGCAGAGTAACACGGCGCAGCGTTGTAGTATTTACTGCCTTGAGTAGTAGAGTACCAAGTACTCTAAATCGTTAGTCACTTTTTCTGAACACACATGCAGATACGGGGCCATTTATTTTCTCTGTATATCTACTTCTTTCCCTCTCGGTCGTTGATTTTCTGTCTCTCTCTCTTTTTTCTCGCCGAGTTTATTTAGGTCCTTTTCTATCTTCTCATTCTTTCTGTTCTACGGTTTGCACTCTCCCTTCCTCTTTTTCCTCCTCACGCTCACTTACCTTTCCCATCCCACACCATGCATGGCTACGCTATGCTCTGCCAGCAAGCCTCGATTTACAAGGGGTTAGTAGGCTCGTCTTCAGACATAGGGTACGTGTGTTCGAATTTAACTTCGCGGTGAACTTTTTAGACGAAATATTTTACTTTAACTTTATATCATTCTTTTTGTCCCACTGTTTTTCTCTTTCTTTCATTTTCGGTAGTCGTTCTTTCACATATTGGGGTTATTGCAAGCCACGTCACGGCGGTGGGTATAGCGAAACCTGTCTAAATTCTCTGGTGATCTTAGGCTATGGTGACAATTTTTTTCGGCCTAGTGAGTGAAACAACTTTATTAGGTCTACAACGGACGCGAGTTAATTCATCGTTTCCTGGCAAGGCCCACTCGAGGGTGGTCTGGTTTAACCTGACTGCCCTCGCGTGGGCCCTATAGAAGTCACACATATTGCACTAAGAATCTAGACAGTTTCGCGGTTAAAACGCATCTTTGTTGAACTATATAAGGCATGTGTAGCAGGAGTGCCTCTCTAATCATGGCAATCCATGCGGCGCGTTGCTTGCGTCGTTCCTGTCAACCAAGCGAATGGAAAATGTGGCATCTTCCGTTGTCGAACGCTGAACGCGTAGTGAGGGCATCATCGAATGAAGTATGGCAAGAAACTTTGATTATTACGTGATAGACAAATATTCGGGAGACCTTTCTCTATTGGGCAAGAGTACAAGTGAAGCTTTTTGGGGGCGACGTTTCTTATAGCGGCACCCGTTCGTCCCCCGTAGTCGTAGTAGTAGTCGTAGTGTGTAGCTAGTCTTAAATTTTGACCTCCACGGTGGTGCCGGTGGAAGATTTTTTCTTTGCGTTGTTGAACAATAAAAAAGTTGCAGCGTGCGCGTTAACTAAAAGCCGAATTCTCCTGTCCCATTCCCCCTTAGCAGCCATTGGCATGTACATTGAGCACTATCTGACAAGAAAGGGTTGCTACGTTATACTTGCTGGGCGTAACCTCCTTGGTTTTAGAAAGGTTTAGTGAGCGTTGGGCCGCAGTTTCATGACTTAGAGTGAACTAGTATAAACCATGAACTCGAGGAGGTTAAAAGTGGGAAGTAGACCCGAAGCGCAAGCCGTAAGAAAGTGTGCGTGTGCCACCTCTCGTTTAGTCCTTGGAATGTCCGCTGGATGGAGGTGCTGATGAAAAAGATGCGAGATGGTGGTACTGGAGTGTTGAATAAGTTGACGAACGGACACCCAGATAGGTGCATGTACGGACGCACGTATGGCTGCACGGACGGACGGACGCATGGATGGACGCAGGGGCGGATGCATGGACGAACGCAGGGACAGACGCACAGAGTGACGTGTGGACGCACGAACAGACGCACGTACGGACGGGGGGGATGGACGCACGGGCGGCCACACAGACGCACGCATGGACGGACAGAAGCAAGAACGAATGGACGGACAGACGCTTCGCCTTACTCTCCATCATTCACTCCGTGGATATGCTGCAATTTTTTTCTTACTTTTCCTCTTACTTTGTTTCTATCGCTTCGCACAAAGGTCCTTCCTGTTTGCCTCATTCATGCCTGTCATATATTTCATCCACCATGCCTTTCTTCTTTGATGCCTATAACTAAGGTTCTCAGTACTAAATTTTGAGGTAGAGCTAGTTGGTAATACATCTTCGCCAATTAGCGCCGCTTGCACAAATAAATCCTCTGTTTGAAGACGGCGCTTGTGCTTTGTTCTATTTCTTGTCCCCTGTTTCGTTCTGCTCCAATTGTTGTGAATGAAGTCTCATTATTAACTTCAATTGACAACACGGTTGTAACATGGGCGAAAACCAGTAAGCAGTCGATATTATTTGGAGCAACTTGTTCTCTAAGAGTTCTAGTTACCTTAGCAAGCACACTGTCACTGTATGCTATCACTTTTACTGTCTGTCATGATCTGCTACCCTTAAGCAAGCACCACTATACCGTGCTTAAGATAACTCTCGTGTGGAGCACGTCGCACGCTGCCTAAATCCATGGTGTTCCTCGACGCCCAGTTAGTCGTCAATGTTGTGGACGTACGTGACCGCGGGAACCAACTTTGAACTCTGTCTGCAGATCTGCATGCGGGGCATTGACGACAAAACTTTTCAAGTGCTCATGGAGTACATGCGCACCGGCCACGCCGACATCAACGTGCAGAACATCATCGATGTCTACCACGCCGCCAACAGCCTGCATATGACAGCTCTCGAGACAGCGTGCTGGAACGTGAGAACCCTCTTTTTTTCTCTCTCTCTCTCTCTCTCTTTCGTCCAAACGTATGACACCTGCCGTGTTACGGTCGGTACTCATCTTACAGTGAAAGCTGTTATGAGATCACAACAATTATTGCGTGCACTGTCCGCCACCGCCGTGTCCTTAACCACTTTCGCCCGAGATAAAAAAAAGAACACTTAAGACGCTTTCAGATTCAAACGCGCGTCCCCTGCGTGCCAGCCCACTACTCTAACACAGTGTCAGGCTGGTGCTTTGAAACTCCTTTGCAAATTGGCCTTAGGCAAGCCTAATGTCGGGAAATAAACCTCGTCAATATAAAAAATAAAGCGTTTTATAACAGCAAAAGAACAACCAGGCGTCTCATATTTCAAATTACAGCTGCAGACAAAACGATTGATTTCTCCCTATTCCCCGCAGGGGCGCCTTTGAAAGCAGGCATTTGGTGTGTAGCGACACCACGGACCCGAGCTAACGAGGGAGTTTCTACTCCCTCCCACGCCTAGCCGTGCGTGGCTTTGCCGTGTCCGGGGAAAAGGGGATCCTGGGGGTTGAGCCGACGCTGGGTGATTGGACCATTAAGGCCCCCCGGCAGAGGCAACACACCTCTTTGGCCCCGGCTTCCCGTAGACGGCACCCCTGGGCTGACCCACCCAGGGGAAATCGGCAGTCGCCTTTACCTATCTCTCTCTCCCTACATCTCAGTCTTTATCTCTTACTATTTATCTGTCCTGTCTTCCACTCTCTTCTGTTTACTTTCAAATTTTCTTGTGGCAAGGGTTAACCTTGTGTAGTTACCCAACTTTGGGTAGTTATATCTGGTTATAGTGGCGATGTATGACTGGCGCCTTCAAGTGTTCTACCTTGTAGAGTTCCCCTGTTGGGCTCGGTGGTGGGTGGTCACCATCGCCGCCGAACATGAAATGCACCACATGGCAAAATCTTTCTCCCCTTACAATGATCGGTCCCTGAAAAAGATAGATAGATAGATATGTGGGGTTTAACGTCCCAAAACCACCATATGATTATGAGAGACGCCGTAGTGGAGGGCTCCGGAAATTTCGACCACCTGGGGTTCTTTAACGTGCACCCAAATCTGAGTACACGGGCCTACAACATTTCCGCCTCCATCGGAAATGCAGCCGCCGCAGCTCCCTGAAAAGGAACCGCACTGATGAAAGCTCCAAACGAACCGGAAGCGATTGTGACCACTTCCCACGCTTTTTAGTCATACACTCTCTGGCAGATAACGTCTCAGTTGCAGGACTGTCAGTTTTTCTGATAGCTAAAACCCTTGCTAACCTAATAGGCAAAAAGTACGACGCAAAGAAACGGTCATCCGGTGATCTTCTTGTTGAAGTAAGCCATAAACAGCATGCAAACACTCTCCTTAAACTGAAGCAGTTCGCCCACCTGGACGTGTCTATCACCCCCTATCGCAGCCTTAACACTGTTCAAGGCATCATTTCACAACGTGATCTGATGCGAGAAACTGAAGCTGACCTCCTTGAAGGCTTTCGAGAGCAAGGCGTAGTAGCCATCCGTCGAATAACCATCAGGCGAAACAATGAAGAAGTGGTGACGCCTCATATATTACTAACATTCAACCGCTCCACCCTGCCAGAATCCGTGAAAGCTGCGTTCCTTCACTGCAAAGTCCGCCCTTACATACCCAACCCTAGAAGGTGCTACAAATGCTAGAAATATGGACATGGGTCAAACACCTGTCGCGGAAAACAAACATGTGCAAAATGTGGTGATCATGAGCACCCAACCAAGAGCTGTACTTCCACGCAAACAGGGTGCCCCAACTGTCACGGGCCGCACGCAGCGTACTCGCGGACGTGTGAAACTTTCAAAAAGGAAAAGGAAATCATCCAGTAAAAGTAACAGAAAACATCACATTCTCTGAAGTCCGGAAGAAGGTGTCACTCTTCTCCGCAAGAACGTATGCAGACGCCGCGCGCCGGGCGGCCGGGCGGCGTCTAGTGACGGTGGGCACGCAATACAGCTTTGCTGATGCGTGCACATCTTTGCCCCCCACCAAGCAGCCACAGGCTGCGCCAACCTTTCACGTCCCGGAGGTCGAACTTCATCAGACCCCAGGGTCCACACAGACAACTGAGACACCTGTCTCTTCTGACAAACCTTCATTAGCTTCTGAGGGTCCACCGGAGGCAATGGAAGTGACACCAGGATCCTCAGCGTCTAAGATGCTGACGGAATCCCTCCAAGTGAGGCGGGGCTTCATAGATCGCCTCAGAGGGAAACGACACCCGCCAGTGAAGCCTCCTAATAAAGGCAGCGAAGTATGAGTAAGTCACGCTCTTTTCCTCATTCATAAAAATGGCTGCCGAAAATATCATTCAATGGAATTGCCGAGGCTTACTTAAGAACTTAGACGACATCTATGAAATATTTGCACAACATTAACCAAACATACTTTGCTTACAGGAAGCACACCTAAAACCTACACACACTAGCCTTTTGAAAAGATATGTGGTATACCGAAATGACAGACAGGGCACTACCCATTCATCTGGTGGTGTCGCTATTGTGGTGCAAAAAGCAGTTCCGTCTCAAAGCCTCACTCTGGTTACTGACTTGAAAGCAGTGGCAATACGAGTAACAACAGTGTGTTCACTATACATCCCTTCAGACTACCAACTCTCTACTAAAGAATTTGAAGCACTCATCGATCAGCTTCCGCATCCATTTCTGTTGGTCGGAGATTTTAACGCGCCCCACCCTTTATGGGGATGTAGAAGAACAGATTCTCGAGGCTCCTTAATTGAAAACTTTCTGTTGTCCTCCGGCTCCTGTATATTTAACAAAAAAGAGCCAACATACTTTAATGCAGCGCACAACTCACACACAGCAATAGATCTTGCTATCGGATCTCCTTCACTCTTGGCAACCACTGAGTGGGCTGTAATTCATAACCTCTATGGAAGTGATCATTTTCCTGTTTGTCTAAAATACAAAGGAAATACGAGTACAATGACTGTGAATGTAACCAGGTTCCGAGAACAGGGTGCGAACTGGACGAAATTCTGAAAACTCTCAAAACAATCGCGCTCATCAATTGAAACCCTAGGCATCGACGAATCTGAAGCGTTGGTCACACAGCACATTATACAGGCCGCAGAGCAATCCATCCCACATACATCTAACAATACACGGAACAAAAGACGACCTTGGTGGAACTATGAGTGCAAAAATGCTCGTGACAATCAAAACAAAGCCTGGTCAAAATTCCGCAGGTATCCTACAGTCGAAAACTTGGTGAATTTTAAGCGTGCAAAAGCAAACGATAGACGTGTCCGACGAGAATCTAAACGACAGAGCTGGCAATCCTTCCTCTCATCGGTGAACTCTTACACTGACACGCATAAGGTGTATAACAGAGTAGGAGCACTCCAAGGGCACAGCACTCATCCGAGGCCCTTTGTTAGTACTGCTGGTGATACACTGGAACACCAGGCGGATGCCTTAGGCCAATACTTCGAGTATAGTTTCAGCTCTGCACATTATACAGACTCCTTCAGGCGATACAAACTTGCCGAGGAACGTAAACCAATTCGTGATGACAGGCCATCGGCAGGAGGGTACAATGCCCCCTTTAGTATAGGTGAACTAAAGGCAGCACTGGAAAAGTGTGGCAGCTCAGCAGCAGGCTCGGACAGAATTACTTACGGCATGCTGAAACACCTACACGAAGAAACGCTTGACGTCATCCTCATTCTTTTCAACAATGTGTGGTCCTCTGGGCGTCTGCCCATGACCTTGAAAAAGGCAGTTATCATACCCATCTTTAAACAAAGAAAAGAAGCCACACTTGCTGCTGGCTACAGGCCTATAGCACTGACCAGCTGTTTGGGCAAGGTGTTCGAAAAAATGGTGAATCGCCGCCTTATGTATTACATTGAATACAATGGCCTCCTTGATCCCCATCAAGCTGAATTCAGGTCTGGCCGGTCGACAACTGACCAACTGGTAGCATTGGAATCCTAAGTCAGAGATGCCTTCATTCATACACAACACTGCCTATCTGTATTTTTTTACTTGGAAAAGGCTTACGACACGACATGGCGTTATGGCATTCTCCGTGACCTGCGCTCTTTTGGAGTGTCAGGAAATATGCTGAATACTATTGAAAGCTACCTTTCTGACCGTACATTTGTAGTTCGTGTTGGTAATGCCTTATCGAAGTGGTTTACGCATGAAAATGGCGTCCCTCAGGGCGGTGTTCTTAGCTGCACACTATTCTTCGTAAAAATGAACGCCATAAGCACCATACTGCCTAAAACAATCTCCTACTCTGTATATGTGGATGACATTCAGATCAGCTTCAAATCATGCAACCTAGCCACATGTGAACGTCAAATTCAGTTGGCAGTAAACAAGCTGTCAAGCTGAGCAGAAAAAAATGGGTTTAAGCTTAATTGTGACAAGACTGTTTGCGTACTCTTCTCAAAACTGCGTGGCATAAGGCCACCCCCAACCTTTCAATTAACGGACAAACCATAACTACCAAAAACGATCACAAATTTTTAGGTGTTGTGGTTGATGAAAAGCTAAGCTTTGTTACACATATCAAACAGCTACGACTTAAATGCTTGACAGCCTTAAACCTGCTGAAGATTCTCTCGCATCAGTCATGGGGCACAGACCGTGACTGTCTACTGAACCTTTTCAACAGTGTAGTGCTATGACGTATCGATTACGGCTCGGTAGTTTACGAGTCAGCTTCAAGATCTGCATTGAAGATGCTTGACCCAGTGCACCACCTTGGGCTTCGGCTGGCCAGCGGTGCTTTCCGAACCAGCCCGACAGCCAGCCTGTATGTTGAGACAGACCGGTGGTCACTAGAACGGCGACGTCAGTTTACAAGTGTCACGTATGCCACCAAGGTGCTTTCCCATGTCGACCACCCAGCTCGCGCGCTATTGCAGGATACATCGAACGCCCTCCTGTTTTTGAGGCGACCATCATCTACGCCACCGTATTCCCTCAGAGTGGCCTCACACCTTGGAAATATGCACATACCGGTCTCCAATCTTCAACTAACCTCTCACAAGGACACTGTTGTGCCATGGGAAATGCAGGCTATCGATTGTGATTTGTCATTCCTAGAGGTAGGAAAAAATGGCCACCCAGTCGCAATCGATCAACACTTCAAGTACCTGCAGACCAAGTACAGGTGTGCTGAATATTATACTGATGCCTCCAAGTGCTCTGCAGTCGCATGTGCGGCACACGGTCCCGCTTTCTCTGAATCTAGAACAATGAACAAACATACCAGTATATTTCCTGCAGAATGCTATGGCATACTTTTAGCTTGAACGCACATTTTAAAGGAGAAAGAATCAGCCTCAATCATATACACAGATTCTCTCAGTGCTGTGACTGCGCTGTCCTCCACTAAGATACTCAAAAACCCAGTTACTAATACACTTCGAAAATGCATCATGTAAGCCCGCAAATCTAAGCTCAAAATCACGCTATGCTGGATTCTGGGACACTGCAACATTGCTGGCAATGAGATAGCAAACAAACTTGCGAAGTGAGCAGCACTCCACCCATCAGTTGACGTAGACACCATCCCGTATGAGGACCTGAGGCCAGTCATCGCATCCCGAATGCGTAGACAATGGCAAGAAGAATGGAACGCAGCAAATGCAAACAAACTGCACTTAGTAAAGCCAAGAATAGGAAGATAAGTGACTGAAAAACGTAACAGGCACCAAGAGGTTGCACTGTGCAGACTCAGGATTGGTCATACACATGCAACACACTCGCACCTTTTAAACAACTCTCCAGCACCACATTGTGCAAAATGTGGTGATGAGCTGTCTGTCGTTCACGTTATATTTACCTGTCCGTACCTCGAACCAGAAAGACTGTGTCGCTTTCCAAAGCTGTAAAATGTCACATTCCGCCTCATCCACAATTTTTTCTTGGAGACGATCTCTTGTTTCCCCCAAAAGTAGTGTTAAAGTTTTTAGCTAGTGTAGGCTTCCTACATTCCATAACATATTCTCACTAATCTCAGCCTCCTCTCAAACCTGAAGGAATCGCTGAGATTTTTTTATCATATGTCATGCAGCACGCACTCCTTGTCTAGACAAGGACTGTTGACGACACGGCATGACTTTTTAAAACCCATAAGCATAGCCAGTTTTAAACCCATCACACATAGTCACTACACCTAAGTTTAAGTCCTATAGACGACTCTACCCTGATTAGACCTTTTATAATCAAATCGACCAAAAACCGTATGTTTGGCACTCTTTGGCCTGAGTTGCCCTTGCGCCACTAAAATCTACCATCATCATCATCATTTCTCCCTATTTGGCACACCTATTTTACCCCACTCTTCACCAACCACATTGCACCACCTGCGGGGCACCCCGGGCTGATCTTTTCCACTGCTTGCGGAACTGCCCAAAGCTCATGGCGGTAGACTCTATCCCTAACTCTTCCCTTTCCTCGTGGGAGGCCGCTCTTTGGGTCACTGGCTCGGACGACCAGTTGTGGCTGGTGCACCGGGCCTGCCTAGAGATGTCGGCTAGGGGGCTCCCGGACGTCTAGAGCCCAACCACATTTACTTTGATTTTTTTAAATGAAGTTGTGTCCTCCTCTTCCTCCTTTCGAATTACGTTGCGAATGTGTCGTCGAATGCTCCGACCCTATTACAAAAAGTTCAGGCATAATTATTCATCGTCCTCAGCCAGAGCATGGAAAAAATCATGGCATACGAGTGAATGATGAGTAGGGCGAACCGTCCGTGCATTCGTCCGTACGCCCGTCCATGCGACCATCCGTCTGTCTCTCCGTGCGACCATTCATCCATCCGTACGTCCGTTCATTCATTCGTATTTCTGTCTGTCTGTCTGTCTGTCTGTCTGTCTGTCCGTCCGTGCGTTCGTCTGTATGACCGTTTATTCATACGTCCGTCTGTATGCCCGTCTGATCGTCCGTCTATTTAACACTCAAAGTACCATAATCTCGCATCTTTTCATCATATATTTGTCATATACAAGTACCGCCATCCAGCGGACATGCTAAGGACTAAACGACAGGTGGCTACTACTACAAACACGGGACGTACCACCCACAGCATAAGGCGCTTCACCCCTGAAATTGCACAAGATCTTTTGCAAGTGCTTAGCGGATAGCATGCTTCTCCGAAGAATGATGAAGAATGGCATGATGAATGCCTGCCAACTACACAAAATTTATGATGTTTATGGCGTAGTGCGTACCCTGAAAGTGTGCTTGTAGCAGTTGCTGAAAGACCATTTTAAAAAAATCTTGCAGCTTTCACTGTGACTGTTCTGAACGTTCTACGCAGGCCTAGCGACGTTTCCTTGATGACTTTGGTATTAACTGCTGCTATGTTACAAGGAAGAATCCCTGTGCGGACCTCTGCCAGTGATGCAAAATATCACGCACACGAAAAAAATTGCAGTTGTTGATCACGCGTTCACCTAAGAAGATTAGAAGCTAAAATTCGTATTCTTTATCAGCTCAGCCAATCTAATTATGCTGCCCTGCAATCCTTCTAAAGCTGTTTGCAACTAACGTGGCTTTGAATTTGCATATCGGAGGCAGCTCTGCAGCTTATGCAGTGCCCTTGCAATGGAACCACATTTTACAAAGCCAAGATGCGATGCGAGTACGTCACACTGTGGCGTTGCGTCAAATGACATCACTGTGAAATCATAGTGGCATTCTGAATTTCAGCGAACGCTTTCATGACATCATAAGTCGGCGTCACTTCGTGATAATTTTTTGCACCTTTCACCCCCAGTGCCGCGGGACACCAGACGCCACTGACGCGAAACGCCGGGGGTCACATTTGGCGTTTGTCAACAACTGCAATTTTTTTTCGTGTGCGTGATATTTTGCATCACTGGCAGAGGTCCGCACAGGGACTCTTCCTTGTAACATAGCAGCAGTTAATACCAAAGTCATCAAGGAAACGTCGCTAGGCCTGCGTGGAACGTTCAGAACAGTCACAGTGAAAGCTGCAAGATTTTTTTAAAATGGTCTTTCAGCAACTGCTACAAGCACACTTTCAGGGTACGCACTACGCCATAAACATCATAAATTTTGTGTAGTTGGCAGGCATTCATCATGCCATTCTTCATCATTCTTCGGAGAAGCATGCTATCCGCTAAGCACTTGCAATTTTAGGGGTTTCGTCTCTATAGAGTTTCATACAATATTACCTGAAGGGGAATATGGCGCTAGTCTCTACGCGCGCTTTTTCAGCGGGGCTCGCACCCCCAAGGAAATTACGGGAAGCAGAGGCTTAGAATGTGCTTCAGATGGATAGCGTTCTTGATATTCGCGACTCTTTTTTGTCGAGTGGGAAACAAAGCGATATGACATATATAATGGGAACTTACTCCATTTTTGTGTGCAAGCTTTATCGCAAAAGCTTTTTGTGACTAGGAAGTAGAAGTGAAACTGAGACAAATTTAATTATCAGGGTATGCACTGCTCTGCCATTAAGTTCAAGATTTGGCATCACAATATAATAAATAATTTTTTTACGAAATTGGGAAAGAAATGTGCTCGTTTTTTTTTCGAAAGTACGCATAATCTATTTATAGAACTAGTGGTACGGTAATAAGTGAGAAGTACTTAACGTTTCGCATCCTGTTATGCAAGGTGCGTCTGTCTGAGTGGTCTGCCCCCAACGCATCTCTCATTGGGTTCAGTCGGATGAGCGTGATCCTCCATCTAATTAGCTTCATTGTCGTTTTGCAGTCACTTCAATCGAGTTTTGGCAGGAAGCGATTATGAAAAAATGCCGCCATATCCACGAAGTGAATGATGATGAGTGGGCGAAGCTCCGGAGGTAAACCTGGTAAACCATGAATCCTCCGTACATTTTGCCCACTCGATTTTATTGCAACGCTCCCCCTAGCGTACGTCGCCGCACTATATCGAACGATGACACGCGCCATATGTGGCATCACTCCTATTTTATAACACCTCGCATCTTTCATAATCAACTACACGTACCGCCGTCTAGTTTATAACATCATGCATCTTTCGGACGGACGGACGGACGGACGTATGGACGGACGGACGAACGGATGGACGGACGGACGGACGGACGAGCGGACGGACGGACGGATGGACGGATGGACGGATGGACGGACGGACGGACGGACGGACGGATGGATGGACGGATGGACGGACGGACGTATGGACGGATGGACGGATGGATGGATGGACGGACGGACGGACGGACGGACGGACGGATGGATGGACGGATGGATGGACGGACGGACGGACGGACGGATGGACGGATGGATGGATGGATGGACGGACGGACGGACGGACGGACGGATGGATGGATGGATGGATGGATGGATGGATGGATGGATGGATGGATGGATGGATGGATGGACGGACGGATGGACGGATGGACGGATGGATATGGCTGTACCCTTTAGATCGGGCGATGGCTAGCGTAATACTTAGAACTGAACGAGAGGTGGCTACATACAGGGGACGCACAGCCCACGCCTTAAGAAGCTTCGCTCCTAAAAAGTGTCCATAAGATGCATTGTTTTCCACTAGCATAAGACACTACGTCTATGCGCAGCGGTACGTGGGCAACGCTTCGCCTAAACTGCCAAATACAACTTGTTCAGCTCCAACGTCAAAGCAAATCACGAAACCTAGCCACCTTTAGTCTTTTTTTTATAACAAAGGTACTTCATTGGTGCTTTGCACCGCGCTCCACTACTTACGCTGCGCAAAAAAAAAAGAAACTGAAATTGCGGGAAAATGTTTGTAGGCACTTCGCTAGTTAACGCAATGCAATCCAAAGCCTGTACTTCCCATAGGTTCCATAGAAGTACATAATAACAGCGCCAGATTCCTCTCTAGGTATTATTGTATCAAACGCCATGATTGTCTTGATGCACGCAGAACATACTTCGTGACAGGAGGTTCTTCCTCCACAAAGCTTTAGCGACACCCACGTTCATGTAAGTGAAAAGCAAAGAAACTGCAGGGTAAGAATACAAGAGTACACCACGCTCTAAAAGTCAGCCAATCATGACACGGGACAAATAACTAGTTTTGCTGGCCGACAAATGGAATAATGTACTTACCAAAGAGAACTTTCGTGAAGTAAGCTCGTGGTGCTGCTTCGTAAACATTATTACAATGTTTTATTTGCACATAAAGTCCCCGAAATTCGTTCAACAATTTTTTATAGCGGAGACACATTGGTTTACGGTGCAAAAATCTGCATCACCATTCGAGTTTGTTATTAGAACAAAGGAGAAACACAAGAAGCTTTGGTTAATATATCGACAAGCGAAAACAGGCAGTGATAGCACATGTCTTGTATTAGCTAATTTATTTCCCGGGCTTTCTGGTTCTGTGCTTTCAACTAAGAATCGTAGTGAGCGCTATACCTTTCAACATGTCCTTTGCGTGGATTCATGATCGGATAGAGAGATGTCAAGAGCACCCACTTCTAATCGGGTGGACACGTAGTGCCACCAATACCTTAATTAGCCTTTCCTATGCCCTGTATTTTAGTGCTTAAAACAATATATATAGTGACTGAAAGATCTATATGATTCATTTTCACTTACCTGCACCCCCTTTATTTGCGTTTTTTTGTTGCTGTATAAGTCGTTTTCATTTTAAATGCGAAGCATTTCTTAGCGAACTTTGGCGACATTGAGCGCATTTATCTATCTAGCTATCTATCTAGCCGCCTAGGACATCAAGTTCTCCTTGGTGCTTTGATAATGCTACCGATGCCAAAATTGGTATGATATAACACGACTGCATGACTAGCATAATGGCTAGTCATAACATGAAAATCATGACATGCATGTCATGAATGACATTATTTATATTTCATGCTCTTGCTGCTCTTTCAAGGGTTTGTTCACATGACATATTGCAAATTGTATGGTATGACATGACAGCATTGTGAACATCAATAGACCATAACGTGGAAATCATGACTTGTATGTCAGGTGAGTCATGAGTGATGACTACGTCCCATGCTCATGGTGCGCTTGCGGTCGTTCCGCTAGCTCAAATATACCAAATTTAGTTTTACGGGACGTGAAGCGATGACGAAGGTATATGACTGATGCAAACATGATAATCATGAGATCCGTGTCATATAAGAACTGACTAGAAGACACGTTCATGATGCGCTCACGGCCGTATCGCTAGTTTCACGAATATGAATTTGGTATAACGTGACCCAAACGAATGGCAAAGGTAAATGACACATCAAACATGCTAATCATGACACGCATGTCATATAAAAAATGTCTGCATGCTACGCTCATAGTGCACTCACGGTCATTTAGCTAGCTTCACATATACCAAATCTGGTGTTACGTGACGTCAATGAATGACGAAGGTATATGACTGGTGCAAACACGATATAATGACATGTATGTCATGTAAGAACATGACAAGCTACCACACTCATGATGCATTCGCGGCCGTTTCGCTGCTCCACATATACGAAATTTGGTATGATGTACGTGATGTGAATATACGACGAAGGTGAATGACATGTCTAAACATGCTAATCATGACATGTGCCTGTCATGCAACGTTGGTGTCATGTAAAAACATGCCTAAAGCTACGCTCATAGCACCCTTGTGGTCGTTTCGCTAGCTCCACTTATACCAAATTTGGTATCCCGTGACGTGAATTGACGACGATGGTAAATTACACGTCCAAACATCATAATCAAGACATGTAAGTCATGTACGGCATAATTTACGTGCTAATCATCACGTTTTGCTGATTTCAAAGTGACTATCTAGCATTCTATCTAGCCGCCAGGACATATTGCCGCGAGGTGTATTGCGGATAGTGTTGCGCATGCCGATACCGCGACTCATCTGCGAAGATCATGGCCCGCACGTCGACCATTCGTTAATAACGAGATAGTGCCCGACGCTACGGCGACTGTATCTCGGATGGTGAACGCGCCTTGCGTTCAGTGGGACATTTCTGTTACCCGACGGCCGTCGAACGCGCCTTGCGTTCCAGTGGGGCATTTCTGTTACCCGACGGCAGTCGAGCACGCTGTTCGCCTCCCGCTAAGCCGGTGTGTCTGTTGTTCCTTTAGTGGGCGCAAGTCCGCCAAATAAACGGATCTCCTTCTATTTCTACTAACCTCCCGGTCTCCTGTCTTCGGGCTACCCTCACTCTTACGTGGCATCTGGTGGAAGTGCGGGGTATCTATCGACGGCCACCCGGTATCTGCCTTGATTGACACAGGAGCTGACTACTTGGTCATCAGCGGGCCATTGACAGCACAACCGAAGAAAGTTAAGACGGCTTGGGACGGCCCGCAGATCCGCACAGCGGGAGGCCACCTCCTCACCCCATCGGGGCGATGTACTGCAAGGGTGACTTTCGATGGTCACACATACCTTGCCACTTTCTTGGTGCTCACACAGTGCTCCCATGACGTCATTCTCGGCATGGACTTCTTGACTCAACATCACGCGGTTATTGACCTGGCGTCCAGATCCATCAAACTTTCCTCGGATGAAGCCATAAATTCATACTCGGCACCACATAATCGCGCAGCCCTCCGTGTGCTCGAGAATGACGTGAGCGTCTCACCCCGATCAACGACCCTAATCCCCGTAACCACTGGTACTGCCGAAAATGCTCATGGCGTCGTCGAAGGTAACATACAGCTTTTGCTTGGCCGTGATATCGCAATCGCAAGAGGCATTGCGGACTTCCGGAATGGACAGGGCCCAGTGCTGCTAACAAATTTCAAGCCAAGAACACCGTCACCTGGCCAAAGGCACGACCATTGCTTTTCTCGATGAAATCGCGGAAGTCAGTGACACCCTCGCCCTCTCGAATCCAGCGACCATCACTCCACAGACCCACAACTCGCAGCTGTCATTCGACATTAACCCTTCCTTGCCTCAATGCAAGCAGCAACTGCTCCAGAACCTCCTTCGACGTTATGACGACTGTTTCGCCACTTCTTCACAGGTACGACACACTTCTCTGGCAAAGCATCGAATCATAACACAAGAAGACATGCGCCCTCTCCATCAAAGCCCTTAACGTGTGTCGGCACGTGAACGTCAGGCCATCCGAGAGCAAGTTGAGGAAATGTTACACGACGATGTAATTCAGCCATCGAAAAGCCCATGGGCGGCACCAGTCGTCCTTGTCAAAAAGAAAGACGGATGTCTTCGGTTTGGCGTCGATTACCGACAGTTGAATAGTGTAACCAAGAAGGACGTGTACCCTTTACCAAGGATCGACGATACCCTAGATCTTCTTAGTGATGCAAGGTACTTCTCGTCCTATAATCTGAAGACAGGGTATTGGCAAATTCAGGTTCATGAAAGAGACCGAGAAAAGACCGCCTTCATCACGCCGCATGGATTGTATGAGTTCAAAGTGATGCCATTTGGACTTTGTTCCGCTCCAGCAACCTTCCAGCGTCTAATGGACACAGTACTGGCAGGTCTCAAGTGGCAAATATGTCTCGTATACCTGGACAATGTGGTCGTCTTCGCCTCCAACTTCAGCGCCCATTTGAAAAGGCTCCGGACGGTACTGGACGCAATTAAGTCATCAGGACTGACACTGAAGCAAGAAAAATGCCATTTTGCCTATGAAGAACTACAGTTCCTTGGCCATGTTATAAGCAAACATGGCGTAAGACCAGATCCCAAGAAGACAGCCGCTATCGCACAGTTTCCTCAGCCGAAAGATAAGAGAGCAGTGCGCCGATTTTTAGGACTGTGCGCCTATTACCGACGCTTCGTCAAGAACCTCTCACACATTGCTGCCCCTTTCACACAGCTCACCAAGTCAGACGCCCTTTTCGAATGGAAAGCTGAGCAACGTGAGGCATTCAAAGAACTTCAACAACGTTTACACTCGCCACCTGTGCTGGGTCACTTTGATGAAAATGCCGAAACTGAGATACATACAGACGCCAGCAGCATCGGCTTAAGTGCCGTTCTCGTTCAGAAGCACAAGGGCTGCGAGCGCGTCATCGCGTATGCAAGCCGCTCACTGACGAAAGCGGAAGTGAACTATTCCACGTCTGAGAAGGAGTGTCTTGCGATAGTATGGGCCACCTCGAAATTCCGCCCATCCTTATATGGCAGACCCTTCAAGGTCGTAACGGACCATCATTCGTTGTGCTGGTTGGCCAGTTTGAAAGACCCTTCTGGCCGCCTCGCTCGATGGAGCCTACGGCTTCAGGAGTTTGACGTGAAGGTAGTCTACACATCTGGTCGTAAGCACTCCGACGCAGACTGCCTCTCAAGAGCCCCTGTCGGCGCACCACCAAGCCATGAAGACGACGATGCCTTCCTTGGGCCTATCAGCAGCAGCACATTTGCATTACAGCAGCGCTCAGACCCGATCCTACAACAATTGATCAACTACATCGAAGGAAAGGCCTCCATAGCACCTGCACTGTTCAAGCGTGGGATATCCTCCTTCTGTGTGCAAAACGGGGGTGGTAGTTGAAAAGAACTTCGCACCGAATAAGGCAGCTTACCTTCTTGTCGTCCCAAGCAGCCTCAGAGAAGAAATTTTACAAGCGTTACATGACGAACCCACTGCAGGCCACCTCGGTTTTACACGCACACTCCACAGAATTCAAGAACGATACTACTGGCCCCACCTCTCCTCAGATGTTAAGCGGTACGTCAAGAGTTGCCGCGAATGTCAGCGCCGGAAGAGACCTCCAACAAAACCAGCTGGATTTCTCAAGCCAATTGAACCCCCGTCGAGACCATTCCAACAGATTGGTATGGACCTGCTTGGACCATTCCCCACGTCAACATCCGGTAACAAGTGGATCATAGTGGCCACTGATTACCTTACCCGATACGCTGAAGCTAAGGCTCTCCCGAACGGCACAGCCGTAGAAGTTGCCAAATTTTTTGTCGAATCAATTCTCCTCCGTCATGGCGCACCTGAGGTACTAATAACAGACAGGGGAACAGCGTTTACGGCTGATCTTACTCAGGCAATCTTACATTACAGTCATACAGAGCACCGAAGAACAACTGCGTACCATCCGCAGACAAATGGTCTCACGGAACGCTTGAACAAGACCATTGCCGATATGCTCGCTATGTACGTGGACACAGAACACAAGACCTGGGACTTAATTCTGCCTTACGTGGTCTTCGCCTACAACACCGCGGTGCAGGAGACCACTAAAATGACACCATTTAATCTCGTCCATGGGAGGGATGCCGTTACTACCCTGGACGCCATGCTGCCTAATGTCACCGATGAAAACAACCTAGACGTGGCCGCCTACCTTCAGCGCGCAGAAGAAGCCCGGCAGCTTGCTCGTCTGCGCATAAAAGACCAACAGCGAAACGACGCAAGACGCTACAACCTGCGGAGACGCGATTTAACATACAGGCCAGGTGACAAAGCCTGGGTTTGGACACCCGTTCGCCGCCGAGGATTAAGCGAAAAACTCATGCGCCGTTATTTCGGCCCATACAAAGTCATCCGTCAAGTGGGTGAAGTAGACTATGAAGTAGTCCCTGATGGGGCTAGCTCATCCCAACGACGCCGCGCACGACAAGAAGTGGTACACGTCGCTCGTTTGAAGCCCTATCATGCGCGCTAAAGGAGGCTCCCTGTTTGCATCTGTTTTCTTTATGTGTGCGTGATTCGTGCTTATTTGCCATTTACTTCCGCACAGGCTGTCCTTTTGTTTGGTTTTATTTTAAACAAAGCATCGGGTCGATGCGAGTACGTCACAGTGTGGCGTTGCGTCAAATGACATCACTGGGAAATCATAGTGACATTCCGAATTTCAGCGAACGCTTTCATGACATCATAAGTCGGCGTCACTTCGTGATAATTTTTTGCACCACTCACCCCCAATGCCGCGGGACACCAGACGCCACTGACACGAAACGCCGGTGGTCACATTTGGCGTTTGTTGGCGAGCCTAAGGCTTTCGTCTCTATAGAGTTTCATACAATAATACCTGAAGTGAAATCTGGCGGTAGTGTCTACGCGCGCTTTTTCAGCGGCGCTCGCACCCCCAAGGGAATTACGGGAAGTACAGGCTTAGAATCTGCTTCAGATGAATAGTGTTCTTGATATTCGCGACTCTTTTTTGTCGAGTGGGAAACAAAGCTATATGAGATATATAATGGGAACCTACTCCATTTTCGCGTGCAAGCTTTATCGCAAAAGCTTTTTGTGACTGGGAAGTAGAAGTGAAACTGAGACAAATTTAATTATCAGGGTGTGCACTGCTCTGCCATTAGGTTCGAGATTTGGCATCACGATATAATGAATAATTTTTTTTACAAAATTGGGAAAGAAACATGCTTGTTTTTTTTCGAAAGTACGCATAATCTATTTATAGAACTACCGGTACGGTAATAAGTGAGAAGTACTTAACGTTTCGCATCCTCTTATGCAAGGTGCGTCTGTGTGAGTGGTCTGCCCCCAACGCATCTCTCGTTGGGTTCAGTCGGATGAGCGTGATCCTCCATCTAATTAGCTTCATTGTCGTTTTGTAGTCACTTTAATCGAGTGTTGTCAGGAAGCGAAACGATTATGAAAAAGTGCCCATTCGATGCATTATTTTCCACTAGCATAAGACACTACGTCTATGCGCAGCGGTACGTGGGCAACGCTTCGCTTAAACTGCCAAATACAACTTGTTAAGCTCCAACGTCAAAGCAAATCAGGAAACCTAGCCACCTTTAGTCTCTTTTTAATAACAAAGGCACTTCATCGGTGCTCTGCGCCGCGCTCCACTACTTACGCTGCGCAAAAAAAAAGAAACTAAAACTGCGGGAAAATGTTTGTAGGCACTTGGCTAGTTAGCGCAATGCAATCCAAAGCCTGTACTTCCCATAAGTTCCTTAGAAGTACATAATATTAGAGCCAGATTCCTCTCTAGGTATTATTGTATCAAACACTATGGTTGTCTTGATACACGCAGACCATACTTCGTGACCGGTGGTTCATCCTCCACAAAGCTTTAGCGATACTCACATTCATGTAAGTGAAAAACAAAGAAACTGCAGGGTAAGAATACACAAGTACACCACGCTCTAAAAGTCAGCCAATCATGACGCGGGACAAATAACTAGTTTTGCTGCCCGACAAATGTAATAATGTACTTACAAAGCGAACTTTTGTGAAGTAAGGTCGTGGTGCTGCTTCGTAAACATTATTACAATGTTTCATTTGCAAATATAGTCCCCAAAATTCGTTCAACAATTTTTATAGCAGAGACACATTGGTTCACAATGCAAAAATCTGCATCACCATTCGAGAACAAAGGAGAAACACAAGAAGCTTTGGCTAATATATCGACAGGCGAAAACAGGCAGTGATAGCACATTTCTTGTAGAAGCTAATTCATTTCCCGAGCATTCTGGTTCTGTGCTTTCAACTAAGAATCGTAGCGAGCGCTATACCTTTCAACATGTCCTTTGCGTGGATGCATGATCGAATAGAGAGATGTCAGGAGCACCCACTTCTAATCGGGTGGACGCGTAGTGCCATCAATATCTTCATTAGCCTTTCCTATGCTCAGTATTTTAGTGCTTAAAACAATATATATCGCGACTGAAAGATCTATGTGATTTATTTTTCACTTGCCTGCACTCCCTTTATTTGCGTTTATTTGTTTGCTGTAAAAGTCGTTTTCATTTTAAATGCGAAGCATTTCTTAGCGAACTTTGGCGACATTGAGCGCATTTATCTATCTAGCTATCTATCTAGCCGCCTAGGACATCAAGTTCTCCTTGGTGCTTTGATAATGCTACCGATGCCAAAATTGGTATGATATAACACGACTGCATGACTAGCATAACTGGCTAGTCATAACATGAAAATCATGACATGCATGTCATGAATGACATTTATTTATATTTCATGCTCTTGCTGCTCTTTCAATGGTTTTGTTCACATGACATATTGCAAAATTCGTATGGTATGACATGACAGCATTGTGAACATCAATAGACCCTAACGTGGAAATCATGACTTGTATGTCAGGTGAGTCATGAGTGATGACTACGTCCCATGCTCATGGTGCGCTTGCGGTCGTTCCGCTAGCTTCAAATATACCAAATTTAGTTTTACGGGACGTGAAGCGATGACGAAGGTATATGACTGATGCAAACATGATAATCATGAGATCCGTGTCATATAAGAACTGACTAGAAGACACGTTCATGATGCGCTCACGGCCGTATCGCTAGTTTCACGAATATTGAATTTGGTATAACGTGACCCAAACGAATGGCAAAGGTAAATGACACATCAAACATGCTAATCATGACACGCATGTCATATAAAAAATGTCTGCATGCTACGCTCATAGTGCACTCACGGTCATTTAGCTAGCTTCACATATACCAAATCTGGTGTTACGTGACGTCAATGAATGACGAAGGTATATGACTGGTGCAAACACGATAATAATGACATGTATGTCATGTAAGAACATGACAAGCTACCACACTCATGATGCATTCGCGGCCGTTTCGCTGCTCCACATATACGAAATTTGGTATGATGTACGTGATGTGAATATACGACGAAGGTGAATGACATGTCTAAACATGCTAATCATGACATGTGCCTGTCATGCAACGTTGGTGTCATGTAAAACATGCCTAAATGCTACGCTCATAGCACCCTTGTGGTCGTTTCGCTAGCTCCACTTATACCAAATTTGGTATCCCGTGACGTGAATTGACGACGATGGTAAATTACACGTCCAAACATCATAATCAAGACATGTAAGTCATGTACGGCATAATTTACGTGCTACTCATCACGTTTTGCTGATTTCAAAGTGACCTATCAACCTTCTTCATTCCTGCTTCACATATAATCGATTCCCACTGTACGTGGGATCTGCCATTTTTTTTCTATTCTTACTTGAATTGTCCTTTTCGTTGTTTTTTTATTTTATATTATTTCTATACTGTATTTGACAGCGTTGTATTGCTTTTTATACAGTATTTCGCATTTTGCTTTTTATTTCATTGTATTCTCATGATTCAATCTTGTATTTCAACTGCTCTTGCCTGTTTCTGCTTATTTTGTCTTGCATACTATCAGTATTAACACCCGCTAATCTTGTGCCAATTGTTTTAAATGAGGAACGTTTTATAGTCGTACCTACTCGCAAATCCGGCGTTGGCGGTGTCGTCTACACTCCACTGTGCATGCATTACAATTATGCTAATCTTCATTATCACGTGTCGTGCCAAATGTCGTCCTCGCCCTCTCTACTCGCAAGCGGCCTTTGGTGCTAGGGCGGCGTTTCGCCGCGATGATGATGATGTTGAAAAACATTTATTATAAAAGAGAGAGGTACGGCGCCAAAGCATGACCCTGCTACATGGTCGGCGTCCTTAGTCCGGGACACCGCATGACGAGGCCCCTACTCGCGCCCGTCTCACCAGAGCCCGTTGAGACTCTAGTGATGAGCAGTTGAGGAGGGCAGTCTCCCATGCCTCTCGGGAAGGGGTAGGGGAAGGGGTAGGTGGGGATTTTTCAGACATGCCCATACCATGTGGAAGATATCACACGTTTCCCCACAGTGTGGGCACCGCCCATCTGTGTTCGCATTGAAATGCTTTAGGATTGCAGGACAGAGTAGAGTACCTGTCTGCAGGCGCCTTAGAGTTCGCTCTTCCGCCTTACTCAGCCCCTTTGCAGGAGCCGGGTAAAGGCAGTGAGTGTCACGATAATAGGTCAGAATTTCTTTGAACCATAGCAGCGGTGTATTGGCCTCCGAGTCATAAGAGCCAAGGTGAGGAGCCCGGTGGGTAAGCGCTCGGGCGACCGCGTCAGCGGCCTCATTACCTCGTAAGCCCTGATGGCCAGGAGCCCATACGATGTGTTTCGGGGCTGGATCAGCGAGAGCCCGTTTTAGAATTTGGCTGGCTAGAGGGGATATCTCTCCTACCAAGTAATGAGTACATGCTTTCCGGGAGTCCGTGATGATAACTTTCGAGTTGGGGTCCGCAGCAGCAAGCGCTATCGCGACTTCCTCAGCGCGCTCTGGATTTTGTGCTCGGAACGAGAGCCCATTGACATGCTTTTCCCGGTGAACTACAGAGGCCGTGTAAAATCCCGTGAGCGAAGGCCCTGCTATATCTACGTAGAATACACCAGGTCGGGAGCCGTGTTGCTTCTCAAGCGTCCGAGCCCGCGCCTGTCTTCTGCTTTCGTGCGTGTGCTTATCCATGTTACTGGGGAGTGGAGCGACCGAGAGCATATGCCGCCACAGTTCCGGAATACGATCCGCCTCCTCTGCAGTGCAAGTGTGCTGTATATGTAAGCGGTTTAGCAGGCGGCGCCCGGGAGCCGTCTGCACGAGCCGCGTATATTGATTCATAAGGTGGGCCTCCCGCAACTCCTGGTAGGAGTTGAGCACACCTAACGCCCTCAGTTTGGCGTTAGAAGTGGCCACCGGGAGATCCAGAGCTCGTTTAGTAGACTTACGAATGATGGCATCTATTCTTTCGTCTTCTTGCTTGTTATTGCGAAGGTATGGGACGGCGTAGAGGATCCGGCTAGTCACGAAGGCATGCGCGAGCCGAAGCGCGTCCCTGCCCCGCAGACCACCCCGCTTGTTGGAAACGCGGTGGATCATGCGCCCTACCTGTTCGCCTATTCTCTTGAGTTTCGCTATAGTGGAGTCCAGTCTGAGTCTGTGGTGAATGAACAGACCCAGAATCCGGAGCTCCTCCACCTCTCTGATGGGAACCCCAGACAGGGAGATGTGTATGGCTGACTTATCTCTTGGCTTCGCTCTAACGAGCAGAAGCTCTGATTTGTTTGGAGCACATTGGAGTCCACAATCGTTGGCATACGCCTCGACTATGGATGCGGCCTGCTGAAGGCGTTCCTGCATTTCACTAAGGCTGCCTTCAGTGGTCCAGATTGTAATATCGTCGGCATATACTGCGTGTTGTGTGCCTTCCACCCTGGCCAATTCGCTTGGAAGGCGCATCATAGCAATGTTGAAAAGGAGTGGGGATAACACTGCTCCCTGTGGGGTACCCCGTGTTCCCATAATGTACGGGCCATATTCCTCGTTCTCGATCCGAAGAAGTGCCTGGCGTTTAGAGAGAAAATCTCTGACATATGCAAAGGCCTTAGCCCCGCAAGCAGTGGAGCTCAAGTTAGCCAGGATGCTGCTGTGTTTAACATTGTCGAAAGCCCCCTTCAGATCAAGTGCGAGGATGGCTTTATCATTGTGTTGCATACTTATGGGCTGTATGACGGCCCTATGGAGCTGGAGAAGGACGTCTTGTGCAGACATGTGTGGGCCAAACCCAAACATGGTGTCTGCAAAGAAGCCCTTGCCCTCAAGGTATGGGGAGAGGTGATCCCGTACCATCGTCTCCATAAGCTTGCCCGCGCACGAAGTCTATGATATGGGCCTCAAATTTTCCGTATTCACGGCCTTGCCTGCTTTGGGGATAAAAGTCACAAGTGACGTTTTCCATTCGGAAGAGAGCGCACAGCCGTCCCAGATCTCGTTCATGTATTCCAATAAATGGAGGTAGGCTGTGTCAGGGAGGTTTGCCAACAGCTTTACTGTTATGCGGCCCAGCCCCGGAGCCGTACCCCTGCGCATTTTAGCTAAAGCCGCTTTAAGGTCATGCAGCTCAAAACGGGCATCGAGTTGGTGGTTAGGCTTACCAGAGTACGTGTACGCCGGCCCAGGTGGGTCCTCCGTACGACAGAGATACCTATCGCACAGAGCATCCGCAAGCTGTGCCGGAGTGCCTTCGTACCCTTGCAGAGCTCGCCGGAGCTGCTTCTGTGCCTCCCCTCTCGTTTGAGAGGGGTCAATGAGACTGCGAAAGAGACGCCATGTCCCCTTCGAGCTCATCTGACGAGCTGTGGCGTCACAGCGGGCTATCCAATTTGAATTTGAGAGTTGGGCAGCATACGCTGCAGCTTGTTCCGTGAGTTGGGCTATGCGGACACGTAATTTGCGATTAGTCTTCTGCTTTTTCCAACGTTTTGTTAAGCTTCGGCGCGCCTCCCACAAGTGTAGGAGGTGAGTGTCAACTGCGGGGATTTCTTCGTTGGTTTGGAGGGTAGTAGTAAGTCTTTTCTGAATGTTGTTTACGTGTTGAGCCCATTCTGCATAGCCTCCACAAAATAGTACGGGAGGGATAGTCTGATTGCGAAATTGGGTCCAATCGGTCAACTTGGCTTGACCGCATTTTTTATGAGCTGACTTTTCCAGGAGTGTGACCCGGAGAAGGCAGTGATCACTGCCTAGAGAATCGCCCAAGTTCTCCCAGGTAGCATCCTTAGCGTTTTTTACGAGAGAGATGTCCGGACACGTGTCACGGGTCACCGAGTTCCCCACTCGAGTGGGGTACGCCGGATCCGTGAGCAGCGTGAGGCGAAGGGTGGAGATAAGCTCCGCCAGCTTACGTCCTCTGGCCTTCTCGTAGTGATAGCCCCAGTAAAGGCTGGGAGCATTGAAGTCTCCCACGATCACTAAGGGGTCCTTGTCTGCCAACTTGATCGCCCGGAGGAAAATTTCGCTAAAAGTTACGCGGGGCTTATGCGGGGGGCTGTATATATTTAGGATGTGTTGACTGGTCGCGACGTCTGAGAGGCAGTACTCTGACCATTGTGTATTCTTGTTGAGTACTTAAGTTTAAATACACCTGAATCGCGGTATATGCCTTGTTCACCAGGAGGCATGACGAGGGCCCCCCCTGGAAAGTGCTATAGCCAGAAAATTTAACGTCCAAACCGGGCTCCTGCAGAGCAAGCAAGGCGGGCATGTTTCCGAGGGACTGCAAGTAGAGCTGGAGGTGCGACCGTTTTTTCCAGGCTCTAAAACACCTGCAGTTCCATTGTATAATCTCAAATTTTTGTAGATATTTAGCTTGTTTAATAGATCGGCTAGCCATCTTTTAGTATTTATTTACGGTGCAGAGGACCGGTCCGGACCTGGAGCCGGCCCCGAAAAGCCTTCTTCTGCTGCCTGACGGGAGGCCGTCTTGCGCTTAACCTGCGGGAAGTCGCTCTGACTGGTGTTTTTAATTTGGGCGGTAACCCAGGGCTGCATGGCTTTAAGGACTGAGTTAGAGACCTGCGCCACAATTTCGGGAAGTGCTTGCGTTAAGGCTGCCGTGAACATGTCCTGAAAGTACTCGCGGACTGCCGACATGATTTGAGTGGGGAGGGCTGCCACGCTCGCCTCTAATTGCTCGGTTTTATGCTGTAGGGACTCGAAGCGACCGATGGATCCGGTAATGGAAGCTGGTCCAACTACCGTGTCCGCGTCCTGCCGCGAGACGCTAGTGAGGCGGGATGTGACGGAAGAGCCGTCATCCCCGTCCTCTGCCTCGGCTTCCTGCACTGGCTCGGATGACCCAACCTGCTTCGCTTCTAATTCCTGAATTTTGCGCGCAAGAATTTGGTTCTGGCGCCTGAGCTCCCCTATCTGCTGCTGTAGGGCGGTTTCGGTAGGGGAGGGAGAAGAGGAAGGTCCAGAGACTGCCCCACCCCAACAGCTCACCTGTGCTTGGACGGGTGATAAGGGTGGGAAGTCCTCGACCAAGGCAGGAGGCTCCGACGGGGTCCCAGGCTTTACATTGGTGGAGTGCCCGGTGTCGGTCTTCTTGAGTTCTGGCTTATTCGACTTGGCGGCTGGTGCTTTCTTGGGGCCAGTCTTGGGAGTCGGAGCCTGTTTGTTCCACCCGTTCCCTCCCGTTGTCCTCGGCTTGGATCCGCGTGGGGATCCCGACTTGACCGGCTGCCGGAACCGTCCAGCACAACCGGGAGCTCCAGTCTTGTGGCCACCGCCGCAGAGGAGGCAGCTCGGAATGCACTGGTGTTCCGTAGGGCCGTCAGGAGTAGCAGCAGGTACCTGAACGCCGCAGCTTGTGCAGCGGCCGGGCTGCGGGCGCGGGCAAGTATCTGCTCGATGGCCCACTGTGCCACAAAGTGGGCATGCAGGCACTGTCTTCTTATACAAGCGAACAGGGAGCCGCTCGCAGTTGTATAACACCGTCCGTGGCACCTTGGTCCCCGCAAAGGTGATCACCGCAAGGTGATCACCCCAAGCTTGTGCACAGACACTATATTTGGCTCAGCACTGAGCTTGCTTTTCACAGTTTCGGACGTTTCGTCTTGAGAGACGTGCACGATGCCCCGACAGAACTCACCGGAGAGTTTGGGATGTCCCCGGAATGTTAGCTGGCGGCCCCCGACTGGCAGCTTAATGTCCCGGAGGAGTCTCTCGGCGGCGTCCACTGATTTGAGCGTGCACACAAGTACATTCTGATCCCAGAGGGGCCACACCACAAGTCCCACACTTGCGTCGGCTCCGAGGATGCTGCGGACAGCAGCGCCGGCTTGTCCAGGACCAAACGTGGCCTTGAGGTCGAGCGTCTCACGCGGTTTCAGCACCACTATGATGTCGTCTTCTTCGATGCGCGGCGTGTTCTTCGGCCGCCACTGGAGTTGCTTGGCACGCTGCGAGGCGACGCTCGGCGCGTTCTTGCCCTGTGCTTGCTGAGGGCGAGACGCTGCTTGTTGTTTGGCTGCAGGAGCCCTGGCGTCTCTCGACGCCACTGCTGTGTTCTTCCTTCCGCGCCAGACGCGGACCATATCCTTGAGGTACTCTTCTTCGGTTGGTAGAGGTGTCTCGGTTTGAGCGGTATCCATCTGTATTATCTGTAGGGACTCCGAATCGTAGCCGGTGACTTGATTTGGAGACGCCATTACCGGGGAAACCCCGGGCAGGGCCAGCGCGGCCCTTACTGCGGTTAGGCTTAACTCCGCGGTGGTTTGGCGAAAGCTTCAAGTGACCAAAAAAGGGTCAGAAGACGGCCCACCTTGACAAGACGTGATGTCTTCGGTTGCGGCTGACGTTCTTGGAGACGGTGGTAGAATGCTTGCAGGAGAACGACTTGATGTGACGCAAATAATTGCGATATTTCACAGAGCCGACGTGGTATACGACCACTCCCGTCGATCGACGCCAGCGCCCCCCTTTTCGCCGCGAGGCGCCGAAACTGGAGTAAAGATGCCGCTGAGTCGCCTCTCGCGCAAACGAATGCCGTGGCTGCATTTGAAGTTGCCATACGGCTCGGTTTTGGCTGTATTCGCATTGTTTAAAATGTAATGGAAACTTGGAAACGACAATCGGGAAGCACGTCTTGTTCTGGACACCAGAGTCATTTCAAAGGCAGGTGTCGTTCGCAATTTCTTGATCGGGGTGCTCGTGCTCGTCCGCAAGGCTGATACCAGATAGCTGATGCCAGTAATCTGCAGAAGATCATTTTGCACAGTGGCGTTTGCCTGACTGAGGGTTGCTTTTTGATTAATTGAAAGTCGATAAGAAAGCTTTGCCAGGAGCTAATAATAAAAGCATGGGTGCCTAATGTTCCCCGATGCTTGCTACTGTCTATAGTGGCATAGCACATTATGCGCAAGCCTGGAGTTTATAAAAAAAGCATAAAATGCCACTAGACTCACTTCCAGGAATACAGGTCATCATCTGTTCCATTCACAAAGCATTACATGTGTTGCCACCGAGAAAAACCAAGGGTTACAGAATGAGGAATTTGGCAGGTGATTTCACCATTTCAGAGCTTAAACAATGAAATCATAGTGAAATAAACAAGAACAGCTCCATATGCGGTGAGATTTATGCGATCATTGCCTATGGTTTGAACGGGCGCTGTCAATGTCTGAAGCGTGATGCCGATTTTTTAACTTGAACCTAAATGACAGGCATGAAAAATGCACCCTGTGGTCAGTTTGTTAAGCTTCTCTGTGTATTCATTGACGGATTGTTGTAGCCGTAATATCCCACGGCTCAACTCTGTTTTTTTTTCTTCTTTCTCTGGCCTCTTAATTCGGTAGCGGGCCAAGTAGAGCCGAATGATCTGTGGTGCCCATTGGCTCCCATTTAGCTCCGGGGCATATTGTTAGCGTTGCACACAGCAGTGATGGCGAGGCAGCGTTGTTACTGATAGACTCATTTCTTGAATGTTTGGAGGCAGCACACTCCCGTTTAGTGATACCGATTGCCATGTTGCCAAATGTGACCGGTAGTCTTCAGTCAACTACTTATATTCTATAAAATACTCGGGTTGTGAATGACGATAGATGGATAGATAGATAGATAGATAGATAGGTAGATAGATAGATAGATAGATAGATAGATAGATAGATAGATAGATAGATAGATAGATAGATAGATAGATAGATAGATAGATAGATAGATAGATAGATAGATAGATAGATAGATCCAAAAAAACACTTCGGACTTGAGAAATGCCTGTTACATTTTGTAATGCGCAGAAAGTGTTCGAGAAAGAGCCCATGGAGCGAAGCCTGCCCGCCTGGATCGCTGCGAAGCGCCTCAACATGCCGAATGAAGAGAAGCAGCTGTTCCGCTACATCACCCACAACTTCGATCAAATATCCAAGACGGAAAGCTTCTACGAGCTCGATGCCACGCAGCTCAAGGAGATACTACGTGCCGACGTCATCAAGGCTGAGGAGTGCGTATGGCGGATTTGCGCTCTTTAATTCACAAACCTTTTACCGCGCGAAGTGGACAAAAACAAAGATTTGTTGATCACGTCGTTTTAGATGCAAAAAAAAGCTCTTTGACTAGCCTGTGTGTAACACTCTCCCTCCGTCGGCACCGCTTCCGTCGCCGCAGGTGTTGGAGCGGTGCCAAGTAGCTCACGCTCTCCCAGCAGTGCGTGGTGACGCTCTCTCCCTCGCCTGCCGCGTGCTTGCCGCGTATCAGCTCTGTCTCTATTCACCCTATCCACAGCTCGAAACGCTCGAGCCCATTCCTCGCATCATCTCACCCGCGCCACCTCTCTGCATCTTTCGGTGAGAAGCCCCGAGCCGGTGGGTGTGCGACTCGGGAATCTCGCGGCACCGGCAATGTGGACAGCGCCCCGCTGCTTTTACCGTGCGATCGTGCCGACACGAGCGACGCCGTCGCGGTATGCTTCTCACTAGTGTGTGCTTACTTTTCCCAGCTGTCGACGGCGTTGCCAGGGTTAGCGAAGCCGATCTCGTTTGCGAATGGTGACGTCATCACCATTGGCAACGAGGTCGACGACGAGGTGCGTATTGTCGAGGTTCGTCGACGAGGTGCGTATCAAGGGAGCCGAACGCAAGCGTCGGTTGTGGTAGACCAGTGACACCGACGAGGAGTGAGTCAAGACGAAGCCACCTAAAAATTGGTGAAGAACACCGATCGCGTTCGAGAATTCAGACGGCTCGCGCATAACACCGACGAGACGCGAGACAAGGAAGCCGATCGCAAGCGTCTTCAACGCAGCCCACCTCCCGTGTCTTCTCGTGTCAAAGAAAGGTTTCCTCGATAAACGCTACACCGAGTTTCGCTTTAAAGCGTTCTTCCAGCACCCACTTCAACGGCCGTTTCAACCGGGTCAACACCGTACGCACCACTGCTGCTTCGCATCTCGTCCTCCTTCCTTTCGGGAATATGGTCCATAGTTTTTAAAAGCCATTCAGGTCGGGAATCTTCTAGTAGAGTCTTCTAGTAAGCGTTTTCTAGAGCCTAGAGTCTTCTAGTACGTATTCTTCTAAGAGCTAGGACCTCGAAAAAACATGAACAAAAATCACAGCATATCACAAGACTGAACATATATGATGAGAGGGAGAAGCGTCCATCCATCCGTCCGTCCATCCATCCATTTGACCATCCATCCGTCCGTCCATCTGTCTCTCTCTCTGTCTATCTGTTCATCTGTTTGTGGATATGCAATGCTGGCTACACCGGAGACATCGACTAGGCCTGAACCATAAGGAGCTTTGCCCCTAAAAAAATGGCCGGCCTTCATCTTCCCACGAGGGAAACTCGAATAAATGCGTCACCGAGTGTTGAGGGTCTTGCATGAATGTTACGTAATTGGCTATGTTTTGGGAATGCTTACTTGTGTCATGTTTCATTATTCTTATTTATTGAATGAAGGAGAAGGGTTGCCTTGTACTTCAAGCGAAAGACAAGTAAAGGTGCTCTTGAGTGACCATCGAACGCGCGATCCAGTGCCTACATGTACGGGGTGGCCTGTGAACGGTTGCGCAGCGCGAGCAGCCGTTTTATTTTTTTGATTGGCGAAACTTTTTATAACAACTCCCGTTCGTCCCTCGTAGCCGTTGTAGTATGTAACAAGTATAACATTTTGACCTCCAAGGTGGTGCCAGTGAGAGATTTCTTCTGTACGTTGTTGAACAATGAAAAATAGTGCTCAATGTACATGCCAATGGCTGCTAATGGGGAATGAGAGGCAGGAGCATTCGACTTTTAGTTAACGGACACGCTAAGATCCTCATTAGCAGCCATTGGCATGTACATTTAGCACTATCTGACAAGAAAGGGTGGCTACCCTGGGCGTAATGGGCGTAATGTCCTTAGTTTTAGAAAGGTTTAGCGAGCGTTGAGCCGCAGTGCCATGAATACAATGACCTAGTACATACCATGAATGAACTCGAGGTGGTTAAAGGTGGGAAGTAGATATGAAGCAAAAGCCGTAAGAAAATGAGTAAAAGCCGAATTCTCCAGTGTCTCTCATTTGCCATTAGCAGCCATCGGCATGTACATTGAGCACTATCTGACAGGAAAAGGTTGCTACGTTATACTCGCTGGGCGTAACCTCTTTGGTTTTAGAAAGGTTTAGTGAGCGTTGGGCCACAGTGCCATCAATACAGTGAACTAGTATATACCATGAACTCGAGGTGGTTAAAGGTGGGAAGTATACCCGAAGCGCAAACTGTAAGAAAGTGTGCTTGTGCCACTTCTCGTTTAGTCCTTGCATTGTGCCCCGCCGCGGTGGTCTAGTGGCTAAGGTACTCGGCTGCTGACCCGCAGGGCGCGGGTTCGAATCCCGGCTGCGGCGGCTGCATTTCCGATGGAGGCGGAAATGTTGTAGGCCCGTGTGCTGAGATTTGGGTGCACGTTAAAGAACCCCAGGTGGTCTAAATTTCCGGAGCCCTCCACTACGGCGTCTCTCATATTCATATAGTGGTTTTGGGACGTTAAACCCCACATATCAATCAATCAGTCCTTGCATTGTCTGCTGGATGGCGGTGCTTCTATATGGGGAATAGAGTTACTGTATATGCTGCTTTTAGGTAGCACAGTTGCGCCAAAGTACGCCATTTTGGGTTCAAATGTCTTGCGAAAAAGCCACTCACCACCCGCGCAGGAGCAGCGCTTGCGCTTATAGCGTTGCTTTATTTTTTTGCTTTCTTTTCTTTCCATTTTTTATTAAAGTACGAGACAAACTCAGTTGTTCTGGTCACGCCTCCAAGCCTTGATTTATTTTTATTTTTACCGTTTTGGTAAGTAATAATGAAAGCACGTGCGTCTGTTCATTTAACTAGTGGTGCATAAGTATAGTTTTAGGAGGCCACACATTAGCTTCGGCTTCTTTTGAAGTGTTTTTCCTATTTACATATATGAAATTATATTTCAGTCCTCATCGCTATCGAGCCATGGATAGAATATTTTCATCGCGTTGGGCTTATTGGTTACTTGTGTGAGTTAACCCGCTAAAGCTTTGTAGTCTCCAACTGAATGGAGCTGGATAGCGATCGAGAGTGGCCGTACGACGCCCGCGTTCAGCACGCATCTCCTATTACGCTCCTATTACAGTCGCGGCTCAAGACAATTGATGTGAATCGCTGTTCAACAACCCTGTCGTGTTCAACATTCTTTTCGCTTAAGGTTTCAATGCTGCATTCTATTCACGCACCAGCAGCAACACCTTGCCGAATCAAATAGTTCTAGTTTAAATCTTTCCTTTATTTTTAGCGTTTTAACCGCGAGAATAATTTGGACGTACGCAGCTGACACACGCTGCCCAACTCTGCATGTATAACGTATTGGCTACTGCATGTGCGGTTAATACAATTGGAGCAACGTTTCCAATGCGGTGGACAGATTTAAAAAAAGATCCGAGCGCATGGGCGTCAGCAAAGAAGTGGAAAGCCCTCCTCAAGCCACAACAGCACTTGCCTTCACCCAAGCTAGACCAGTGCTCTCGCTCTCCCTAAGCTGCAATGCAACGACGGTTTGCACCCCAAAATAAAAATCCTGCCGACGACAATGGCCAAGCGCTTATTCCTTCCGGCGGAACACTAATCTTTCTAGAGCAACACCCGCTGCATCCGCGTATAATCGCATGAGCTCTACGTAGTACGATTCAACACAAATGCATTTGCTGCCACATTTTTCGTGACCAACAGGCAGCATGGCTATATTATCGGAGGAGCGCGGCGAAAATGACAACAGCCGTTGTCAACCCCGCTTGATCTGCCCGGAATCTGCGTAGCGTTGGCTTCTCCGCAGTGCAAATGAACCACCTATGACCACGTGATGGCGCTCGGCAAATAGGGGCGCTGAACTCCTGTAGGCGGAGTAAGCGGCGCCTAGAAAACAGTGGCGTCACTCTGCTACCTAAAGGTACAGTGACTCTATTGGGAATGTATGATGAAAAGGTGCGAGATATGGTGGTACTTGGTGTGTTGAATATATGGAAGAACGGACACACAAACAGAAGCATGGATGGACGCATGAACGGATGCAGGGGCGGATGCATTGACAAATGCAGGGACGGACGCACGAACAGACGCACGCACGGACGGGCGGATGGACGCATGGACGGTCACACAGACGGGACGCATGGATGTACGGAAGCAAGAACGAATGAACGGACGAATGCTTCGCCCCACTCTCCATCATTCACTTCTTGGATATGCTGCCATTTTTTTTCTTTCTCTTGCTAGCAGACGCTCCTTGCGTGGGCCTTGCAAGGCGAAAGAGCGGGAGGGGAGTGACCGTTTTGCAGTTCTTGAATGCCTCGATGTACTCGTTGGCTTCTCTGGCTTGTGTTCTCCTGAGCTGTTATGAGACGCGAGCATGCGCAGTGGGGGTGTGGACGGTGCCACTGCCGATGCTGAAGGGCGATATCGTGCGACTAATTGAGCTTGTGGTGTAAGTATCTATGAATTTAGAGAGTAGTAGTAAACAACTTTATTAAGGCAGCTGACAGTTTCCTAAGAGGCGAGGGCTAGCCATGCCTGGTCGACACCTCTTCAGCGCGTTTGATGGCCCGGAGCTAAATGTCCAGGCTTGTGGTCGTGAAGATTCTCTACCAGGCCTCACTTGAAGGTGACTGTCCTAAGAGGTTTGGTGGGGGAGGGTCCTTGCCGTATCCCCAGATGATGTGTTCTAAAGTTGCGGTCTGTGTCTTGCAAAAGGTGCACGTAGATGTGAATAAGGCTGGGTATATGTGTCTGTATATGTACGAGGAAGGGAATGACTCTTCCCGTCATGTCGATGCCATATTTATTGATTTCTCAAAGGCATTTGATAGGGTCCCCTACAAACGTTTAAAACTAAAAATTCGCAATCTGAAGCTTGAAAACAATACAACACAATGGATTCTGGAATTTTTTATTAACCGCTCCCAATCTGTAAATTGTGATTCCTAATCTGTAAATTGTGTATTCCAATCTGTGATTGGAATAAACTAACCGAAGCATTTCCTCAATGCCCTTGACCATTTGCGTAAATACTCTTCTTCCATGACTTCCTTGAATGGTATTATCACCTTGTTGTTCAACTGTTCCTTTTTTTTTAAAGCCATAACCCCTCTGTCTTATAGCAAAGAAATTGTGTAAAAAAACGCTTTGCAACCTTGTTTCATTCTATTATTTAGTGTGTTTCATGTATGCTCACCCTGCTTGGACTTTTTGTCTGCAGTATTCTAAAAATAAATAAATAAATAAATAAATAAATAAAGCTAAATAGCTACACATCGAACCCTACTAGCGTTTTATCCGGTATTCCCCAAGGCTTGGTTCTTGGTCCTCTTTTGTTCTTAATTTACATTAATGACATAACATGTAACATAAGTTCGCAAATTCGGCTATTTGCAGACGACTGCGTTATTTGCAAAGAAATAACTTGCCCTACCGATAATACCATTTTACAATCTGACCTCGATAGGCTGGCCGAGTGGTGCGACACGTGGCAGACGGAAATTAATATAGGAAAAACTAAGCACTTGAAATTTAGTTCTGCTCTAATCCCTTTGCATAAGTCATACACCATAAATGACATTCGAATTGATTCAGTACAATCCTTGAAATATGTTGGCGTATTTTTCACAGCCAATCTAAACTGAACCACTCACACTGAACATATCACTACTAAAGAAATAAAAAAACTTGGCATCCTCAAAAGGCGTATATACCTTGCCAACAAAGAAACCAGACTGCATGCATACGTTTCCCTGATAAGCCCATCGAACCAGACTGTATGCATACGTCCATGATAAGACCATCGAGTATGCTTCAATAATATGGCACCCTCACACTGAAAATTTAACTTACCTGGTTGAATCAGTTCAAAACAAAGCTGCGCGCTTCATAACGTCGTCATACTCACCGTATGAAAGCGTAAGTTTCATACTGAAATCGCTTAATCTGCCCTCCCTTGCCACGCGCCGTAAACTTGCAAGGCTATCTAATTTTCACTCGCTCTTCCACAGCAACTCCCAGTTTGCGCGCAAGCATATCCTCCCGCCATCACACATTTCGGCCCGTGTTGATCACCCTAACAAAGTTAATCCCATCTTCCCGAGAACAAAAACATACCAAAACTCGCCCTTAGCCCTGTCAATAACCAACTGGAATTCCTTGCCAGCTGATGTAGCCACTCCAACAGAATCATCATCCTTTCTGAAAGCGGTAAAATTGTTCTTAGAAGTTCCAATCGATTAATGTAGTTATGCGGTGGTGTTGTTTATGTGAATTACTTGAATATTTTGTGTGTGTTATTCGCGCCTACACTTGTTACCTGGAGCCTATTGTATTTTGTTAACGTGCCTTTTCTTCTGCTGAGTTTATATATATGTTTTTTATTATCCTTATTACCACTGTGATGTGTACTCTTTTTTTTTTCTTTTTTTTTCCATTTAAGCTTTATATAATGATGCTTCTGAATATTTAATGTATTTTACACATGTTGAAAATCTTCCTAATCCCCCCCCTATGTAATGCCCTCCCGGGTCCTTAGGGTATTAAATAAATAAATAAATAAATAAATAAATAAAGAAAGAAAGAAAAGTTGGTTAGAAGCGGCCGCCCAAGTGAGTTGTTGAGCTTTGTTTAGTTGCGGGTGTGGGGGTAATCTGGTTTACCTTCACAGGTTGTAGTACTGCTTGATGTCATGAAAGCTGATGAGTGGTTTGGTCGCTTCGATATCGCGGAACGAAATCTGGCCCACCACTCGGCGTACGAGTGCTCGAGCTTGTCTGTGGGTGGCTTTGTTACCCGGGTTTCCTGCATGCGCTGAGACCCAGATGAGTTGAATTAAATGGGGATCGTCATCGTCGGTGCTGCTGGAAGCAGTGTCGCCTGAACCGTTGCGTACCACTTGGGGCACAGAACGGAGGATATGCTCCGTGGTTGGGGAAACAGTGCCAAGGGCAAATCGGGTGATGGAAGATTCGGAGTTACTAATGATTGTTTCAAATCCGGCAATTGCGGTGAGTGCTGTGGCAGGTTCTTTGGCCTTGCTGGTGTCCTGTCTACGTAGGAGCCGGCGCACATTGTGGTAGGCTCTTTATCGACTGGGGTACGTTTCGATGACACAATGTTTGCATAGGCCTGTTTGAGAGCGGGGTATCTTGCCGCGTCGATGTGAGCCGCCCTAGTGTTCATATCGTAGGCACCGTGAATGTTTCTGGCGTGGGCCGATCGTCTACCGTCATGAATGCCGGCCAGCATGTTCTTTGGCAGCAGCTGCACATTGAAGCGCTGTCTAATGAGGGGTGGTAGCGAGATTAAGTCTTGTCCACTTGGTGACGAGGGATTGGCGATACGTTAGAGTATGCATCTTTCAGTCTTACTACCACGCATTCCGTCAATTTGCGCAATTCGGTGAGCCTCGACAAGTTCGTCTATTGTATTATGAATTCAAAACCGGAGGTGCGTGGTCGATGTGGTGCGGAGAGGCCCAAGGCTTATCTTGTGGACTGTGCGAATAAGTCTGTCTACTTTTTTTTCAGCCTTGAAGAGTCATAAATACGGCCAGGCGTAAGTGATTCTTGTGAATACGAAGGTGTTTAACAGCTGAAGAAGTTCCTTTTCTTTCATGCCGCGTTTTCACGCAGAGATTCTTCCTAACAGGCGGACAGTGTGAGTGGCGGTGACCACAAGGCTCTCTGATGCGATGGTATTGCTCCTGCTGGCTTGTACGTGATTGTGAAGGCCGAGAACGTGCATGTGCTGCGCTATTGGTATTTCGGATCCGGCGATCCTGAGAGTCATGGTTGGTAGTGGCGTCTGCGTATAGGGTGTGTCAGATGTTGGGTATGCCGTCTAGTAACGGTGGGAGCTGGGTCATTGCAAGGTTGAAGAGGAAAGGTGAAAGAACGGCTCACTGTGGTGCGCCTTTATCGGATAGGGCAAGTCACTTCGGGGCATTGCTGTCATTCAGGGAAAGTTCCACAGGGCGGCCTTTTAGGAAAGAGCACATGTAGTTTTAAATACGTTCCCCGGGATTTGTTGAAGCCAAGTGCTGGGCTACCGCTTGATCTGTCACGTTATCGAACGCCTTGCGTAGGTCTATGCCCAGCATTGCTCAGAATGCTCAGAATGCCAAGGCATTCACTTAACGAGATGGGGCGAAGATTTCATAAATCTGCTTTTTTTCGGGCTTCAGTATAAACAATACTTTCGCGTGCATCCATTATTCTGGTATACTACCGGCGTGCCAGCAGTCGTTGAAATGTTCAGTGAGGGCAGTCACATTCCTTGCATCTAGGTTGCGGATTGATTCGTTGGAGACGCCGTCTGGACCTGCTGACGAAGTTGTGCGAATGTGTAGAATGACTGCATACACTTCGGCTTCCATAATGCCGGCATCAAAAGTTAGGTTTGGTTTACCTTCGTAGGGTGGCAGTGGGGTCGCTGGTTGGTGGGCTTGGTTGATTTACTTGTCCGCCAGGTCGGTTAGTAGATCTTCTAATCTGGGGTGTTGGTGGACAAGTCGATTAAGTCTGTGCCGTGCGACTGTTTTTGGGTCGTCGGGACCCAGTAAACGGCGTAACACTGCAACGTCTTCTTGTTGCCCAGCTGATCATTTCGAGTGACACAGTACCGAAATCGACACAGTACCGAAATCGGTACAGAAATCGAGTGACACAGTACCTACCTCGCCCGCCGTTTGTTGGCGGGCGAGGTAGGTACTGTGTCACTCGATTTCTTCAGAGAGGGTTCGTATGCGGTGGTGCAATTTCTTATTGTAGCATTACTTCTGCCATCTGCGCAGCAGGCTTGCGTGTGCGTCCTACATGCATAGGCGCATCAGCCGAGGGGGTGGCGGGAGGGGCAACGGGGACGCGAGCGCTCCCACTGATAAATATTGGGATGGTAGTGGTCACTCTTTGCTGCACGCTGGGGAAACCAACAAGTAAGGCGTAGTTTCCCATCACAGCAGTCATCACTGATTATGTTTCTACGGGAGAATGAAATTGTTACGAAGGCTATGTTACAGCACAGTAAAATTTTACAGCGCAATGATATATATATATATATATATATATATATATATATATATATATATTGTGGGCATTTAGTCTACCAATCCTCTTCATCTGTACATTATCATCATTATCATGTGTTGCTCATGCATCCTCATCGTTGTCACGTAGCATCATCATCTTGGTTCGTTCATCTCAGCAGTCGGCTGCTGGTTATTCGGGCCTAATAAAGGTCTTCCAAACCAAGACTTCATACGTGGTGGAGGTGCTGTTAGATCCCCCGTCATCCTCTCGACCACTCTACCCCCTGGAGCTACGTTCAGGTCGCCGCCTGGGCCAGGTGTCCGGAAATATGTCACACCAAGAAGAGGTCGGTGCTGCAGCTGTTCCCACTCCGCCACCGCGTGCCGAGCCTTTCACGTCATTAACAGCCTCCAGCGTGAGCCCCATCCCTTCGCTGGTATGCGCGGGATGATGTAGAGGAATGGCTGGACGATTTCGAACGTGTCGGCGCTGCTAACCGGTGGGATAACACGTACAAACTCGCTCACGTGTCATTCTACCTCACGGGTGTCGCGAAGACGTGGTTCCTCAACCACTTCATCAACATCCCCGACTGGTCAGCCTTCAAAGATCAGCTTCGCCACATCTTTGGCACACCGGCTGTTCGTTCAGTTCTCCCAAAGAAAGCTCTTGCGACTCGGAAACAGCACTTCGGGGAGTCGTATACATCCTACATCGAGGATGTCCTTTCATTTTGCCGCCGGGTTGACACCCCAATGACAGAGTCAGACAAGGTACGCCAGCTTCTTAAGGGGATTGCACCCGTCGCATTCAATGTCCTTGCAATCCAGAATCCGGCTACCGTTGCTGACGTTGCGACAACCTGTCAGCGCCTCGAAGAACTTGAGTCTATGCGCCTACAACCGGACAGTGATGCGGCCCCTATTACGGCGGATCCAAACCTTGGATCCTTGTACCAGGGCCATCGTTATTTGTCACCGCTGCGTCGGTCTCCATCTCCGCCAGCATCCGGTGAACTGCGCAGCAGTCATCGATCAACCCGACGCCGTTCACCATCGCCCTACCATCACTCCTCTTCTTCCCTTCAGCCTACTTCCTTCGCTTCTGATCAGCGTCCGGAAAACTAAGCAATGCTGTTTTTGGAGGACAAACTGCATTGCAACACAGTACTCCAAATTCTCCAGCGCGCCCTTACAATATGATTGCAGTCACAGTTGAGGGAGTGGGCGTTGATGCTTTGGTGGACACTGGGGCTGGGTTTTCTATTATTCGTGCTGATTTGTGTATTCGTCTTCGAAAAGTCATGACGCCTTATGATGGACCAACACTGGTTACAGCCCAGGGAACAATGATTCGCCCTTCCGCTCTCTGTACTGCCCGTGTGCTAATCGACGACATTCTTCATCATATACAATTCGCTGTGCTATCCCTGTGCTCCCACAAACTCATTTTAGGCTGGGACTTTCATCTGTTTCCGCGGCTATTTGTTGTGCACAACGTGTCGTTCATCTTACTGACAGAGACCACTTGCTTAGTGACGAAACCTACAGACCACTTCGACTCATCACTGCTGTAGACATCGAGTTACCTTCAAACGAACATCAATTAGTCACAGTTTTGTCCAACGACGTCGACTCTGGTGACATTTTGGTCACTCCATCGCCCCGTTGCCTTAACAAAGGCATAGCTCTCGCATCAGGTGTGGCTCGCTTCAACAATGGATCAGCTGTCCTCGCTGCTACGAACACCACACCAGATAAAATTTTACTGCCGTGGGGCACTACCGTCGCCTGCGTTGCCGATCTGGAGCCTGTGTGCGTCGTGCCTCTTACCCCTGCTTCCTCGAAAGGCCATCCTGGAGATCATGGTGCTTCCTCGGCTTTTACCGCAGCCATCAACAAGGACTTGACAGACTCGCAGAAGCAGCAGCTCCTTGATTTGTTGCAAAAGCATGCAAACTCTTTTGACGTTCATTCATCCAGCCTGGGTCGGACAACTGCTACAGCACATCGTTTTCAGACCGACGGAACATCCATTATGCATCGTCGTCCGTACCGCGTCTCCCTTGCCTAACGAAAAATCATTCAGGAAAACGTACACGATATGCTGAAACGGGAGATAATCCGGCCCTCAACCAGTCCTTGGTCGTCTCCAGTGGTTCTAGTGCGTAAAAAAGACGGTTCCGTACGATTTTGCGTCGATTGCCAAGCACTCAATAAGATAACTAGGAAGGACGTATACCCCATGCCACGTATCGACGACGCTTTCGATTCCTTACAAGGTGCTGAATTCTTTTCAAGCCTCGACTTGCGTTCCGGCTATTGGCAAATCCCCATGCACGAAGATGATAAAGAAAAAACTGCGTTTGCAACCCCGGACGGCCTATACGAATTCAATGTTATGCCATTGGGTCTATGCAATGCACCCGCAACTTTTGAGCGCTCGATTGACACCATGCTGCGTGGCCTGAAAGGGAAGACTTGCCTATGTTACCTCGATGACATTGTTGTCTTTTCATCGACGTTTCGTCAACATCTGCAACGCTTGGACGAGGTCCTGACTTGCCTTGCGGGCGCTGGTCTTCAAATTAACACCAAGAAGTGCCATTTCGCCAGCAGATCGATCAAGGTCCTCGGTCATGTAGTGAGCAAGGACGGAATTCGTCCAGACCCTGAGAAAACTGCTGTGGTGCTTCGCTTCCCTCGCCCTGACAAGCCGAAAGACTTGCGAAGTTTCCTTGGTCTCGCCTCTTAGTTTCGGCGATTCATACAAAACTTTGCCTCCACAGCCGCACCACTGCATAAGCTACTTGCTTCTGGTATGCCCTTTCAGTTGTCTCAGAAATGTGAATCGGCTTTCGACAAGTTGAAGAGTGCCCTCACCACCAATCCTGTACTTTCTCATTTTCACGATGGTGCACCGACCTTCCTCCATACAGACACTAGCGGCCACGGTTTAGGAGCCGTGCTTCTCCAGCCCGACAACTCTTTACGAGAGCGAGTCGTTGCGTACGCCAGCCGCGTCCTCTCCGCAGCCGAGAGGAACTACACAATCATCGAGAAGGAGTGCCTCGCCATCCTTTGGTCAGTGCAGAAATTTCGCCCCTATCTTCACGACCACCATTTCACCATTGTGAACGACCACCACGCTTTATGTTGCCTTTCGACACTCAACAACTTGTCGGGACGCCTCAGCCGCTGGATTCTACGCCTACAAGAGTATGATTTTGACATCTTATACAAGTGAGGCAGAAAGCATAGCGACGCCGACGCTCTTTCTCGCTGCCCCCTACAGCAGCTCCCCTCAGCGTTTCCGCAATCAGTTTGCACAACACACCCTCGGAGTCCACGTCTACGGCGGTTTCCTCTCTCGCCTCTATGGACCAGCTGCCTTCAGACGAGCCGCACGATTTTTCTTCTCGACAGCTGGCTGACCCATACTGTCAACGTATTATAGGCTACCTCACTGGCAGTTCCCGCTCACCTAATGCGAGGCTCCGTCGCCAACTCTCGCAGTTTAAGCTGGACAACTCGGTGCTGCACCGCAAAATTTGCCATCCTGACGGTCAGCGCTGGGTTCCCGTTCTACCCCGATCGCTTCGGTCCGAAGTCCTCAGAGCACTTCATGACCATCTGACGGCTGGTCACCTTGGTTACCAAAAAACCTACGATCGCCTTCGAAGTCGGTTTTATTGGCCAGGTATTACCACTAGTGTAGCTCGGTATGTTGGGTCCCGCACTACCTGCCAATGTAGAAAACTACCCACATCTGCTCCAGCCGGTACACTACAGCCTCTTCCGTGCCCAGCCGCACCTTTCGAAGTTGTAGGCAATTTTTATGGCCCCTTCGAGTCAGTGCTGCTGAAAACCGATGGATAGTAACAGCCGTTGACCATTTGACGCGCTACGCCGAGACGGCATCTGTCACTACCGGTTCAGCTTCTGAAATTGTCGATTTCATTCTCCGAGCCATTATACTACGTCATGGGGCTCCACGTGTATTGCTCAGTGAACGTGGAAGGGCCTTCCTTTCACAACTAGTGAACGAACTTCTTCGCGCCTCTGGCACAATTCACAAGACTGCCTCTAGTTATCCCCAAACTAACGCCCTCACTGAGCGACTCCGCCGCACTCTTGCTGACATGATCGCCGCCTACATTCAACCAGACCACAATAACTGGGATGTTGTTCTACCATTCGTCACTTTCGCCTACAATACGGCAATTCAGATGACAACCGGCTACTCACCATTTTACCTAGTTTATGGACGCTCCCTTACTTCTTTCTTCGATGTCTCTTTCTTTACCTTCCCCGCGGATTCATCTCCATCCTCTTCAGAGGAATACGTTTTACGGCTCGCAGAGAGCCGCCAACGTGCTCGTATAAACACTGAAGCCCGACAGCAAGACAGAAATCTGAATTATAATGAATCGCATCGTGCTGTATCCTTTCAACCTAGAGACGAAGTGCTTCTTTTGACGCCTATTCGCACACCTGGTTTGTGTGACAAATTCCAGCCACGGTTTATCGGGTCGTACACAGTTCTTGAAGAAACTTCACCAGTGAATTATCGCGTGACGCCACTTGTAGCCCCAGCAAATCGCCGTTATCGAACTACTGAGGTCGTCCATGTCTCCAGTATGAAGCCCTTCTTGCGACGTTCTTTGTCCCCTTGACTTGTCGCGGCCAGGCTGGCAGCTTTCACGTGGGGGAGGGGATTAGTTTGGGCATTTAGTATAAGAATCCTCTTCATCTGTTCATTATTATCATTATCATGTGTTGCTCATGCATCCTCATCGTTGTCACGTAGCATCATCATCTTGGGTCGTTCATCTCAGCTGTCGGCTGCCGGTTCCTCGGGCCTAATAAAGGTATTCTGAACCAAGACTACATAATATATATATATATATATATATATATATATATATATATATATATATATATATATATATGGGATATGGCACAACGGGAGCGTTGTCAACAAGGATAATTATATTTATTTCCCAACAGTTTCGGGAGGGGTCCTCCCTTCATCAGGGGATGAGTTATACTGACATGAACTTCCAAACTTCGTTGCTGCCGCGTCCCTCTCGCCTTGAAAGATGTTTGCGAGAGTGAGAGGGAACTAAAAAAAGGAAAAAAAGGAAGGGAAGAAAAAAGACGAAAAAAAGAAAAAGGAAGAAAAGAAATAAAGTAAAAAACAGGAAGAACCACTGTCAACACTGAGAACAAAACCAACTGTCCGTGTACGTCCACATACGGTTCTTATCACGTGCTGTTCAGTTCTCGACGTGTGTCGGGCCACCCAAGATTGTCGCCGCGGTGGCGGGAGGGTCCGTGACGGCGAGCGTAAAGAAAGGGTTTCCCATTATTGGGTCGGTCGGCGTGCGGCGTGCGTAAAGAAAGGGTTTCCCCTTAATGGGTCCGTCGGCTCTTTACCTTTAATCTTCGTCCGTTTCCCTTCAATGGTCATCAAGTGATAGGCGAACGTAAACACTTTGTATGTGCATGTGGAAAAAAGAAACAAAGGAAGAAAAAAGGGAAGGAAAAAAGAAGAGAAACAAAAAAACAAGAAAGGACAGTGTACACGTACGAGTCAGTCAGAAAAAAGAATGGTCTCTAGCTGTCAACCTTTGTCACCAATTTCCTCCTGGCTTACTTCTCGGAGGCCGTTGAGTTTTCCGGGGTCCTCGTTGATGCCGGCTACTAATGTTCGAAATTTGAAAATAGAATATGCCTCACGCTGTTTGCGCTCGCGCCTGTTTGAGAAACCGGACTGCAAAAGAGTTACGCTGATATTTTCAAAACTGTGGTTTGGAAGGCGCAGATGTCTAGATAAAGGTAACTTCGGCAGTGAAGTGGCGTGGTACCGGTGATTATTGAACCGCAGCCGAAATGGCGTGTCTGTTTGGCCGATATATTCTTGTCCGCAGATGTTGCAATGTAGCATGTATATTACGTTACTGGAGTCACAATTAAGGCTTTCAGTTATGCAGAATTTGAAATCTGAGAAGTTCGCTTTGGATTCACGTGTTGTGACCATCTATGGGCATAACTTGGATCGAGCTTTTCCGCAGGGATGGCACCCTGATTGAAATTTGGGGGTGTTTGTTTTTGCTCTGACAAGAATGTCCTTCAGATTTTTATCCCTGTGGTACACCACGTGAGGTGGATTCGCGAAAATAGAAGTTAGTCGTTTGCTTTGCCTGATTATGTTGAAATGGCGGGAAGTATGTTGTTGATTCGTGGCGCTGATGAGGAGTAAGTTAGTACAAGGTTCGTTTGGGAAGTCGTTTTAGATACTCTGGTTGGTCCCTTATTTATATCATTCCTGTTCACGTTGCGAGCACGTAGTATGGCATCGTCAATTATGTCTTCCGGATAATTTTGTTTCAATAAGGAATGCTTTAGGTGTTCCGCGTGTCTGTCAAATTCCCGCATATAGGTGCATATTCTTCGGCACCGGTAGGCCTGAGAATATGGAATACCCGTTTTTCAATGTTTTGGGTGGCTGCGGTTGAAATGTAGGTACATTTGACGGTCTGTAGGCTTTTTGTAAAGGTTTGTTGACAAGCGGTCATTTTTGACTGTGACAGTGACGTCCAAAATGCTAATTCTAGTTTTCGAAATTTTGTGCGTGAATTTTATTGACGGGTGGCACTTGTTAAAATCCTCTATGAAGCGGAAAAGACTTCCTTCATCATGGTTCCATATCATAAAAATATTGTCTAAGTATCTTCTGTAGTAGAAAGGTTTCAAGGTGCGTCCCTGAATGAATAGGATTTCAAGTGAAGCCATAAAGGTGCTCGCGAAGATTGGGGCCATTTTCGTGCCCATTGCAATGCCACTGACCTGAAGGAAATGCTTGCCATTGAAAAGAAAATGGTTATATTTGGTACAAGTTCATGAAGTGTAAACAGTACCTCGACACTTACACTAGTTGATGAGTCAGATTTTACATATTCAGAAACCATAGCCGCTATTCCGCCATGGTGGGGTATGTTGGTGTACAGTGAGCAGACGTCCATGGTCACCAGAAAACTGCCGCCTGGGATGTCGAGACTTGAAGTTTCGCAGATGAAGTGGTTTGTGTCCTTTAGTTAATAGGGAAAATTTGGGCGGATGTTTTTTTAATGAATTGATGAATTCTGATATATTTTCTGTTGATGTGCTGTTACTGGATACTATCGGACGTCCCGGATTGCCTGCCTTGTGTATTTTGGGGAGCAAATAGAATCGACCGGGAACAGAATTGGCCGGTAACATTGTTTTTAACATTTTGCAGGTAATTTTCTCGTCCCGGCGGAGATTGTTTAGGGTTACTTTTATCTCCCTTTCAAATTCGGAAGTCGGGTTCGTTGGAAGTTCTTTGTAGAATTTCGTGTCTGATAGTTAACGTTCCCCTTCCTTTAGTTAGTCTGACGTGTTTAGAATTACTATGCAGCCCCCTTTATCAGCCGGTTTGATAGTAATTCCTGTGTTTTTTCGTAGTTCATCGAGTGTCCTTCGTTTTGACTTTGATATGTTGTTTCGAAATGGCCGATTTTTTTCATACGCTCTGATGATATCTTTTTGAACTGCTGATGTATACATATCGAGGTGTTTGTCCCTCTGCTCACCTGAACACCATGATTTGTCACCACCAATCAATATATTTTCGTCCGTACAGTCCTTGCGATCATGAAAGTATTCACTGAGGCGGAGATTACACGCAAAGTTATCGAGGTCTTGGTACAGTTCAAATTCATTGGATCTACCGGATGATGGACAAAGGTTAAGCCTCTCGACAAAAGTTGAAGCTGAGCGGGTGTGAGTGTTGTGTTGGACAGATTGAGGACATTTTTCTCATAAGTTTTCGACTGCTCTTGGCTATCACATGGCACGGGAGTGTCAGCGTCATATTCGAGAGTAAGGATGTTTTGATTGAGATTGCACTGTAGTTTCGAGTTCCCATTTTTCTTTTCAAAGTTAGTTTGTGGTACGGGTGGTCCCTGGCGTTTTTGTATGGCCTCATTCCTATTTTCCTGTTGCAGAGCAGTGGAGCTTCTGCAGTCCCGCTTGAATTTTCTATCTTTTACTACTGAAATTTCGCCTCTCTTTGTTAGTTCATATCTTTCCAGTTCTCTTGCCTCATGCTCTCCAAGATTAGATACCAATTTCTGCGTGGCCTCCGTGACACTGTATTTGGTGGCCTTACGCTCACTATGGTGCGCAATGACCCGAGTCAGTTGCAAGGACGCTTCTAGTAATAGTTTTTCCCACCGCCCCCTTTCTGCTTCACTTAGTGTAGACATTGAGGGATTGCAGGCTTGGCGGAGGCCCTTAGGTGCAATTTCGTGAGATAGATATTTGGTTAGTTGTTCCGCGTGTTTTTCGTATTGCACCCGCTTTTCAATGATTTTCCTAATCGATAGAAATGAGTGGGACCATGCGTGTTTAAGACTGCCCGTACCTTTTGTTTCCCCGTGTCATTTGGAAGCTGCCGCCTTGGTCTTCGCCGCATTCGTCCGCCTGGTGTTGTAAGGCCTCGCTGGTGGGAGTGGCGACATCGTCACTGCTGGTGCCCTGGATGGCTCTGTGTGTCGCTCGGCTCCTTGTTGTTGAGGGGGCTTGGCACTGGAGTTGTCCGTGCAAGCGATTGCCGCCGATCTCTATGCCGCCGACGTCCATCCATCGCAGCGCCGAGCCGCGCTGCTGGCACAGCACACGAGAGTGCAGCTGCGATGGACGTCGGCGGCATGGAGATCGGCGGCAATCGCTTGCACGGACAACTCCAGTGCCAAGCCCCCTCAACAACAAGGAGCCGAGCGACACACAGAGCCACACAGGGTCCCAGCAGTGACGACGTCGCCACTCCCACCAGCGAGGCCTTACAAAACCAGGCAGACAAATGCGGCGAAGACCAAGGCGGCGGATTCCAAATGACACGAGGAAACAAAAGGTACGGGCAGTCTTAAACACGCATGGTCCCACTCATTTCTATCGATTAGGAAAATCATTGAAAAGCGGGTGCAATACGAAAAACACGCGGAACAACTAACCAAATATCTATCTCACGAAATCGCACCTAAGTGCCTCCGCCTAGCCTGCAACCCCTCAATGTCTACACTAAGTGAAGCAGAAAGGGGGAAGTGGGAAAAAATATTACTAGAAGCGTCCATGCAACTGACTCTGGTCATTGCAGACCATAGTGAGCGTAAGGCTGCCGAATATTGTCACGGAGGCCACGCAGAAATTGGTATCTAATCTCGGAGAGTATGAGGCAAGAGAACTGGAAAGATATGAACTAAAAAAGAGAGGCGAAATTTCAGTAGTAAAAGATAGAAAATTCAAGCGGGACTGCACACGCTCCACTGCTCTGCAACAGGAAAATAGGAATGAGGCCGTACAAGCACGCCAGGGACCACGCGTACCACAACCTAACTTTGAGGAGAAAAATGGGAACTCGAAACTACAGTGCAATATTAATAAAAACATCCTTACTCTCAAATATCACGCTTACACTCCCGTGCCACGTGATAGCCAAGAGCAGCCGAAACTTATGAGAAAAATGTCCTCAATCTGTCAAACACAACACTCACACCCGCTCAGCTTCAACTTTTGTCGAGAGGCTTAACCTTTTGTCCATCATTCAGTAGATTCAACGAATTTGAACTGTACCAAGACCTCCATAACTTTGCGCGTAATCTCCGCCTCCGTGAATACTTTCATGATCGCAAGGACTGTACGGACGAGAATAGATTGATTGGTGGTGACAAATCATGGTGTCCAGGTGAGCAAAAGGACAAACACCTCGATATGTATATATCAGCAGTTCAAAAAGATACCATCAGAGCGTATGAAAAATCGGCCATTTCGAAACAACATATCAAGTCAGAACGAAGGACACTCGATGAACTACAAAAAAACACTGGAATTACTATGAAACCGCCTGATAAAGGGGGCTGCATAGTAAATCTAAACATGTCGGACTACTTAAAAGAAGGAGAACGACAGCTATCAGACACAAAATTCTACAAAGAACTTCCAACTGACCCGACTCCCGAATTTAAAGGGAGGTAAAAGTAACCCTAAACAATCTCCGCCGGGACGAGAAAACTACTGGCAAAATGTTAAAAGCAATCTTACCGGCCCATTCTGTTCCCGGTCAATTCTATTTGCTCCCCAAAATACACAAGGCAGGCAATCCGGGACGTCCGATAGTATCCAGTAACAGCACATCAACAGAAAATATATCAGAATTCATCAATTCATTAAAAAACATCCCCCCAAATTTTCCCTATTACATAAAGGACACAAACCACTTCATCTACGAAACTTCGAGTCTCGACATCCCAGGCGGCAGTTTTCTGGTGACCATGGACGTCTGCTCACTGTACACCAACATACCCCACCATGACGGAATAGCGGCTATGGTTTCTGAATATGTAAAATCTGACTCATCAACTAGTGTAAGTGTTGAGGTACTGTTTACACTTCTTGAACTTGTACCAAATATAACCATTTTCAGTTCAATGGCAAGCATTTCCTTCAGGTCAGTGGCATTGAAATGGGCACGAAAATGGCCCCAATCTTCGCGAGCACCTTTATGGCTTCACTTGAAATCCTATTCATTGAGGGACGCACCTTGAAACCTTTCTACTACAGAAGATACTTAGACGATATTTTTATGATATGAAACCATGATGAGGGAAGTCTTTTCCGCTTCATAGAGGATTTTAACAAGTGCCACCCGTCAATAAAATTCTTGCACAAAATTTCCAAAACTAGCATTAACATTTTGGACGTCACTGTCATGGTCGAAAATGACCGCTTGTCAACAAACCTTTACAAAAGCCTACAGACCGTCTAATGTACCTACATTTCAACAGCAGCCACCCAAAGCATTGCAAAACGGGTATTCCATATTCTCAGCCCTACCGGTGCCGAAGAATATGCACCTATATGCAGGAATTCGACAGACACGCGGAACACCAAAAGCATTCCTTATTGAAACAAAATTATCCGGAAGACATTATTGACGATGCCATACTACGTGCTCGCAACGTGAACAGGAATGATATAACGAAGGAACCAACCAGAGTATCTAAAACGACTTCCCAAACGAACCTTGTACTAACTTACTCATCATCAGTGCCACAAATCAACAACATACTTCCCGCCATTTCAACATAATCAGGCAAAGGAAACGACTAACTTCTATTTTCGCGAATCCACCTCACGTGGTGTACCACAGGGATAAAAATCTGAAGGACATTCTTCTCAGAGCAAAAACAAACACCCCCAAATTTCATTCAGGGTGCCATTCCTGCGGAAAAGCTCGATGCAAGGTATGCCCACAGATGGTCACAACACATGAATCCAAAGCGAACTTCTCGTATTTCAAATTCTGCATAACTGAAAGACTTAATTGTGACTCCAGTAACGTAATATACATGCTACATTGCAACATCTGCGGACAAGAATATATCGGCCAAACAGACACGCCATTTCGGCTGCGGTTCAATAATCACCGATACCACGCCCCTTCACTGCCAAAGCTACCTTTATCTAGACATCTGCGCCTCCCAAACCACAGTTTTGAAAACATTAGCGTTTCTCTTTTGCAGTCCGGTTTCTCAAACAGGCGCGAGCGCGAACAGCGTGAGGCATATTTTATTTTCAAATTTCGAACATTAGTAGCCGGCATCAACGAGGACCCCGGAAAACTCAACTGCCTCCGAGAAGTAAGCCAGGAGGAAATTGGTGACAAAGATTGATAGCTGGAGACCATGCTTTTTTCTGACTGACTCGTAGGTGCACACTGTCCTTTCTTGTTTTTGTTTTTCTCCTTTTTTCTTTACTTTTTTTCTTCCCTTTTTTTCTTTTTTCCGCATGCACATACAAAGGGTTTACGTTCGCCTACCACTTGATGATCGTTGAAGGGAAACGAACGAAGATTAAAGGTAAAGAGCCGACGGACCCATTAAGGGGAAACCCTTTCTTTACGCACGCCGCACGCCGACCGACCCAATAATGGGAAACCCTTTCTTTACGTTCGCCGTCACGGACCCTCCCGCCGCCGCGGCGACAATCTTGGGTGGCCCGACACACGTCGAGAAACGAACAGCACGTTCTAAGAACCGTATGTGGACGTAAATGGACAGTTGGTTTCGTTCTCATGTTTACAGTGGTTCTTCCTCTTTTTTTACTTTCTTTCTTTTCTTTCTTTTTCTTTTTTTTCGTCTTTGTTCTTCCCCCCCCCCTTTTTTTCTGTTTTAGTTCCCTCTCACTCTCGCAAACATCTTTCAAGGCGATAGGGACGCGGCAGCAACGAAGTTTGGAAGTTCATGTCTGTATAACTCATCCCCTGATGAAGGGAGGACCCCTCCCGAAACTGTTGGGAAATAAATATATTTATCCTTGTTGACAACGCTCCCGTTGTGCCATATCCCATACCTTCACGAAGACTAACTAACCCATTGAATTATTACTCCCACTATATATATATATATATATATATATATATATATATATATATATATATATATATATACCAGCAGACGAGTTGAGTAGGTTTGGCTCCCCACACGCGAAGGCGTTGCAACGCCACTGCCCACATGTACGAGAGTCAGTGGGCAAGCGTTCTTTCTACTGCTTTACTTCCGCGCGTTGTGCGTGGCACATGGTCGTTTAGTGAGGCTGTCCATCCCTTGAGGTTTGTTGTGCGTTCCGGGACTTCACTTTCGCGAACGTCTCTAAATTTTGGCCACAACGTGATTGGAATGAGTGTTTTGTGCACTCTCTTGCCAGCGGACGTCTGTACCTGGAAGGAAATGATGTAGTCGTCACTATCACCGAGTTGACAGGTGTTCTCCTATCTGGCTTGCGCAATATTCTTGCAGTATGCGAGATCGGGTGACATGTCCATACACACGCTGTTTCCTATGTGGGTCAGTGAAGGCTGCTGGTCATTTAGTAGAGTGAGATGGAGGTCATGACTGAGTTGCCATAGCTTCTTGCCTCGTTTGTTCACCTGCAGGTAGCCACAGTCACGGTGCCTGGCGTTGAAATCTATAAGTATAATCAGTTGTGTGGCTCGAGATAGCGATGTGGTTTTCTGGAAGAGCAGGTTGAAGTCGCCGGCGCGTGCCCGGGATGCGCAATATACGTTGAAGACAAAAACTGACTGACGCGAGCATTTTCGCGAAACATTTTCCACGACCGTGTCTGGAATGTCCGGTAATTCTGTCGTGTTGTTTTGCCGTGAAGCTCTTGGCGACGAGCGTGTCTGTACTTCGGGCTCCTTGGTTGTGCAGGTCGGGGGATTATTGGAAAGCGATGTAGCCTGGATGTGAGACAGCAGCTGTCGTTTCCTTCCTTTAGTGCGATGACGTCTGGAGGCGTTTGGCGATTTGGAAGTTGTGTTTCTGGTACGAGTAGCTGCAGCAGGTATTTCTTTTTACGAAAGCCCCTCAGTTTCGCTCCCGTATAGTGGGTGCTGGCCATGATGCAACAGCAGGAGCATTACTTGAGGGCATCGTGGGTTCGCTGTACAGAGAGAAAGACTGAGAGGTCACCCTGCTGCGTATGATAGCTGGTGCTCTGGCCATGCTTTGTTCGATTACTGCAGAACTGGCGTCTGTAGCAGTTCTGAGTGCTTCTAATACGGCTACGCTGTTGTTTACGGTAGATTCTATGTTTGAGAATCGTGTCTCTTTGTTAGGCTTCTGTTACGGTGGAACGAACGGCGTCCGCGACCGTGGTATGGACTGTTGTGCGGAGGGCTTTGGCAACGAGTGCGTTGATCATTTGAATAATTTTTGCCGTTGTGTGCTCTTTCGATTGCAGCGTTTCCGTGGAAGTTGTTTTAAATGTGAAGCATTTCTTAGCCAACTTCGGTGACACTAAGCGTATCTATCTATCTATCTATCTATCTATCTATCTATCTATCTATCTATCTATCTATCTATCTATCGATCGATCTATCTATCTATCTTTCTAGCCGCCTATGACGACATTTAGCTCGCATGGCCGTTTCGATAATGGTACCGATACGAAACTTGGTATGGCATAACATGACAATATGAAGAACATATTTGACTAGTCGTAACATCAAAATCATGATATATGTCATATATGTCACGATTTACATATCATGGTCCTGTAGCTCTTGCGGTGGTTTCGTTCACATGACATGTTGCAAAACTGTCATGGTACGGCATGATTGCATGGCGAACACAAGCGACGGACCTTAACATGAGAATCATGACATGCGTCATGCAACAACATGACTGCATGCCCCGCTCATCATGCGCTCGCGGTTGTTTCGCTAGCATTGCATATACCAAATTTGGAATTACAGCACGTGACTGGATGACGAAGGTATGTGACTGTTGCAAACGTGGTAATCATGAGATGCGTGTCATGTAACAACATGACTACATGCCACGCTGATGATGCGCTGGCGGCCGTTTCGCTAGCTTCACTTATACCGAATTTGGTATTACAGGACGTGAATGGATGACGAAGATATGATACTGGTGCAAACATGATAAACATGAGACGCCTGTCATGTAACAACATGACTACATGCTACGCCCATGATGCGCTCACGGCCATTTCGCTAGCTTCACATGTACCAAACTTGGTATTACATGACCCGAACTGACGACATAGGTAAATGACACATCCAAACATGACAATCACGACATGCGTGCCATGTAACAATATGACACATGCCACACTGATGATGCGCTCGCGGCCGCTTCGCTAGCTTCACATATGCCAAATTTTGTATTACGTAACGCCAATAGATGACGAAGGTATGTGACTGCTGCAAACATGATAATCCTGAGATGCGTGCCATGTGAGAACATGACTAGATGCCACAGTGACGGCGCCAATACATTTCCACGTGACGCGGTGCGCGTGCTCGCAGGCGTTCTTTTGGTCGCGTCATGCCGGCGTTGCCACACCAGGTGCCGGCCCTGGCATATACTCGCAGGAGCGCGCCGCGCTACGTTGCTTTGACGCATGCCCACCCATTTCAGTGCGTCCGGCGTCCCTCCGTCACGAAAAGAGATCCGGATACGCAGTGTTGTCTGGGTAATGCACCCGCGCGAAATGCAGCATGTCGCATTGCGCCCCGGTTGCCGTCTGGCCGCGCCGACGGACGCTGGTCGCGCCTGGCGTCAGACTATAGAGGGCTTGCGTTTTGCTAACGTAGCGTCGCTGTGTCCAGCGTGCGCGCGTGCCAACGCTACATTGTAGTGTCTTGGGCCCTTCATGACGCACTGGCGGCCGTTTCGTTAGCTCCACATATACCAAATTTGGTGTTGCATGACGTCAATGCATGACGAAGAATATGACTGGTGTAAACATGATAATCCTCACACGCATGTGATGTAAGAACATGACAACCTACCACGCTCATAGCGTACACGCTGCTGTTAGGCTAACTTCACATACACTAAATTTGGTATCACATGACGTGCATAGATGACGAAGGTAAACGATACATCCCAACATGATAATGATGACATGGAAGTCATGTACGGCATCATATTTACCTCCACCTCGTAACATTGTGCTGATTTTAAAGTGACATATGAACACTTCTCAATCGTGCTTCGCATATCATCGATTCCCACTATACGTGGGATCTGCCACTTTTGCTTACCTTTGTCTAGAGTTACTGTATATGCTACCTTTAGGTGGCAGAGTTGCGCCACTGTTTTCCGGGCACCGCTCACCCCACCTACAGGAGTTCAACGCCCCTATTTGCCGAGCGCCATCACGTGGTCATAGATGGTTCATTTGCACTGTGGAGAAGCCAACGCTACGCAGATTCCGGGAAGATCAAGCGGGGTTGACAACTGCTGTTGCAATTCTCGCCGCGTTTCTTCGGTAATGTAGCCGTGCTGCCTGTTGGTCACAAAAAAATGTGGCAGCAAATGCATTTTGTGTTGAATCGTACTACGTAGAGCCCATGCGATTATACGCGGGTGCAGCGGGTGCTGCTCTAGAAAGATTAGTGTTCCGTCGGAAGCAATAAGCGCTTGGCCAGTCGTCGGCAGGATTTTTACTTGGGGTGCAAACCGTCGTTGCATTGCAGGTCAGGGAGAGCAAGAGCACTGGTCTAGCTTGGGTGAAGGCAAGTGCTGCTGTGGCTTGAGGGGGGGGGGGGGGGGGGGGGTAGGGGGGGTTTTCCACTTTTTTGCTGACGCCCATGCGCTCGGATTTTTTAAAATCTGTCGACCGCATTGGAAACCTTGCTCTATTTGTATTAACCGCAGATGCAGTAGTGAATACGCTATACATGCAAAGTTGAGCAGCGTGTTTTAGCTGCGTACGTCCAAATTATTCTCGCGGATAAACGCTAAAAATAAAGGAAGACTTTAAACTAGAACTATTAAATTCGGCAAGGTGTTGCTGCTAGTGCGTGAATAGAATGCAGCTTTGAAACCTTAAGCGAAAAGAATGTTGTACACGACAGGGTTGTTGAACGACGATTCACATCAATTGTCATGAGCCGCGACTGTAATACGAGTGTAATACGAGCATATTACGAGATGCGCGCCTAACGCGGGCGTCGCACGGCCACTCTCGATCGCTATCCAGCTCTATTCAGTTGAAGACTACAAAGATTTAGCTGGTTAACTCACACAGGTAACCAATGAGCCCCACGCGATGAAAATATTTCATCCCTTGGCCGATAGCGATTAAGACTGGAACATAATTTTATATATGTAAAAATAGGAAAAACAGTGCAAAAGAAGCCGACGCTAATGTGTGGCCTCCTAAAACTATACTTATGCACCACTAGTTAAATGAGCAGACGCACGTGCTTTCATTATTACTTACCAAAATGGTAAAAATAAAATCAAGGTTTGGAGGCGTGACCAGAGCAACTGAGTTTGTCTCGTACTTTAATAAAAAATAGGAAGAAAAGAAAGCAAAAATTAGAGCAACGCTATAAGCGCGAGCGCTGCTCCTGCGCGGATGGTGAGTGGCTTTCCCGCAAGACATTTGAACCCAAGATGGCGTACCTTGGTGCAACTCTGCTACCTAAAGGTAGCATATACAGTAACTCTACCTTTGGCTGCTGCGGCGGGTTTGGGCTGTGGAGTTGAACTATGCACGGACTGGCTTGACTTTGCCAGTCTACTTTCTAGGGAGCGGTTCTGGACAAGAGTGTTTCGATCTGAGCTTGTTGCGTCGCTTTTTGAGATTTTAACGCATTGATTGTTTTCGTGGATGCAAAGCGCAATTTCAATGGCTGTGTGGGAGATGATGGAAGCGGAGACACTGGGTGTTGCGCCCATGCCACAATATAGGGTTGCTTGATGGCGCTTTTGATAAATCGGCATGGCGGATGTGACTTGATGATCGGGGTCTTGGTCTGGGCCTTGAGTGGAAAGCTGCTTGACCCTGACGAAATCGTGTCTTCTATCGGCTGTTCCGTTTTGTCGGTGTTTGTAATGTCCCGAGACCGGGGTAGTTATCCTCGTCCAAGGAGGCGGGCATTCGACATTTGAGGTTGGCTGCGTCGCTGGTGACTCAGTTTTTGGCATCTTTTCTGCTTCTGCTGCATTAAGGGGTTCAGGCTTTTTGGTGAAGCGATACCAGCATTTTGAGCTGTTCGTCATGTGTCATCTTTCACTGACGATACAGCGCACTTGGCTTGTTGGTGGCGTTCCTTGCGGTGGTGGCTCATTATCTTCTCCGCAACGCGGGCCGCGTCGGCGCCTAGGTTGAGGGCACACATCGGTGCGGTTCAAGGTCTTCCGGCAGTTGAAGCATGTGCCTTCTTTGGGATAGAAAGGTTATACTCGGATGAGACCTACACGGTGTAGAAGCCATCTAGATAGGTGGTCTCCGAGCAGCGTTATGAGTAAATTCTCCGTTTCACCCTTGCGTCTGCCACTTTCTATTACGGCAGTCAGGGTTGCTGTCTTGGAGGTCCTTCAGTGTTTGATAATCGTTGGAGAACGTGGGGGCATAGAAAGAGATGCCTCGTATCGCGTCGTCAGGTGGCGGGGCGAACATGTGTAGTTCAATCTGGCGGTCTTCTCCGGGGAGGATTGACGTGACACGTTGGTACGATCGGTGGTAGCCACACTAACGGTGAAATTGTTATCAGTGGGTGTATGCGTATTTGATCACGCTTGGCGGAGATGCCGCTAAAAGCAGTACTCTTTGCAAGTCTCCGCGGGATGTGGGTGGAAAGCCTGTGGGTGTCTTAGGGCGTCCCACGATTTGGTACGTGGGCGGCGGCCGTCTGGACAATGGATGGCGTTTCAGTTCCAGCTGCAGCCGGGGGGTAAGTGGAGTTCTTTTTAGATGCGGAGCATCTAATACTCGAGGCTTGTAGTGCGGCGCCGTCCGCAAGCTTTCTCTTCCTTCTTCCACCATCTGTGCATCCCTTCCTCCTCTACACACCGCGCGTGCTTCACTCCTCCACCATCTGTGCACCCTTCCTCCTCTACACACCGCGTGCGCTTCTCCTCTTCACGAACATTCGCTAGCTGTATAATGTAGCGCGCATGCGCCGTCACGCTTCGAGAACATCGGCAGCTGACGCGCGCGCATGCGCCGTCGCGCTTCGAGAACATCGGCAGCTGACGCGCGCGCATGCGCCGTTGCGCTTCTCCCCCTTCTCGAACATTCGACAGCTGACAGTGCATGCGCCGTCGCGCTTTATATATACTCAAGGTCGGCGCTCGCTCGCTCAGTTGCCGCTCGTCGGTTGGTTTGTACGGCGCGTCGACGTCCAAGGTCACGGTGAAATGAATTCCAACGAATCCACAAACACAATGATCGACGTCCCTTCGACCAGCGCCGCCCTTTCGCATACGTGTGTACGTGTTCACTCATTTAACACCCCCTCCTACAACCACGTTAACCAATTTAGCCATCGACCCAAGTAAGTCGCAATTTAACACCCCATTTCACAACCACGTTAACCAATTTAGCCATTGACCCAAGTAAGTCGCACTTTAACACCCCGTTAACCAATTATATGTTCGGCATCCTCCTCAGTGTTCCCCCGAGGGAAGCTGCGGGCAATTTTTTTTTTGTTTTGAGTGGGGGAGGGGGATCTCTTTTTTTGCTTGCGCATCTTTCATTTGGGTTTGTTGCTTCAGTGCCTAGTGACATTTCGCCTGGAATCAGAAACCTTCAGGTGGTGTCCAGCCATTATCTGACCATTCTTTAAGAGAGATTTCGACGCCGTCAACCTGAAACATCGGAAAACACTGGAACTCGGTACAGACGCGTCCGGTAGCTTCCAGCGCTTGCCACGTCTCCCTGAATCTACAGACATGGCATCAAATTAGAAGATTCCAAGCTTCAGTGGTCATGAGATGAGATGATAATGAACAAACTTTATTTATTTATCAGAAAGATACCCCTCCCCTTTTTGGTGCGAGAGGAGAGGGGGGAGACCAAATCTATACGATGGTCATGATTCCATGGACCTTGGCGGCGTCTTCGGCCTGCAATACTAAGCGGGCTTGTAAATCAGAGTCTGGGCTGGGGAGCGCGGTACTTCACCCACTCCCGTCTGGGGATTCACCTCTCATGGGCGCCTGCGGGCATGCCCATAAAATGTGGCTCAAGTCCGCCTTGTTGTTGCAAATTTTACACTTGTCCGAATGAAGTTCTGGCACACAGTGGTACATTGCTACCGGACTAGGAAACGTATGGGTCTGGAGTAGGCGCCACGCCATCGCCTGTCCTTTGTTCAAAGACGAGTGTGCGGGTGGATAAGTTTTCTTTTTTAGCCCGTAATACTGCGTAATGTCTCTGTAAGTGGTCATGCGCTCAAATCTCTTATCGTCCTCCCAGCTCGACCAGGACCATTCTGAGGTTTGGTCTGTGAGTCCTCGAGCTGTCTGGTGTGCAGCCTCATTGCCGGGTAAGGAGGAAGGAGTGAGCGGCTGCCCAGACTATTTCTATTGTTCGTTGGTCTTTGCATTCAGCCAATATTCTTCAAGCTATTTGGGATATTTGCCATCGTGCAAAGTTTCTCACAGCCGTCTGCGATTCGCTAACAATTAGTGAAGTTATGGCCTTTGCAATAGCTGCTTCCTCCGCCTCTCCTGCAAAGCTTGTTCTCACCGAGCCACTTAACCTATGATTTCCTTTGTAGTCCACTACTGCTAAAGTCATGTTGTCATTTTCTTTGTATTTGGCCACGTCTACGTTTGTTGTTTCCGGTAAATATTTTACGTTGGTATGTATATTTTCGCTCAATCAGCTCTTCTTGCCTTGTGATAGCTGGCGGGGTGCATGTTTTTTGGTATCGGTAAAGTTACTAAACATTTCCTGATCTCATAATGGATATCCTTTTGGGCGCCAAATTGATTTGCGTAGTTTATACCCAGTTCCACTAGTATGGCTCTGTCTGTTTTACTATGCGCTAGTTGTTCATATTGTGCGATTTTCTGAGCTTCTATAAACTCATCTGAAGTGTTGTGAAGCCCTCATTGAAGTAATTTCTCATTAGGGGTAATTATTGGAAGTCCGATCACCTGTTCGAAAACTCGTTTAATTATTCTGTTAATCCTTTCTTTCTCGGCCACTTGCAGTCTATGGTACGGAATCCCATGTACAATACGGCTGATGACAAAAGCATGTACCATTCTTAACATAATATTTTTCTTCATAACATAGTACCGGTTTGCAATTCGTTTAAGTAGACGCAATATTTTCTGCACTTTGCTTTCAAGTATTCTAATCGCCTCTCCGTTATGCCCGTTCGAGCTGATTCGGAGTGCCAGAATTCTTATGCTTTTGACTGTAGGTATTTGCTTTTTTCCAACATAGACTTTATAGTTAGTTTTTCCTGGATACTTTTTCAACCCCTACATGTGGGGTTGTAGAAAAGAAGTTCTGAATTTTCCGGTGAGCATTGTAATCCTGTATGGAAGGCATATTCTTCTTCAATATTCACTGCGGTTTGTAAAGTTTCCTCTATGTATACGTCACTTCTCGCTGCTGTCCATAAGGTAATGTCATCAGCATAGAGGCTATGGTGGAGTCCTGGCATTTCCTTCAGTCTGGAAGAGAGACCTATCATGGCCACGTTAAAAAGAAAGGGGGATAGAACTGAGCCTTCCGGCGTACCTCTGCTGCCAGACTTAACTCAGGAATTCTGCTTCGCCTAGTATTATTCTTGCAACTCGGTAAGTAAAAGGTCTTTTATATATTTGTATGCTTTTTTTCCTACCCCTAACGCTTGAAGATTGGCAATTATTGCTTTATGTGATGTAATATTGATTGCCTTTTTGAGATCTAAGCCAACTATGACCTTTTCATTGTGTGTATTGAGACCAGAATCAATTGTTTGATGTTAATCTTAAACATATGTCCTGTGTGGACAGTTCTGCCCTAAAGCCTACCATCGTATGAGGAAACAGCTCATTGTCTTCCATATAAGCTGACAGGCGAGTGAGGATGACATGCTCCAATAACTTTTCTATGCAGGATGTCAGGGAAGAAGGCCTAAGTTATCAAGATATCAGTTCTTGTCTGGCTTGGAAATCATTATGATAGTAGCCGTTTTTCATTCGCTTGGATATCTCACCTTCTTCCCAACACTTGTTCCTATATTCCGTGAGGGCAGTGACAGATTCATCGTCTAAATTCCTCAGCGTTTTATTCGTGATCCAATCGGGGCCCGAGGTGGATGATGTGTTCAGTTTCATTAGTTCCGAACGTACCTCGGCCTCTAATATAGGTAGGTCTAGAGAATAATTTTCTTTACTTTGGTACGAGCTTAATTGCTCTTTGGTTGTATCCCCAATTTATGTCTGTCTGATTTCTTCAATCAGTTCTTCCTTTGTACATTTGTATGTATGTACAAGTCCAATAAAGTTCTGTTGTTGTGCTGTCTTGCTCGCTTCCGAGTCTATCAGACTTCTTAACAGGTTCTGTGTTTTGGAGAAACCTATTCGGTTTTCCGTTGCACCACATTTTTCTTCCAATTGTTGTCTGCACAGTTGCTCCGCGTGATTCTCAATATCTTAACTGAGGGTGGTTATCCTTTTTCTAAGACGTTTGTTGTGTTTTTGCGTTTTCCATGGCTCTTTTTTGCCTCCCACATATGTAGAAGCTTACTCTCTGTGCTTTCAAGTCCTTCTGTTTTTTGTATGATCTTATTTGTCATTTGAATAATTTCCTTATGGTTCCCTAGCCATTCATCTAAGTGTTCGATGACATCACATGCTTCCTTCTCTCAGGCTTTTTTCTAAAACAATCCCATTCAACAACCCTTAATTCTTTGCCTCTTCTTTTACGTAGACCAACTTTAAACGTGGTCTCAAGTCTATAGTGGTCGCTGCCCATATGTTCTTGTGTGTTGAGCCAATAAGGTTCGATGGTATTCTTAATGAACGTGAGGTCAGGGAGACATTTCTTTGGATACGCTGTTTCCAATCCTAGTTGGGAAAAAGGGGTCAGTTATTAACGTAAAGCCCTCCTGTTGGGCTTCAATCTAGAGATTTCTAACTTTAAGGTTTTTTGTCATAACTCAAGGCTGCATGAAACGCGTTGAAATCTTCTGCTATAACAAGTGCTTGGTGTTTGTAATGCTGATGGTTTTTCTGAAAGGTGACCTAAATTTGTTTTTTTGTCTAAGGGCCGATATTAGACATTTATTATAAATAGACTGCCACCCCTCTTCTGCGGTGGAACTAACTCAACAAGAACATGATCGACATCGCAGATTTCTGTATCATGTTCAATCACCGTGAGATTTCTTCGCACGAGGGTTATTACGGACGTTTTTCATCAGGAGTACCATAAGGTTTGTAATTCGACAAAGTAGCCATTCTTCCAGCTTCCTGTAAGGCGATGACGTTTGGCGCCTCCTTTCCGGTGAGGAAACTGCTGTTGTAAGTTACCCCGTTTCTGGTGATACCCACGACAGTTCCTCAGCCAAATATTATACTGATTACGTCGTGTGAAGTCTAGGAACAGGTACCTTCTCCTGCGACTTTGTTACTTCGTTCGTAGTCAGCCGGTTGTAGGGTTTAGTAGTAGTCTTAACCGGGCCTGCTACTATAGACCTCAAATCTGTTTGCGTGTTCTCCACCAGCGTTAGTCGATTCTCTATGCTATCTATTTTTTGTTGTATTTCTACCAGCTGCAACTGCAATCCTGCGAATTGTTGTATTACCTTAGTTAGTTCTCCGAGCATATTCTCGGCTTTCTTTTCCAGGGGTTTTGAGAGCTAGGTCTTCATTTTCTACAGGAGATACTTCCCCTGCTTTTCGTTTCGCTGCATGCGCATGCGCTCCTGACTCCTGTGCAGGCGCAGGAGTTAAAATTTGACTACACGATGCTGTGGAGCTAGTTGACTCACGCAGCTGATTTTGCCTAAGCTTAACGTTCTCTTCCTTTAGTTGTTTTATTACGTCCCTCTGTTGTGCGTTCTTATGGGTGAGTTAATCTAGCAATTTCTCGATATGGTTTAGCTCTTCACCGAGGGTGCACTCTTCTGCCACAACCTCAGGCAACCTCCCAAACCGGAGGGACTCCCCAGACACTTTGCCCGCACAGCTCTTTTTGGTCGACTGCCCCGACCGCCGTCAGGACCCTCGTGGGACTGTCCTTGAGGTGATGTCGTCACCCTTGTCTTGAATTTGGCTCGTGACCTGGATCTGTGTTGACGAGTGGACCTTGATCTGGATGTAGATCTGGGTTCGAGATTCAGTCCGTTCTCTTTCCCCCTTGGCGAGTCGCGGTAAGGAGCTGAAACGATCTCTGCGTCGTCGTCCTGTGTCGTGGGTGCCATTCTTCTCCATTGGATCTTCTTATGTGTTCTCTTTCCTCCAGGCCTATGTTTTCCTAGTGTTCAACAAAATCTTTATTTCTTATTGTTCATCACCTTGTGGTTGTTCTTCTTTTTCACCATCTTTTCTTCAAAAGGTATGGGGTGCTAAACTGTTCTGAGCATTATTTGTCTCCTGTAAGATGACCTTTCCGGACAAAGGCTACACTTTGAGTAGCACTAGTGGTTTTCACTTGAATGAGCACCCCACAACCACGACAATTCTTGCTTTGAGGCTGTGGGCAAACATCCGCCCGATGTCCAATACGTCCTCAAGTAGTGGCATGTTTTATATTGCTTCTTGTAGAGGAAGCACCTATATTCAGGCACGACGGTAGTATGCTAAGTACGGCACGAAACAAACCTTCGAAAACAATGACCACCGAGTCCGTAAATCCCATACGTCGTGCATATACAATCATCGGGTTCCTCTGGTTGACCAAGTTTTCTTTTCTATGCCATCTTGATTATCATATGTCGATATTCCGTGGATAACCCCTTTGGATGTGTTTTCTGGTGTTGTTATATAGGCTGCTGTAGCGTAGCTCTTGTCATTGATCTTAATTTCCTTGATGTTGCTGTATTCCTTCACATTGGCTAGACTAGGTATGCTCATGATCATGGTATTTTGTCGCATGTTGATTCTGAGAGTATCTTCCGCAGCAATGTCAGGCTGTACTTTTGCCGCTCGTAGAGCACCGTCTCTTATGAGCGCTACACTCTGTCGCGTCAAGTTCAGACCACTTTCTGGGCGTCTTACTACCCTGTAATCGTCTTGTGGCAGTTGCGGTTCTTCCGGCACTGGCCGGCGATGCAAAAAACACTTCAAGGTCCGAGACGCCTCCTTGGAATCACCTTCCGCGTTGGTGGCTCGTACCACGTTTGCCTTGTCTTTTGCCTTTCTGCGTAGTTCATGAGCCACAACCCATCCTTTAGTGTTGTCGTACTCTGTGGGAAACAGCGTCTCCCCCTCAATTTCCACAGCATCCATTTTGTAGGCTTCGAACAAGCCGGGGCCCTGGCTTGTCGCCTATTTGCCAGCGCAGTCGATGGCACTGCAATGACGTAGCTAGGGGGACGCCGTTATGGGAACTTGAAAGAAGTGTCACGGCTCAAAAAAGTAGGCCCACCTGGAATAGCAACCCGGCAATGCAGTTTACGAGATCTGATGGTAGCGCCAGAACACACAGCCTAGCGAGTAGGCGCAGCAAAACCGAGTCTTCCAATGCGTAGCCTAACGAGTAGACGCCGCAAAGCCGGACTTGTACGGGCATATTATTTTCTTTTTTAGTTGTGAGCAGGGGATCATGTCTGATTATGTAAGCTCCCTAGGAAGCGTTCTTTGAAAACGTGCCTAAAAAGCACTGACACTACAGCGTGTTACTGTGTCCAGCGAGCGTTCCATTTTCTTAGTATCCCTGGCGGTCGGTACCAACAATGCTGAGGCGGCCCAAAGAGCTTCGTCGCCCCCTCTGGTCCACTGTCGGGTGTCTATCACCTGGCGTCTGACGAATCGGGTGATCATCTGGCGACTACTATGATGGTCTTGAATCCCGTAATTGTCCTTATTCAGCCGCAAAAATGAAAAACGGAGAGAACCCATTCGAGAAGCGTTCGAGTGGCTCAGCTCCATAGCGGGCTTCCCATGAAATGAGAGAAATGAATTTTCATGGACGAAGCCTCTTACGACCAGACTAAGTCTGTAGACTGTCGTCCGGTGCCTACGGCAGGTGTAGAGGAGCTGCATGTAAAAACACATGGAAACACCAGTAGGCTGCTAACCTGAACAAACATCATAAAAGGCCACAACGTCGTAACAGCACCCACATTTAGCCACCCATCAATCAAAAATATTTACAGAACAAAAGATCAACGAGAACAACATAAAAGGCATCTCACTGGAACAAAATAGAAGGCCACGATTTATGATGCGCATTAGCAGGTGCGCGCAAGTACATGTCGGTAAAAGAGAACTATTGCGTTGTGGTTTCAAACCAGTTGTTACCATGACTGCACACCCTTGACTGGGACGGCTTTCTGCCCTGCCATAGTAGAGAACCAGTTTTCAGGGGCGAAGCTCCTTATAGCGGCACCCGTTCGTCCCTCGTAGCCGTTGTAGTGTGTAACAAGTATAAAATTTTGACCACCAGGGTGGTGCCAGCGAGAAATTTCTTCTGTGCGTTGTTGAACATTAAAAAATAGTGCTCAATGTACATGCCAATGACTGCTAAGGGGGAATGAGAGACAGGAGCATTCGGCTTTTAGTTAGCGGACACGCTGCGATCCCCATTAGCAGCCATTGGCATGTACATTGAGCACTATGTGGCAAAAAAGGGTTGCTATGTATGCTCGCTGTGTGTAACCTCCTTAGTTTTAGAAAGGTTTAGCGAGCGTTGAGCCGCAGTGCCATGAATACAATGAACTAGGTATATGCTATGAACTCGAGGTGGTTAAAGGTGGGAAGTAGACCCGAAGCGCAAGCCGTAAGAAAGTGTGCGTGTGCCACCTCTCGTTTAGTCCTTGGAATGCCCGCTGGATGGTGGTGCTTCTATGTGGGGAATATATGATAAAAAGATGCGAGATGGTGGTACTTGGAGTGTTGAATAGATGGACGAACGGACACACAGATGCATGGATGACCGCATGAACGGACGCAGGGGCGGATGCATGAACGAACGCAGGGACGGACGCATGAACAGACGCGTGCACGGACGGGCGGATGGACGTATGGACGGTCACACAGACGGGCGCATGGACGGACGGAAGCAAGAACGAATGGACGGACAAATGCTTCGCCCCACCCTCCATCATTCACTCCGTGGATATGCCGCCATTTTTTCTGAACACCAGAACAAATAAAATGAAATGCCACAACATCGTTAAAAAATCACAGCATATCAACACAGTGAATGATGATGAGGGGGGCGAATGTTCGGACGGTTTTTTTGGCAAACCATGAACTACCCGCTGGACGCGTCCGTCCACTCATCTGTCTGTCTGTCTGTCTGTCTGTCTGTCTGTCTGTCTGTCTGTCTGTCTGTCTGTCTGTCTGTCTGTCTGTCTGTCTGTCTGTCTGTCTGTCTGTCTGTCCATTTGTCCGTCCGTCCGTTCGTACATCTAGTGAACACTCCAAGTATCCCCATCTCGCATCTTTTCATCATATGTTCATTATACACAAGTACCACTGTCCAGCGGAAATTCTAATGACTAAAACGAGAAGTAGCTATACATAGAAGAGACGCAAGACCCACGCCTTAAGGAGCTTCGCCCCTAAAAAAACATTTAACCACCCAAAAACCAATGCATTTGACAGAACGAAAGGCTAATTGGTACAAAGTAAGAAGCTCGCCACAACAAAATAGACGCTCATTATTCCATGCACACTGCTTCTCCTTCAAGATCAGTATTCATTTCAAGGATATGCGAGGATTTGTTTCCATTCCTCTTTCTCCCTATTAGCTCGAGAAGTTGGAGTGGCACCACCTGGTGGGAATTACTCCATGCACACTGCTTCTCCACCATGATCAGTATTCACTTGGTGAATATGCGCGGATTTCTTTCTATTCCTTCTCCTCGATATTAGCCTGAAAAGTTGGAGTGGCACCACCTTGTGGGAGGCCTAGGTGACGTCATGGCATGGACTCTTCCAATGCCAGCCGCGGCGCACCTGCATAATAATGCAGTCACTTCCTGCGCTGTTCTGCTGTTTGCGTTTGCTTTTGCTTGTCTACGCTGCAGATTAATGAATAAAACATGATTGGTAAGGTTCGAGGTAAAACAATATAAAATTCACTTTTGCTTCTGCACAGTTGCGCACTCGTTAGTAGGCATTGTGAAAGGAACGAAAAGGTCTGTCACACGGCTAACCACTGATGAATTCCATTCGTGGCCACTGGCAGCCGCATTCCGACGGTTGTGAAAAGTATACGGCCATGGTTCTGTTCGGATACAACAAACTCATTGACACATAATCATGTGAATTGGAACAAGAATTAATAATACACCATATTTATATTATGTTGAGCTGTGCATGGGTAACTTCTTTAGGAGATACGAGGAATTTCTCTCGAGAGCAGGGTAGTTTGTATAGGAGCAATTCACGTATCTACGGACAGCACTTTCACAGGTGTGTCATACCACGTGCTCGCATGTGGTATCGAGTCTCACAAAATATATCTGAATGTGCTCGCCCTCTATACCGCCGCTGTTTCTTGTGGTTCTTGTGTACTCGCTCGCTCAACACGTTCTTTTGTTTCATTGTTTCAAGTTTCTCTCTCAGTAATTTCGAGCCTTTATTTCACATGGAGTTCCTGTAGGTGGACATGACGTGCAAGACCAGTCATCGCCTCATCGAAGCCCAAGTTTGTTGAAATATTACTTGGGCTCAGAGGCATGTAACCATAATTTTTATTTTTATTTTTTTTTGGGGGGGAGGTAGGGGCACTCACTTGAATAGGTAATTTTCCGCTTTAAATGCCACGGCTGGAAAATGTCGGGGGAAGGGGGGAGGGGAGGCGCGGGCCCGTTGTGCTACTCCCTGGCTACGCAACTTTTTGGGCCACGTCACTGAGTGCGCCATAAAAAGAGTTTATTTCGACTTTCTGACGCTTGCGTTGGAATCGTTGCTATCAACGTGAAGTGAACATTAGCGTTTGTGACGTGGGTGTAAAACGCTCCAGCATTTCACACAAATTCATGGCGACTTTTGAGAAGAAACCTGTGCGTATGATTCCAGTAAATGGATATATCTGAAAATTTCCAAATTCATTGTGGTGCGACCGTATTATTATGTTTATTTTCCAGATGTTTTAAGTGAGCGCTTATGACAGACATACTCGTGTAAAGTTTCCTGTTAAAGAAAACGCAATTGTGTCAATTCATTTATATTACCCCAGATGCAGGCGTAACTTCCACGGTGAAGTGCTATGTATTTAGTGAGTTGAAAATGTTCTAATTTCATTTCTAATACTTCGGCACACATTTGTTTAATCGAGGAGCCTACGCCTAGTTATAATCATGTTAGCACCATTTAGCGTGTTTTCTTAGCACCCACTTCTTGGTGTGCGTGATGAAAACAGTGTGTGTCTAGTTGTCCTGCATCACGTTTGAACAGGAGTTTGTCTATCCTAAGCTAAATTATGAAAACGTTTCACAGCTTCAAGAACTTTCACTGATTGTGAGACCGTGCACATCAGATCTTGACAAATTCGCTTTAAAAATTCAAGGAGTAATCACCAACGTATCGCTTAAGAGCGGGTGCATGGCGGGCGCAGAAAAAGGCGTCAAGTAGCGGCAGGAGCAGACGAGTCCTTACCGTGACGTCACATGATCGCAACCGCAGCGACGCCAGTGTTCGTTTTCGGGGTTGCATTCCGAAGCGTGGAAGCTCTCGAAACAGCTTAAGGACTTCGTTCTAAATAGGGTACTTACCCAGTTTCGGCGTCACCCATCATGTCGGTCAAGGGTCCTTCTTTTCGCAGCTCTTAACACCGGAAAAATGCCACAATGGTGGTGTCGGTAGCAGTCGGGATCATTGAAATACTCCCCTGAACAATCGCCGTTCCCGTTTTGTTTTGGAGGCTCTAACAAAAAATTGGCGTCAATCGACCAAGCCAGCGTTGAAACAGGTAATTAGGTTATTTAGGTTCAAATATTCTTTGCCTAATATCGCAAGCCATGTCACCACAAGCGAGAGAAAGTCGTCAGAACAATCACAATATTCATAAAATAGGAGAAATGCGTATTTCTTCAAACGTGCTTGGCAAGTTCTTCGGGAGCTTTGGCGGGACTTAGGGATTCTTACAGAAATTCCACCTGAGTTAAAGTTTGCAGATGCATGCACAGTCCTCCAATGCAGGGGTTTAATATGGTTCTGAGTAAAAAGCAGCCGGGAAGTTTCTTTAAAGTGTAAGCGTACGTGAAAGTCTTTCCTGTTGTAAGCATAATTATCTTGAAATTTTGCTGCGCTAACCGAAGACAGTGAAGTAAATGAAGGCACTAACGGGGCTTTATAAGGTAGTCATTCATTGTTAATATTCTTACGCGGTCGTGACGGTGACGAAGGGAGCACACGGTAGGTACAAGATCAAACTGTTTATATGAACCTCTAGCTGGTAAAGGAAAAATCAGATTGCAGCGACGCACACTGGCACCGATAAGGGCGAAAAGAGCATCGGCCGTCGATCAAATCACAAGCGGGGAAGTGTGTCGGGATTTATACATGTGCCATCGAACATCCAAGTCTTATCGCTGGTCGTCCTGCAAGCTCCGGAAACATCTTAAGTGTTCACGTCTTGAGCGCAACTTTACAGAACTATACTAATCGCAAACCTTCTCGAATAATGAAGCCCAGTTTGCGCTGAGCATTCGTGACAGGTTTTGTGGGCGAAAACCGAATGAAAAGAAAGGCAATGTTCAAGCACTATTGAAGATTTTTACGAAGCAAGAAAACTAGACAGCGTGTTCTCTAGTGTGGTTTTCTGTGTTCATTTTGAGTATTTGTAATTTTTTGGATAAAATAAGGTTACGCAGCCTTCCTTTCGCAAGTCACCGAAATCCATGTACTACGTGTTTCGAGAACCGGGCGCACCGCTGAAAGAGGTATTTATCTTTATGTACGCACAGTACGAATGAAATAACTGAAACTTTCTTACCCATCTCAGACAGATATACTAGCACATCAAGCTTCATGTTTACTGTTTCACTAATTGGCCTAATGTCATAGTGAATTGAATATAAGGGTAAATGCTGTTTTGTTTACGTTCCTAGGCCACTTCTCTGGTGTGCTTTGCAAATGAAAGACGAAGGGAACATTTACCGATTACGTCCGCTCGCTATCTTGCAGCAGCGCCATGTCCAGTCAGATTTCGGGCATATAAAATCAGCGATTGTGGTAACTGTACGATGGTTACACTTAATTCAAGTAGAAAGTCTAGTTTTGCTGAGAGCGAGTAGCTTGCTGTAGCGATGTGAGTAATGTTATGCACCGTCATTGTGGCCGTGTTTTTTCCTTTGGATCTAAAGCAATGCATTGTAAACATGAATTTCACTAAGGCATTGTCACCAAACCGTGTTGTAATGGCTTCTGACAGCCTCCTTGCATAACAGACAGAAGCATATGACATAGTTTACAGCGCCTAAACTTGTTTTTTGATGACGTCCTGTCAGCTGATGTATTCTGGAAGTGCTGGCGCTTTAGGGACTTCTCAATAACTTCAATTAGAGTACGAATATGCTTTTAGCTGAATATGCACGAACATTTCAAAATGTGTGGTATGCTCGAAGACAGCGTTATTATAGTAGGAGTACTTGTTTACAACTTCAGCAAAGCCGGCAGGTTTCACTTCCTATCTTCAGCAGCCTTCGCTAACTGTCCAAAGCTAGGGTTTAACAATTTTCTGGAGACATTGAGCGGCGTGTCCTTAAGAAGCTATATTTAACGAAGCACTAAAATAAACTTATACTTCGTTCTCTTCATTTAAATCGCGTAGTGTTAAATGACGATTGTTGCGAACTACCTAGCTCTGATCTTTGATCAATTGACCTGCACCAGCTTTCACGTCATTAAGTTCCTAGTGGGGGTGCAATACTAGCATGCCGATTGCAAATGCACCATATTGGGACGAACGCATTGAAGACGCCAACGAAACAGCAGCAGAATCTGTGTCGGCAGAGAACACACGCTTCGAGATTGAGGCGCTTTTTAACAGCGCTGCAACATCTGTGGTTCCATAGAAACTGTCAAACATATCTTGTTTGAGTTCCGAGCGTATACCGATGAGCGTGCGCTGTATGAGCACTGCATGCATCTGTTAAACCCCCCCCCCCCAAAAAAAATTATCAGTTGATTGTCTCCTGGGCCCTTTTCCTAGCTTCACGCAACAGAGGCATGCGACAAAACCTTTATTCACGTATTTACACAACACCTGTCAGCTAGGCAAACTGTAGGGGCACCTTGACAACTCCTAATAAGTCATTCTGTCAGCACACATCCCACCCGAGAGATTAAAAAAATGTCTGTATATTTACTTTTTTTTCCTTTTCATTTCAATTTTTGATATTTTCTCTCTCTCTTCTTGTCTTTTAGTTCCTGATCCCCTTCCCCCGCAAAGTAGCAAGTCAGCGATACACCCACGCTGGCTGAATCCTCTGCTTTTCAATGAAGAGCTCTCTCTCTCTCTCTCTCTTTCTGTCTCTCTCTATTGTTACGTTCCTTATTGCTTTCTCTTTTTGTAGTGAGCTGGCGTTGTACAAGGCAGCCATCAACTGGGTCCAATACGACTGCAAGGGACGCGCCAAGTACGCGAGCAGCCTTGTGGAGGCCATTCGTTTTCAGGACATGACACCTGCCCAGGTCGAGGGCTTCAATGCGGTCAAGGTGTGCCCCGAGGTACAGAAGCAGTTTGACGTCAGCCAGCGCCTACCTCAGCCGTGAGTGAACAGATCTTGTATGACACTGCCTGTGCGAGACACGTTCCTGTTGCCACTGCTCACAAGATATGGCGGTTACTGTAAGCAAACTGGGTTAATGCAAACACCTACGTAGCCAAGCTCAAATTCTGTAGACACTTTTTACGAAGTCGTTGGACCCGAAGAAGACGCTGTACTTTGAGACGCTTAAGACAAAATTCGGCAGATCTCACTCATTGTGAGGAACCGATTTCATGCAAACCAGACAGCGAGTAGCAGCAAAAGTCAGATTTGTTTTAGTTGAGCCAAGCTTTACGAAGTGAATTGACGTCATTCTATGCACTGCCATGCAGAAGGTCTGTTTTCGAGTCTGGCTAGGGCTGCGGTTTTTAAGTAATTTATTTGCGAACTTCTGCCAGTGTATTTATTTATCTAGCCACCGATGACTCTCTGCTCTCGTGGCCGTTTTGTGAACAGAATGTGTATCAAGCCTGGCGTGGAATAACAAGAGTTCGTCACTACCACAAATGACAGGTCACAATATGAAAGTCATGACGCACATGTCACGAAAGACATGTCATTTTCTTCGTGCTTTCACGTCCATTCCTTTAGTATGTATAAAAAAATTGGTGTCGCTTGACATGAGCGCATAACGAACTTAAATAGAAGCCCATGACATGAACATCATGACATGCTTCTCATGTACGGCACAATTAACGTGCTATGTTCATGGTGAGTTCATGAACATTTTGCCACCTTGATATATATACCCGCTTTAGTATGGCGTAACTTGAATGTAATATGAATATAAATGCCGCTTTTAATATTAAATTCATCACGTGCACATCATGTACAGCATGGTCTACATGGCACGCCCATAGTGCGCTTCCGGCACTTTCATTATCATGCAGTCTATCAGCATTTGTGCGCTGTGACATGACTGCATGACGAGGTTAAATAGCATGTCGTGTAATGAAAAACGGGGTATACGTGTCATGTATGGCATGGTATACATTCCACGCTTATAGTGTGATCGCAGGACTTTAGGAAGCTTCATAAATTCTAGCGCTGGTGTGGTGGTACATGGCTGCATGACAAACAGTTTTGGATTGTAACATAGAATTCATGCCATGCATGTCATATCATGTTGCGGCACAACATTCTTACGTGAAGGCTATGTATGTCACGTCACGCGTTGTAAAAGCTACTGCATACATATACGTTTCATTAGCGTATTAGATACCTGTTTACGCATGCGTACATACCTGGCAAAAATGCGATAGTTAACGACATTCCATGATATAAACGCCTTGATTTGCGTCAAAGATGAACTATACTGGGCATGCAGCTCCTCGCCAGCTGCTCAGCATTACAGCGATTCGCAGTGCATGGGATTTCTCTATTTGTTCTCGTTATTCTTTTCTTCCATAATAAGATTTGATCCATCAATAATATGGCATACGCCGGCACCACATCATGTGCGGCACGGTCTCCTATATGCTTCTTTGTCAATATCGCCTAATCAAGTTGGAGGTAAACTGCTATTCACCTGCGGCGCATACAAGCTTACCCCCGGTGGTGTTATTCTGCTGTGTACCACGCGTTACAGTGGAAAGGAAAAAGATGCCCCACCACGGAGGCGGCTAAGGTACTCGGCTGCCGACCCGCGGGTTGCGAGGTCATATTTTGGCTGCAGGGACTGCATTTCTAAATGCACGTGAAAATGTTGTAGGCCCGTGAGTTCATATTTGCGTGCACGTTAAAAAATCCCAGGTGGTACGAATTTTCGGAGCCCTCCACTGCAGCGTCTGTCATATTCATATGGTGGTTTTGGGACGTTAAACCCCACATGTCAGTCAATCAAAGAAAAGGATGACGTCCACGACATGTAGGTCACATTGTTCACATACGTCAGCCATATACGTACGTATACCACGCACGTACTCCAACGCCAGTTTTGTAATGTTTAAGGAAGAGACCCCGAGAGCGCCTAGACCTAGGCGACCAGATAGCCAGGCAAGCAGACGGACAAATGGGTTTTTGAATAAAAGCGCACCGCACCGCTTTCCTCCCCCCCCTACCACCCTCGATTGTATAGTGCGAAAAGAACACAAGCTTTGCAATGGTCCCAAAAATGAAAATAACGCGATGTGGCCTCAGGCTTGCATGAGGCTTTCGGAATGCGACACTGAGGTTCTCGGATTGCGACATTAGGTGTTCTCCGCCACCACTGTTGTGGAAACCTCGCCCGGCCATCAGCCAGCACTTAAACAATGACGGCACATGTCGAGTTAAGCAAAATCATGTTGCAAACCACGTGCTCTCTCAGATGTTTAGGAAGGAGGGCCGGGGCGCCCCTCGTACCTGATTGTGCGTCTGCAAGAGGCGCGCTGCTGCCCATAGCGATGCACGCTTTCTTACTTTCGGCATAATAGGACAATTCCGCATTGCAAAAGCAAAGAAATGGGACTGTACTGCTGTCGCTATTCATTATCACACCAAACAAGCTATATTCTAGCATAAAAAATTAAGACAGGCTGATGGGGCGAATCGGTCACTTCTTCCTCGGTCCTGTTTAGCATAAAGGACAGCACTTGCCATTTACTGTTCGCCAAAGGATGACAAACATTGGCTTCTGTAGGCCTAATGGCGGATTACGTTGACCACCGTGTTGATATGGGCGCTCACCACTGTGAGGGCCCGAAAAAAAAAGGCCTTCCCATGAGAAGTATATGGGTCGTTTATGTAGGAAATTACGCATCAAGCTTCGAGGGAAATATCACCACTAATCCTCGGAATGACTGAACATTGGACATTAATTGTGAAATTAGGTTTTTCTACCCCCCTTCCATTATTACTAAGACTTCGTGTGTTTGGTGCTTACTATTATATTTTTTTCATGCAGAGGTAGTTCTGCGATAAATTTTTTGTTATAGGGAAAGGAGGGTGTGGCGTTTATGAGAGTTTCTTTTTCGTAAATTCCAACCCTCTCTGAAATTCAAAGTTTAATTTTGCGTTATTCTCAATATTCAAATATCTGAAATCAAATATTATTTGAACACGAAGCTAAGAAAACTTTCGAAGCGTATGTTAGTTCCTCGGAAAGTTTGAACGCACACGTACGTATACACACCAAAACAAATGCTTTTCCAAACAAATTTAAGGGGTGAGTTCATTGCTGTGTCCCTTCTTTTTCCGTATTGAAACCGTTGCGTTGTAAATTATTCTACGAGGAAAAATACCTGGACAAGGAGCACCTACTTTTGCGTGTATGTGACTTTAAAGCGTGTTGTTAGATGCGCAAGCCTGCCTTACGAGGTTCGTACATTAGACATCTTCTTGCACTCCCTATATCTGTTTACGTTTCTCTTTTCGTGTGTGACAAAACCTTGTACGTTGTACTATGAGTGTGGTCTACAAGATTTCACGTGTGATCAGCTTTATATCGGCAAAAACAAGCCAATTTAGCAATGACCACATAGAGCATGTCATTTCCATAATGAACTGAGCAGAATCATACTGGCTGTTGAAATCGGAGCTTATAGGATAAATGCAAACTGATGAAAATCTCGCCTGCAAGTGCTTATCAGAATTTTCCGACTTATTAGAAAACACGGAGCCCTAATGGCCATTGCATGGGGTGTCCGAGAAGGTTAAAAAGGCTGTGGGATCCTTAAGTTTCGCCTTCAAGAGCTGAACGCAATATTGATATCCGGTCCCTAGCACGTGCCTCTACCACTTAGCGCATACTTTTGATTGTTTAAAGATTCGATCACTACAACCTATCGATAAAGTTGAAAGTAGCTCGTGTGGGTGAAATTTTCATATTTGGCTGCATTATGCGTAATTCATTGTATGCTTCATAGGGACACTGAAAGCAAACATTAAATAGACGTTCATTGCTGAAACATGGTTCAGTTATGTCGTAGTGCTACTTTTCTGCCAATGAAATGCTTATTTTGAAACAAAATTACGTTTAAGCAGTCCGCTTCGCATTAGCACGCTTAAAACCCCCGCCTGAAAACGGACCTCCTGACGTAGCAATTGCATTGCCCAACGTCGCCCACCTCTACCAGCAGAGAAAAAGCGGCACAAGCCACAGCAGCAACAATCACCATTCAACAATTTTCTGCTTTCTTGGTTCAAGATGGCACTACCTATCCTACCTAACCGGGTGAAAATGAAACTTTTGAACCACTTATGCCAATCCCCACAGTAACGCCAGGCGTTTTTAGGGGCGAAGCTCCATAAAGCGGCACCCGTCCATGCCTCGTCGTAGTGCGCAATCAGTCTTACGTTTTGACCTGCAAGGTGGTGCCGGTGGGAGATTTCTCCTGTGCGTTGTCGAAAAATAAAAAAATTCACAGCGTGCGCGTTAACTAAAAGCCGAATTCCCCTGTCATTCCTATTAGCAGCCATTGGCATGTACATTGAGCACTATCTGACATGAAACGGTTGCTACGTTATACTCGCTGGGCGTAACCTTCTTGGTTTTAGAATGGTTTAGCGAGTGTTGCGCCGCAGTGCCATGAATACAATGAACTAGTATATACCGTGAACTCAAGGTTGTCAAAGCTGGGAAGTAGATACGAAGCAAAAGCCGAATTCTCCTGTCTCCCATTTCCCATTAGCAGCCATTGGCATGTACATTGAGCACTATCTGACAGGAAAAGGTTGCTACGTTATACTCGCTGGGCGTAACCTCCTTGGTTTTAGAAATGTTTAGCGAGCGTTGGGCCACAGTGCCATGAATAAAGTGAACTAGTATATACCATGAACTCGAGGCGATTAAAGGTGGGAAGTAGACACAAAGCGCAAGCCGGAAGAAAGTGTTCCTGTGCCTCCTCTCGTTCATCTTTGGAATGTCCGCTGGATGGCGGTGCTTCTATATGAGAAATATATGAATAAATGATGCGAGATGGTGGTACTTGGAGTGTTGAATAGGTGGACGAATGGACACACAGACAGGTGCGTGTATGGACGCACGGATATCTGCACGGATGGATGGACGCATGGACGGACGCAGGAGTGAATGCATGGACGAACGCAGGGACGGATGCACAGATGGACGTGCGGAAGCACGAACAGACGCACGCACGAACGGGTGGATGGACGCACGGGCGGCCACACAGACGCACGCATGGACGGACGGAAGCACGACCGAATGGGCGGATGGATGCTTCACCCCACTCTCCATCATTCACTTCGTGGATATGCTGCCATTTTTTTACAAGTGAAGTTCTTCAGGCTCGCACTATGTCTGTTGACGCCGCCATACTCGCAGCATCCCGTTGGACCAAAACACAGGTGCAACATATACCGTACATAGAGCGTTCGTGACACGCATATGGTTTAAAACCGTGGCTGACTCCCTATATAGTAATCGGTGTAACGCGAAAGTGAAGCGTGTCTTTCGAGAGGTAGTCGAGCGTTTATTGTTCTTTTTTTTCAGCAAAAGCAATGAATTGCGAAGTCATGTTAGGAATGACAAGTACTCTAAACATGCAGCACACACTTCAGTCAGAAAGCACGCATGGCATTAGCATACACGAGATAAGCATGGACTAACAACTATTACAGCTCAATACTTAAAACGCGTGCGAGGCATCGGGCGAATTGAACTGCGTCCTCTCCCGAATCTGATGAGCGTGCGCTCAGGACAGACCACGCTCCCTAGGGCGGCTTTTCGTGAAGGTGACGACCTCAAGAGTGTGCCCAACGTGAGCGCGTCGCACCATCTCACCACTGATAACAAAAGAACGCTAAACTTCCGAAGCTCTGAGGTTAAAGAACCCCAGGTGGTCTAAATTTCCGGAGCTCTCCACTACGGCGTCTCTCATAATCATATAGTGGTTTTGAGACGTTAAACCCCACATATCAATCAATCAGCTCTGAGGACTGCCAAACGGTGTATAAAATGGCTTGCCGATAATATTTTAAGACATCGTATGCTTTGTGGCTGAGTGGTTAGCGCCGCACTCTGAAAATTGAGAGGTCGCTGGTTCGATTCCGCGAAACAGATGCTTGCCTTGTGATTTTTTTCTTCGCAATCTCTTAGTATAAAATTTTCAACGTCACTTTCCTGACGGAAGTACGTCAGCGGGAGCCGGGGTGGACCCCGGCATAAAACACTTTTGTCTTGAAAAAACACACCATGTTCCCTCAGAGAATCTTGGTGGAATGTGAAGCAGCAGCGTTGTGCACGGGTGGCCTCAAGGATTGAACGACGCTAACATACGTGCTGCAATGAGCGCTGGAAAATTCATTTGAAGCGATGGCTGGCATAAGTCTTGTCGTTTCTTCACAGGGAACACGGGCGCTCGGCAGCAGCTGGTGCACGTTTCGCTTTCACTACTACGGCTGTGTAATCGGTGAAGTGCACGCTGAGAGGTTTCTGCACACATCCGACGTCGAAGTTGGCAAAGCTCAGATCGATGCACGTTCCTTTTATTGTGGTGGCTAGCTTCCGTTTCGCCGAAACGCACTTCTGCGAGTGCGCGTCACGCATGTAATTGACGAACCAGTCCCCTCCTCCCTCGCTGACGTCAACGTTTAGGTCTCCCACAACTAAAAAGGCGTGCGTCGACACGCCTGCCGCAATCAGTCAGTGTCTTCTCCAGACAGCGCTGAACTTGTTTCTTTGGCTGGTCAGGAGCGAGGTAGAGCACAAGGATCACGACGTCGCCGACGCGCACAACGCACTCAGAGCAGGAGCATCTTCGAGAGGCACCGGATCGTTCTTCCCGTACTGACGAGTCGACGGTGTACAGAGCGGTGGATGAGGTAGCAGAGCGAGCAACGATATCGACAAGTGTTTGCGGCAGTGACTTCAGCGCCCACTGCTAGAACAGTGTGACGTCAGCGCGCAGCGGCGGCGTGACCTACTTTGCACCAATCCAACACCTCAGGGGAGGGGAGCGCGTTGCGGTGAGTTCTTACGTACGCACGGAAGGACAGCATTACGAAGGCTAGTCAAAGAGCTCATTTTCATAAAAAATTACACCATCCCCTACTAAAGGAACCATGAGTAGTATGCGAAGCAGTCCATTTGTCGACTTGAAGTTCTGTTCATCACAAGCATATATCCTGATGTTAACGCGCTCTTACAAGTGGAGCCCACCATCAATTCAGTGTAATGGTGTCATCCATTGATTGCCAGATTCAGAGCACTTCCGGTAATATTTTTTTAGATGCGGAAGCATCTTATACTCGCGCCTTGTAGTGCGCCGTCCGCACCGCTTCTCGAACATTCGACAGATGACGCGCGCGCATGCGCCGTCGCCCACTCTTCCACCATCTGTGCATCCCTTCCTCCTCTACACACCGCGCGTGCTTCACTCCTCCACCATCTGTGCACCCTTCCTCCTCTACACACCGCGTTCGACATCTACAATTCTCCTGATTCTCCAGTGGACGCGCATGTGGCGTCGCGCTTCGAGAACATTCAACAGCTGACAGTGCATGCGCCGTCGAGCTGTATATATACTCAAGGTCGGCGCTCGCTCGCTCAGTTGCCGCTCGTCGGTTGGTTTGTACGGCGCGTCGACGTCCAAGGTCGCGGTGAAATGAATTCCAACGAATCCACAAACACAATGATCGACGTCCCTTCGACCAGCGCCGCCCTTTCGCATACGTGTGTACGTGTTCACTCATTTAACACCCCCTCCTACAACCACGTTAAACAATTTAGCCATCGACCCAAGTAAGTCGCAATTTAACACCCCATTTCACAACCACGTTAACCAATTTAGCCATCGGCCCAAGTAAGTCGCACTTTAACACCCCGTTAACCAATTATATGCTCCGCATCCTCCTCAGTGTTCCCCCGAGGGAAGCTGCGGGCAATTTTTTTGCTCCATACGGAGCACGTCTGATCCATTGGCAGATTGAGAGTGCTCTCTGTATGTTCCATGGGCAGATCTGGAGCAGCTTCGTCGCGAGATCCACTGCACGGAGCAACTGTCTCTGCTCCACGAAAATTGGCGGATTCGACTGCTAGTCGCAAGCGCCCCGTGACTTGAAACGGTGCTAATTCTGGGTGCGCCTACGGGCGCCGCTCGCGTTGGAGCTCATGTTTGGCTAGCGTAGCGTCGCTGTGTGCAGCGTGCCCACTCAAGCAAGAAGAGAAACGCGCGTATCGCGTTTCATTGTGATCCTGCCGTTTGCTCCAGAAGGAGCACGTGTGTTCCATTGGTGGATTCGCTCCTGTTGCCCTCCACCAGAGTGGAGTGCTGTGGCGCAGAGTTCGTTGGCCACTCTGAATCCGCCAATCGATGACACAATAATTTAAGTTGCTGTTACTCGTTCCGAGCTTACGTTGAAGCACGCCACGTGGGAGCACGTGCGTTCATCACACGTGTGCAAAATCTAGTTCCCCGTCACAACAGAGAGTTTGAGAATTGAGGGCCCAAGACACTGGGACTCCAGACTTCGTTGCGTAGGTTTCTCTTGCGGTCGCAGGTTCAGAAGCTTTTGAGAACTGGGTCAAACGCAGGCTGCTTTGGGTAAAACGTACGGGGTGCCACCCATGGCGCCATTCAAAATTATGCAAGACGCGGGCCAAACAGCACCATGGCTCGCGCTGCGTCTGCTTCATCTTGCTGGTGATCCAAGACACCTTGGAGCCCCACCCTTCAGCACTGTGGAGGCTACAGGGCCCCTAAGCCCATAGAAAGGGCGATTAGCCTGTACAAATGTATTCATTCGCGCCATGTCGTCAGTTCCGTCTTTATGGCATATGCTCGCCGAATTGTCTCAACAGGCTCATAACAGATAAGGCTGGTTGAATGATTTAAAAATACAGTAAAACTATGCAACGAACACGCACGCCAGGAATTTGTAGCGTGGATCTGTTGCTCTGCATGCTGAAGATTGGTAGGCGCTCATGCCGGCGGATAACTTCACTTTGTGGCCGATTCTCTCCGACGCTTATCGTAGCTCTCGTATAACTGCTTCTCCGTCGACGCCTTCCTTCGCGTCCCCCACTGCAATGCTTCTTTTCCCTCTTTCAAAGGCGATAGTCTTCCTTGGCGACCTTCGACGCAAAAATCTTTCTCTGTCTGTCTGTCTGTCTCTCTGTCTGTCTGTTTGTCTGTTTGTCCGCCCTTAATGATACCTTTAAAGGCCTAAACGACACCAAACGATATACGAAACGGCCGACCCCATCTGCAGCGCCTACCAATATTGCTCAAAATTTAGCATTCATGTTTGTGCGATTGTCAATTGAAAAACAATTATGGCGCATATCTGAGGCACCATAACAACACGTCAGTATTCTTCATGTGCGTCTTTTTACTAGAAAAGGCGTACATAAGTACATCTAAGGACTGTAGCGCTTATCACGCAGCGCTGACGATGCAACGCTTGCACAGAAAGGCAAGTGTTTCCAACGCTTTGCTAAGGAGACACGTTGGGGGCACCTATTTGTCACCTTGCGTTCTACACCTTATCCCCTCAGAGACGAGCGCGGATGCCGCGTGCTTCGTTTTCCAAGATAACCTGCCAGATAGCGTTTTGTTTCACGTGTGACCTGACTTGATGTGCTCGTTCACCTCCGCTGCACACTTGAGGCACTCTAACGCAGCGCCTCCAGAATACCATTCAACAATTTTCTTGCGCAGAACATCAAATAAACGTTTTGTTCACTCTCTACTGACGCAAAACTATCGTCTTTTGGCGACATTTGCACATTAGCATGCAGATACGGGGCCATTTTTTTTGTTTTTTGTCGAGAGAGGATTCGACGCGAACAAAACGCTTTGCCATGTTGCATGTCTGATGTTTCAAGATGCAGCGTTCTTGGTATGGCGACGCAACCCAAGCCTTGCCTCGGTGCGTCAGTCACGTGCGGCTAAGCAAGCATCATATCTCGCTAATAAATGCTAAAGGGACTTAAATAACGACAGCACGTACCTTATGTTTTATTATCATAGTAAAATAAAATAAATAGACAGTGAATTTCGTCATTCATTTGTTGCTGACCGCGCAGTGGGCGTGTAGCAAAAGCAAGTTCAGATGGAAGAGGGCGGTCACTTCAGCATGAATGCTGCAATGTTGATTTGCAAACGCAGTTACTGGGGGTTAAAAGAGAGAAAAATGAGTTCATGCGCACGAAATCGATTCGAACAATAAACGTTTCACGTAATGATGTGGCGTAACATACACCAAACAAACGCCAATTTTACTCTACCCGGTCAATATTAAAGCGCATGATATATCTGGAACTATGTTTTTCTGCGCAACAGTGTGGCTTTCTTACACCCATAGCTTTAGTAGTGCTAAACCAAAAGGTTTTGGGCCTTGCGTCAGCAAGAACGCAAGATCCCAAGACTGGCTTGGGTTTTGCGCATGCACCCTGGCGCGTCGCAAGCTTCTTGGGTCTCCAAGCTTCTTGGAGCCCCAATTCTCAAACTCTGCCTCCTAAAACAATTATGCCTGGACCGTGAGCCGCGAACGTGCTGCCCTACCCTTTGATTTTACCCTCACCCTCCGGTACGAAGGTGAACGCCTCTGGCGGCCGCTCCCTACGAACACAGCAATTCTCTCACAGTTGCCTTCGTTTGCCTCCGTTTATGTGTGATGTCACATGACTGAGCGGAACGGTAGTGTAACGTAACTGAGCGGTACCGAGACGAGCGTTCGCACGTGGTGGACAGTCGCAACACGCGGCAGGAGGCATGACCTCCAAGATTGCGTGCTGGCAGGAAGCTCCCAATTGAAACGAGAGTGACGGTCCAGGCATACTTTTTTTCTAGGAAGCGTTGCCCGACACCATCATGTGATGGCTGAGAAAGAGTAATGGCAAATGCCCACAGCCTCTAACACAGCCGCGGTAGTGCCTTCTGACTGGACTAAAATGCGTCGCTTTATCGCGCGTCTGCAGAATCTGGCTCTCTGACGGCGTCACATGATTAGTGAGAGAGTCTAAGGGGCAGAGTCCACAGCGTCTCTTAATTCGAAGCCTGAGTTAGAGAAGGCTGAAAGAGGCACCATCACCCTCCTCCGCCAAATCTTTCAGAAAAGTTCTTGATAAGGATATGTTGTACGAGTTGAGTATTTCATGAAAAATGCCTTCTTAGATTATAACTACTTCTAAATCGTATTTGAAGGTACAATATATAAAGAGAACATCATAGGCGGATATATTACTGGAAGCCATGAAAAGTGTTTAGTAGAATGCGCAGGATATTCTGGCAGATCGGCCTCTTGAGAGACGCGAATGGGCAAGATGTGGAAATGGGAGACACTGCCATTATTCGAACCACGTGACCCGCAGGTAGTCTTCAAACTCTATAGACGCATGCAACATAGCCACGTGCAAGTGCACGGATCAACCCGCTATGCCGATTCAGCCTTGAACCCGTGTGCTCATCTACCTGCCCTGCTGCCACTTATGATCAAGATAGTGTCCCCTACCCCCCTTCCCACGAGGAATATTCCTGCATACTCCCCGGTTTTCAGTGTAACGTTCCGCAGGTCGCGGGATCAAATCCCGGCTGCGGCGGCTGCATTTCGGAAAGAGGTGGAATTGTAGGCCCGTGTGCTCAGATTGGGATGCACGTTAAAGAACTCCAGGTGGTCGAAATTCCCAGAGCCCTCCACTATGGCGTCTCTCATAATCATTTGGTGGTTTTGGCACGTTAAAACCTACATAGCAGTGTAACACGCCCATGCATTGTCTTCCACTGCCTTACGGTTAGCGAGGCAATCACGTGAACCTCTGTTAGCGAAGGCTGTTGCCAAATGAACTGCGCAAACTTTTACGCGCTAGTCACACTTTTCATTGGCTTCCATTCTCAATGTAAACTGTGTACCTGTATTCGAAATAGCCTCCGCCATTTCGTTCTCACGAAGGAGGGACTGTTATGCCATGGAGTCCAAATCGAACTTAATTGCTCCTGCAAATGAAACCTGCGTCAAAACAAGCGAGCGATGCAGGCGGACGCTATCACCAGCTGCGGTGTGTCAAACGCAAAGCACAGCAAGCTCCCTCAAACCACGGGTCCTATTCGATTCCGATGATGCAATTGATGCCTTCCAGTCTGGTGAGTCTTACGCAACGCGTGGCAATACGTACCACTCGCCCACGGGTGCAATCCAGGCCGCGAAGAGTGGTGGTTCCTGATTGGAAGCTGCTGATGCTAGGATTAATCGGTGCTTTCTAATTGGTGGCTGCTGACGCAACGTCCACCGGCGTTCTGAATTGGAGGCTACTGACGTGAGAGCCTATAAAGGAATTAAGCGGTGCGACTACAAGCAGCAGACGAGATCGTCAGAACAGACGACAGCGTCAGAGCGTCCGAAGACATCCCGGCTCTTCGAGCTCCTTACGCTTTCGACTCGGCCGGTGACCTTGGCCGCGTCAAGTTTCGTAAGAGGGGCGCCCTCCGTAACCTTGTTGTCGGCGCACGACGCAACAGTGGCGGCACCGGTGCGACACGTAATAGGGCGCCACTGGTGGAAGTGCGTCGTCTGACGAACGAGCTCCATGAGCAGGGCTCAGTGCCGCTGACTTGAGAATCCAAAAGTGCGTGCCGCTGACTTGAGAATCCAAAAGTGCGCGCCGCCGAAGCAGCATTTGCTTCAACTTATCGCAAAATCAAGACATCTATACAAGTGCGCGCAGAATTATGATTAGGCAGGGTTGTAATATAATATTATTTGTGGTGTTGCGTCCCAAGATTATGAAACGCCATAGTGGAGGGCTCCGGGAATTTTTAAATGCTGGTGTGCACTGACATCGCACAGCACACGGGCTCCAACCACTTCGCCTTCACTGAAATGCGATTGCCGCGGCTGGGATCGAGTCCGCGACCTTCGGGTTAGCAGCAGAGCACCGCAACCACTGATGCACCGTGGAATATAGGCTGTATCGTCGTGATGTATTCGTCCGTGACTTTTCGGGGATCGCAGGAACTGGAAGTCGCATGCCAGCTGAGTGGAAAAACGTTTGGTGAAAGGTGGTAATATGTACCTTGTGCAGGGAGTATCACTAAAGCTTAAATTGTTACTTTATAATGCATTGTTTTGTCTTAAAATAAATTATTGGAACCTTTTATGCAGAAAAAAAAAACAAAACTAACATAACAAGCTGCTTTTATTGCAAAAGAAAACGCGCGACATTGATACTGCATTTTATAACACGGCCAGGCTGTTTGCCACATTGAGCTTACTTTTCCTGCAATACGTTCTTACGTTTAATAGTATTAAGAAATATGCGCACTGCTTGAAAGTCATTGGCGCACTTTTATCTAGAGAAAGGTATAGCAAGCGAACCTCATGGGAGTCAAAGTATTAATAGAAAAACATATGATTAGGTACTACCTTTTACTCGCAGGAACCATAGATATAAAGACTCCTACAATGCATGCCCGTTTATTCCAGGCACTTAAGTTTTCATGGAATCAGTTTGTATACCATTATTCGAAAAGATGTACATTTTCAATACGAGCACACTGATCACCTACGCTTTTTGCCACATCGATATTTCAAATGTCACATCTAATCAATTGTTATGTTGTGTATCTTGTCATAGTCTTATCTCTAAAAGGTAATACTTGTTATTTTAATATTGCTCAATATTAATCATGAGATATTTGTTTAAAATGACATTTTTATCAGTGCCCTTACGTTTATTATGCGAATTATGAGTTTCCTTCTGTCCGCCTTTATGTTGATATAACATAACATTTGAATGTATTTTAGTAAAATCTTCTTTACCAAATTGCGTGTCTTTATATGTTGAATGCGTTGGTCACTTATTTATCCTATATTGAATATATAATCATTTGATTTACTTGTTATTATTCCTTATGAGACGGCATAGGGAATATTATTGTCCAGATGTTGATTGTAGCTTTTTGTATCTGTCCAAGCAAATCCTTCATGTTTTTATTGTGTTTTGTAGGATAAATAAATGCAAAATACGGAATCATAATTCTAAAAAGATGTGCATAACATTATTGTATGCCGGGTCACGTGTCTCTTACAGGGGACAAAAGAAACAGGAAAAAGGAAGAGATTATGCCCAAGCACAAAAGGTAAGGCCTGAATAGCGGTCCATATACCAAACAAACAAGGCTCGCAGAGTGTATAACATCCCCTAGTCAAACTAACGTACAAAGCGTATAACGCAAGAGCACGCCAAAAAGTTGCGGCACAAACTCCTCATATATATTCAAGGTATACCAATCGGTAATGCGTAGTCAGGAATGATATAATGCGAGGTCGAGGCGCTCCTAGCTATTTCGTGATGGAGAGTGTGAGGATTTTTTTGACTGAATGACTGCAGAGTCAGTTGTAGAGCCATACATTTGAGTTTCACAACTAACATCTTGATTGACTCCGGAGTTCATAGGCTCAGCCATGTATCAGATAATAATGTTTAACTGATCGACTGAGGATTCACTTATTGAGCCATGTATTGGTGACTCACACTTAACTGATCGAATTACCCTCCTTAAGGGTCAATTCTTGAGCTATGTACTGGAGATTCACTTTTACCAGATATGATTGTCGTGCAATGTCTACGAGTTTCAAATTTATCTGATCGACTGTGGAGTAAACTGTCGAGCGATGTGTTGGAAATTGACATTTATCTGATCGACCATGCAGTCTATTCTCGATCCGTGTACACATGGGCTGCACTCACGTCACATCCGGGAAGGAGAGCACTGTGAACTGCCTTGTTTCTTAACATATGCAGCTGCTTGGAAGGTAGTCGAGAGCTTTGCAATGACGAGATCTGGTTTTCGTTCGCGCCACCGGCTTCAACGTGACTATTCGGGCCATTTTTTAATTCAGACAAGACGCGGAACTTGTGCTTCTAAAGGAAAGGCAAAACCACGCGTTACAGTTTTTTTTTCAGTTTTCCCGCGATTATTACAAATCAGTACGCGCAAACAAGGATGTCGTGCGAAAAGTACCATGTCACTCGGCTGGCGCACATAAACCGAGAAAACCTGAAGGAGAAATACATTCATGTCTCAAGTCATAACTTCATCACAGGCAAGGGCGTTCTCAAGTTATATCCAGGTTTACTACGCTTACTTACGTAATCTCGTCGCTTTTCCAAAATGCTACCTAAATTATTAGCTATGTACAGACTTTTTCCACTCGAATAACCCCGTCTCGTGTTGTTATATAAGATCTTACGATGTCGCATATGTGAACGTGGCTTCTTTCAAGAGACAGCCCGCAATTTAATGCTCGACACGAACGCCGATTGGACACCGCGCCCTCTGCTGGGCTACGGCCGTTGTGCGCACTACTACCGCAGCATGTGCACGTTTCAACCACTCTAAAAAGTGACAGATGAACACGCTGGATGCAGTCGCAGTGGCCACGCTGTTCACGGATTCTGAAACATCGCTCTAACGGCTTGCCAAGGACACCAGAGCGTGATGAACCATCGGCAGTAGGTCGTGTCGAAGCCCATGCATCTTGAGAAAGACACCTCTACTTCGACGATAACGTGAAATAGTGACACAACTAACCTCGCTTAGTACTACGGCATGCTCTGATGTGATCTGCTTTGCTGCTAAGCTCTTCATCCATCCAGTGGTGAAGTAGTTGTAGCCGTCCAGTGAATTATAGACCTTCATTTTTTCAGCGTGGCGTGACTTGTGGTAAGCACCAAACGGCCTATTCCCGATGCCGCCGTGTCACCCGTGCGTCACGGAAAGCCGCAGATCGACTTTCGGCGTAGCATCCTTACCGATGCGCAGTTCTTACTAGTCGATGCCATCGCACCTTTCAATTTCCACTCTGTAACGTATTCGAGTCGGTCCCAAAAGCTCTTCGAAGTACGAGGGGCAAAGCGCGTGCACGTTTTCTTTCTCCATATCGCTCGAATGACGCCGACAAGCTCCGACGCTGCTGTAATCTGCACGTGCAGCCCGACTCAGTGTTCACAAACATGGCGGTCACTCACTGATAGCCGAAAATGACTTCCCGTGCAGCCCATTTATTGTAGATTCGCGTTTAACCGATCGACTGTGGAACCAAATGTCGAGCCATGCATTGGAGATTCACATTTATCTTACCGACTGTGAAGTAAATTTTTGAGCCTTGTATAGCAGGTTTGCATTCAAGTGATCGACTGTGGAGACAGTTGCCGAGCCATGTCTCGGAGATTAACATCTCTTATAATTCAGAGAAGTGGCGCAACACAACACAAAGACGTAAATGAGAGAACGAGTTTGAGCACACATCACCTACTGATCTATTTTCGAATGAACACTCGGTACGTATGTCACAGTAAGCACATGCGCAGCAGTCCAAACCTAAAAGTGATCTTGCTAAAAAACTCTCAAGCATTTCCCCGAGGGTGAACATGGTTAAGTGCGAATGCACGGGGTGATGCTATGAGGGGTATTTATTAATTCGAACTATTATATTCATTATTCACACTATGGTGCCTTTATGGTGTAATGGTTCCTGGGAATCGCAATTTGATCACACGGGAGAGTTTACGTTAACTCACTGGCGAATGCCAACGGATTTTAACTTTACTCCCCCTCATAGCATGCGAGCCCCGGACGAGCAAAGTTCAGGGCTCGCACCCTCTCCCGCGCGGCACGTTCACTGGCTCGAACGGCTTCGGGAACGTCCACTCGCCGTTGACGATTGCGAGCGGCGTCTTGACGCCGGCCTTCATCGCCCTTCTCCACCTGACGCTTGCGTTGTCGTTCCGCTTCTTGGGCCGCGTTCGCGGCTCGATGCTGCCGCCTCATCTCGGCCTCGCGAGCGCGCAGTTCACCATCCGCTGCACGCTTCGCCCGCTTGTCCTCGGCCTCGCGAGCGCGAAGTTCGGCATCCTCTGCACGCTTCGCCCGCTTGTCCTCGGCCTCGCGAGCGCGCAGCTCAGCATCCGCTGCACGCTTCGCCCGCTTGCACTCGGCCTCGCGAGCACGCAGTTCGGCATCCGCTGCACGCTTCGCCCGCTTACGTTCGGTCTCTCGAGCCCTTCGCAGCGCCGCCTTGTCTTCCAACGTCGGCGAAACCACCGCGGTACCGTCACCTCCAACGACGGGTGCAGTGCTGGCATTCGGTTGTACTGCATTCGTTGTTGATGGTAGCGTTGCCTCCGGGACATCCATCGCACGACCCGCTCTCGACGGGAGACTGAGAGAGAAGGCGGGCGCGCGAGAGAGAGGGGTGTGCGCGCAGCTGCAGCGAGCGAGGAGAGTGGAGGAGCGAGCGAAGGGGGATATCAGCGTCGCGTCCGTGGCTTATTCGGTAGAGCGTCGCGCTGCGGCTCGCCAAGTCCTCTCAGACGCGCTTGGACGCCGGCGCGAGCGGACGCGCGTCGCATGCGCTCCGCCGAACGTGTGCTCTCGTTGACCGGATTACTTCGATATCGTCGCCGGCACTGTGTCGGATCATCAAGTTTTAACGGTCCTGGGAACCGCACACCCTTCCCGAGGCTGTAGAGCATCTCCATTTTGCTCTATCGCCTTCAGAAGAACCCATGTGAGCGCTGGGCCGCTAGGCCTAAGCGTCAACCCAGCTCGCCTGTGCGAGTACGGGTGACTAGGCCTAACGGCGGGACCCCTTCCACAACAATATGGACGCTAGCACTACGCCAACTGCTGACGTGACTACTACCGGATGCGTTCAACCTGCATTCAGCCCCAACGACACCCATGTTAACACGGAATCTCTCGACCTCGACGAGCTCACCTCGGCAAGCGAAGATGAAGTTGCCGTGCACCATCCTACATCGTCTGCATCGCTGGGACCGGCGAGCGACACCGACGCCAACTGGAAACTGGCGATTTCCCGTCGCCAGCGTCAACGCCAGAAAAAATTCGACAAAGCTCGAGCGGAATTGATGCAGCCGGCCGGTCCTGCAAGCACTCCGGCCAGCCACGTCAACGCCGGGGCAGCTGCGGGTGCGAGCGCTCCTGCTGCGCAGGCAGGCGCGGCCGGCGTCGCACCGGCGCGAACACCACCACCCGTAACGAAGCCGCGCCAGCTACGACGGAAGCTGCCGCCGCTTCCACGCACGGACATAAAGATCATCATGCGCCCGAAAGAGGGCCTGGCCATTCGGAACTTCACTACGCATCAAATCTCCCGAGCCGTAGCACTGGCGGGCAATTCACGACAACATTGTACTGGTGATCATTTCATTATACGTACTCGCCCCGGGTCGAACATCATCATTGCCAGCACGCCACATGTTGAGACGGCCGAAATTCTTCGTCGGATCACCACCCTCACGCTTGAGAGGAAGACCTACGAATTCAATACCTATGTGGCGGCCCCTGAGGGCACCTCGCGGGGAGTTATTCATGGGATAGACCCTGGCACAACTCCGGAAGAACTCACCGCCAACCTCCGCGTGCGCATGCAGGGAGTGACAGTGCACAGTGAACGAATGCTTGGTGCTACCAAATCTGCCGTGATCACTTTTGAAGGCCCCTTTCTGCCCCGATATGTACTGTATTACGGTGGGGAGGTGGCCTGCCATACGTACAAGCCGACGCGACAAGCCTGCCAAGTCTGCTTACAACCGGGGCACCGCTCAGACGTATGACCCACGCCAAACACTCCCGTGTGTCGGCAGTGTGGTATCCTCAACCCCGTTGACGGTCACCCCTGTGCTCCCAAATGTCACTTGTGTGGAGATGCCCACTTAACGGGCGCGAAAGAGTGCTCTCAGAGACTGAAGGCCCCGCGCCCACGGCCACCTCCTCAACCGGCAGCACCAGCCAGGGGTCGCAACCCCCATCGTAACCCACCCACTCCCAAACGTAGGTGGTTCAGCAAGGAAAACGAGACCTCATGCAGCCACTCCCGCTCACGCTCGAGGTCACAGTCCTTCCCGCCCCTCCCTTCTGTGAAACCTGGCCAACAGCAGCAACCACAGCAGCGACAACATCCGAAAAACCAGATGACCAAGGGGCAGCAGCAGCAGCAGCAACCCACCTGTCAACAGTCCCAGCACGCCTCCAGCAAGCATAATGAGAAGCCCAATCCCACTCCATCAGCCGGTGCCGACAATAAGGTGAGCTGGTCAGCAAATGTAGATCCTCCCATCGCTCCACTCAATACCCTGTCCACCGCATACGAACACCTTCTCGCGGAAAACATAAAACTCAAACAGGAGCTGGCGGCCGTCAGGGCACGTCAAGCAAAGGACAGTTCTCAACTTCATGCCCTAATGGCACGTCTTGGATCGCCACCCGACTCCCCCGAAAAAAAACCCCCAACCTCCCCCAAGAGACAGAAGACCCGTAAAACGGCACTATCAATTCCTGCTGCGTCGGGCACCACAGTCACACGCGAAGAGTTACGCGAAATGCTCTCAACGCTCGCGCAGCAGCTATCGCAACAATTCAGTGTCGTATTCACGCAGTTCGGAGAACGCCTCGACTCTCTCGAGACACGCTTCGAGGCGCAAATTGCTGAAACAGGCGAAAACATACGCAGGAAGAGGGCCACTCGTAGCTCGCACGCCACGACAGATCAAGGTTACCATAGACTAGGATTGGAATCACATGCAACCGAAATCCTCGCTATTCCCGCATTGACACACAGCGCCCTCACCCTCACTCCTACATCGGCGTCGCAAGCCGAGATTCCGATACCCACGCCTTTCCACTCAACGAATTAACCATGGGCAGCACAGCCCCACTCATTGGCGAACATTTAGAAGTCTGGCAATGGAACTGCCGCGGCTTCCGCAGAAAGCGGAGCCTCCTCCAACAGTACATTAACACACACCTTGCTCAGCGAGATGTCATAGCGCTTCAGGAGCCCGGAACGCCACCCATATTTTCAGGTTATGAGTCCTATAATAGTCAAACAAAGGGCAAAGCGGCCATCCTGATTGACAAAGCGCTAACCGCAGTTGGCTTAGACAATATCCCAGACACCAACATAGAACATGGGATTGTGGAGCTAGTTCTCAGGCAAAAAAAGAAAGGAGAAAAGCGAAGTATCATCATTTTCAACGTATAGAGCGCCCCAAAGCAAAAAAACACTGATTTCCATGCCCTCGTCCAAGGTGCCTGCCGATTGGCCCAGGGAAAAGAACTCTTACTGCTCGGCGACTTCAACGCTCTCGGCGAACGCTGGGGTTACAACCGTTCGGATGTCAAAGGCAAACAGCTTGCGGCTGCCACTGAAAAATTTCAGCTTGAACTGCTTACGGATCCCGCGTTCCCTACCCGGATCGGCAACAGTGTGTGCAGGGACACTTGCCCCGATCTCACCTTCGCCCGTGGCCGTGCAAACTATAACTGGGACAACCTGCAGGAATCCTTGGGTAGCGACCACTTCATTCTCTGCACAAAAGTTACAGAGAGCGCAGCGCGTCGGTCTATTGGAGAAGCACGCATCACAAACTGAGACGCCTTTCGTCGTGAGAGCGAATATTCACTCGACAGCCTCACAAGCCTCACCGACTGGTGCACCCAACTTAAAGAAATTCGAGAGCGTTGGACCACTACCATTAACAGAACACCTGCACTGCCGGAAGTGGACGGCCATCTGCTACATCTGTGGGAAGCCCGAAGAAGCCTCATCCGCAGATGGAGGACGCAAAAACATAACCGAAGCCTCAAGCTATATAAGGATCGCCACACTCACCACTCAGGCAGAGCAGTACGCTACAGAACTGGCGCGACTCAATTGGGCCCAGTTTAGCGACTCTCTTCGAGGCTCATTGGGCACGGCCCGCACGTGGCACATTTTGCGCGCTTTGATGGACCCCACTCGCACAAAAAATGAAACGAATAAGTCAGTCATGCGCCTCATACACGCCTTTGAGGGTACTGACGATGAGCTGCTGGATCAAGTCCGGCAAAAATGCTTTGGCGATTTCTACCCACCCGCATCTCAAGCTGCGTATCGTGGACGTGCCAATGACACTCTCGACTGACCAATAACGGTGGACGAAGTTTACGCAGCCATTCGCAGCAGCAATCGCAACACAGCTGCTGGGGCAGACGGAATAACGTACTCCCTTATCAGGAACCTCAACGACAGCGCCATACAAGAAATCACGGCGTTTTTCAATGATCATTGGCAACGTGGCACGCTTCCTCCTGAATGGAAGCACGCGGAGGTCATAATGATACCGAAGCCGGGCAAAAAACTTCAGATCGAAAACCTCCGACCAATATCCCTCACTTCCTGCCTTGGTAAACTCTTCGAGCGCGTCATCACTAATCGCGTGCAAGATTACCTCGAAGACAATGACCTTTTCCCGCACTCAATGTACGGGTTCCGGGCACATCTTTCAACGCACGATGTACTGCTACAATTAAAAGAAGTCATTGATAACGCCCCCCAGCGAGGAGAAAACATTATCTTGACTTTAGACATTAAGGGCGCATTTCAATCAATCAATCAATCAATCAATCAACTTTTATTTCTCATAGAGAAATATGGGGGTGACGGAAAAAAAGCCGCAGTACTGCGGCTTGACAAAGCTCCGGCCCCCTACAAAGTCCAGCAGTAACAATGATCAACCACACAAAAATTGATTTTGCTGGAAAATAAAACATTTGATTTGAATGCACATTGACAGGAAGAGGCAAATGTAGCGATTTCTAGGAGAAACATGGGAGGACTTGGTCTTTATACATCATTATACATAGTAATACACATTCATAAGACTTATGGAAAAAAGGACAAAAAGAAAAACACGAACAGTTGTAGGTAATGATTACGTGTACAACAGAAGTTGATAAATAATCCAACAAAAAAACTGCAAAGGCAGTAAATCAGTATTACACTGAGAACATAAAAAAAACGTTAAAAAAACATGCCGTAGTCATTGGTAAACGACATGAACGTAACAGTCATTTGAACGAAATCTAAAACAGGTAATAGTTACCAACACTGAGCACATTTCTCTAGTATGAGAAATGTTATAGCCTCGGTTTATTATGTGGACCATGATAATAAGTCCTATTGGTGAAAAGAAGATTACAATTTCAACGCACAGTACAAAAAATTCGTATGCAAAAAAAAAAAAACAAAAAAAAGTAAACAATTTCCGAAAGAGAATGAGCAAGCCAAACGCACACAGACAAAAAGAGAAAAAAAACGCCATGTACAAACAGATGAACCGTGCGTATCATTCTGCGACTGATGAATACGACTAGATGTTAGTGTGAAACGAAGTCTGAACTTCACCCGATAAGAATGAGCGAAAGGTGCGTGCTGAGGCCGACTCAGTGGCTATGCCATGTTTTGCATATTTGTTTAAGATTACGGCTAGTTGATACGATACAGACTGATTGCCATAGTTTGTGCGGCATATTGGCTGGATCCAGTCATCCTGACTTCTTGTGTCGTATGTATAGTGACGTCTTGCTAGGCGAAACGAACTGATGAATTCGGTGTTATTAGTCCTCATGGCGAGACGGTATGTACAGGAAAGACGGAATGCGTAGACGAATTTAACTTTGAGTATATTATATGCTTCAAAATAAGGGGCAGTATGAGTAGCATACGGAACGTTGGCTATTGCACGAATTGCGCGCTTTTGGCATATACCGAGTTTTTTCAAGTTGTCAGAGGATGTAGTACCCCATACAAGATGACAATAATTTAATGTCGATAAAAATAATCCATTATATATCAGACGTTTAGCTTTTACTGGTAATATTTGACGGTTTTTATTAATTAATGCAGTGACGGAGTTTAACTTGTTGCAAACATTTTGCACATGCTTATTCCACGACAATGTTTCTGTGAAAGTGACACCCAAAGCTTTGATCTCTCTAACAACACTAATTTCGTCATTATCAAGATACAACTTTTTTGTCAGTTCAATAACTCTGTTTCTAGTGCGGAAAATTATGGCTTGAGTCTTTTTTGTGTTAATTTTCAAGGAATTTCTTTTTGACCACGCTGATACTTCTGCAAGCGCATCATTAGCTAAAGATACCAACCCATCCGGCTTTACTCCGCTGAAAAAAAGGGCTGTATCATCGGCGTAACCTACCCACTTACAATTAGTAAAAGAGGAAAAAATGTCGTTTATGTAGACGATGAATAGGAGCGGGCCGAGTATACTGCCCTGGGGCACCCCGGACTTCAGGCGTTTAGTCTTTGAATTGAAAGTGTCATTTGTGACAAATTGACTTCTATGGCGAAGGTATGAACGCAGAAGGTCATTGGACCTCCCACGCACGCCATAGTGTTCTAGCTTATACAGTAGTAGGTTATGTTGCACACAATCAAAAGCTTTTGAGAAGTCGATGTATACACCTAGTACTATATTTTTATCTTCAAAGGCATCTATTATACATTCTTTTTGAGCAAGTAGTGCTTGTTCTGTGGATTTTCCTTTCAAGAACCCGTACTGGGCCAATGAAATGAAAGAGTGTTTATTCAGGAAGCGAACAAGTCGTGCGTGAATAATCTTTTCCAGGCCTTTTGATAAGATTGGGAGTATAGAAATTGGTCTAAAATTTCCCAAATCATTTTCATCGCCCCCCTTGTGTATGGCAATTACCCTTGCTGTTTGCATTTTTTCTGGAAAACAGCTACTTTCAAGCACTAAATTGTACAGTGTTGTCAGAATAGGAGCAATAATGTCGATGATGTGCTTTATAGGGCGGATTTGCATGTCGTTTGCATCCAGTGATCTAGAAGTTTTTAAGCTCCTAAATATACCGACAACTTCACTCTCCGTTGTTGGGAAAAATACCATACTGGAGTAGGGTGAACTGGTACCTTGAATGGGATATGGATTTACGTTGCAAGCGCCTGACTGGCCTACCGCAATGAAATGGTCATTGAGTGCGTTTGACAAATCTGAACCGCACTTCATGAGACCGTTTACACACAGGCTCGAAATCGCACGGTCAGTCTTAGGATGAACTATGGCGTTTAGTCGTTTCCACAACAGCTCAGTGTTTGCCGCGACAGAGAAATGCTTGAAAAAATATTCTTCCTTTGCTTTCTTTAGCGTAGCATTCAAACGATTTCGGAAAGATTTAAATTTTTTCCATGTTTCAGGGTTTCTGGTCCTGATGAAATCCCAATAAAGGTTATTTTTTACCTTGATTTGGCTGCGAAGGTAATTGGTTAGCCATGGTTTTCGCGATTTATTACTTCTATGCCTGACAACGTATGGGAAGTGCTTATTGTACAGTGTCCTCAGTTCAGCAATAAAGGTCTCGTACATGGAATTTGAGTCATGTTTTCTAAAAACTTGACGCCAGTCGTGGGCTTCAACCTCGTTACGGAAAGCGTCCAGAGATGCACTGTTTATATCTTGGAAACGCTGAGGCGGATCGATAATCCGCTTAGTTGGCACTTCATTTTCGATGAAAGTAAAGATGGGAAGATGGTCACTCATATCGCTTGCAATCGAACCGCTACAAAGGTTTTTTCTGTCGGTGTTAGTGATGAATAGATCGATAAGGGTATTTGACGAATGAGTAATGCGGGTAGAATTTACAATAGTGTTTACAAACCCGTTTGACTGCAGTAAAGCTGACAGTTCGATCTGATCTCTTGAGGTTTTTAGCATGTCTATATTGAAATCACCGGCAAGAAAAAGAGAATATTTGTTGGAACGAATGAAGTCAAAATATTCTTCAAGAAAACAGAAAAAGGTGTGTATATTGGCGTCAGGTGGGCGGTAGACGACACAAAAGATATTGGATCGACTACGCACACTTAGAACTTCGAAGTTAGCATTTGAAACGGAGAATTCGTCAATGATGCTCACGTTTAGCTCAGCCTTAGCCAACAACAGCACGCCCCCTCCTTTACGTTGAGAGCGGTTTAAAGCAAAGCCTTGGTAGCCTGGTTGGGCGAACGGCACGGAATACTTTGTGTACCACGTTTCAGATACCATGATGATATCAAACGGTACGCCCGTGCTAGCAAGAAATAGTTCGAATTCGTCATGTTTGGATTCCAGCGATCGCGCATTCACATGCAGAAAAGACAAGTGATCATATCCAGGTAGGTGTTTAAGTGAAGAAGGTTTTACAGCCATGACGGCAGTAATCTACAAGAAAAAAAGAAAAAAGGGCCACGTAGGCAACAGTCTCATAATTATGACGCGTCGGCTGACTGCGTCATCTTCTCCAAGTCGCTTGCGGAATTTAAGCGCAGAACGGCAGAGTTTTCGTCTCGACGAGCAAAAATTCGTCCATCCTTTGTCCAGACATATCGCCAGCCTGCCACCCTCTTCCTAGCCACAGCAGCACCGAGAAGTTGCTTATTCTGACGTGTCAGGTGCTCATTAACAAACACAGGTTTTGTAGAACTACAACCAAGCAATGTGCCCGTTTGGCGAGTCTTCCTGGCCTTCGCCAGGAAAGAATTTCGCTTCTCACGACGGACAAAGCGCACAATTATGTTTGGTTCGCTGTGCTTAGTCGTGAAGACGCGGTGACAGATGTCAATATCGTCTTTCGATACCGATTCTCCAATGAGCTGACCCATCTTCGAGACCACGTCAATCACATCTGGTTCTACCGGAACTCCCTTAATCTCTACATTATTGGAGCGAGTATATTGCTCCAATTCATCGACTCGCGCAGTCAACCTCTCGTTCTCTTCCTTTAGTTTCCGATTGCTTAACTTTAGCTCTTTTATCTCATTTATGAGCTCTTTTATGTCTTTGCCCATCTCAGTCACGCTGTCACAAGACTCGCTACAGTACTGAACGCTCTGTTTCAGTGAGCGAAGTTCTGACATCACCTCCTTTCTAAGGCTATCAATCCCCTGTTGCATTGTCATGCTATCGCTAAGTTTATCGTCAGTGTCCTCTTTACCCGTTTTTCGCGTGTTGCGGCCAGTCATTTCGAGATGGCCACGGACAGCAAGAACATGGAAACACAATGTTGAAAGAAAACGAATGCAAGTGACACAAGAACTCTGCTCGGCAGCAGTGCAAGAAAACAAGAAGGTACTATGGACTTAGGAGCACAAAATCTTGTGCTTACCTGCGAGATGAGAAGATGCCGATTAGTATGTGCACTGTTGACGCACTGCTGCCGAACAAAGTCGCCAGTCAATGTCACAGCGGTTTTAAATAGGTGCTGTAGGTGTCGCTGACGCTTGCGCACGCGACGTTCCTTGTCAGGTGTCGCTGACGCTTGCGCATGCGACGTTCCTTGTCAGGTGTAGAGCAGCAGCACCGGGCGATGTCACCTTCCTGGTGCGGACGGTGATCGTGCTTCAAAGATAATCGTCTCACTGCGAGATGAGAAGATGCCGATTAGTATGTGCACTGTTGACGCACTGCTGCCGAACAAAGTCGCCAGTCAATGTCACAGCGGTTTAAATAGGTGCTGTAGGTGTCGCTGACGCTTGCGCACGCGACGTTCCTTGTCAGGTGTCGCTGACGCTTGCGCATGCGACGTTCCTTGTCAGGTGTAGAGCAGCAGCACCGGGCGATGTCACCTTCCTGGTGCGGACGGTGATCGTGCTTCAAAGATAATCGTCTCACTGCGAGATGAGAAGATGCCGATTAGTATGTGCACTGTTGACGCACTGCTGCCGAACAAAGTCGCCAGTCAATGTCACAGCGGTTTAAATAGGTGCTGTAGGTGTCGCTGACGCTTGCGCACGCGACGTTCCTTGTCAGGTGTCGCTGACGCTTGCGCATGCGACGTTCCTTGTCAGGTGTAGAGCAGCAGCACCGGGCGATGTCACCTTCCTGGTGCGGACGGTGATCGTGCTTCAAAGATAATCGTCTCACTGCGAGATGAGAAGATGCCGATTAGTATGTGCACTGTTGACGCACTGCTGCCGAATTTGATAACGTTAGCCACCAGGCCATACTTGAGGGCCTCGAGGCCCTTCATTGTGGGCAGCGCGTCTACAGTTATGTTCACGCCTTCTTGTCGGACCGCACTGCCGCAGTCGGTCTCGGCTCCATCCGATCAGATGTTATCAAGGTTCCGAACAAGGGCACCCCGCAGTGCTCAGTGATTTCCCGCTACTCTTTAATGTAGCTATGGTTGGCCTGGCACATGAACTCCACCGCATCGATGGCATCCATCACGCAATGTATGCGGACGATATCACCGTCTGGGCCACGCGGGGGTCCCTTGGAGAAAAAGAATATAACCTGCAGGAGGCAGCCACATGCTTCGAACAATACGCGCAGGCACGAGGCCTGGCCTGTGCAACAGAAAAATCTGAGCTTCTACGAATTTATCGACGCAAGCTCCCACCATCGACGCAGAACAACCAAGGCTCCCACCTCCAGGTTGTCCTTGCTGGCAAACAAATCCCAGAGAAATCCACCATTCGAATATTAGGCATGTGGGTACAGTCGAACCGCCATGTGAATCACACACTTTCCCTTCTCCGCACCACTACACTACAAGTGGCCCGAATGATATCTCGGGTAGCCACTCGTCGCCATAGCATGCGCGAGGAGGACACCCTGAAACTCATACGTAGCCTCGTGGTCAGTAGGGTGACATACAGTTTGCCCTACCAACGCCTCACCAAGAGCGAACAGGGCCAAGTAGACGCAATGCTCCGCAAGGCCTACAAAGCGGCACTCAAGCTACCACTGGGTACTCCTTCTAGCAAGCTCTCGCATTGGGCCTACACAACACCTTTGAAGAACTTTGTGAAGCGCAACTCGCCACACAACTGCAACGGCTCAAGCAAACACCTACAGGCCGTGACCTGCTCCTACGCCTTGGCTACATTTGCCAGTTTCACGACGCAGCTCGTCGCAAGCCCATTCCGGACCAACTTCGTGCCACTTATAAGGTCGCTCCCATCCCCCGCAATATGGATCCCCGACTACATCAGGGCCGGAGGGAAGCCAGAGTGGAAGCCCTCGAGCGAACTTATGCACACAAAAACACTACGTACTATGTTGACGCCGCCAACTACGACCATGCAAACAATAAGGCTGTAGCCACAGTCGTGGACCACACACTCACAGAACGTACCAGCGCTTCCGTGCGGTGCCGCAACATCACCGATGCTGAAGAAACTGCCATCGCGCTCGCTCTCGCCCTCGGCTACAGACAACGAAGGTCGCTGACAGTTCTCACGGACTCTCAAGCAGCTTGCCGCAACTACCTACAGGGGCGCATGAGCCAACCCGCTCTCAGCGTCATCATGAGCGTTACAGACACTGACGAGCATTCCATTACACATCCACTCAGAATTTGGCATCGGATTATATGGACTCCGGACCACATGGGACTGGAGGGGAATCAGGCAGCGGATAGGGTAGCTCGAGGGTATGCGAGCCGAGCACCTTCCAACTCCGCCCCTGAGGAACTCGTTCCGATCCCTTGCGACTATTCGGCCATCCTAAACCATTACAGAGGACTTAGGAAAGCTTATTCGCTACCACACCGAACACTAAATAAAGAGGAATCGGTCAGCTGGAGGCAAATTCAAACCGGCACGTTTCCAAATTTGCACATCCTGAGTAAAATGCACCCCTCGGCATACTCTCCTCTCTGCCCATGGTGTTCAGCTAAAGCCACTCTGTACCACGTCACGGGGGAGTGTCAGGCCATTACAGCCTTACAACCAGTACAAAATCCAACAGCGGAGCGATGGGAGGAGCTGCTGGCCAGCGAGAACCTGGAAGATCAATTGAGTCTGATCAACCGGGCCCGCAGAGCGGCTGCTGCAAGCGGAGCCCTGGACTAAGGGCCCCCCCCCCACCGCAAGCCAAGCATGTCCGACTACTCGGAGCTTCTCCGCAGAAAATTTCATGTAATTAAATAAATAAATATGTTTCCACCACCACCACCACCACCGCCAAGTCCTCTTTCTTTTAAAAATAGAGAGAAGACTGCGGACGCCGCCGACGGCGGTGGACGGTTTGGGGTCGCTTATAAAGTGTATTCACACTTAAAAAAATTCAAGGTTGATGATATGTGGGACTTAACGTCCCAAAACGACCATATGATTATGAGAGACGCCGTAGTGAATAGCTCTGGAAATGGCGGCCACCTGGGTTTCTTTAACGTGCACCAAAACCTGAATACATGAGGCCACAGCATTTCCGCCTCCATCAGAAATGTAGCCGCCGCAGACGGGATTCAATCCCGCGACCTGCAGGTCAGCAGCTGAGTACCTTAGCCACTAGACCACCACAGCGGGGCAAAAAAAATCACTGTTGTGCAAGACGATCGATGGTACACTAATAACTCTACTGCAGACTATTTTAATGAGGTAAACTTTAGCGAATTCTTCGCTGATGTGTCACCACTTCGCTTTATGTTGTTTGCGGAAGAAAACATGCTACAAACAGCATGACACACAGGACAATGGCAGATAATAGTCAAGTGCTGTAGGATAACGAAGTCGTCCATCTGTGTGATTTTCTTATGTTTCGCACTATTTTCTGTCTCCTTGAATATGTACCTACCGCTCTAAGCAAGCACTCTAGGGAACGTCACGAATTCGTTCTCCGATTTGTGGAAACTGTCGTTCAACTTTTTTAGAAGTTTCTGGCAAATTGCGAATCAGCGTATGATCATGCCATGAAACATTGAGTAACAAAGTTTAAAGACACCGTTTCGACGCAATATTCGCGGCACTATTGTTTACTGACTAACAGAAGCATACCCTGCTGGAATCGGTCAGAAGCTGCTCGTCGCAGACAGTGCCACTTGCTTTAGAGCATCCTAACAAGCGATGAAATGTGAGTTAAAGGCTGTATTGTTGACTCGAAGGTGAAGTCACCCCCATGCAGTTTTTTTTCTTCCAAAAAAAAGTACGCATAGGTAACTTGAATATTCAGGTCATTTTGGTAGCCTATCTTGACAGCCAAGACAGTCTATCAGGCAAGAGTGTAGGCGGAAATTTGTTTTCTGGGCAAAGAGAAGGGCACCTTTTGAAATTATTATTTTTTGCTTGTATGCCGTGGAGAAAAGTCGCAGTTTCGTCGCAAGCACGAAGAAATGAATGCGATAGCATAACTTTGAATGTAACGCTGAGAACGGAAAGCATATCGATACGTGCAGCGCACTGCTCAAGCACAAATGGCGCACGAAAACAACACACACAGAACGGGAGCCAACTAACAACGTTTACAGCTCGACGGTTAACGCGCTGTTCGAACAACAACGACGCACCAAACGTAATCACGGGTACTGATATGAGTGCGAACTAACAAGCGTCCCAATTGTTACTTGACTGTGTTTGAAAAGCGCGCTCTTTTCACAAACGGGGACTGTCTAGCGAGAAAAGTGATCTTTGTGTGCTAGGACGCAAAACTCAATCGTTCCGGTACGAACTAAGCCAAAGACGTGTGACTCTGGATTCTCCCCTACCACAGGATAAGTCGCTGATAATGCCCCTTCTCTCTGCGGAGCAAAGCACGCGTGTGTGATGAGGGCGTATCGCGACGAGTTTGGCGACGACCTCTACGCCGAGCTAACGCGGAGCGCGCTCATCGCTCCATCTCACTGACTGTGCTGTAGATATAAATAGCTTGCAGTTTCAGCGTTGAAGGAGGTGCTCCTTCGTGGCTCAATGGCTAACGCCGCACGCTTACGAACGAAAGGTGAGACGTTCTATTCCATGCGGCGGGGCCTTATTCTCGATTATTTAATTGATTGATTGGTATGTGAGGTTTAACGTCCCAAAATCCCCATACGATTATGAAAGACGCCGTGTGGAGGGCTTTGGAAATTTCGACCACCTGGTGTTCTTTAACGTGCACCCATTTCTGAGCACACGGGCCTGCAACATTTCCGCCTTCATCGGAAATGCCGGGATTTGATCCTGCGACCTGCGGGTCAGCAGCCGAGTACCTTAGCCACTAGATCACCGCGGCGGGGCCTCTCGATTATTTATCTCTCTCGAGTGTCTATGTATGTAGGTACGTATGCATATGCGGTGAATGATGGCGATGCCGACGTAGACGCCGGCGGCAAAATCCAGCCCCAAGGGTTCATGTAATTGCTATCGCAATGAAAACATTTCTAAAAGAGAATGGCAAGGTCTTGGTGTAAAACTTGGCCTATGCCACTGCCATCAGATTTTCTTAACACGGGACCAGAATGCAAACAAGGAAGTCTACCATACCATTCTAGAATCGTTCAGAGATCCTATTTGCAGGAGGAGGCCTGAATGGTGACAAAAGCAGGCGTATATTTTGCAACATGACGATGCCCCGGCTAACGCGTCACTCTTTGTGCGCCGCTAATAAAAAAAAACTCTACACTCTTGCTGTGCCCCGCCCACCAAATGTTCTTAGCTAACCCTATTTGACTGTTTTCTATTTCTGAAACTTTAAACCAATATGAAAGGACATCATTTCAAAACCACGGACAATGCGAAAACAGAACTGCATGCCATTTCAGGGTGTGCTTTCCAGGTTTTCCAAAAAGTGTAGCGACGATAGAAACAGTGTATTGCCAATAGAGAGGACAAGTTTGACAAGGAATGTACGTATAATGTTATACAATAAACAGTAAAGGTGTCATAGCAAAATGTTTGGTTTCTTTTTGACCCCAAGTTAAACCTTTTGAACCGAAGAAAGAAAGACATAAGCGCAAATTTTAATAAACAAGCCATTCTACTTAATTCATCAAGTTTTGTCTGTGGTGTTAATTAAGATCCTTCAACTAGGGAACCTGCCATTACGCTAGCTCGATATTGTTGCGATAAACACATAAATCAATATTTATACGTCATGATACCTTGCTCAATGGTAACACCACCATCTTGCAAAGAATGTCAAGCTTGTGGAAGTAGGTTTTGTTCTGTAGATTCATGAAGTTTAACTTTGCCTACTATAGCCACTCCAATACTAAGAGCATGTACGTCATTGCACAGGTGGCAGCAGGTGAAGGCATCGGGCACCTTCCCGCGCCATCAAGCCAAAGAATGACCGCTGCAACAGCCCCTCTCAAGCCTTCAGTTGTGCCACTGCCAAGCCAAGAAGCTAGCGCTCCACGTCTAGTGCCGCCCACCGAAGCTTCTGTACCGAAACCGCTAAGTGCCAATGTCGTGCATGCAGCACCGCCACAACAACAGCAACCGCCTCAGAAGCCGCAGCAACCGATGCCTGCAGCGGCAGCGGTGGCACCGCTAGTGCTCACCCTCGAGCAGCAGGCGGCAGTGCTGTCGCCTGCACCTGAGGAAAAGCCTCAACCAAAGCTGGAAGTCAGAAAGACGGAATCTGTGCCACAAAAGAAAGAAGAGTCCAAAGAAAAGGTCGAAGTGGTTGATAAAAAGCACGAGAAACAGCCCAAGGACGATGCTAAGTCAGTGGAAGGAAAGAAGGGATCCCCCCTTTACAAGGAACAGCTAAAGGCATCCCTCCTGTCGGAACCACCGCTTGTCCCCAAGGAGCTCTTGATGACCAAGGATGTCAAGCCGCAGGCGTCTCACGACAAAAAGGCCGCTTTACTTGACAAACTGGATGCCAGGGGTGACACGAAAGGAAAGGAAAAGCCCCCTAGCAAACACGAAGGCAAGCACGAAGGCAAACAGCCCGAAGGCAAGCTGCCTGAAGGCAAACAACATGAAGGCAAGCTTCACGAAAGCAAGCATGAAGGGGACGCCTGCTTCGAAGACGGCGACGTCGACGTTGCAGCAACGCCATCAACTGTCATGCCTATGACCATGAGTCAGCCGACATCAGCCACTACTATTCCGCCATCCACGGCCTGGCTCCATGCAGAGTAAAGAAAAAAGAAGGATGACAAGAGTCATAAACCTAAGGACAAGAAGAGTAAGAGCAAGGACAAGAAAAGCAAAGGTAAAGAGAAGAAGAAAAAGAGAGGCTTCTGTCCCTGGCTGAGCAGTAAAAGCAGCAAAAGCAGTAAGAGTACCAACGCGAAAAGAAAGCATGGAGACAAAGTCAAAAAATCTGCTTCTAAGGAAGTCATCAGCCGCTCCGAGGCGAAGACCACAGGAATCGAGCAAGCACAAGTCTAAGAATGCCAGGAGAGGCTCTTCCAAGAGAGGAGCTCCAGATCTAGGAGCAAGGAGAAATCTGGCAAGGATAAGACTAGCAAGGAGAAGGCTGGCATAGAGAGCAAGGAAAACGCTGACAAGCTGGTTAAGAAGTCGAGCAGAGAGTTGGTCTCCAAGGAAAAACACAGCAAAAATAAGCACAGCAAGGAGAAGTTACAAAGCAAGGAGAAGCACCACAAAGACAAACACGGAAGTAAAGAGAAGCATGGAAGCAAGAAAAAGCACGGAAGCAAACAGAAGCACGCAAGCAAGGAGAAGCTTAGCAAGGAGAAGCGTAGCAAAGAGAAGCTCAGCAAGAACAGGTCTACCAGCAAGGAAAGTAAGAAGGGGGCCAGCAAGGACAAAATTAAGAAGAAGCACAGCAAGGAGAAGAAGCCCGGGGAGCCAAAGTCCGAAACTGGTGGCGGTGGAGGAGGGCATAAGCGCGAGCCCCACGCGAACGCGTCGAAGGTCAAAAAGCCTTCAGCCGAAGGGCCTGGAGGTGGCGCAGGAAAGAACGACCTGAAGCGTAACGCGTCAAAGGCTGAAGAACCGGGTGTCCCGTAAATCACAGTCCGAATCGAAGCGGTCTTGCCAAGTCTTCAGGCAAGAGCTCAAAGTCATCCACCGTCCCCAAGCGCAAACCTGATAAGGACAGGGGGAAATCTGACCTAGGAGTGGCGGGAAAGAAATCCAGCTCCGGGGCAGGTCGCACCGTTCATCGTAAGGCGCGTAGCGCTAACAGGCTCTCTTCGGGTGGCTCAGACCTGTCAGCTCGTCACGGGCAAGATGACGTCCCGAAACATTCGTGATAAGCGCCGCCAGCGCCTGACTAGGGTGCCTCACAGAGCGCTCTCCTGAAACGCAACGCACGTCGGATCCCAGTTACAAGGGGCTGGATTGTGCCGCCACTGGCGACCAGCAGCTTGTGATCGCTTTGCTGGGTGGCTTGGCCGCCGATTCCAAAGGCGCTAATCTCGAAAGTACGTAGCATGTTCTTTTATGGCGTCTCATTGTTCTTTTGAGTTCCATAATCAACCTAAAACGCTGTCATCTATAGTTTTTCTGAATTGAGAAGATGCCTTTTGGGAAAGGTAGATGCAGCTTTGAACATGTCGAATTATGGCTTTTGTTTTGTGTCGCAGGAGATGGAAAATAAGCGCAAACCTAAAACGCCCTCTTTTCGGAAAGACTAATGAGCGAGCTTCCTTCACTTGCTTCTGTATAATATTCTAACGCGCAGTTTCCATCACCTGATAGGAACATAATAGAATTTTTGGTCACTCTATCAGTTAGTGTGCACGTACATAAAATGACGCAAGTAACTAAAGAGGTCGTAGTCTATTAGTAAATGTGTTACAGAGAAAGTCTTGGCACGATACCACGTTTTTACTCAAATTGCAACAATTCTGAGCTTACTCTTGGTCCTGATGAGATGACGTGTGTCTGGTACGAACGTGCAGCTGCTCGCCTTTGGAAACCGGAAGAGGAAGCACAATACCGCTATTTCTGTTGCAGAGAGACAAGGTGCGGTAGTCAAATTTTTTTGCTCTCCGTGCTCAAAGCGAGATCACTTCAGAGCGCTTCGAGATGGAGAGTAATGTTCTTAACTATTCAACTGAACGTATCAGGAGCTCTCGATTTTCACCAAGTGAACGTGCCACAAACTGCCAGAACTGACTGGAGCATTCAAAAACGACTCAAAAATTGTACCATGAGTGTCATATATTAGGGTTACGCTAGTCCAGAGACCTACCTCGCAATGGAACTGAAACACAGCCTCTTTTTTATGCTTTTCTCCTCCTTTTGTGTCATCGGCGAGCATAGGTCGGCCAAACTCACTCACTAATGAAACATATCTTGCGCTTTTGGACTCACTCAAACTCATGCTTATCAAAATTTTTCTGAGCCGGACTCACACTAACGAAAATTTTCTTAACCGGACGCACTCGGACTCAGACTCACCAAAACATTACTCACCCGGACTCCCTGAGACTCAGACTCACGGCTCGATCTGAGTCTGAGTGAATTTGAGTGAGACGGCACTTGAGTCTCTTAACCTAAAATTGTTTTTTGACCACGCTGTGAATGCTTTATAACATCAATCTCTCGTTAGCGACACTCTTCTCGGCGTATTTTGATGAAGTACCTTCGAGTAAAGATATGAGTGCTCGTAAACCTGTAATGTCATTTTTAAAGAGGTAACAACTTAAGATATATTTATCAAGAACTGCCTTGGAAGAGTTGGTGGGGGGAGAGGGTCACGGTAATGGCCCATCTTACGTAATTCATGACTGCATTCAATAAATATCGAAATGATGTAAAAAAAGACACTGCTTTGAAATACGTCTAAGTAGACTTGATCATAAACGTGAACACAGGTAAGGCTGCTAGTCATGCGGAAGATTACTAGACAGGGTATATAGTCGTAGTAGTAGTAGTAGTAGTAGTATATAGACAGGGTATATCGTAGGGTACGCATTTAGGGTAATGAGCTCCTTATTCGTACATAGTACATATATTCGGTACTATTTGGTACGTAATATTCGTAATACTTCATGTAGCACTTGGTCTTATAGATTTATTATTACACCTTTTGAGTGCACAACCATATTCCTCTTTTCATTTTATTTCATTGATACTCAATCCTTATAGTTCTTGTGATCGAAATATGATCGTATAGGGCACCTTTTAATTGACGAAACATTAGTGTCTCTGACATAAAAAGTGCACTAATAGATGTATAGGTATGTTACTCGGTGCGCCAATAACTATGTTTTTGATACACATTTCCTGTGACATTTTAGTGCATTCTAAGCGCGTTCGCACATTTCTTCACTATTGCAGTTGTACATAAATTTGAGTTTTTGTTATTGAGCAAAGCGTCAAGTCATACGTCATCCTGATAATTATAGCTCTTTCACACCCAAGCTGGAGCGGCAAAGCAAGTGTTTCGAAGCGGTGAGTGCATGCACCTGTTCAGACTGCACGCATCCTTTGGCTGCAGCCGCACGGCAGATGAGGCGAGACCCCTGGCGCTTTCGCGCACGCCTCGCTAGCCGTGGTCTATGTTTCTTCCGAATAAAGCCCTCTCTCCTAATGATACACCAGCACCACAGCGTCGCCACCACTGCGTGGCGTTCTGATTGGCTGCGGCGAAGCAGTGAGCTTCGGCGGGCGCCGAAAAATTGCTCCGGGACATGGAGGAAGCAAAGCTGAGAAGAGGCCCTCGCAATCTGTGCTTCAGAGCGAAAAGTGTGGCGGAAGTCAAGTGCTTTTGTAGGGGGGTGTGGGACAGTGTGGGCACGCCGGCGTTTCGTGGGCCAGCGACAGGGAGTCGCTGGGCAGCAAGTTTACAAAGACGAGCCGCTAGGCGCGCCAGCGCCTTCCTCTCATAGGTGCATTTTGCGCATGTGCGAGCCGCTGTAGCGTGCCCACAATTGAGAGAAGTCCTCTACTCTTCCCTACTTCCGCCTTCACAGCTTCACAAAATGTGACATAACGGTCTCCCCTCGGTTTATTCTTTCCTCCATAGTCCGGGATATCTGGGAGCAATCGGACCTGCCACCTCGTTTTTCCCGCATTCGCTGCCTGGAGAAAGTTTCTCCCATTTTCTCTTTGCCGCTTTGGCTGCCCCATCTTCGGCTTCCTGCAATCCCAGTTAGCGTGAATTACAGGTGAAACCGTGAAGCGGCAGATCGTCTCTACTCTTTAATTAGGGTTTAGCAATCCTATTTCCCTTCATTTCTCTTCGGTGACAAGTTCTCTAATGCTTGGTCAGGCTTTAGTTCTATTAAAACCTCATCAGGCGTTGGTTTTTTTCTTAAAATGTGTGATGCAGTGGACTTTTTTGTTTGCAAAACAAAGCCATCTTGTTATTGTTATGCATTAGGATACATTGTGTAGCCTGTGCAACTCACTGGCATTCTTTTGTTTTTGTTTTGGCTCAGGTGCTGCCATTTTCTCATTGGGTCCTGAAGAGGACAAGTGGAAGTGCGTAGGCAGAATGCCAAGGCCTCGCTATGGTCACCAGGCCGTCGTATATCATGATTACATTTACGTCGTAGGTAAGTAAGACGACCGTAGAAGGAAATGCTTACATCAGAAGCCGGTACATGTATCCGCTGTGAGTACGGTATAGTTGAAGTCAGGGGAACCAAAACACAGCCGCTTCGACTTGGTCCCGTTTTCGCGCTATTTTCTCGCATATCGTGTTCCTACTGGCCCTTCAAGGCATTCTTCTGCATTGAAGGTTTCGAAGTTACCGCCTTTACAATAATCGATTCGTGATCTTATGTGAGTGGTGCGTTACATTCTGTCTGCGCAGGTAAAAACCAGCGATAGACTAATTAAATACTGTTAAACCCCGTCACAACAAACTTAAGATTGTCGAAAGTGACGATACAACGAGCTCTTTCACTTTTCGCAGCTTTATGGTCGCAGAACACTATGTTTTTGACCTTCAATGAGACGTAACGTATTCATCCTTAATATCAATGCAACGAAAATTATTGCTGCCACAATGAAATATATCAAAGTAACAAATTATATCTGCTGCTGGGTAATTGGTAGAAAGTGCAAATGAGGTTGTCGTCTTGCTTTTATGCGATTGTGTAGGAAAACTCTTTCTTTTTTTTTGTGTGTGGCACGCGATGCTTACCGACGTTGTATGTTCATTGAAGCGAGTGGAAAATTCACAGTTCTGCCACAGAAGCGAAGCAATTACTGCGATAACAACAAATTATAAGGTCACGTGCAGAATGGCGAGTAGATCGAAACGTGCCCCGCGTCTCTCACGCTGAAAAGACGCACAAAACGTACTCACAGGTACACATTAACGCGAATAACCGTCTCAGTTGTTACTTCGCTGTGCCTGAAAAGCGCGCCCTTTTCGCAAACGGAGGCTGTGCAACGACGGCAGTGACCTTTTTGCACCCGTTGACTTCAACAGAATCGTTCCTGCGAAACCCAAAGGCTAGCCAAGACATACGATCCTCCCCACGGCAGGATAAGGGCACGCCATTAAGTGTACATCCCGTTATTCTTTACGCGTGAGAGATAACAGCCGCCGCGCGCTCACTGCGCGATCTTGCGGATAATGCTGAAAACACGATAGCCCCCCCCCCCCCCGAGATGCCCGCCAACAGCGGTAAGTGGTAGATATGAATAGTTTGCCGTTTGAACGTTCACAGTGGTGCCTCTCGGTGGTTCAGTGCTTACCGCCTCGCGTTCACGACGCGGTGCTCCCACGTTCGATTCCGCGCGCCCGAGTCGGTTTTTCAGATTTTTTTTCTTTCTATCATTTTCATATATACAGATACGTATACATATACGGTGCATGACATCGACGTCGACGTCCGCACCCACTCGAGCGGCGAAATCCAGCCGAGAGTGTCCATATATTTGTTATCGCAATAAAAGCAAGTAGTTTGGTTCGGTGAACACGAATCATCACCATTACCACACCGGGTGACACCCCTGGCTTTAATGGCAATCTGCGGCGACATAGATACGTTAGACTCCATATTAGTACAGTGTGTCGGGCCTAATTTCTTTCGGGTTAACGCTTGGCGTTCGGCCGCTGGGAAAAGGTCTTCGCTGGTGCAAAATCAAACTGCAGTCACGGCAATATATATATATATATATATATATATATATATATATATATATATATATATATATATATATATATATATATATATATATATATATATTTTTACGCGAATGAAATTAGAATTTTGTACTACCTTATTATTCAAACATTCTGTCGGAGCTTCCCGTGCAAGAAAGGATAGTTCTGCGACTATACGGTTTATTTATTTATTATTTATTAGAATACCCTCAGGGCCCGTAGGGCATTACAGAGGGGGTGGGTACAACATATATAACACACAAGAAAAAAAGACAAAATAAAGAAACAAGTATCAGATGCGCAAATCAGGAAGGCAACATAAGTCAACTAAAAATGTATAAGAATTCAGGCACATACAAGACAAAGATAGATAATGGAAACTGCGTATAGTTACAAGCATTGCTGAGAAAGTGCAGTCTTGAATAACAAAGGGTCTGTTATTGATAATTATTGTTATTTGTTGATTGTTAATTTAACTAACTTTCAATGTAACGAAGTAAACTACCAATGTTATTGACTTCCTTTTATCGAGGTTTAACAGCAGAATGGGAAGCAATGGTTAGTTAACAAACTACTTGCCCTACAATTATGAGTCAGTAGTGGTGTTGGAGACGCCGACGACTTCACTCATTCGGTGACGGTGAGTGAGGCAGAATTTTGGATGGCGTGTCCTGGTTACTGTAATAATTGGACAAGCACTAAGCGCAATGAATGACACACGAGAAAGCCACCCGGCGCTGGGTGTCCCGGAATATTTTCGCCCACTTTTCTATCTTCACAATTACGTTACAGTTACTTCTAATATCATTCCCTATACCTTCCTTCTCATAATTGTCTGTTAGTTCTCAATATTATTGTTTCTAACAAAGGAAAAACGAGTATTGAATATACCTTTCTTTCTTTCATTCATAGCGAGGGTATCGTTCTGGCAGACTTCATTTCTTCAGAGGGTATGCGAGACATCATTGGTCACCTGCCAGGTCGTAATTACTTCAGCATCGTTTAATAAACTTTCGAAGTTAAAAGATTGTTAAAATAGTAAATAATATTGCAGGGCTTCATGAAAAATATACACATAGAATTGATAATATTGGCATATATACTATTATTTTGGATAAATTTATTATTTTATGATTTCATTACCATTTTCAAATCTTATCTTATTATTAATAATCTCAACCCCAGGTCACGTGCTACGTGACACTCACAGGCAAAAAATTAGTGTCCCACACTCGCCAAAAAGGCAACAGGAGGCGCTGACTGGCACTTTGACGTTTAAACGCACGTACATACTCAATAAAGTTGAATGGGGGGGGGGGGGGGAATAGCCGCCATGGTGCCGTGGTAGCTCGGTGGTAGAGCATCGGACAGCTTATTTGAAGGTCGCAAGCTTGGTCTCTGCACACGGCAAGTTATTTTTTATCGACTTTTTTTTTCCACGATTACACTATACAATTGCTTCTGATAACATCTCCTACACTTGGCATAATTGTCTTTCAGCTCTCGTGCTATTCTGTCTAACAAAGAAAAATGAGCTGATCAATATCCCTTTTTTTTTCTTTCTTAAGTCCTGTTTGTTTGCGCTACCATAGTAATCACATATTTTGTAACATCAACGCGTGACCTTGTGGCCGGCTTCATGCCTTCTGGTGGTCGACATGCCGGTGCTCTTGTCATAACATGAAGCTCAAAAATGTGCAGAAACAATCATTCGTACAATGGGAACTGGATTACGTCTGGTCAAGTTCAGGGTCAGTCTTCAAAAAACAGTGCTGCAAAGGCCAATGCACACCGAAGGGAACAAAGGCAAGCGCTTGTCAGGATGTCGCTAATGCAAGCTACGAATGCGTACGTGTTGCGTCAAATGAAAGTAAGGAGATATAATTTTCTCGCATTTCTTGTGCTTCTAAACAACTGGCACACCGTAAACGCTTCATGACAGATCCCCAACAACATTTCTTTGTAACCACATAAAAACACTACAGGTCTTGACTAGGCTGTAACAGCTTTCATGCCATTTATTTTCCGTGTGTTTCTCGCAGGTGGCTTCGAAGTTGGCAACGATGGCCGTCAACTTGCGACCACAGGCTGCCACAGGTTCAGCATGTCCAGGAGCTGTTGGGAGACCATGGGCAGCTTGCGACGCGCACGCTGCCACCATGGCGTGGCCGTGGTCCTCGGCAAAGTATACGCTGTCGGTGGACAATCTATAAACGATGGGTAGGTGCGCGCCAGGAGCGACCTCTGCCTCGCCACAAGAAGCAATTAAGCGAGCACACAACAGCGTTGTTCAAGCAGTGACAGCAAGAATATGTTATTAGAATCCGCAAGGTTCGCGTTACATTTCAAGGTTTGCGGATGACGTAAATATTTACGAAGTTGCAAAAGAAGCGTGCGCCTTTTGTGACCAAGGGCCATCATGCTTCTTTTTTTTATTCCTTGCACCTTTTTTTATTGGCTTGTTGCGTTGTTGTTAGTGTGCGGCAGGGTTCCCGACGGGGGGCTGCGGCGAGAACGCCTACCAACACTTCTTTGCTACTAACTAAAAATATTGCGCCATTGCAAATGGCTCACCTTGTTGTATCGCTTAGTCGCTTTCCATAGAACGCCCACCACTTCGAATTACCACTTTGAGAAGTGCGCCTGCAGAGCAGTAACTGTGCGTGCGCCACGTCACGCCGCACCTCTCGTCACTCGGTTGCATAAACAGTGGGTCTAAACTCGTGACCCCGTTGTTTCTGAGGTCGCCAACGCTAGAGCACACGTGTTCTTGCTGTTTGTTTGTTTTTTTTTCAATGCGTGCCACAGATGCCAGAAAGGCGTGATTGGTTGATGGGGTGTCGGGGACAGGAACTTCGAAGACTAGAAAATCTTCTTAAAGTTTAATTTCGTGCTTTATTCCACCTAGTTGATCACTCGCCTCCCGTAATGGATTAACATCGGCATTACCGAGAGTCGCCGTCGAATATCTCTCGTACGGGGTCACGAATTTCCCCCTAGGAGAGGCGCTGCCGTCAGCACTTCCGAGTCAAGGTAGAGGTCAAGTGGAGTGATGTTCTAGACCACGAGAGCAAAAGCGTGTCAAACTTCGCTTTGTATACTACCTTAGTTTTCATTGCATCTCTTAAATGAGGAATGCTATTATAATGCGGAATGTGTTGCTGAATGATGTGGTTCAAAAAAACGTTTATTAGGTTTGTCTTGATGCCCATTTCGCTGCAAGCTGTAAGCCTATTAGAGTTTCTGCGTGCAACTGTGCTTCCTTACAAACGTTACATAATCCATAAATATGTTGCCGACAGCTATTAAATGAAGATATATGCAACCGTGTTTCTTAATACAAGTGTGCCCTATGTTACAAATGTTGTTCTAGAAATGCTCTTCCCATGCTTATTATTGTACAATTCAATTCCGCACCCTCCCTGCTAATGACCCTCAAGTGAGGATTATCAGGTGTAACTAAAGGAATCAAGGCCACGGCCCTTTCGCGAACAAGAATGGCTCATTGTGCAAGTTTCATAGAAATCTGATTTTGTAGTCTTCCCATGGTGTCTTTACCTTGACTTGTTTGGTCTTTTCAGCGAGTAAGATATGCTAGCACATGTCCCGCAGGTTCATGGATTCAGTGGAAGTGTACGACCCAGACCTGGACAGGTGGTCGGAGGTGACGCCTCTGTGTTGCGCTCGCATGGCAGCCAATGCTGTTGAGTTCCGCGGACAGATGTACGTGGTCGGTGGTCTGATGATGGTCGCCGGGCAAAAGCGAAAAGTCTGCATCGTGCCGGACACCATGTGCTTCAACCCCATGGACGACACGTACGTACCGTACTCCACCATTGATTTCAGCATGCATATCCACAGGTTGTGGTGCACGGTTGCGCATTTGCAGGTCGTGGGTTCGACCCCGGCCATGGCAGTAGCATTTTGACAAAGGCAAAACTCTAGAGGTCCACGCGCTGTACGATGTCTGTGGACGATAAAGAACACCAGGTGGTTGAAATTTTCTGAGCCCTTCACTGCGGCCCCTCCTCACTCATATCCTGAGTTCGGGACGTTGAAGCCTTACACTATGAGTCCACTTAGTGAGATTTGAGTGTCAGGTTTCTCAGTTTTCGTCATGGTCACACTTCTTCAGTAAGGTTAATATTATATTTATCTGCTTTTTCATTCAATGCCTAGGTGTTAGCTTTAGACGCAGCAGAACTGAAGCGAGCATGACATGACCTGTGCTATATCATAATATGCGATGTCATAACGTCAGCTTCATGACACCTATTCAACGAATAATTTTAATAAGCTCGCTGCGGCACTTACATTAGTGCTGCTGACGGCTTTCCACTCGTAAAATAACTTTCTGAGATACAGCATTCTCAGGGAGTGTTAAGGTTCTCGTAAACGAAAAAAATGGTATTATTACGGCGTTTTTACTGCGTTACATATTCTAACGTTTTTAACGCTTTATTGACGTGTTAGGTGGCACCACAAGGCGTCCCTTCCTCTGCCAGTGTGCAATTGTTCGCTGGTGGCCCACCGTGGGCGCCTCCTGGCTGTCGGCGGCTTAGTGCGCGCGCTGGCCGAGGGGTCGCCAAGTCAGCAGCCCATGGCGCCCATCGCTGATGTGCTCGAGTATTCAGTGGCCAACGACTCCTGGTCACGCATTAGCATCATGCCAGTAAGGGCACACAGCGTGGGACTTGCGTCGCTTGGTGAGCACAATACGAACTACTCTGTGCATCCAGAATAACGATGAGGTGCAAACTATTTTTCCAGTGATTGTAAGAGCTTTAAAGGCTTCGTTAGTCCATAAGTGGGGCCTGTCGTGTAAGTTAATGTGTCAAAATTGGTTATCAGTATTAACTCGATTGTGTTGAGGGGCTTGTGTGATAGAAACCAAGGCATCGGCTTTGTTGTGCATAACTAGGAAATACCCCGATGTGTGCAAATGATGGGTGCAAATGAAGGTGAAAAGAAAATAAAAGTTATTCGAATGGATACCACACGCAGTAATGTCAGGCAAGGAGTCGTCTTTACAGATGTAATATTGTCGCGGGTATTTGAATACTTTCCGTAACAATATTGCTTGGCAGACGCATAGAATAGCACCAGACGTTGAAGCCACGTAAGGTGCGTATAAAGTGATAGGTTGAAAGCTGTGCGCCTACCTCAAAAGCCTGAACTATAACCATAGATTGGGAGCACGGAAGCTAGGCCTAGTTTGTATGACATTAAGGAATAAATTCATCATCATCATCATCAGCCTGACTACGTCCACTGCAGGACAAAGGCCTCTCCCATGTTCCGCCAGTTAACCCGGCCCTGTGCTTGCTGCTGCCAATTTATACCCGCAAACTTCTTAATCTCATCTGCCCACCTAACCTTCTGTCTCCCTCTAACCCGCTTCCCTTCTCTGGGAATCCAGTCAGTTACCCTTAATGACCAGCGGTTATCCTGTCTACGCGCTACATGCCCTGCCCATGTCCATTTCTTCTTCTTGATTTCAGCTATGATATCCTTAACTCCCATTTGTTCCCTAATCCACTCTGCTCTCTTCTTGTCTCTTAAGGTTATACCTACCATTTTTCTTTCCATTGCTCGCTGCGTCGTCCTCAATTTAAGCTGAACCCTCTTTGTAAGTCTCCAGGTTTCTGCTCCGTAGCTAAGTACCGGCAAGATACAGCTGTTATATACCTTCCTCTTGAGGGATAGTGGCAATCTACCTGTCATAATTTGAGAGTGCTTGCCAAATGTGCTCCACCCCATTCTTATTCTTCTAGTTACTTCAATCTCGTGGTTCGGCTCTGCGATTATTACCTGCCCTAAGTAGACATAGTCTTTTACAACTTCAAGTGCACTATTACCTATCTCGAAGCGCTGCTCCTTGCCGAGGTTGTTGTACATTACTTTCGTTTTCTGCAGATTAATTTTAAGACCCACCTTTCTGCTCTCCTTGTCTAACTCCGTAATCATGAGTTGCAATTCGTCCCCCGAGTTACTCAGCAATGCAATGTCATCGGTGAAGCGCAGGTTACTAAGGTATTCTCCATTGACTCTTATCCCTAACTATTCCCATTCTAGGCTTCTGAAAACCTCCTGTAAGCACGCGATAAATAGCATTGGGGAAATTGTGTCCCCCTGCCTTACACCCTTCTTAATTGGTATTCTGTTGCTTTCTTTATGAAGCACTATGGTAGCAGTTGATCCCCTGTAGATTTCTTCCAGAATATTTATATATACTTCATCTACGCCCTGATTTCGCAGTGTTTGCATGACGGCTGATATTTCTACTGAATCAAACGCCTTCTCGTAATCCATGAAGGCTATGTATAGGGGTTGGTTATACTCTGAGCATTTCTCTATTACCTGATTGATAGTATAAATGTGGTCAATTGTTGAGTAGCCTGTTCGAAATCCTGCTTGTTCCTTTGGTTGATTGAATTCTAATGTTTTCTTTACTCTGTTAGCAATTACCTTTGTAAATAGCTTGTATACTACAGAGAGCAAGCTGATCGGCCTGTAATTCTTCAAGTCCTTGTCATCTCCTTTCTTATGTATTAAGATGATATTAGCGTTCTTCCAAGTTTCTGGTACTCTTCCCGTCAGGAGACACCTCGTAAACAGGGTGGCTAGTTTTTCTAACACAATCTGTCCTCCATCTTTCAGCAGATCTGATGTTACCTGATCCTCACCAGCAGCTTTGCCCCTTTGCATGCTCTCCAAAGCTTTTCTGACTTCTTCTATCATAACTGGTGGGGTGTAATCTGGGTTACTGCTAGTTCTTATAGTAATAAGGTCGTGGTTGTCTCGGCTACTCCACAGATCTCTGTAAAACTCCTCCGCTATTTTAACTATCCTATCCATATTGGTAGTTATTTTGCCTTCTTTGTCCCTTAGTGCATACATCCGACTTTTGCCTATCCCAAGTTTCCTCTTCAATGCTTTGACACTTCCTCCGTTTTTCAGAGCGTGTTCAATTCTCTCCATGTTATACCTTCTTACATCGCATACCTTACGTCTATTAATTAACTTCGAAAGCTCAGCCAGTTCTATTTTGTCTGTAGTACTTGACACTTTCATGATTTGACGCTTCTTAATTAGGTTCTTCGTTTCCTGGGAAAGCTTGCCAGTGTCCTGTCTAACTACCCTGCCTCTAACTTCGACTGCACACTCCGTAATGATACTCGTCAGATTATCATTCATTGTATCTATGCTAAGGTTGGTTTCCTCACTAAGAGCCGAGTACCTGTTCTGCAGCGACACTCTGAATTCCTGTACTTTCTCTCTCAGTGCTAGCTGATTGATTGGCTTCTTGCGTATCAGTTTCTGTCATTCCTTCTTCAAGTCTAGGCGAATTCGAGACCGTACCATTCTATGGTCACTGCATCGTACCTTGCCAACCACTTCCACATCCTGCACGATTCCTGGGTGTGCAGTGATTATAAAGTCTATTTCGTTCTTATTTTCGCCATTAGGGCTCCTCCATGTCCACTTGCGGTTTTCTCGTTTGCGGTAGAAGGTATTCAAAATCCTCAAATTATTGCGTTCTGCGAATTCTACTAGTAGCTCTCCTCTAGCGTTTCTAGTGCCGATGCCATAATCTCCTACTGCCTGGTCTCCAGCCTGCTTCTTCCCTACCTTTTCATTAAAGTCGCCCATCACTATAGTATACTGTGTTTTTACCTTACTCATTGCCGATTCCACGTCTTCATAGAAGCTTTCAACTGAAGCGTCATCATGGCTGGTTGTAGGCGCGTAAGCCTGTACTACCTTCATCTTGTATCTTTTATTCAGTTTAATTACAATACCTACCACCCTTTCATTAATGCTATAGTATTCCTCTATGTTGCCAGCTATGTTTCTGTGAATTAGGAACCCCACTCCCAGTTCTCTTCTGTCTGCCAAGCCCCTGTAGCAAAGGACGTGCCCATTCTGTAGCACCGTATAGGCCTCATCTGTCCTCCTAACCTCACTGAGCCCTATTATATCCCATTTAACACCCTCTAGCTCCTCGAATAGTACAGCTAGACTTCCCTCACTAGATAAGGTTCTAGCATTAAACGTTGCCAAGTTCAGGTTCCAATGGCGGCCTGTCCGGATCCAGAGATTCTTAGCACCCTCTGCTGCGTTGCAGATCTGACCGCCGCCGTGGTCAGTTGCTTCGCAGCTGCTGGGGACTGAGGGCCGTGAGTTATTTGACGTAAGCATGTGGGAGGTAGTGGCCAGATACTGCACCAGGGTGGCCAATCCTTCTCTGGTGAGGGAGTGCGTTCTCGGTGGTGTTTGCCGGTGAGGCCGCACCCCAGGCCTCTTAATGCAGTTCCATCAACACGCGGATTTTTTTTTAATCCGGTTGGAAACTGCGCGGTGCCGGGATTTGAACCACGGACCTCTTGCATGCGAGGCGGATGCTCTAACCACTACTCCATCGCCGAATCCAAGGAATAAATTCACAGCACTAAAACTCACTGTAAATATATTCGGTTAAAATCATAGCCATGCGCACACGGGTGGGAGAGGTGCATATTAAGCCTGCTAGTTACTTAAATCTGCTCCATACATTTGCAAAGAGAGAAGGGCGGCGCTGAGATGAACATTCCCACCTTCCACCTCTATCGGGCAATTCCGCGCTCGCCTATGACTATAATTCGTCGTCATCCTAAGGCCCAGCAGTGCCAAAGTGTGCATATGTCTATTGGCGCGCGTATCGAACAGCAGAATCGTCCTGGACTTCTCAACTGTGGTTGCAGTAGGTGCCTCTGGCGAGCTTAAGACTGCGGGACTCGACTGTAAAAGGGGAGCTAGCAGCATGCGAAAATGCATGTTGTTGCGTGCGCAGGCGAGGACGTCTACATTCTCGGTGGTCAGCTCGCTGACGACGCCGGAACAGCCACAAGAAACGCCTACCGCTACAACCCAGTGACCGACCGCTGGGTGACGCTGCCTCCACTGCCGATGCGCCTAAGCCAGGCGTGTGCCGTCATCGTTAGGAAACAGGCGTTCAAATGACGCACACGTAAAGTGTGCACGTCACGGAATCACTTGTCACCCAAAATTTAATAAATTGACAAAACTAAAAGAGTAACGCAAGAGTTGGTCATTGTTTATATTTACTTACATCGGCACCGTTTTGAAACAGAAGCCACTGTACTAAATCGGAGGACTGATGCAGTAATGGAGGTAAGGTTCGGGGAACAAATCTATAATGCCCACAAATGTCATTGTATGTGAGTAGTCTTTCTTTCGACGTAAATTCTAGAGGGAGATCATTGCTTCCTGAAGCGTCTTCAGGCTAACCTGCGCTCAGATTGTTAAAGCTCGAGCACCTGCGTAGGCCTCCTCATTACCAAATATCCCTACGTGAGCAGTCTACAAAAGGGAATGGATAGGACTGTCCAGCAGCCCTATCCACTCCGACGTTGTGTAAGCAGTTCCTAATTCACTCACTACGACTGAATAATTAAAGGTTGTTGCGGCGAGTGCCACCGCAGCCTCGTTCATAAATTCCGAATACGAGGCTTGAATGAATGCTGCCGTTTCAACAATGCCGGTAGAGCTAACAACTGATGAGGGTAATTTTTTCCAACACGGTTACTCTGCGGCATTGACAGAGATCACCCCATTGCACTTCAAGAAGTTTTTCTTAAGAAATTTATGTCGTTGTCGTCATTTTTGTTCTTTGTTTGTTGTGGCTGTTCAATAAGCGTAGAGAAAGAGAATTTTTAAAAAATTGAACATTTAGAACTTTAAAATGAACATCCCAAAGCCGAAAACTATGACAAATGGCATCATCTAGGACACTGAAACGAATATTTATGAACAACTTTGTTCCTCTCAAAGCCATTCATAAAACCGAAACCGGACAACATCGAGAATACCTAAAGGAACGTTCCTGGGAAAGTTTTCTTTTTTTCATCAGAAAGCTATGTAAAGGTATGCTTGTTTAAAAGGAGCTTTAGAATGAGCTTCCTTCTTTCTCCTACAAAATATTAAGCTTCCCTTTTGCACCTTACAGCTTTGCTTCTGGCATAAGGCGTATGAAATATGGCTCCTCAGTGTGATTTTTCTCCTTCAACTGTGCGAGCGTGTGCCCCAAAGCTGACATCGTAATCTTCGTATGATAGTGCATAACTACTTCGTGGCTATAGTACATCATCTGTCTATGCGTTCATCTTGTGACACGTAGGTATATTGGTCCTGTGGTCTCCAAACTGCAGAAGGGTGGTTTTAAAGCATTCGCCGTTGAAGCGAAAGTTGTTGCGAACGACGGACCGATCCCACCGAAGCCACCACTGTTGCGAAAGACGGCGACGCCAACACGGTCCCGAAGGCGCCGCTGCTTTCAACTCCGCCGGGAAGGTCACCAGCCGTTTTGTAGCGTATGTTTCTCAGCTCGCGACTGCTTCTGCGCAGAGCTGATAAGACGAGCGGACGAGACGACGGTGAGTTAAACAAGGTTTAGGTACAGCATATATACAGAGGCGTTACAATTTCGGCACTGGGGCCGACAGAGACTCGAAGAGCCGAGCTCTCCTCTCTAATACATAGGTCAACTTTTCGCCTAAGACCGCCGACTCACACACATGTCGGCTCTCCGACATGGGGACTCCTCTCTCATAGGACCGCCGATCGCGACACGCCGCAGGGCTTCTTTTATAGGCACCGGGTCCAACCAAAAATGTCCAATTAGAAGCGCCGCTGGTCGTCAGGGCAGATTCCTCCAATGGGGTCGCCGCGCAATGCGTCAGACCACCAGACACGAGGACGCCGGCTCGCTGTCACGTGCGCTGATGACTCAATGCACGTGGGCCAGAGAGGCGCCGCGCGTGTTCACGCCGTTGGGTTGTTCGCGTCAGGCGGACTGCGGGCTGGCCTTGACCCAGATTGCCTTTTTCAGAGGCACGGACGTTTGACGAGGACTCGCTGGCATAACAGCACCCCCGCCGCCAGACAATGCACCGGAAAGACGAGCTGCTTCCACGGGGCTCGGATGTCAGGTGCGCTCGTTCGCCAGGTCCCTCCAGGTTCGCCTCCAGGGCCATGGGGAGGATACAGCTCCAGACTGTTCCGGAAACACATCCCATTTTTGACGACGGATCCCAGCTCCACTGGCTTGTCGCCACAACTTGCTGGCCAACTTCGCTCGTCTCTTCTGACCATTTTTCGGTTTCAGCACTTGACGATGGTTCTGCAACTTGCTAAGAGCGGTTCGACAACAGACAACACACGACACACGCAAGTGCCCTCGGTCACCCGACAGAACACCAGACAAAGTATAGTACGACATATACCTAGCTAAGTGTCTATCGGAATTTCGTTCCCTCTACATCAAGAGGCACATGTGGGACACAAGACTCTTAAAATGACAACTCAAGATTTTTTTTCCCACGTACAACAACGTAACGAATTAGTATACAACATAAAGTTGGCTCCTTGAGCTCACTCTGAACGAGAGCGCTCAGACCAGGTCGTGATGAGGTCAAAATTTTGCCCCGAATCGCCAGCCAGAAACCGAAAGGTTGAGAAGGTACTAGCTAGAACGCACTGCTCAATGCACCGGCATTAGCGTTTACCTTTCCTTTATTTTTTTTTATTTTTTTTGATAGCGAACGTCAAAGTTGCGCTGTGGAGCAACATGCTCCACTTCAGTAACCGGCCACTTTTAGGTGACGATACCTATGCGGCACCAAGAGCGGCTCACACTTTCGACGTTGCACAGGGGAACAACGATACGGCTTGCTACGGATTGACTCCTCACCGCTTAGCTCGATATCGTGTTCGATCACCCTCGTGTTTCCGGGGCGGTCCGAAAACACGTCTTCAAACTCGGAACCAATCTTTCTCAGGTCCTCTTTCTTAGGTCCTCCTTCACTTAAGCTAGGCTCTAGGTTTATCTGCTCCCGGATTACTTTCGATCCCCCTTCAATTACCTCACTAGAACTCAAAATTTCTGCTTCCTCTTCCTTTGAAGCATTCAACAACAGATTTACGACCGCTTGATGTTGAACGTATGGTTTCATCAAGTTGTAAATTTTGTCCGGGCCGCCTTCCTAATTTCACTTCATAATTTGTATCGCAAGGCTTCGATAATACTTTGGCGGGCCCTTCCCAATCAACCTCAAGCTTGTTCTTTTGAACGGCTGCAGCAGCATTACCTGACTCCCTACTTCAAAAGCACGCTTCTTCACCGATTCCTCGTAGTGCTCCTTCGACAGCACTTTTGCCGCGTTTTTCTGGCTTTCCACTAGCGCTTCAATTTGGCTTTCCACTAGCTCTTCAATCTGGCTTTCCACTAGCGCTTCAATCGAGAGATCCTCACGCTGCTCTCGAATGAGCGTCTCTCGATCAACTCTCGGCAGCTCGCTCCAACTTTCCGCTACAGGCGAGAGCGTTGCAACCCTCTCGCTCTGACTCAATGGCGCCATGTCGTCTCCCCTTTCTACGGAAACCGCGCCGGTCGGTTCGGCGACGGGCCGCTCGCGTGACTGCTCACATGACTCATGCGGAAACTTTCCTTTCTGGGGTTCCGTCGACCCGCCGACAAGGTCACTTGAGAGTTCACCGCATGGAACCAGATCAAGCTGCCGCGATAGCTTCCGCGCTTGCGATCGCGTGAGAGCCATGCACGCTAAGTTGGGGAAGAACGATTTGCCCTGCTCTTTGAGAAGCTGCTCCGAGTTGTTGGAGAAAAGATAAGGAAAACGATCATTTAGCGCGGCAGACACAGCCGCTTCGGTGCGAAGCTCACCGAACGGGCCTTCAATGACAACCGTGGCGATTGGTAAGCGCACACTCTGCTCCTCGGCGACTTGCCTGATCCACGCGCATTCTCCTGTGAAGTCATCCGGAGACACCAATGAAGGATGGACAACGTCCATGGTTGCCGCTGAGTCTCTAAGTGCTCGGCACGTTTTTTCATTGACCCTAATTTCTTGGAGATACGGCTCCAACAACCGAATGTTTTTTTCTGATTCTCGGATCGTTGCGAAGGCAAACTTTTCCTGACAGTTTCTCGCGATGTGCCCTTCCTTTTTGCAGTTGTAGCAGATTAGCGGCTTCCGTTTGTTTTCCGATTCAAATGCCTGTGTGGTAGAAACCTCACTCGATTTCTCCGCTTCTGTTTGCCCTTCCCCTACACTGTCCTTCGTAAGAGACGGGTCCTTCTTGAAATTACGGTGCGGATCGGGTCTCCGTTGATCAGGTTTCTTTGAAAAGCCCTCTTTCCTTTCATCCTTTTCAACGCGCACTGCCCTACTATGCAACTTTCGGCGAGTATAATACTCCTCAGCTAACTCAGCTGCCTTGTTAACTGTACGTCCCCAAGTCTGTCCTGCAGCCAAAGTTTGACATCCTCCTCGATGCAGCGGTAGAATTGCTCCAATGCAACGCATTCCACCACTTTATCGCGGTCGTCATAAACACCTTCGCCTTTGAGCCATTCAATCAAATCGGCTTTAAGACGAAACGCGAAGTCAACGTGTGACTCATTCCCCTTTTTAGCATACCGGAACCTTTGCCTGAAAGCCTCGGGTGACAACTTATAACGTCTCAAGAGCACTTCCTTAACCTCGTCATAGCTCTCAAACGCTTCCCTCGACAAGCAAGTTATCGCGTCGGACACTTCGCCGGGAAGAAGAGCTAGCAGGTTCCGCGCCCAAAGAGACCGCTCCAAAGCATTTCGCTCACAGACGTGTTCAAACTTGACGAGATACTTCGCCATGTCCTCGCCTACTACGAACGGTGGCAGTTGGTCCCGAATTCTAAAACCGCTGACCTGTATCGTCGGAGAAGCTACGCTAGGCGCCTGCGAACACTGTAGAATTGCCAATTCTAGTCGTTTCAACTCTAGGCGCTCCTGTCTCTCGGCTACCTCATGTTCACGAACTTCTCGCATTTCGGCCTCCTCGCGGCGTGCTTTGATATCCGCCCAAGCCTCATCGACTTCCTCAGCCGACACTCCCTCATCCTTCATGATCTCAAGGATCGCTTGCTTTCGTTTCGCACGGCCCAAAGTAATGCCGAGTTCCTCACAAATTTCGATGAGTTCCTTCACTTTAAGGTTCTCCATCGTTCACACTAGCCTCTTGCTGTTTGCCCCTGTTAAGAATCTACTTGCCGTACCCACTATAAGCCTACTAGCAAGACGCGCAAGCAATTTTTTTCACACTCCCGTGTTTACCCCCTCTGCATTAACTTTGGTTTCAAAGCGCTTCGACTTGGCTTGAAACGATCAAAGCTCCCTTCAATGCTTCACACAGCCCTTCTCTAAACTACTACAACCTGAGCTAGAGTAGTCTGGTGAACTCAGGGGAAAACATCAGGCACTCACCGCATCGATGTCGCTGACGCCGGCCGATCCCGCAGCTGCCAACCACTGTTGCGAACGACGGACCGATCCCACCGAAGCCACCACTGTTGCGAAAGACGGCGACGCCAACACGGTCCCGAAGGCGCCACTGCTTTCAACTCCGCCGGGAAGGTCACCAGCCGTTTTGTAGCGTATGTTTCTCAGCTCGCGACTGCTTCTGCGCAGAGCTGATAAGACGAGCGGACGAGACGACGGTGAGTTAAACAAGGTTTATGTACAGCATATATACAGAGGCGTTACAATTTCGGCACTGGGGCCGACAGAGACTCGAAGAGCCGAGCTCTCCTCTCTAATACATAGGTCAACTTTTCGCCTAAGACCGCCGACTCACACACATGTCGGCTCTCCGACATGGGGACTCCTCTCTCATAGGACCGCCGATCGCGACACGCCGCAGGGCTTCTTTTATAGGCACCGGGTCCAACCAAAAATGTCCAATTAGAAGCGCCGCTGGTCGTCAGGGCAGATTCCTCCAATGGGGTCGCCGCGCAATGCGTCAGACCACCAGACACGAGGACGCCGGCTCGCTGTCACGTGCGCTGATGACTCAATGCACGTGGGCCAGAGAGGCGCCGCGCGTGTTCACGCCGTTGGGTTGTTCGCGTCAGGCGGACTGCGGGCTGGCCTTGACCCAGATTGCCTTTTTCAGAGGCATGGACGTTTGACGAGGACTCACTGGCATAACAAAGTTTCCGACCTCTACCTCAAAGTTGTCATCAACGGCAAGCGAGTGCAACCATGTGAACACGCCATCGAAATTGCCACTATCCGCGAGAATAAGAAATAATTGTCATTCTGTCATGTGGTGCATGGCATCCTAATTTAGGCCAAGCTTAAGAGCTGAAAAAAAACATGAATTAAATAATCTGGAGCTTTCCACCATGGGCGTGCTGCGATTTTTTTTCAGGGTTCTTTTTTTATTGGGGCAGGCCTAGATGAAAAAAAAAACCTCCACGAGCCACTATTTATTTTTTTCAGTAAAGCAGACAGGGGTATCTTCAAGAATACAGTACAGCGCCACGACGAAAAAATTCTGCACATTCATCAACTTTCAAGGCCGAGAGTTAGCGTCGGCCACCGTCAAGGCACGCAACTCAGACGCAGCGGAAGAAGCGGCAATTGCTCTCGCCCCCAGCACATGTAAAGACGGCGCGGTGATTTTCACTGACTCGCAAGCCGCTCTCCGGAATTGTGTGAATGGCCGCGTCTCAGCCGACTAAATCATCATCCTGCAGCTTCGAAGCTCTCCACTTCTATATACCTGCGTAATCTGGGTTCCTGGACACGAGGGTCTACAGGGAAATGAAGCGGCTCACGCCGCTGCCTGCGAGCACGTCACCCGGGCTGCCCTGGGACCAAAGGATACCCGATCCATGGCTGCAGAGATGGAGGTAGTAGAAAACACCTACTCGTCGCTACAAACTGGAGCGACGGGTGTACCCTCCACCCCGTCCAAGACTAACCAAAGAAGAGAGCGTGATTTTCCGATGCCTACAAAGCAATACTTATATACATGGCATATTAATGCACCACCTCTACCCAACGACACATGGCTACATTTGCCCGCTATGCAGCGTACCGGACACCCTGGCACACTTGCTCCTGGAATGCCAGTGTCATGCAAACTAAGACATGCAACTGGAGCGGGACCAAGCCCTAAGAGTAAATGACGCCCACCCAATAGAAACGTGGGATGCCAAGCTAGTCATCGAAGATCTGGAAGACCAGCGACAACTCGTCGTTAGGGCCAAGAGGTCAGTCAAAGCCAGAGGGAACTCTCCCACCTTAGGGTGACACCGGGCCTCGCTCGGAACACTGTTTCTAAATACACGTTTATTTCTCTCTCACTCCACATGCCTTAGGAATCGATATTGTGCCAAGCATGCGGAAGTAAGGTAACCGCTGCAGTTTGTAATATAACGAAGCGTTACGAAATACCCGCAAATGCACGTGCAAATGTTGTGCGCACAAGCATGTTGAACAGTACCTTATGTCATATTAACAAGATAACACTTGCGCAACGATACCAAGAGCAACATGGCTATTATCTACACCAGAATTGGTAAGCTTATAAGGAACGCTCGTGCTCACCGGGATGGCTATAGCCATAGACACTACTACATAAATCAGCTTCTTTGATTATCAGTTCTCTAGAGTTAATGTTAACCCAACTTAACTGCTGTATCATAGGAGTGCATATATAAAGTTTATAAAATTGTATAGTCGGCCCTACAACCATGATTGGCTTTTCACGAACATTGCCTTTTCCAAATCAATTTCAAGACCGGGTGTTATTAATAATTTTATAACACTATTGGCATGTAAAATTATCACCGGCATGTAAAATTATCGTTTCTCTAGAAACGACTCTGGATCTAGTACTCAAACTGCCAGATTATTATCATTCCTATCACTTCACTGCCGACGAAGTCGCGCTTACCTATTGTTTCTTCACAAACTACTTCACGGTATGACATCCTGCTCTTTACGTTTCAGTTGTGTAAATTTTTGGATTCTGTGTAAGTTAACTAGAGAAAATCGACCATTTCATGTACCTGCCAACTTCAACACTCTACTATTCTCAGAATACCAAGTCTCTATAATGTTAACTTTCATAATTTTGATGCTTTTCACAGTTTACTTTAATTGTTTTTATATCAGCTATGCACTGTCTTAACATAGTCAGCATATTTGAACAGCGCAAGACTACGAGTAGTTACGGCGTGACTACTGAAGAAGAGACAAGGACAGAAAGAGCGCTGACTTCAACTGAAATTTTATTAGCGAAAACGCTGGAAATATATACTCGAGACAGAACTTCACCGCGCAATCACGCAACCTATTTCATTAAAGAAGACAATCATGATCTGGTTACATTGTTACAACCCCACACCTCAGCTCAAGTTCACTGCGACAAAGCCCGAAACTCGATTTCCTTTTTAGTTACAGGAAGGGAAGGCATGCTGATATATCGATCCCCCATTATTTGTATTTTATTGGCCTCAATAATCTCTCACGTTAGCTTCTGACGGTGTTTGGCTACAACAGTGCAACAGTGCCATGCGCATACTTTTGCTCATTACATACGCCACAAGTTCCTACCGCCTGCAGTCAAGCTGTTGTTCGGAGGCCTAACCACTTCAACGGGACATGGCATTCGAATTTGCAAAATTCTTCACTCGGAATGGAAACGACGAGCACATCAGCTTTGGGACGTGATGTTCTTTCAAGTGAATAATACCAACAGCCCTCAAAGTGCCAAGAAAAAGTGACTGGAGATTTGCATACCCACTGGCAGAACGACCGAGTTCATCCGGCAACATATGTTGGCACACCTTCAGGCCATCACTTCCAGGAAGAAACCCTCACTGAGCAACCCAATCAACACTGCGTGTAAGGTGCCCATCCCGGACTGTCTACAGCGTGTGTTAAGCTTGGGTCCCAAGTTCACCACATAACCTCAGCTGGCACCTCCGGGAATGCTGACCCTTGTAAGGCAAGTTGCCAAACGGGCTCGCAAGGCCGAAACATAGAGGTGTGTAGCTGAAGGCATTCAGGTTCTGTCGCAGTCTACACCAGACCGATATAACCTCTCATTTCACCGTGTTGTCACGTTCTTCAAAGAGCATTCACTAGCCTTGTTGACCGCGGATAGGGATGGGGGCTTCGCTGTGTTGCCGAATGCAGTGCGCCGCTCAAAAGCTAGCAATGCGATAAGTTCCGTGTTTGAGTGCCGAAGCGACGTTACGCTGACAAAAGAAAAGACTGAAGCCAAGAAGTTGTGCAACGCACTGTAAATAAGTAGGCTAGCAAGATCCATTGACAAAAGCAAGAATCTTAGCCTGGATTTATTCTTCACAGTCAAGACTCGCAAAGTAGACTGGCCGCTTCGAATCATTGTTTCAGAAAATTGGACGTAGAAGGAAGTGGCCTTGTTTTTGCAAGACAAGCTCAACTTGCTGACCATCGACAACCCTTTTCTAATTAAAAATTTTAATGACATCATTTCATTCTTTCGCGTAACAACAATAGCTGAAGTACCTGTTCCGTCGACATCAAGGACCTTTACTACTCTTTACCACATGACACGCTACTACGGTACGTTGAGGACTGCATTGATGACTTCGGTTCAGTTGCGTTCCAGAATTCGGCGGCCATAACAGTCAGTGGCTTTCTTGATCTTGTTGGATTTTACTTGAAGACAGTTTGTATCATGGAATGAAGGCACTTTTATTCAAAAAAGATGAGTAGGGCACCGGTTCATGCATATCACCTGTTTTAAGTGGCATTTTTCTCGCTCACCATGATCGACTCTAGGCTAGTCGCCTCGCCTCTACAGAACGGCTGTCGTGAAGGTGTTTCGTTTTGTTGACAATCTTTAGGGCTTTTTTACTGCGATGATTGGGACTTCGAAGCTACCGTTTCAAACATATTACGTCTTTTCGAAGAGTGCATGGCAACTGTTATTCTGACGCATGAGCTTCCGAAGGATGCTTAATTAAGGTTCTTATATTTGAGATTAAACATCTCAAGTGAACACCTTTGCTGAAAATATGAGCCTAGAGGAAGCAAACTTCTTCTACCGTACCTTTCGGCTCATCCGAAGCTCGTAAACAGAGGAATGGTTAATCATTGTTTAAGAAATGCCCTCGAAAGTCTTGCGGCCACTCGTTAATCAGCAGCTTCGTTGAGCAGGCTTTCCGTCTGATCAGCACTTGTTTCCGCAATCATGTGCTGGTTTCGGGGGCAGAAAAGTTGCTTAGGACAATTAAACAGGGACGAGAAGCATCAGTGAACTGCGTGGCTAGACGCTCAAAACGTGTGGCTGTGATTCCCGTATCTACATGAGTTTCTCACAATTTGAAAAAAGTAGGTGATAAGGTAGACGTGAAGGTTGTTTTCTCTGCCCAAGAAAACCTTTCAGCGCTCTGCAAACGGGCGAATGCGCACTCCGCACGAAGTAGCTGCTACACAATTAAACATAGAAGGCTATCCGTAGCATGTGTGATAGCCGTCATTTATTTGCTCCCATTGTCATGTGGCAAGATATATGTTGGGCAAACGGGCCGATGCCTGAATGAGCGTTCAAAGGAGCATCATTACCAAGTATACTCAGCTTTTTAAGGTCAATTGGGTATCCGTTGTAGAGATTGTGGTTGCAGACCGGAATTCGAAAAGTGCACTGTTGTAGCCAAACCCCATCAGCAGCTAACATGAGAGATTATTGAGGCCAATCAAATGCAAATGTGGGGTTATTGATGTATCGGCATGCCTTCGCTTGCTCTGACTAAAAAAGAAATCGAGTTTCTGGCTTTGCCACAATAGACTGAGAATTTGCGCTGAGGTGTGGTTTTTTATCCATATAATGAGATTATGATTGTCTTGCTGTGATGTAATAGGTTGCGCGATTGCGCGGTGATGTTCTGTCACGAGCATATATTTCCAGCGTTCTCACTAATAAAATTTCAGTTAAAGACAGCGCTTTTTCTGTTCTTGTCTCTTCTTCTGTAGTTACGTCGTAACTACTCGTAGTCTTACGCTGTGCGAATATGTTCATTCCCAATCACCAACTAGCCCAAGGATCTATCTAAATTAACATAGTCTATCAGAATGTACAGATTTTTCTCTTTTTCGTCTATCAAAAATATTTCTACGTATTTGTGTATAGTCCCCTTTTTTCATTCTCATTCTAAGATGCTTGTTGGTCTTTTTGTTCTTTCCATCTTGCGCTGTTTTTTTTCTGCCTGTGTTTTTTCTCTCGTTTTTGTTAGATTTTTCTGAGGAGTCTATGCTTGGTATCGTTTTATTTTTGCGTGCGCTTGCATTAAGACCTCATCGTTGTTACAGGGTACATTAAGTAAATGATTGATTCGTTGAATAATATAAATAATAAGAAAAAGAAGAAGAAGAAGAAGAAGAAGGAAAAAATGACTGGAGAGACATTGCCCACTATTTTAAAGATAAGATTTCAAATTTTCAACGTCGCATTTTTGGCCAATTTTCCATGGTTGGTGCGAAAAACAAACAAGCAAACAATGCCACAGAAGCGTATATGATACAGCATGTAATCTTCTTAAAGAATCTAAACGCATGCCGTTATCATATCTACTTTAAAATATACTCGGCAAATAATAGTGCTCTAAATGTTAATGTGAATAAATGTAGGGCATACCCCCAATTTTGATCGGTTGAGGCAAACGCAACTGTCCAGTCAGTTCAAAAAAATCAGTAATTTATTATAGTAGTAGCTCTCGCTTTCTTTTATTTATTTTTAGGTTATTATACTTTGGCGACTTAGCTCTTGTCGTTGTTTTTTTCTTTCTTTGAACATATTAGTAATAAGCTCACAATCATTGTGTAGTATCACATACACGCTACTACAAGCTTACATGGCCTATCCCCCAGAATGGGTATGTGCCAGTGTTGACGGGCAACAAAAAAACAAACAATCAAACAAACCGTAGTGCTTATCACGCCACGCTGACCACGCAACGCTTGCATGAAGAAGCGAGTGTTTCCAACGCTTTGCCTAAGACGAGACGGTAGGTGGCACCTACCGTCGCCTTGCGTTCTACACCTTATCACTTCTGAGGCGGTTGCGCACACCCGTCTACCGAGCCATGCGCTTTGTTTTCCAAAAAAAAAAACTGCCAGATGGCGTTCATGTCTCACGTGTGACGTGACTTGATCCGCTCGTTCGCCTCCGCTGCACTGTTCGAGGCACTCTAACGCAGCGCCTCCAGAATACCATTCACCGATTTTCCTGCACAGAACATCAAATAAATGTTTTGTTCACTCTCTCCAAACGCGAGACTTTCGAGGACACTTGCAGATTAACATGCAGATACGGGGTCAATTTTTTTTCGCTTATAGTTCTCTTTTGGGGGGTCTGCGGTTCTGTTTCTAATATCTTTCCTTGATTCATTGGTGGGGTTTACCGTCCCAAAACAACCATATGATTATGAGAGACGCCGTAGTGGAGGGCTCCGGAAATTTCGACCACCTGGGGTTCTTTAACGTGCACCCAAATCTGAGCACAAGGGCCTACTCCGTTTCCGCCTCCATTGGAAATGCACCCGCCACAGCCGGTATTTAATTCCGCAACCTGCAGGTCAGCGGCCGAGTACCTTAGCCACTAGACCACCGTGGCAAGGCAAGGCATGTAAGCTGATTTTGCAAATAGGCCTACCTGCGATTTGTAAGTTTTCATGGCAACCATGGTCCCTCCAAATCGCGACTACATATTATCGCAAACTTACGGAAGTAACCCATGCCGCCGTTCTACTTCCGATAGAATTTTCTGTTTAGAAAAAGGTTACTTACAGTACTTACAGTATTTCCTTTTAGCAGCCATTGGCATGTAGATTGAGCACTATCTGACAATAAAGGGTTGCTACGTTATACTCGCTGGACGTAACCTCCTTGGTTTTAAAAAGGTTTAGCGAGCGTTGGGCCGCAGTGCCATGAATACAGTGAACTAGTATATACCATGAACTCAAGGTGGTTAAAGGTGAGAAGTAGAACCGAAGCGCAAGCCGTAAGAAAGTGTGCGTGTGCCACCTCTCGTTTAGTCCTTGGAATGTCCACTGGATGGCGGTGCTTCTATATGGGGAATAGGGAGCCTACATGAACGGCCGTTTTTCGGGTGATGTCAGCCTTTGACCCACTACATGCCGCCAACGCACCACCGCCCGCCAAAACACAATGGTGCCAGACAGCAGCGCCGCGCTGTCGCCCCATCTTGGTGCCCGCACTGCGTCTACGCCCGGTTGCGTTTAGTTCTCAATAATACGGCGTCGAACGTTGCGGTAGCGTGTTAAACGCTGCCGGTGAAGCCTTAGAATGCCTGGATGCTGCGTACCGCTCTGCACTAACCACAACAGAAAGGGGGTGCGAATGTTCCGCTTCCCAGCGAGCCCTGGCCGACGACATCTATGGCTGGCTCAAGTGAAGCGAGACGGCTGGGAGCCCACCAGTGCGTCTCGTATTTGCTCTGTGAGTACTGCGTATTTCGTTCACTGTTTTTTCCTGCGGCACACGTATATGTGTTTCGCGGTGTTCGCGAATGAGTAGATAACCGAAGTTGTCGTTGCTGCGTCCACGCATTGCAAGTAGGAAGCCCACAAACGGGACGCGTCCGCGCGTTTATACGGAGACGCGCTCGCTAGTCTGAGCTGTTGCCACGCTTGCGTTCGTGTCAGCGTAACCTCAGTATTATGTCGCAAGTGTTTGTGTGTGGGCTGCGAATTTCTTCGTGCGCTCACTTTGAGAACTGGGTCGCTTACACGACCCTGAGAACCGCCGCTGTCACTCGGTCGGCTCCTTTTTGTTGCGCCGTACTTCGCGTAGCTGGAGGGAGCGGCGGCTGGCTCCAAAATGGCGGCGCACAGAAAACTATGCTGAATTTGGTGGAAGCTGGCAACAGCGTGCCCAGTTGCCCGCTGGTTTTGGCTGAGTTTCTTGAAGGCACTTATTAAGATGTCTCCACCCTAAAAACGGCCGTTCATGTAGGCTCCCTAATGGGGAATATATGATGAAAAGATGCCAGATGGTGGTACTTGGAGTGTTGAATAGGTGGACGAACGGACACACAGACAGACGCTTGGATGGACGCATGAACGGACGCAGGGGCGGATGCATGGACGAACGCAGGGATGGACGCACGAACAGATGCACACACGGACGGGCGGATGGACGCATGGACGGTCACACCGACGGACGCATGGACGGACAGAAGCAAGAACGAATGGACAGACGAATGCTTCGTCCCACTCTCCATCATTCGCTCCGTGGATATTCTGCCATTTTTTTCCGTAGACTGAGAGTCCTGGAGGACGCGGCAATCGAGACGCCATGGTCTGTGAATGGTTGGCGTCCCCGCTGGCAGGCGGAGAAAGAGCATAACCGGGCGGTGGTCACTAATGTACACTTGTGTCGGTGGCAATGACATTACCCCGGTGTCGTGAACGTAGGTAGTGAGACCGGGCGATGCATACACGCGATCAATTCTGCTGCTCGACGCTGCTCGACGCCAAGTATAGGCATAATTGCTGTCATGCACACTTCCATGAATGTCACTCAATTCCAATTGCTGCAATAGACGTTCGAGTTCTCTGGCATTCCAGTTTGACCGGCCGCGACCCGGACCTCAAACGTCTGCGTGTGAGCCTAACACACAATTGAAATCCCCTAAAAGTACCACATGTTGGGAATTCAAAAGGAACGAATCAAGAAATTAGAAGAACACATTAGAGTTCACAGGCACCGCTGAAGCATACACGCCAACAAATCTTATTCTTAACGAAAAAAAAAGTGAAGTCGAACGCCAGAATGCGTCCGAAGGCATCGAAAGAAACATGATTGTCATGTAAAAGACCTCGGTTAAAAATAATGACTGCGACGCCAGTCGAACGCGTGCTGGCGTACAAAAAGCACCACCCGCATCGCGTACGGTGCTTAGAGCTCTAGATGCCCGTGTGGTCTGGTGTGGTTGTAGCACACAGAATGTACAATTATCGTTTAGAGAAATTTATTTCCACAGACAGTGAACATCAATTACAATCCAACAGAACATCGCGACAGAACACAACATTCACAAACACACCAAAAGTTGTTACAAAAAGATATGTTTACATATGTAAACGGAACACAACATACACAAATACACACCTGTGTTTAGAGAAATTTATTCTCACAGACAGTGAACATCAATTACAATCCAACAGAACATTGCGCACCTGGTTTAGAAAAAAATTATTTACAGCATGTACAGAACACAAAGGCTTCATACCATTCCAGTAACAGGGCATATACACCTCGGCACATCTATATTTCACGACTAACATCACTACGTTACAATGAAGACCTTCGCGGCGGAGCAAGCGAGAGTGAGTTTCAGTACAACGTCCAGTGAAACGCACGAACCCACTCATTCCCGAAATGCCACCGTGAATAGTCTGGTTACACCTACGAGTTCGATTGTCTATTCAATATAGTTGCGCTTGTAACCTGCACCGTAAATTGCAATAAGATATAGGTCGTGATTCCATTTTATCCTTTAAGCAAACTGCAGGCTACGAAAACTCCTTGAAATGTTGCAAGTCAAATATGCGCGACGATTTAATCGCATAACAATGAAAACAGTTTACCGCAATAAGCATTCATAGCAATATGAATGAATGAATGAATGAATGAATGAATGAATGAATGAATGAATGAATGAATGAATGAATGAATGAATGAATGAATGAATGAATGGAAAATTCACGCGGAAAAGCGTTTGTGAATTGTTCAGGGAAGCCTCCTTAGAGTTGAGCACTTTAGTGATGCCTAAACGTAGAGCCTTCTTTATTGAAGAGAAAGACGTAGGTGTCTCATCAAGCTCAAAAATTGACCGACCGGTGTACCGCGTGGTTGGCGTGAATACTAGTGACACAAAAAAATTACCATTACGTGATTATGCACTGTTATCACGCCATCCTGACGTCACAGATTACCATAGGTTGTGACCTTACTATGACCTCGTCGCATGGCATTGTCGCTCGGTCGCTGGTGGTCGCCCACGAAGGTGTACAGTGTCAAACCAGGTGAGGTGATGGAAGCAGGGCGAGACTAGGTAATGTGCAGATAGCTTTCAGGGGGGCAGCACGAAATCAATACACTGATTCAGAAGAAAAATAAGATGGCTGTCACCTTGAAGCCGTCTTAGGCAAATGTATAAGAAAGCGATCCTGAAAACCCAAAGTAGAAAACCTTAGATATCTCGCCAAACGGAAAAATTTACCGGCAGCGTCTAGCGCCACCGGAGATAGTGATGGTGAAATCATCACGCGATAACATCACCACATGGCGTCTACGTGACAACAGAGATCGGCAAAACTTGCGACCTCATCGTCCGGTCATATGAAGTCAAGTCACACAACGAAGGCATCCGTACTGAAACATTCTGTATTTCATAACGATATTTCCGTATGTTTTGCGTAAAATTCCTACGGAAAAGTATGAAAAACATACGGTAAACGTATAAAATATCCACAAGGAAACGCGGAATTATTGGATTGGTATACGAAACGTTTCCGCATTGTCACATGACACTGTACCTTGGTCAAAGGTGGGGCTATTGCGGAAGCATAGCAAAACCAGTTGAGTTGCATCGGGTGCTAGACGCAGTGGTAAACCACGGTAATGCAGGCAGCTTTCGATGAGTGGTGTGGCAGGATCAATACATCTAATGAGATGAAAAAAGGCCACAGTTTCGCCAAAAAAGGGCGAAGCAATAAAGGCGATAGTAACATATTCGAATGTTTTCCGAACCAAGGGAAGCCTTTTTAGGAGCAATATGAATTCTAGTGAACATGAGCTTACAAATTAACCAAGCTTCCTGCGGCGGGGACACAGTGGATGACTAGAACAAGGCTCATGCGTAGTGACGGCGTTGATATACGAAGTGAGGCTTGTGGTCAACTCATTTAAATCCGATCTCACGTAACTCTACAAAACGCTGGTGTAAGAGAACACAGCCGCTCCAGGTACACTTTTGGCACCGTTTTTTCGTGTTCAGTGGTGGTGGTAGAAAATATGCTATTACAGAAAAATGTACCAGAGAGTTGCGACATATTGCACGCTTGAGTGGCAAGACTCTATTTCTAGACGCCAATGGAGCTGGCCGCTGCCCGAGCTCGCCTCACCAAAAAGCGTTGAGCGTCCAAGGTGGAGCAGCTGAGCAGGTACTCCTCCAAAGCCTCTCTAGTTGAGACGGGGAAAGGGGATGAGAAATGAAGGGGGTTGGTGGGTCATGAAGCGACGACATGGTAGGTGTCGGCAATGACCTGGCAGGTCGAGCACGTGCCATGGATATCCGCCAAAAAAAAGGCCTGGCTGCCACCAGACAGAGAGCGCAGCCGGTAGAAGCTCTCGCCTGCTGTGGGGGCACAAGCCGCGCGCTGATCGTAGCTGCGACAGCACGGCAACCATAAGCACTCCCTCCCCCTTCCCGGTTCGCTATGATAAGCGTGCGCGCCAACGACTTTGACCGGGAAGGCGATGTTCGCTCCGCAGAAAGAGGAGGCTAGCGCATCCTTCCCCGTATATACAAATGTACATATGCATATACGTGAATGACGGCACCTCCGGCAGCGGTAGCGATTATGACGACGACGGCACAAACCAGCCGTCACTGTCCATATAATTGCTATTGCAATAAGAACATAGCTTTCATATTCAAGTCGTCTTAGGTGAACACGTAGAGACCCTGTAACTTTATTGTAGTGTCTGAAACGCCTTATCCCGCCACATCCCACAACCACCTGCCACTTCGCAATAAGTTTCCGCTGTGTCAAATTTTTCTTATGTGTAAAATCTGCAGTGGCGGCTATCCACGTTGTTCTCGAGGTAGATCTTATTCCACTGCCACAAAAGTCAGCGTAGCCATCTTACAAAATGTTTTCCTCACACACTTGTTTTTCACAGCATGTACAACACATTTGTATGGTTCATATCTATATAGTAACCTACCTTCTTATCTCTCTGCAACCTCTTTTCTTGCCCTTCATTCCTTCCCCAGTGCAGGGTAGCAACCCGGATGTGCTCTGGTTAACCTCCCTGCCTTTCCTTGCATCTTGATCTCTCTCTCTCATTCAATCGTGGCTGTTCATTCCAGTGAATAGTGTGACGTCATAATTCGTGATCTCTATGAACGTACAGAGGCCTTCATTGTCATGTAGTGACAGAATACCCTCACAATAATACCGAGCTGCCACAAAGACCACAATTTCAAACTAGCGCGATTAATTTCGATGAATGCATGCAGTGCTATACTGAAGAACTCGCAACAGCCCGTACCCGAGTGGCGACCATATTTTAATATTTCACAGCGCTTGAGGAAATTCAAGAAGGCAAAGACATGTCATGGTAATGGGCAGCCGCTGATGTCTATTCTGCGCACCTTCTTTTCTGCAGGAATTTGTATTGCTATGCATCTAAAGAAGTGACTATATAAAAACTAAAATATGAATATGCTTAGCCCCGTGGTCTTGGCGTGGAGGTCTCAGTTCAAACCCCAGCACAGCCAGAAACTTTATTTTGTTTTATACATTCAATTCTTAGTTGCAGCGATCATCGTCTAACGTGACATAGGGATGACATAAATATAAAAGAACGGCCACTTCTCTATTCGAGTCAGAATAGGCATGCGTTTGAATCTAAATATATCTTTCGTATTTTGTTTAAAGAGAAAAAGACAAAGAGTTGCAAGGAAAGACTATAATAGGGGGAAGGCAGGAAGGCCAACCAGGCATCAATCAGTCCGGTTGGCTGGGGAAAAACGTAAAGGGAACAGCTGTTTATACGGGGACAGCGAATACTGATATTTGGGAACCAATCGAACCCGAATAAGACTAGAATGATATTTGAGTACATTTAGGACCATTTTTCATCCAGACCTGGAACTGTACAACTTCTTTTTAACGAATATTCACAAACTTTATCAAAGTACCATTACCGTCACAATTAGCCGGCTGAGAATGCCCAACACTAGAATGTCACTTGAGCGAATGTCAATTATACCAACTTTTTCGTTTTAGAATATCTTTAAAAATGCCAGCATATCCACGGAGTGAATGATGGAGAGTGGGGCGAAGCATCCGTCTTTCCATTCGTTCTTGCATTCGTCCGTCCATGCGTCCGTCTGTGTGAACGTCCGTGCGTCCATTCGCCCGTCCGTGCGTGCGTCTGTTCGTGCGTCCGCACGTCCACCTGTGCGTCCGTCCCTGCGTTCATCCATGCATGCGCCCCTGCGTCCGTCCATGCATCCATCACCGGTACAGCCATCCGTGAGTCCGTCCATGCATCTGTCTGTGTGTCCGTTCGTCCATCTATTCAACAATCCAAGTACCACCATCTCGCATATTTTCATCATATATTAAGCATATGCACCGCCATCAAGCGGACATTCCAAGGACTAAACGAGAGGTGGCACACGCACACTTGCTTGCGGCTTGCGCTTCGTGTCCACTTCGCACCTTTAACCACTTCGAGTTCTTGGTATATACTAGTTCACTGTATTCGTGGCACTGCGGCCCAACGCTCGCTAAACCTTTTTAAAACCAAGGAGGTTATGCCCAGCGAGTATAACGTAGCAACTCTTTTTTGTCAGATAGTGCTCAACGTACATGTCGATGGCTGCTAAGGGGGAATGAGAGACAGGAGAATTCGGCTTTTAGTTGATGCGCACGCTGCAAACTTTTTATTGTTCGACAATGCACAGAAGAAATCTCTCCCCGGCACCACCTTGGAGGTCAAAATGTAAGACTGGTTACGCACTACGACTACTACTACGACTACGAGGGACGAACGGGTGCCGGTATAAGGAGCTTCGCCCCTAAAAAAAAAAACATTCCCGGCCAAAGCGTCATTAGACCCAGTGTCAACGTATTTCACTTAAACGAAATTAGTTCAGAGTGCATCTCAGTTCTGCGAGCACTTTGTGAGACATCATTCAATGCCTCTCGACTTATAATGATCAGAAATTGTATGAAGGGACCGGTACAGACAGCGCTTTGTGTTTTAAAGGAGTCCTGCAATAATTTTCGAGCATGGTCAGAAAAGGCTGCAGATCGGTAGTAGAGACTCCGGAGAACACCCGAATCAAATATTACAGCGCATCTCGTTGCCTGGAATTCACAATATACCATCAAAGTCCGCTAAAAGTTACTTTCTATTCTGTCGACGAATGACGGAAGAAGCTCGAAAATCACTCGTGGGAGGTCATTTATCAACCATTGGCTGATCTGTACATGGCGCGCTCGGTCGTTACTGGGATCGTCGTGGGAGGCCACGACTCGGCTACGCAGGCACGCACGATCACACAGAAAAGGCCGCGTATTCGAAGGAAAAAAAAAGGAAAAAATTGCTTCAACGTCCCGATTTCGCGCGTGACGTATTTTCTTTAGCCTCCAGCGCTTTAGTCGAGACGACAGAAGAGAGAATGTGATTGCAGCGTGCGACAAATCTTCGTAACACCGCTTGTACTGGACGGATTCCTAAAATTTTGTGGTGTTGAATTGATGAGGCAATGAGCTATTTTAGAGAACTTCATTCCATGGTTACTTGAGAAGTCTTTCAGGGCCCCTTTAAGGACTACGCAACCTTTAACCGTCTCGGTGAGACGTACGGCAGTCTGTAAACAGAAGAGACAGTAGCGAGCTTACCTGCCTCAGAAGAATGATTGATATGATTTATTTATATGTGGGGTATTACATGCCAAAACCACAATTTGATTATGAGAGACGCCGTAGTGGAGGGCTCCAGAAGTTTCGACCACCTAGGGTTCTTTAACGTGCACCCAAATCTGAGCACATGGACCTACAGCATTTCCGCCTCCATTGGAAATGCAGCTGCCGCAGGCAGGATTTGATCCCGCGACCTGAGTAGTCAGCAGCCGAGTACCTTAACCACTAGACCACCGCGGCGGGGGTGCCTCAGGAAGAAGGGAAAGAAATTAAGCCAAAGCCCGACGAATTTATTGGCTGACTTGAACTGGTGAAAAACCATGAGAGCACCTTTTCAGTGTTACGTACACTGTTTTTGTTTTCGTATCGATCTTCAATGGTGAAAGTGTCAATTATATATTATGAGCCATGTTTGAGGGATCATCACCATCATCATTATTATTCTTGATCGATACCCAGTGTGGGTATAAGCCATAACATAGGATACAACCCCTTCCTATAGAGAAGCAGTGATGTACTTGGAAAAGTGAAGTCCTTCGCTATTCAGCTCTGTGTTGTGCCGGAAAGGTTACGAGTGCATGGACACAGTGATTCAAATCATGACATCTCCAGTCTTCAAAGTGCATGCAGAGCAAACTATTACTACATTCTTCAAAACATGCTAAATAGCAGGAATTCACATTGAAATAAGCAGCATCGCAAAAAAAAGGTGGTTACAATTTCAGATCAAACACTCGTGCTCTCTTCAGCTACTGATACTAAGCTGCAGCGTGGCTATTTAGGTCACCCAACTTTCACTTTGATGATCCTTTTTCTGGGGGTCCTCGAAGTTTTTTTTTTATTTTGAAAGCCTGCCCCTAGGCATAATAATTTTTGAAAAACTACACGCACAAGTTGTTTTCCTCATGCATGAAGCCTAATAGAGAACGGTGGTGTGGTCCACGAAGCCAGCTGTCAAAGTCGGGTGGTTGGCCAGGCCTGAGACCTGTTGCACAGAGGTAACGGCAATGACTTTATTGTAGACCAGTGCATGTCCACAGTAAGTGTGAGGCAGTTACATCTATTCACAAAATGGGCATGATATGCCATACGGGCCTCGGCACCTTTACGCCCAAAGGGTGGTCACGGATGGGGTAAGCGCCACCCCAACTTGAAGCCTCCGCAACGTAACCACCTCATGACGGGTTAAACCACCAAGGAGATCTGATCCACACGGAGGTATAAGAGCTCGTGTGGCACGTCGGAGGCTTTCTTTTTCCCGGAGCATCTGTTCTTCCCTCGAAGTATTGTTCAAGTGATGTTTCACTGTATTATGTGAACAGCTGTAGCTCTGTATATACAGAAGCAGCTGGAGCTTTCGAGGTATTTTTTTATTTAGGATCAATACTATAGTACTTCAGTAGTTTAGGAGCTCGTTTGACACCAGCGTTTAAGCTACACTAAGCCCTAAAACTTATAACGTTTCATGAAAAGGCATCATGAAGCCCACGATGATAATATCAGTTAACGACACATTTGCTTCGGCAACACTGGAGTCTAAAACGAAAAAAAAAATCTCTTCATACGGTGTTTGCATGATCTCGTAAAGGCTTAACTTAATGGATCTCGGTAGTTCACTATATAAACCAAGAAAAGTGATGATTTACTGTTCCAAAGTGCTCTTCCTGCTGGTTTTCCCATTTGTGCTGTTTATTAGGAAAATGTAAGAAAAATAATTCCGTAAATTGAATATGCACGTTCGATTCGAGTAGCAAATCGAATAAAGCACTGCCTAATTTGTCTTTCAAAATTTTTTGAAAATTCGCACACCCCTAACAAATTGTTGCTTTAAAGCTCATCATAAGCTCGTCATTGAGAATATTTTTAGAAGTGAGTGGTAGATGCACTATTTAGTGTATCGGTTTAGTTTTCGCCTGCCAACCGAGCAAGATTTCATCGTGTCATGGTGATTATCAGTGACCACATTTCAGAACTTTCAAAGTGGCTATCGACTATTCGCAGGAAGGACTTGAATTGACTCACTTTACTCAACCGCGTGTTTCCAATAGGTAAATGGTTATTTAGGTTATTTTCTATAATTACTGCCGAATTATTATTGATACGCATCTGAAGAAGTCCTCTGCCACGGTAAAGGGGACGCCGCAGGTAGCACGCAGATACCACCCTTCTGTAATTTTTCAATAATAGTGGACACCTTTCCTGAAACACCCTGTATAAACTGCTGTGAAACAGATATTGCGACACCATGGTTCGTGCGGCTTACTACGAATTCTCGGGTGTGCATGACATGTCCGCTTCCCTATGCTGTCGCCAAAGGTGCTGACGACAATTCGTAATCATTTCATCGCAAGCGTTGTAAGCCACTGTCGGGCTGTAACATTCCTCGATTCGTCAACATAAACATACCTCGACTTCTGTAGCTTCCCAATAGCCTCACAAAGCTCAGTCGTCTTCGAGAGAGATAGTGAGTGGCGGGCGCCGTGCGCATTTTCACTGCAAACGACGTGATGGATTAAAGTGTATAGTTCTCATTGTTCCGTTTGCGCACTGTAGACCACTATAGATAGCGCCGTTCGCTCCTTGCCCTACGACATTTTCAGTCATGAACGTCGACAGCCGGCACCCGGTGAGTGAAGCGTCGGCGATAGCGCATTCTACTGGCTTCCTCTGGGCAATCCAAGGATAAAGCGTACACTAGATGGTTTCCATTCGCATGGTGAAAATCGAGCTGTCTTCGACACATTTCGGTTGGCTCTTTCAAATAGCGCCTTGACCCTGTTCACAGCGCGCAAGGATTCCCTCGCAACGGAGTTTCTACTGAATATTTTGGTAACGTGACTTTTCGGATTTTGATGTGAATATTTCAACGCAATAACGCAATGCCCTGCTGCAAGCGGAGCTGAAATGCCGTGTGAAACTATCAAGTTTTTTCACAAAACAACAAAGAAGCAAGGAACTTCTGAGCTGCGAAGTTCATTACACACGCATGTTAGCTGATACACAGCAACTTGAATTTACACCTGCTGGTAAATACTCTGAAGACAAGAAAAGTCGTAGTTCAGAGTCAGTCTATGGGAGCCATGTGACATCGCGCTTATAGCAGTTACGTCATAACTGGGGCTGAAAAGACGCACGCTAAACTAGGAAGAGACGCAAACATGACGAAGCAGGTGGCAATATGAAGTAATTCATTGCCGCGCACATTAAAGCAACAATACCGCACGCACGACAAAAATCACTCACAGCTAAGAAAAATATGAGCCTTCATTCTATTTCAGCCTTGGCGCGCTGGTTCCTGTCTGAAATAAATGAATTAGTTTCCACAACTTCCAAAGTAGTCATGGTGTGTTTGGTTTTTCAATTCTGTGCGCTCTCGTTCTACTAGAGGCAAGATTTGACATTATAGTGATAGGTGTTCACAATCGTATCATCTGTTGCGGCAATGTACATTTGCAGCCTTTTTTTTCTGCTCTAAGTGGTTTTCGCAAATACAGAGGGAAAAATGGCAGATAAGGAGAGTTAGGTAGGTTAACCGGCCCAGCAAGCCGGTTCGCTATCCTACTTGTGAGAACGGGATAGAGAGAATGGAAGAGGAGAGACAGGACAAAGAAAGAAAAAGATATAGCAACACACAGCACACACGCAAACACTGCAGTTCCAGTCTATCGCTCTGATGTGGTGCACGCCATCTCTGCCGCAGCCCCTTAAAGGGGCCCTGCAACACTTTTTGAGCATGGTCAGAAAACGCTGCCGATAGGTAGTAGAGGCTCTGGCAACACGTGACCCAAATATTATAGCGCAGCACGCGGCCTGGAATTCCCAATAAATTATCATAGTCAGCTAAAAATTGCTTTATCTTCTCTCGATAAAGGACGTAAGACGCTCAAAAATCACACGTAGCAAGCCCATCGATCACTCATTGGCTGATTTGAAGATGGCGCATTCGGTCGTTACAAAGATCGCCACAGGAGGCTGCGACTTGTCCACGCGTGCGCATGCAACCATACTGAAAAAGACGCGCATTCGAAGAAAAAAAAAAGTGTTCAGGGTCAAAAGCCGCGAGTGACATGGTTTCTTTGCCCCTGCCATCGCTCTCTGTTTAGCTTTCAGCGCTTTCGTCGGAACGAAAGAAGAGAGAATGCAATTGCGGCATGCGATAAACCTTTGTAATTCCACTCGCACTGGATAGATTCCTAAAATTTTTGCGGCGTGGAATTCGTAAGGCAATAATCTCTTACAGTGAATTCATTTCATCGTTACTTGAAAAATGGTTTCAGGGCCCCTTTCAACGTCCAAGTCCATTTTTCTCAAAAACCTCAGTATCTCCTTGGTCGCCTTCAGCTGCAACGTCCCCTGTCAACGAATAGATTCAACATACAAGTCGATTGTCATGCTGCGTTTAATCGACACCAGTGAATGCCTCTGAACAAATATACCGGACAGTCACATAGGCCGTTGTCAAAACTACAAGTGAAGTTCTTCCATCCATCCACACTGGCTGTAGTGCAGCGTCACCTCCCAACAATAGGCATCGCAGAGTGCTTCACCTTTCAGAACTAGTACCTAACCTATTTTGCGTAAGCTCCCTCGAATGCTATATTCGCACGAATAAACGTTTTCTCATGCGATGTTCGCAGGTCTTAATTATATCGTGCTGTATGTGTCGGTTGTAGTCTATACATTATACAAATGAACAGATGTACGTGCACCGGTAAAGACTGAACGTCTCGGTGACTAACTTTACCGTCATATTGTCACCAATCTTGTCTCACTCAAGGAAACCTTCCGCAGAACTGCTCGTCAAGCTAGGACAAAAAGAAAAACTGCTCCAACCCAACCTCTTCGTCCTCTTCCACACGAAAACCACGCGAATTCATGCGGCATTAAAAAGCGGCTCAATCCCAACCTCTTCGTCCTCTTCCACACGAAAACCACGCGAATTCATGCGGCATTAGTCCCCCCTTTTAAAAAGCATCGACTCGATGCTTCTAAATAAAAAGAAGAAGAAAAAAAAAACCCATAATTAGAACACGCGTTGACGCAGAGAATGACAAAGTGAGTGCCAGGGAAAACAAAGAGGGCGCACAAGCACTTGGACCATGCGCGAACACAACAGCACCAGTGGAAGAGTCAAGAAAAAAAAAACACCACATGAGATCACTGTCACGTTTGCGAAGTAACTCGCAAGCACAGAGACTATTGTGTGTAGTACGGCTTGAGTCGTACGACATGCACAGTTTCGGGCCGATGTTGTCGACGTGACGACACTGTGCCGTCCGGAAGTACTTCGTATGTAAGGTCACTCACACGTCGGATAACCTTGTATGGTCCGAAATAACGGCTCAGAAGCTTTTCAGACAAGCCTGGTCGTCGGACAGGAGTCCACACCCACACTCGTTCACCCGGGTGGTATGCGACGTTTCGACGGCGAAGGTTGTAACGTCGTGCATCTGCGTCTTGTTGGTGACCGATGTTCACGCGAGCCAGTTGACGAGCCTCTTCGGCGTACTGCGTGTATTGCTCGGCTTCTGGAGAAAGAGCATCGCTATTATCGTACGGCAGCATAGCGTCAAGCATCGTTTGTACGTTGCGTCCATAAACAAGGTGGAAAGGTGAAAATCGGGTTGTTTCCTGCATTGCCGTATTGTATGCGAACGTGACGTATGGGAGGATATCGTCCCAGGTTTTGTGCTGCACGTCCACGTACATTGACAGCATGTCCGCTATGGTCTTGTTGAGCCTTTCCGTCAGTCCATTACTTTGTGGGTGGTAAGCCGTTGTTTTTCGGTGACTCGTGCAGCTCAGTCTGAAAATGTCCTCTAGCATTTGTGCCGTAAATGATGTTCCTCTATCCGTAATCACACATGACGGCGCGCCGTGCCGGAGGACGATGTGCTGCACGAAGAACTTCGCCACTTCAGACGCCGTGCCGCGGGGTAATGCCTTTGTCTCAGCATACCGGGTCAAGTAATCGGTTGCCACTATAATCCATTTGTTACCAGTGGCCGACAAAGGGAAGGGTCCTAGAAGGTCCATTCCCACGAGGTCGAAAGGTGTCCGTGGTGGTGTAATAGGGTGGAGAAGGCCCGCAGGTTTCACGGGTGGCGTCTTGCGACGCTGGCACTCGCGGCAGCCTTGCACGTAGCGGTGTACACTGGTCGAAAGTCGTGGCCAATAGTACTGCTGGCGCACTCTGGCGAGAGTCCGCGAGTAGCCCAAGTGTCCCGACGTGGGCTCGTCATGGCACGCGAGGAGGATGTCATCCCGCATGTCGGCTGGTACAACGAGGAGGAAGGCTTTGTTGCTACCTCGAGCATTTTTCTTGTAAAGAATGCCCCTCCTTAGACAAAAGGATGACAATTCGCGAGCGATGCGCCGAGGAGTGTGAGAATTTCGGCCTTCTAAGGAATCAATAATAGGGCGCAATTCCTGATCGGCTCTCTGTCTAGACATAAAGTCAGAATCACTGAGGGCTCCGAGAAAACCATCAGCATATTCCGAGTCCATATCAGGATGTCCCACGGGTGCTCGAGAAAGTGCGTCGGCATCTTCGTGCTTGCGCCCAGACCTATACACAATCATGATGTCAAACTCTTGCAAGCGCAAACTCCACCGAGCGAGACGACCAGACGGGTCACGGAGATTGGCCAGCCAACACAGCGAATGGTGATCGGTCACCACCTTGAAGGGACGGCCGTAGAGGTAAGGTCGAAACTTTGCCGTTGCCCACACGACTGCGAGGCATTCCTTCTCTGAAGTGGAGTAGTTGGCCTCGGCTCGAGAGAGAGTACGACTGGCGTAAGCTATGACATGTTCTACGCCGTTGTGCCGTTGTACAAGGACAGCGCCAAGTCCGACGTTGCTTGCATCCGTGTGAACTTCGGTATCAGCGTCCTCATCAAAATGCGCAAGAACAGGTGCCTCTTGCATTCGCTGCCGTAACTCTGTGAAAGCTGCTTCTTGCTCTGTAGTCCAGGCAAACGGTACATCATCTCGGGTGAGTCGCGTGAGCGGTTCGGCTATCGTCGAGAAGTTGGTAATGAATCGGCGATAATAAGCACACAAGCCGAGAAAACGCCGTACCGCTTTTTTGTCTGACGGCACAGGAAAGGTGGCGACTGCTGCAGTTTTTTCTGGGTCAGGCCGCACTCCATCCGCACTCACAACATGTCCCAGAAATTTCAGCTCATCGTAGCCGAAATGGCACTTCTGGGGTTTTAGCGTGAGTTCGGCCGAACGAATAGCTTCCAGAACCATTCTTAGACGCTTCAGATGTTCTTCGAAACTCTCGGCAAAGATGACCACATCATCAAGGTATACAAGGCAGCTTTGCCACTTCAAGCCAGCGAGGACGGTATCCATCATTCGCTGGAATGTTGCGGGAGCCGAACAGAGGCCGAAAGGAAGAACTCTGAATTCATAAAGCCCATCGGGAGTTACAAACGCTGTCTTCTCTCTGTCTCGCTCATCGACCTCTATCTGCCAATAGCCGCTCTTCAAATCTATCGATGAAAAATACTTCGCGTGTCGTAGCCTGTCGAGAGAATCATCAACCCGTGGAAGCGGGTAGACGTCTTTTTTGGTGACGCTATTGAGTTTCCTGTAGTCAACACAGAATCGCAGCGTTCCGTCTTTCTTCTTTACTAGAACGACTGGCGAGGACCACGGGCTGCTCGACGGTTGTATCACCCCGTCGTCAAGCATCTCCTTTACCTGCGTCTGTATAGTCTCGCGTTCTTTAGCCGAAACACGGTAAGGTTGCTGGCGGATTGGGCGAACATCATCGTCGGTAATAATTCGGTGCTTTATGAGGGGTGTTTGACCGACTCTAGATGAAGAGGCGAAGCAAGATTTAAATTCCTTCAGCAGGGTATGCAGTGCGGCCTTCTTCTCGTCCGAAAGCTTCGAACTGACGTCGATGTGGTCCAGAAACTTATCTCCATCAACCATTTCCTCGGATGCGAAGCACTCGGTGACATCCGCTACACGGTCTCCGAAGGCCACGGTGGTGCCGCGGAAAAGATGTCGGTGCTCGAAGTTAAAATTTGTGACGAGTATCTGCGACCGTCCGTCACGCACACGCAGAATGCTTCGCACTGCACACACACCTTGAAGCAGTAAAAGGGATACGTTGCTCTCGGCGACCACGTCACCATCTTGGAGGTCTTCACAGGTGACTTCTACGAAAGCAGTCGCTCGGGGAGGCAACGTCACGCTTTCGTCGGCAACACGCAGCGCAGGTCTACGACAGCTATCAGCGCCTCGATCGGTTGCAAGTTGCGTCGAGAAAGTCACCATTCGCTCGCGGAGATTTATGATCGCGCCATTCTCTCGAAGGAAGTCCATTCCAAGGATGAGCTGACGAGAACAGTCGCGTAGTACGAGGCAGGTTACCACAAACGTTGACTCGCGTATTTCCACTCTTGCGGTACAGCGACCCAATGGAGTAATAACGTGGCCTCCAGCAGTGCGAATACGCGTCCCATTCCAAGGTGTCATCACTTTCTTAAGACTGGTTGCCAATTTTCCGCTCATAATAGAATAATCTGCACCTGTGTCCACCAATGCGCTGACCTGAAGACCGTCTATCAGCACGGGAATGTCGAGTGAGACTCGGCCACTGGGTTCAGACGCACAATCCGGCATTTCTCTCGCACTGCACTCAGACGTCAATTCAATGTCTGCAGCGTTTTGTGGAAGCGTCGATAGGAGGTCTTCCGCACTTTTAGTCCCAGCGACCTCGCCCCCGAAGGTCGCTGCCTTCAGTTTTCCCGACGAGGGCTTGGGGAACGTCCCCGTGCCATCGTACTGAGACGTGGTCCAATAGCTGCGGGTCGTCGTGGAGATGGAGACCGCGATTGACGCCGTGGGAAAGGCAGACGTTGCTGCGCGAGGTAGTCCTCAATTTCTCTTGGCCTCTGACCAACTAGGGGACGAGGCGAATGAATAGAGAAACCGCGCAGTCCAAGTTGTCGGTATGGACATTCCCGGTAGATGTGACCGGCTTCACCGCAATGGAAGCAGAGGGGTCTTCTATCCGACGTACGCCAAATATCGGACTTCCGCGGAGGGGCACGGCGACCGTCGATGTCCAAACCAGCATGCGCAGATTGAATTGAAACTGGCGGCATCGTCTGGATTGGGACTGCAGGGCTTGAGACCGGCATGGAAGTGCGCAGAGCTTCGGCATATGTGCGGTTCCCAACATCAGTGGACGCAGGAGGTGGTTCTAGATTTGTAACCGTTGGTTGAGGGCGACGGCTGTGAAGCACCTGCTGGACCTCGTCCCGAATAATATTGGTGATGCTGCTTACCTCCGGCTGTCTCGCCCCGTGTAGTTTCGCGATTTCCTCGCGGACGACGGAGCGGACGATTTCGCGAATCCACTCAATGCTGTTGCTCCCGAAGCTGGCGGAAAATTCAGTAGGTGATGCAGAATTCACTTGCCGGTTGAGTAGGGCTGACCGCTGATGAAGTACCCTCTCCATCGTAGTGGCTTCGGTCAGGAATTCTGCTACACTCTTCGGAGGACTCCGCACTAGACCAGCAAAAAGCTGCTCCTTCACGCCTCGCATCAGATAGCGTAGCTTTTTTTCTTCTGGCATTGCCGGATCCGCTCGCCTGAAAAGCTGCGTCATGTCCTCCACGTACATGGTGACGGTCTCATTAGGCATCTGGATGCGTGAATGCAATGCACGTTCAGCACGATCGCGGCGGTCGGGGCTCCGGTAGGTCTCCAAGAGGCGATGCTGGAACTCGCGCCAGGATGTCAAGACATCACTTCTGTTCATGAACCACGTTCGGGCGCCGTCTTTCAAACACGCGTAGACGTTGCGGAGTTTGGCGGCTTCGTCCCAGTAGTTGATCGCTGCGACGTGTTCGAACTCGCTCAGCCAGTCGTCCACATCCTCAAACAGCTCTCCGTGAAAGGGACTAGGCATCAGCGGGTTGTGGACAGTGCAATAAATTGGTGCCGACGACGTAGGAGTTTCCATGACGCCTTGAGGCGAAGTCATAGTCGCTCTATGGATAAGCTGTGCCGGTGTCTCTGGTGGTAGGCCTCGTTGGCGGCGGCTTGTTCTGTGAACTGGCGTGTCCACGGGCACAGGGCTTGTGTTCCGGCTCCTGGATGGGCTCTTGTGCATGGGGTGCGTCGTCAGTTGTCGTACCCAGCACCTCCACCAATCTTGTCACCAATCTTGTCTCACTCAAGGAAACCTTCCGCAGAACTGCTCGTCAAGCTAGGACAAAAAGAAAAACTGCTCCAACCCAACCTCTTCGTCCTCTTCCACACGAAAACCACGCGAATTCATGCGGCATTAAAAAGCGGCTCAATCCCAACCTCTTCGTCCTCTTCCACACGAAAACCACGCGAATTCATGCGGCAATATAAACTTGCTCGAGCTCGAATACGCTTTCGAGTTTGTTGCTCCATTCCATTTATATAGGAAAAAATGCGTTCATCAGTGATGCGTCCAACCCTGGTGGTGTGACAATCGTGTTGTCGCTAAGAACTGGACGCATTCTTGTCCCGTGCGAGGTTCCTGTAGCCGCTTATAGAGAGTGATTTGTTCAGCAGATATTTGTAGAATGATAAACGTGACTCACAAAACTGGAAATACGCAACTTCTTACAACATAAATTCAACAAATTTAACCACTATTTGAGAACAAGTGGACTCATCCGTGTCTCATGCTTCGACGATGATGGCATAAAGGTGTGCATGCTTCACGCACAAAAAATACATAATCCTTGTACTTCTTACCGCAAACTATTTTAAATGCTTGCTCAGCGCTCGAGTGGCTGAAGAGTGGTACAGGGCGAATGGTCTATGCATCACAAAAGCCGAACTGCAAGTACGGTCTAAACCATACGTGGTCGTAGACAAGACAGAACTGTGAGAATTGTATCGGGGACTCACTCGCTGGATTCCGTGCCGACCGTTTGTGCCCTCGCGATCTCCGACGACAGCGCAGCTCTGGCCGACTGGGTTGGTTCTACGCCACCTCATGCCGCCGGTCCCCTACGACGACGTCAGCGCAGCTCTGGCCGACTGGATTAGCCCTAAGCCATCTCCTGTTGCCGACTGGAGCTCTCGCAAGTGGTACCCCATCCTCGGACTCCTGTAGCCGTGTTTCCATCTTTCCTATCTCTCCTATCTGTTTATGTCCTCGCTCGCTGTCCTAGCGCATGTCTCTTTTTCTCTATACCTTTAATGCTATTCTTTTTAATCCCTCCTCACCCCCATCCCTTGCGAACTACTGTTGAGGTGTCGCAGGCTGATGCAGACAGTTACGGGGCCAACTTTTCTCTTCTTTTCCCACTTATAACCACAATCTGATGTGTGTGTGGGTGACTTGTATCGTTCTTTATACGTCGGCGATGCAAGTGAAGGTAACGCACTAAAGAACGTGATCTCATGCTGCATGAGAAACGTCCCCGTACATCGGCAGCATGACGACGATGGTTGCACATGATAATTTTGCCAGTCCGTTTCTGTGCAAATTGTAGGCAGTTACCGCTTGGCTAGTGTCTGTGCATCTCAACTTGAACGTATCTCCAATCAGTCGGACTGTGCAGGCGGTTTCTCTGTCTATCGTGATGACGCATTAATATCCACCTTGTCTGAGAACATTACGGTTTGTGAATAACGCAACTTCGTAGGCCATGGCTTATTGTTCAAGTTTCCTCTGGCATTTAGCAATAAATAGTCGATGTCCGCTGCAATCCACTTGTCTTCGGCGGTGGACAAGGAAGACGGCCACAGCAGATCTACGATTAGCTGTCAAAGAGCCCGCTGCTGCTAGTGATATGGGTTTCGTGGACGGCAACTTCCTACACGCTTGCGTTCAGAACGTTTTCGCACAGAACGCTCGACAGAAATAATGAATCTGTGCCAGCATCTCTGCTAAGAGCACTTAAAAAACCCCAGTGTTTACATGAAGATACCGCTGCGAAAGGTGAACATCGTCGTGGAGAGTGACAGGCATTATCAACTGGTAGGCGTGGTCATTGACACTGCAGTTTTTATTGTAGTGAGTAGCTATGCGCAGGCAGGAGGCGAAAAGGGGAGACGAGAAGAATAATATAAATATAATATAAAGATTCGGTGGCCTCGATAGTGCGGGTCTCACTCTATAGACGTCAGCCAGAACTCCTTGTGCGCTGGTAACATCCTCGGCCGTAGGACTGCCCAGAGCGAGAGCAACACCTTTCCACTGGCTAATGTGTACTACAATAACATTTAGTTCACTGTACCAGAACTGTTCCTCTGGGTCTGTGTTTATGTTTCGAGGTAAGGTGCCGTTCTTGCCACCTTATAGTGATCGATGAGAGGGTGCCTTCAGCATTCTCCGCACTGTCGGAAATGCCACGTTGGACGCTATAAGGGCCTCCAAGAGCTTTTGGGTCTTCTCAAACGTTTTCACACAACCCCCGCCCTTCTCCCGCTTTTTTTTTTTCGTACTCATCCAGCGGCGTTTCTCGACCTAGTCGATTGCTTCGAAACTACAATAAGCCTAAATCCCACTCGAGATTATTTGGAAACGTTTGTTGACCCTATCGAAGCAGCGCGCCTCGACAAACTGTACGCTCGCAGAATGCACTCCAGCGCGTCTCCGGCGTCAGCAAAGCTTCCCTATTTACGTCATACGCGAGAACGCGCCACTCAAAGGTCACGGAGTGAATCAGTCTTTAACTCTGTACAGTGCGATGCACAATCCAGGCAAGAGCAAGAGAAAGCATGACCGAGTCTAACGTTGGACCGCACAAACACGTGAGAGCTGATTATTTTTATATAAAGAGATGTTGCGTAGTACCGGCTCTGCGACTCTCTGATATTGTCGTTTTCCGCAGTTGACACTTCATTTTTTGTCCCAAATGTTTTATTTCGCTGCGGTTTAGGATATTTAGTAGTGATGTAGATTTATTACTGGCAATGCACTTGAATTACAGTATGCCCTGATGAGGTTACACAGTTATTCAGGTCTTGGTTAAATACTCTCTTTATCCCGGAAACCAGGAAAACTATCGGGTTTCCTTGGCTATATCTAGCCCTTTAGGCGCTGGATGAATATGTAGTTGTTTTCTTTAGAACTCAAAGTCCACGCACCATAAGATGTCATGCCTCGTCAATTTGTTCTCGCCACAGCCGGACTCGGGCATTCATCACGGCGATGACAGCGCTTACGAGTTCAAGTGCCCGAGCAGCGTTAACAGGAGCTCCAACGCCACGGGTCCTGACGGAAGGCTGAGCTGGACCATAGCCGTCACATGCTTTGTGATCAACTTCATCGCGTCCGGCTTTTACCGATGCACCGGATTGTTCTTCAGTTCCATCATGGAGACATTCGGTGCAAGCCGGGGCGACGCGTCCTTTCCTGTTTCTCTCTACGGGGCATTTTACTACGTGACCGGTAATGTGGCTTACCCATGTCTTTTCCACACTTTTCTAGCCGTACTTCCTCTTTCGTATCTTCTGCTTTTATACTAGTTACTTTTAATGCGAATGCATTTCTTAGTCCGGCTATGTCAGGCGCCCGTCGGGATCCGTTTACCGCCCTCTCCCATCTATAACTGTGGGCGCGCGCACTTATCCTCGCCAGGTAGCTGTATGACATCATAATGCCATACAGCCACCTGTCATATCCTGCTGATCTCTGTAATGGTATTTTTATTTATGTATGTATTTAAAATACTGCAGGCCAGTACTTGGGCTCAAGCAGGTTATACACGAAAATGCTTACGTTTTGTGTTATATATAGTGTGTGTTGTGGTGCACTACAATCCTAGTGCATTGTTTGCACTTGGCTCTTTCTTTTTTTTTCCTGAACAGTATTCCACAAGTTGAAGATTACGGGTTCTGAATCTTTTTCATTTTCTGGTAAATAAATAAGCGGACTCAGGTCACGCACTCAAATGGCTAGCGGGCGCCTACCACCCGTGAACTTCTGACAGGCGGAGCTCCACAGGTAGTAAATGAGCATCTCAGAATGCGTAAATGGAGTCTTCATAATCAATACCACCACAAATGACGCTTCTAAAGATAAAATAATTCGTAATATATGCATTTATACCGGCGCTATCTGTTACAAGCAATGCAAAAGAGGCAGCAACTACTGCGATCAAACCATTGTTACTCTTTGAAATGCTGTACGAGACGATATTGAATGTACAAGTCATTGATATACGGCTTCAGCAACAATTTCGATCCCACAAGCTGGCCAAACGCACTGGCATTATTGAGCGTTATGACCCTACCATGTTAGCTCTAACCGCGGTTAGCCGTAATTATAGTTAGCTAAACCACGGCTAGGGCTGTCCGTTTGACAGGGTTATTAGGCTCGCACGATGTCCTTTGACGTCGTGGTTGTCGTAGCTTCCCGTCGGGCCCAAACACTGACTTCGCATATACCTCACATGAAGCGCTCATAGCGCGAATATGAATATTAAACAAATTGATTTTTTGTTCAAATTCAAGATTTATTTCCACCTTGTACAATCTCACAGATGGAGGACGACGGAAAAAAGCTGCCGAGAGGCGGCTCGACTAGTCCGTAGCCCAAAATAATGTATGGCATGTGGGCAACAGCAAAAAAAAAAAGAGTTCACGAAACGAAAACATGTGAACATATAATTAGCGCAGAATAAAAGCAATATACAACAGCCAGCAAAAAAAGCATACAAGAGTAGAACGCCAGGATCAATAAAATCAGCTTTCTTATACAAACATAGATCTAAGTGCAGCTGAGGAGCAACAAAAAAATCAAACTCAATTGACTGAAGATGGTTTAACAATGATGGTAATAAATTACATAAACGCTCTACAGGGAGCTTGCATGAACGGCGGCGACGTTATGCACTCTGGATAGGCAGTTATTATTTTTTTTTTCAGATGCGGCTGGTGAGCGCAGCAGCGCAGTCGTGTTTGCGAACGTTGACGTAGCTTGCAGGCGTGGTCGAGTGCGAGCGCGACGCAAATGTAACTCCAAGAAGTGTCGTGTACGATGTCAGCCTCACCGGAAGACTACGCCGCAGCGCTGTGCCAGATATACCTCTGGCGGTACGAAGAAGAGACGACAATCAGCTCCGAGTGCACCCATTCACGCTTCGTGCGGGCGGCTCTGTAAGTGACGTGGACTTGCGGCAGCGCGTCGACAGCTCCGATATTAAGTGTAAATACACTTTATAAGCGACCCCAAACCATCCACCGCCGTCGGCGGCGTCCGCAGTCTTCTCTCTATCTAAGAAAGAGGACTTGGCGGGCCGCAGCGCGACGCTCTACCGAATATGTTGTTGTTAGTGGTTCATGAGGAAAAGGAAGAAAGCACCTAATTTCTGTCTGCCTACAGGCGACACGGTGCAGTGCCTAATAAGCCACGGACGCGACGCTGATATCGGTGTCAGTAACGCGCCTTATACCCCCTCCCCGTTCGCTCGCTCCTCTGCTCTCCTCACTCGCTGCAGCTGCGCACGCACCCCTCTCTCTCGCGCGCCCGCCTTCTCTCTCAGTCTCCCGTCGAGAGCGGGTCGTGAGGGGGAGTAAAGTTAAAATCCGTTGGCATTCGCCAGTGAGTTAACGTAAACTCCCCCGTGTGATCAAATTGCGATTCCCAGGAACCATTACACCATAAAGGCACCATAGTGTGATTAATAAATATAATAGTGCGAATTAATAAATACCCCTCATAGCATCACCCCGTGTATTCGCACTTAACCATGTTCACCCTCGGGGAAATGCTTGGGAGTTTTTTCGTGAATTTCTCGTTCCGAGGACGAGTTTGATTGCCCGGAAGCTGTTGAAGTCCAGAAAGGCCCTCGAGGGTCACAACATTGTGAAGAGTGGCCGAGTGCGGGAGCCGTGGGTGAGAAGAAACTCGCCGCCGACACCGTGGTCATCGTCACTCAAGACGTGTTAAAAAATTGGGGAGTGCTCTTCTCGTGCACGTACGTCGTACTCCACGTAGAATAACGACGCAGTGGGAAGCGAGCAGGCTTCGCTCTTACCGGCCTGCATGTGCAGTGCGCGGCAAGGATCTCGCCATCACTCTTGCCCGTGAACAAGACGTCGATGGCGGGCTTAGTTAACACACTGGGAGTTTAACCTGAACAGAACTAAACATTAGCATCTACGGCAAAATCAAGTAATTTAACACATCTTACTTGAGTGACGATGATCACGGTGTCAGCGGCGAATTTATTCGCCCACCGCTCCCACAACCAGTCACTTGTCACAAGGTTGTGGCCCTTGATTGCCTTTCGGCTTCAACAGCTCTGGGGTAATCAAACTCGTCCTCGGAACGAGATATTTATGAATATAGGAGCTGTCGACGCGCGGCCACAAGTCCACGTCACTTACACAGCCGCCCGCACCAAGCGTGAATAGGGTGCACTCGGAGCTGATTGTCGTCTCCTCTTCGTACCGCCAGAGGTATATCTGGCACAGCGCTGCGGTGCAGTTTTCCGGTGAGGCTGACATCGTACATGACACTTCTTGGAGTTACATTTGCGTCGCGCTCAGCACTCGATCACGCCTGCAAGCTACGTCAACGCTCGCAAACATGACTGAGCTGCTGCACTCACCGGCTGCGTCGACAAAAAATGGCTGCCTACCCAGGGTGCATAACGTCGCCGTTGTTCATGCAAGCTTCCTATACTAGTATTCAAACGGGGTGTGACAACTTTCCAATACTATCTGTGTCTCGTTTTATAGTAGCGGTCATTTGTTTCCAAACATGATAGGGTGTCTAAATTATGTATGTTATGTCTTACCTCCTGAGACCCAACGATGAGAAATTTGTCTAATATAATGGGCATTGTAACATAGCACATAACAGCTTTCGAAGCACTTGCCTCCTCCCAGACACATTTTCTCAGCTGATTGTGGGACCTGTGCTTCTATCTAGTGAATTCAGTCGAAGTCGCGTTGTTTCTCGCCTTTCAGGAGCACTCAAAATGGCACGAACGGCTTCACAGATGTCGCCTCAAATGTGTGGAGTTATATTCATTCCAGGACGTCCTAAAGCGTGTTTAAGTACTGATTTTTGTTCGTAAGAGATAGAAGCACACAAAGAAATTCGTTTTTGACCAAAAAAGAAGGTACTGTTTGTGCACAAGTGACGCATTCGACAATGTTCATTATAATTGGCATTGGTCACACTGACAACTAAAGCACGACAGTATGCTCGTGCGCTCTTTACGCTTCACGCAGAGTAATACGTTTTCCGCTGCAGTCAACTCTTTGTTGCATTCAAAGTTTACCTATTTTTCTCTGTAGAGTGTATGAGTGATATCATTGCTGAGGAAATATTACCAATAGTAATGGCGTTCTCGGTTTGAAAACAGCAAATAAAAGTATGGTTCTGTAGCGAGATGTCTCTTTTTTCGATCACTGGCTACTCTATGTTCCCCAACAAAGCTCTTTGATTTCCAATGTCCGATATATTGCACAACGTGTGGAGGCGAAGTAACGTCAAATATTGAAAATATACGTGACACTTTTCAGCTGGTCACTCAGAAAAAGTCAGTTTTGAATTTCAAGTTGCAGAAAAAGCCATGGGCTTAAGGCTGGCACATACCGGCGACTAGCAGCGGTCGCGCGGCCATTTGCGACTGGTTGCAAACAGTCGCGAATGGCCGCAAACGGTCGCAAAGCGACCGCTTTGGCTAGTCGCTTCCTGACCGATTTTTCAGTCGCACTACTGCAGTCGCAAAGCTGCTGGAACCAACCAGCGATGCTCAATTTTTGTTTTCTATTTGTTTTTTTTTTTTCAATGCTGTGCGAGAACGAATGAAAACAATACGGCGCGCTTGGTTCGCTCCGTTCACTCAGCTGGCGTTGATTAGCTGATCGGCGCCGGTCTCCAGAGTTCTCGCTGAGAACGAGATCCGGGCGTGACTCTCCAGTTTTGCCACTTTCGGTCACTCGCATGCATCCCCTGCCGGTGTTAAAATCAGTCGCTTTTTAGTCGCCAGTCGCAAATGGTCGCGTGACCGCTGCAAGTCGCCGGTGTGCACCAGTCTTTACTCTGGCGTTCAGGAGTATAGACTGTACTCTGTGCGTGCAACCGTCCGTTCGCCCATGCACCTGTCCGTTAGTCCGCGCCTCACTTTGTATATAAAGTGTGTCGGCGAACGCCAGTGCCAATTGAGACAGGGTCAGTGAGAACGGAACGCGATACGCGTGTCTCCTTTCTTGCATGATTCGACACGACAGGCACAGCAATTAAGCAAAGCCCGAGTGCTGCATCACGGTGCCAGGATTTTTAAAGACGATAGTATTTCTTGTGCTACTTTTACGCAAAAATTTTGGTCTGTCTGTCTGTCTGTCTGTCTGTCTGTCTGTCCTGTCTGTCAAACAGCTATGGCACTCGGTCAAAGTTTAAGCACTTGCTGAACGCCTACCCATATTGAACTGGTGGTGGCTGCGTTCATGCTTGTAAACATTGTAGGTCAAAAAGCAAATATTACGCATATTGAAGGTGCATCATCAATACGTAAGTATTAGGTGGTGTGTTCACTTACTAGAAGATACACAGCTACTTACCTCTAAGGACCCTGGAGCTTGTTAAGCTGCATTGAAAATAAAACGCAATGCACAAAAAGTCCCTCTGCCGACGATATGGTGCTGCCACCTGGCAGCACCATATCACACCATATAGTGTCATATAGTGCAGCACCATATAGTGGCCCAGGGTTCTGCACATGCTCATGTTTCCCAACGACACAGCTAGATGGCGACCTTATCTATCGTAGTGTCTCCTTCATTTTATCAATGCCAGCCGATTTTATATATTTTATTTTTTTATATTTTATATATTTTATATATATATAATGTTTTAATTATATATATTTTATATTTTATCAATGCCAGCCGATTCAACATATAGGAGGCGTGGTCTCAGGCAAGGAAAAACATAAATGCCCACTTGATGACTCTACCAGACATGTCCGAGGACTCATGTAGTACAGCTGGCACAAGACTTTCGACAATATTAGCAGTGAAGCACACAGATACGTGGCCATTTTTTTTTTATCCAGAGGCTATAGCTGTAGAGTTCGACGCGAGGTGCGACCCACGTGACCTGGCGGCCACGTGGCACCACCTTACATAATCCTTTGACAAACACTTCATAATTGCTAAAATAGTTTCGCGCCATCACCAAAATTGACTTGGTGGATTGTCTGCCCATTATCATAAACTTTGCGTCATCGTAACGCAGAAGGTTAAGTATTATGATTGAGGTGGCTGGGTGCCCGAGCCAAAGACGCCAGCATTATTTCTAAGGGGGCTTTGCAAGACATCTCCAACCAAACCTGGAACAGATTCACTAAAAAAACTTATTGCTTCACGAATGCACTGTCGCAATTTTTTTTACAATCCGTCGAGTACGAGCGAAGTTACAAATATTTGTCGCACGGTGAAGTTGCATTCTCTCTTTACTCGTCCCGACGAAAGCCCTGGAATCGACTTGTTACCTCGAACACTTCTTTTATTAAGACAGCATTTATATCAACACTCTTAGCTGCATTTTGTCGCTGATGTCAGCGTTGGTCACCATCGTCATTCACTGTACATATATATATATATATATATATATATATATATTATATATATATATATATATATATATATATATATATTCAAGAAAGAAGAAATCAAGAAAAGACTCCAGCGCACAGAATTCAACATCCGACATCTTTTGTGTGAGTGCGTGGCGTTAGCTCCTGAGCTGAGAAGGAGCACTTCCTTCAATGTTGAAACGGCAAGCTATTTATATCTACCACACACCGCTGGCGATGCCGATCTCAGGGGAACTATGGCATTTTCAGCCTTACCAGCGATATGTCGTGATGAGTGTGCGCCGCCAGATTGTCGCGACGCTGCGCTCATGCGTTGATCTCCCGCGCATTGGGTGGAAGCGGAGGTAGACGTTGACGCGTGCGCACGCTTATCTCATGGTTGGGAAAATCAGATGTCTTGGGCTTTCACCGAAACGATTCTGTTGTAGTTACCGGGTGCACAAAGCTCACTACACTTGCTGCAAAATCTCCGTTTGCGAAAACAGCTCGCTTTTCTGACACAGCAAAGTAACAATTGAGACATTTATTTCGCGTTCATCTGTGCCTGTGAGCACGCTCTGCACGTCATTTGTGCGTGAGCAACGCGGGCCACGTTTTGATCTCCTCGCTATTCTTCATGTGACATCTGAATTCGTGGCTGTCGCATTCATTGCTTCGCCTTTCCGGAAAAGGTGTGACTTTTTTTTAAAAAGAGGATAGCTTTTTGGGGGCACATCGACGCAAAAACTTTGGTTTGTCTATCGGTCGGTCGATTCAGTATGTGTGTCACGCGAAAAGGTTAAAGTATAACCACGTCCCCACCACCCATTAATACACATCTGGTTTTGGCGCTCAGATTTGCGCATTTTGTCGTATAACAGAAAATATTGCTCGTATGTGAGGCCCAACCTCTACACGTCAATATCTGTAGCGTGTTTCATACATACATGCGCATACATAAGGCATACACATACATACGCATACATAAACGCATACATTGTACTCTGAAGAATGTAGCATTTATTTGCTGCGCTGACAATGAAATTTATGCACGAAAATGATTGATTGATATGTGGAGTTTAACGTCCCAAAACCATCATATGGTTATGAGAGACGCCGTAGTGGAAGGGCTCCGGAAATTTCGACCACCTGGGATTCTTTAGCGGGCACCCAAATCTGAGCACACGGGCCTACAAAATTTCCGCCTACTTCGGAAATGCAGCCGCCACAGCCGGGATTCGATCCCGCGACATGCGGGTCAGCAGCCGAGTACCTTAGCCACTAAACCGCCGCAGCGGGGCTCTATGCACGAAAAGGCGTGTGTTTCCAATGTTTTGCTAAGACGATACGGTGGTGGCACCTATCCGTCACCTTGTATTCTACAAATTATTGCCTCCGAGATTGTGGGCCCACGCCGCGCACTTGCTTTGGGAGGTCACTCTTTCGTTTTCCAAGATTACTGCCAGATTGTGCTCATGTCTCACGCAATGCCTCCGAATTACATTCACCAATTTTATCGCATAGAACATCAAATAAACATGTTATTCACTCCTTTCAGACTCAAGACTTTCGTCTTTGACGATATTTTTAGTGAAACATGCAGATACGGGGCCTTTTTTTTTTTTTTGAATACGCAAGTTTTCAGTGTGATCGCGCGCGCACACGTGGACAAGCCACATCAGAAGGACCGTAAGCATCATAGTGCGCAACAATTATCGAGCTGCTCTGCCAGCCTACCATCAAGCTTCAGCCCAGTATTGAGACCATCGATTCACCTTGGTGCTTTATTTAACATGCAGGGCACCTCAGTGTAGCAAAGAACTAAGAAAAAGTCCGAGCAGTCATCACTTGTCCGGAAACAGCTGTGTCTTCTTGTACTGCACGCGAAACACGCCGACCACGTGCATATTTACAGCGATGGCTCCACGGCCGTCCCAAGTTCCTCCAGAACAGTCGTACCTGCAGCGAGAGGTGTAACGGTCAGCTTTAAGACCAACCACAAAACAATTCTTCAATGGCTGCGGGACGCGCAGCTCTTCATGGTGTACTATGTGGTGTCCATCGTGAACAATCGCAGCAACGGTCAATTTTTAGTGATTCCAAAGCAGCCCTGCAGTCTCCGTTGTCATCCTTGTGGTGTGGACAATACTAACACCTTGTATTCGAGAAAAAACGCCTCATTCATACGTCAATTGAGAAGGGGCACCAAGGGACATTTCAATTGTTGCCAAGTCACTGACGCGTGATCAGCAACGAATATTCCGATAACGCTGCCCGGTCAGCTTTGCAAGGTGACAAAGAAGACGCCATGCCTCCTTCAAGGCCTCATGCTACTATCCATGCTTCAATTGATCGCAAAGAATATTTGGAACTCGACACTGCACCCATCAAAATGCCAAAACTATCGGCAACACCAACTAAACGCATCGCGGTGATACCTCAGCGCCAACTGGACACCGTCGAAGATAGGCCACTCTACTATGCTGCTTATAGCTATAGGTGTGGCTTTCCCAAAGTCATATTCGTTTCGCATAGGGATGGCCGACAGTGCTCTTTGTGACGCACGCAGTGAGCAGGATACGTTGCAGCGTATTTTCTGCGAATGTCCTCGCTACGCAGTGCAGAGACTATCCCTCTCATTCGCGCTCGCTCGCCTTGACAACAAAATGATGACACAGAAAACTATTCTCAAATGTCCTCCCAAAAGGTCAATGAGAATTCAATCCCAAACAAGGCATTGCTGAATTCCTAAAACAACAGATTTGAACGAGCGGCTCTAGACTGTAATGCCATATCCGCCCAAGACACCCACTCTGCTTTGCGACGTTATCTGTGTGCTTGTATGTTCTCCCTGTATTTCTTTATTTTTCTTTCAATCTCCCCAATCCGCTCCTTCCCCCTGTGCAGCTAGGGTGGGGGGAGTTTGAAAAAGTGGGTAACGATTTAGAGTACTTGGTACTCTACTATGGCTGCAGCTAGGGTAGCCATAGCACACCAGTTATGCCAAATCGGTTAACATCCGTGCTTCCCTCTCACTCGTCTTCTTTTCTTTCTTGCTTCCGTCTCACTCATCTTCCTGCCTTCCTTCATCGACTACACACTGCCATGTCCGCTTGCACAGTCGCAAACGTGAAAAAAAACGAATTAAATTCAGTTCATTGCGCACGGCTGCTATGCGAAACTTGCAACAACGCAGACTGGGCACGCGACTGCATGCCAAGACAAAGCAAGCTACGTGAAAACTCGCAACAAAAATACCTTTCGTAAACTGAACAGCCGATAGCTCATTTGATCCCGACGTCATGAGCAAACAGACGGCGTCACGAATTGTACCGCAAAGACGGGAAACGCCGGTAAAGAACAAGGCGCCCGTTCTTCGTATTTCCAGAGAGTGTTTACGGGGCCCTTTAAGGTCCCTTGCTGAAAAAACGCGGAAATATGTCAAGGATGCTGATTGTGCTACAGCATATTCCGGTGAGTCAGCACAATTAAGAGCGAGAGAAGAAAGTCGCAGAAATCCCGCGTGCCTCAAATTAGCCACAACGCAAAGCTCGTTGGCAAGTGAGTCAGGGTAAATGTTTCTTCATCCCCCGAAAAGCTTCTGAAAGTATGCCGTCAGGTTAATTCTGGCACAAGACCCTGGAAAGTGCTCCAACAAACATAAATTAAGGTTCTTGTCAAGAATACGTAGTCTATTGCATACCGGTATCTTCACACGGTGAATATGTAAGTCAGACCGGAAGCTGCCTTATTGAACGTGTTAAAAAATTAACCTGGTTACGATTTAGATAAGACTACCGGTGGTCATTTGGGAGTTCATTGCCAGAATTTTGCGTGCCAGCCTCTTTGCGATAACACACGTGTGCTCCGGAAAAAGAAAAATAGGACAGCGCGCGAAATAATGGAAGCCCAGAAAATCTTGAACGTGGTATGAAGTGCATCAGTATAGCTTCGTTTGCTCTTTAGAGAAAGGAAAGCGAATGTGTATCGGAAAACATGCGATATTGATAATGGGATGCTGTTTCCCTGACAGCTTTTTGAAAAGTGAAGCATTTCTTTGCGTACTGCAACACTTTTTAGTATGTATATATATATATATATATATATATATATATATATATATATATATATATATATATATATATATATATATATATATAGATATATATATATATATATATATATATATATATATATATATATATATATATATATATATATATATATATATATATATATATCGAACGCGTTATTCGAAGGTCGTAGATTCGATTCCTGCTCACAGCTGGTAATTTTTTCATCCACTTTTCTTTCTTCTTTCTTCTTATTTAAATTCCATTGGTTCTAATAACTTCCCCTGTACATTCTTTTGCATTACTGTCTGTTATATCTCATTAATATTGTGTTAAAACACGGAAATACGAGCCCTTAGGTATACACTTCTCTCCCTTATATATATATAATATATATATATATATATATATATATGAAATAGATGATCAGAGTTTCTTCCGGCTACCGTAATAAAAGTTATAAACTTCGAGAATAGTGCAGTATAGGAAAGAAAACAATAAAATATTTATTTAATCCTAACAGTTTCGGCTGGTGGACCAGCCTTCTTCGGAGGATGTAAGGCTGGTCCACCAGCCGAAACTGTTAGGATTAAATAAATATTTTATTGTTTTCTTTCCTATACTGCACTATTCTCGAAGTTTATAACTTTTATTACGGTAGCCGGAAGAAACTCTGATCATCTATTTCATCTATTTTATACTCATGGCTACTGCAAGTGCTGCAAGGAAACAGTTAACATGACAGTTCCCCCACTTACATCCTCCGAAGAAGGCTGTTCCACCAGCCGAAACTGTTAGGATATATATATATATATATATATATATATATATATATATAATCTATCTGCCTACGTCTGGGTGTTTTAGGAATCACATTCTAAACTTCAGGTATACCAATATTAGTGTGGCAGGGTAAGAATTTGTATGATTATTACAGTCTGGTGATGATATGAATAATGGGACAATTCCATCGCGTACGACGTGAAACCCTTTCCTCTAGACATCTGTGGCATAGTCGTCTGCCCTACACTGCAGTATACGTTTCAGTGATTCTGACCTCATTTACACTGCGTGAATTTCCCGTGTTCTTTATGCTAAAATTACGGTGACTTAGAGCTGCTTAAATCACACAGGACCAGCGTGCTCTGCGACCTTGTAGGTTTATTGCAAGGATCGTACGTGTACATAGAAACGGAAAACGTGAGAGAAGGAAACGTAAATCTTCTGGCGGCGCCGGCGTCTAGTGGCACGTGTTTGTTTTGTAAAGATGAAATGTGTGTCAGCATGGAGGGGGCGCTGCGAGCGCTTGATGGTGACGGACGCACTCCACATTGCCTCCGTAGATTTCCTGCTATTTCTGCGGACATCCACCTTGGTACCCCTGAAACTTGGATTTATCGTCACCGCCAAGTTCTCCGCTTCGCCTAGACAACACCTTCGTCCAGGTGGGTCCAGTTTTGACAACTTGAAGGACGTCCTTCACTCCCGGATAAAACGCCGCCTCGCTAAGGGCTCTCAGCCCGGCGATGGCGGCCGCTAGCATGGTTACGGGCTATGATCCTACCTCAAGCCAAATGCTGTCCATGGAGATTTCATCCTCCGAAAACATTATGCCATCAGAAGATGAATACCTCGACGACATGGTGAGACGGTGGCAACGCAAGCAAGCGAAATCGAAGTCTGCGTCTCAACAACAACGAGACGCCACGGCGGGCCACCATTCCCCAGCCTTGCAAGGAACGCCGGCGCGCCATACCTCCGGTGGTGTGCCTACCTCTCCTCCGTCCTCGCAGCCAGCGAAGCAATGCAAGTGGCGTCCGCGTCAAACTCCTCGCCTCTCTCGCGACGACTACATCGTAGTAGTGAAACCTCGCGTTCCCTGCGAGCTACGCACATTTGTCCCGGCCGATCGTGCGGGCGACGCCATCCGCAGCTACCTCGGCGACCGGACTACCACACAAATTCAAGTGTGGCCAATCTGGGAACAGAACATCTTGGTCTGTAGCACCACCATTTTGCCTATGGCACAGCGACTCCTCGGGGACTTCCAGCTGCAAGTGGGGGATCAGCAGCTGCCCGTTCGAGGCCACGCCAAGGCACCAGGGGATACATGCAAGGGCGTCATCAACGTAAACCCTGCTGAAAGCCCGGAGAAGATAAAGTCAGAACTCCATTGGCCACGAGGTACTATCCTTGTGGTCCGCAAACTCAGAGATTCCGCGGCGGCGGTGGTGACTTTCGAGGGCACGAAGTTACCCCGCTTCCTCTTCTACCACTGCGTGGCGACGTATATCCGCGCCTACAAGAAAACAGTCCCTGCTTGCACCAAGTGCAGTACCATCGGTCATCGACCACCTCAGTGTCCTCACCCCGCTCCAACCCAGTGTGCCAAATGTGGAACCCCCGCACCTGCAGGTCTCAATGCCCACGACTGCCACCCCAAGTGCCTCCTCTGCCACGGCGCCCATGAGACTGGGACCAGTGGCTGCACGGCAAAATATCGAAAATATCGGAAACGCGGGCAGCCCTCAACATCTCTACGAGGGACCACCTCATGTTCGTCACAGCCAGACAGTGGCACCAACCTGCATCATTCGGCTCCACCACTCCACGCCGACACTCAAGCATTCCCACCGCTCGAAGCACCAGCAGCGGTACCTCAGGTGAGCAATTGGGCAGGGAAAGCTGCTTCTAAGCCTCTCTCACCTCCTTCTGTCGATCCTCCTTCTCCCGAACTTGCGGCCCTTCACCAGCAAGTTGCGGCACTTCAAAAGCAAAATTCTCTTTTAACTAAACAACTCGAACTCTTCAATAAGCGACTTCAACCCAAACAACAGTGTACTGCAAGGCCATCCGGTATTGCCTCCTCTGTCCAGCCGGCTACGCCAGCTACGTCCAAGCTTAGTCCTCACGCTAAGTCCACTCCCATTAAACCGCCGGTTCAAGCAACCATGTGTACTCCAGCACTCGGAACCGGTGCCACATCTACTCCAGAAGCTCTTGAGGCTCCTGGGGCACCTCAGGTTCTCTTGCCCGTTAACCAAACTCTCCCTAGCGAAGAGCGCACCCCGCGCGTAGAGGAACGCCTCACGCGCGTCGAAGCTTCGATTAATCACCTCCTCACCAGCTTCTCAGTCCAACGCATAGTAGTAGAGGTTACCCAGGCTATTCAAGCCTGGGCAATCACCCAGTCTCAACCCAAGGCATCGCGTTCCCGCTCCTGCTCGGTGAGCGGTGAGGGTACCGCTCCACGGAGTCGTCGTAAGGTGGACCACCCCGCCGTCGGACAATCCGGCCTCCGTGCCCCTCCCTGCCTCTGAGGATTCCGAGCGGGACATGGAGGACCAAATATAAAACCTAAGACAGTCACGATGGCTACCAATCGTACGTCCCGTTCAAACATTGCGTCTCAATTCGAGATCATACAGTGGAACCCTGGAGGCTTCGGGAACAGGCGAAAGCGTTCACATCTTTCCCTTTTCCTCAGCTTACTTGGCTCTCAGCCGGCCGTCTTGGCGCTCCAAGAATCTGGCCCTGCTCCATCCCTTTCTGGATACTGCTCCTATGTAGGCGGAACCACCACATGCCTCCTCGTGCATAAAGCTTACACGGCGATACAGATTGACCTCGATGTGGATCTTCCTTACGACTACTGCGTGATATCAGTGCTGTCTCAGCGGAGGGGCCAACCATCAATACATATCTTAAACGTGTACTGTCCCCCTCGCCTTGCGAGGGCGTCGTTTGCGCATCTCTTCCATCGGGCGCTGCGTATAGCGGCCCGACAACCACTGGTGATTGTCGGGGACTTTAATGCCCCCAGCCCTCACTGGGGTTACCACTACGAGAACGCCCGGGGCAGAGAGCTCAAGGAGCTCATTTCCTCGCTGAGCCTGACGCTTCTTACCGATCCGGCACAACCCACACGTTCCGGCAACTCGGTTGCCGGAACGTGTGGGTGCCCCGACCTCTCCCTCACACATGCCCCGACTTCTCCCTCACCCGTCACATCCGCGATGCTACATGGGAAAATTTAGGTGAAACTCTAGGCAGCGATCACTTTTTACTCCGCATTTCGTTCACACCGCGGCAGAAAATGCGTCAACACTGGGGCCAAGCCCGTCTCACCGATTGGACTCAGTTCAGAATGCAACCATTCCCCGCCGGCCTCTCCTCGACCGAATATGCAGCGTGGGCATCATACGCTCTCCATATGAAACAAGCGAACACTCGCACCCTTGCAACCTTTAATTTGACTCCTGCAATCGATCCACACCTCCTACATCTTTGGCACGCTCGCCGCGGGCTCATAAGGCGCTAGAAACGCAACAAACTGAATCGGAAACTTCGCACTCGCATTGAGGCGCTCACTGCAGAGGCGGCCGCATACTCCGCACAACTTTCCGATGCTAACTGGGCAGACACCTGTTCGAAGGCTGCAAACCAGATGAGCTCTATGAGTGCGTGGCGACTCTTTAGAAGCCTTCTCGATCCCTCCACCACCATGGGAGAAACGCAACGCCAGCTCCACCGTGTTCTGCATGCCTTTCAGGGCACTACGGATGAACTCGCGCGAGAACTTTGTGACCGCTACATCTGCCGCACAATTGATCCCACAGGCCCAGCATATACGTATTCCGGCGCCCCTAACACCGACCTCGACGCCCCATACACGCTTTCTGATTTCCGATTTGCACTAACAAAAATGCGACGGGGCACGGCCCCTGGACACGACGGAATCACAGTATCACTCCTGGCAAATCTTCCCGACCAAGCACACCTCTCGCTACTCCACCTTATAAATTCAATATGGGACGGCTCTCCGCTTCCAATGGAATGGACCACATCGGTCGTGACATTCATTCCCAAATCGGCAAAGTCCGTTAGTATTGAAGCACTGAGACCCATCTCACTTACGTCTTGCGCAGGCAAACTCATGCAACCATGGTTCGCGAACGCCTTTCCGCCTACTTGGAGGCCAGGGGGATCTTTGCCGACACGATATTTGGCTTTCGCCCGCATCTGTCGGCGCAGGACGTCCTGCTCCAGCTTCAACACGAAATCATAGAGCCGACTACTATGCGCCATAACGATAAAGCCGTGCTCGCTCTCGATCTCCGCGGGGCGTTCGACAACGTCAAACACAGCACTATACTCACTAACCTGTCTACCACAAACTGCAGGCAGAAGACTTTCCACTACATTCGCGCCTTTCTATCACATTGCACCACCTTCCTTCGCCTTAATTCTACCGAAAACGGCCCATACTTATTAAGCACGCGGGGTACACCTCAAGGGGCAGCCCTGTCTCCTCTGCTTTTTAACCTGGTGATGATGAACCTCCCCTCTCTTCTAAGCGAGGTCGAGGGAATACAACACGCACTATATGCGGACGATATCACAATCTGAACCAACACCGGCTTCTTAGCGCAAATCGAAGAACGCCTGCAAAAGGCTGCCCTTCTGGTGGACACCTACGCAGGTTCATGCGGCCTGGAGTGCTCTCCAGCTAAATCGGCTCTTCTTTCAGTCTCTCCGCTACCGCCACCTCAAATTTTTCTTCCGTCCGGGCCCATCTCGTCAGTGCAAAATATTCGGGTTCTTGGCCTTCACCTCACATCGTCCTTGGATCCAAAGGGCACCATAGCAGGCCTCAGACGCACCAGCGAAAAGGTGAGCCGCATGATACGGTGAGTTTCTACCAAGCGCGGCGGCCTCCGCTGGTCTCAGTCCCTCCGATTGGCCTACGCGTTTGTGACCAGTCGCATCCTCTACGCCTTGCCTTACCTTCGCCTGCGTCGTCAACACGAGCACCAGCTGGACGTCCTTCTTCGTTCAGTATAAAAACGCGCTCTGGACCTACCTATTGCAACTTCCAACAGCCGATTTGCGGCTCTGGGGGTACACAACAGCTTTGCAGAGATGCGCGAAGCTCATTGCGTTAACCAAATCAATCGACTGTCGCAGACGCCTTCAGGGCGCCGTCTTCTACACAGACTTGGCCTTAACCCGATATCTGACCAAGACCCTCTGCAGCCGGTACCAGAGCTCTGGCGTAAAAAGCTATGGGTGGAACCTCTACGCCGTAATATGAACCCCGACCTCCATCCTGGCCGTAGACTAGCACGCGCCGCGGCCCTTCATACGTGACACTCCGATCATCCTGGTGTTTTCTACGTGGACGTCTCGGGTCCCTGCCCCTCAGGTCACTTCACGGCTGCCGTGATTACAGAGGGCAAACACGTAGATGGCCTCTCCTTTCGAGCAGACACAGTGACGCACGCTGAAGAGGTTGCTATAGCCTTGGCCGCCTCTCACCCTGCCTCACGCACCATCCTGACGGACTCGCGCTCGGCCTGTTCTCAGTACCTTCAGGGTTTCATTGCCCCGCTGGCGGCTAGCCTGCTACAGTCAGCCTCTTGGCGCTTTAACCCTCATCCCATTCGTATAGTCTCGATCCCAGGCCACTCGGGCCTGCCCGGCAACGAGGCGGCAAATGCCGCTGCCCGCGCTTCTCCTGTCCGGGCCGTTGCCCCTCAATGTCCCGAGACGGAATCTGACAATACCAACCTGACGCACTTTCGCAAAATTTTGGCTTATACCGGGCTTCGCGCCGCCTCTACCCGGACCCCGCACGCGGTTTGGAGAAAGCGGACGAACGACTGCTACGCCGCCTGCAGACAAATACCTTTATCAGCCCGACGGTCGCCAGGCACTTTTTGCCGGAAATCAATGGCACCTGCTCGATCTGTCATGTCCTCGCCGACACATATCACGTCGTAGCATCGTGCCCAGTTAATCCCGTCCCTTTCTCACCCCCTTTTCCTATCCCAACTAGAGAGGCTTGAGAGGAGCACCTGCTCGGCTGCTCTACCTTGGCTGCACAACGCTCCTTGGTGGAGTGCGCACGGGCACCTTCCAGCTCCATTGGCGTCCCGGAATAGGGTCTTGCCACTCTAGCACGCCGAAGGGCCCCGTCGACACTCTCTAGTAGACTTTTTCTGAAATAAATGTTTTTTACCACCACCTACCACCGCCATGTCAGCATGCTCTCTATTAATCTGGCAGAGAAGGAACGTAGTTATCTCAAAAACTAAGCTCAAATCACAAAATACTGATAATGTGTCACTAGATGCTGGTGCCGCCGGAAGATTTGATAGACTCCCTCCCCCTCATTTTTTGTTCATATGTATAAACCAACCAGTTCGAAGTCAGCTCTGGTCCTCTGTGACTTCTTGTCCGTCTTTATTTTGCACTGCTTTTTATTAAAAATACATATACCAACGGGCTCGCATTTGCTCTCTTTTAAGTTGCAAAGAATGTGTGTTATGGTCCCGGCGGGATTCAAACCCATGCATTCTGCGTGGCAGTCAAGTATTCTAACACAAAGCCATGCCAGGCCTCAAAAGTCGTTTGGAAAAAGACCCAATCCAGGTCTAAATTTGATGACTAAGAGGAGATGAATGAAAAAAAAGAAAAAAAAGATGAAGGCAGGGAGGTTAGCAGGAAGGCAGTCTCTGATATGCAACCCTGCACTGGGGTTGAAGAATAGGTGAAGCGTCAGTATATTGGTTGCACTGCTGCTCATCTAATTTTATACGCATTGCATGTGTACTACAATGATACAGACGTCACGTCAGGTTAGCGTCAAATAGTTAACCGCGAGCCGCTTAAGTTGATCTTTACTTTGTCCTATCCAGGGCTACCATCCTCGCAAGCACAAGCGCTATACATCTCAGCTTACCGCTTGTGGTGTTCGTAATACACAAGTTGCTCTTTGCATCATTACGCAACGACAAATGTAAAAAGAAAAAAAAACTACTTATGTAGAACTTATGGGACTGTTCAACTACACGTCTGTGCATATAACATTAGTACGCATGTTTAATGTCATTTCGTCACGTTTAGCTCCACAAAATAAATTGCATCTCCATCACCTTTCCTGCGTACGATTCGCATGACATCGATTGCTATGGTACGTTTGATCTGTGCAGTTCTTCGTACAGCTCATCGGCTCTGTTCTTTTTCTTTTTCTTTATCCTGTGAACAGCGCATATATGTGGCAGGAAAATGAAAGCCACTTGAAAGTTCAGTGCTCTGCGTGTCTCCTCTTTGCTCGTCTTCGTCCTATGCATCGTGAAAGACTGAAATTAAAGCGTTGTGGAGGTGCATTTAGTGGACGACTTATAACGGCGCTATCAGCTACGCAAGAACGAAGTGTTAGTATTTTCATGACTTTTTAATGTACGTGCGCTTCATAGCTAATGCAAATACATTGCTTTCGTTCTGACAGCTGCGTCAATTTTTCGTGCTTTTAAAAATGAAGGAACTTGGTGCCGCTTATATATAAAGTGCCCTTTCAAGCAGTTATGCGGTGGCCTTTTATCTTTTATTTTCATCGACAGAACCCCAGAATCAGCACGAATCGAATCGTATTGGCCGTTTTTACTTCCAGTGGACTGATACTTAATTATAGCTGAGAATATTAAGGCTGACATTTATATCTTTGCAAGCAGCGATTTAAAGATATGTATGTCATTGCCCTTTTTGCTGAAGGTCAGGCGAGGCGCACCCTGTTGCTGTGTTAAAGTTTGTGCAAACTAGTGAGCAACTCTTGATTTATTTTATTTTATTTTTCAATGACGTGCGTGGTACAATATATGTCACAAAGCGGTTCATGCTGTTCTACGAGTATACTTAACAAGCTCTGTACGCAAATCATTCCTGCAAGTTTCATTTCAGTTTACAGCGCGTTGCTCGGCAAACGGTCCATAATAAAGACTACGTCACAAAGACCACGTTTATAAAGGCTTCCCACTGGTTGCACTCTTGAATGAATGGCAGAGAAATGGCTGCATTTTTGTTGTCGTGATGCTTGCAGCATATATTTAAAAGGGCTAAAGCTGGAGTAGTTGTGCACTCCGTGATACACACGACAGCACCCACCATTATGTTTGAATACATTCTGCCATGATGGTCGAATATGGTAATGGTTCGAGGAGAAATTTTCAGCAGGCGCTGTAAAATCGTCATGCTATAATACCATCATCCTCTCAGTTCGTATTAGTTGAATATTTCTGCCCTGTACTTTTAATTAGCGTCATGTGCTCGGTAGCTTCATCAAAGGTTTGGGGTGATAATTATTTAAGTAGTTTATAACCTATTGAAATGACATGATATTAGCACCGGTTCGCAGCTAACGTGACTGCAGTCTAACACATTTTTATTAGAGCGGGGAGAGCATGTAAAAGCTGCCGTATGTTTAAAAACGTACACTAGAGGTTGGCAACGTCCTCGTCTATCAAGTTGTGAGAAGGCTTATGAATCTAGACCACGTGGTAGCATGTGATTAGAATGTTAAGAATATGGTAGTAAGGATCTGAATAGGTCCTAGGCTCGACCTCATGAACCTGCGATTTTCTGACGCTTATGAAAACTATACGTTTACAATATATGGACGCAATGACTAGTGCCTTATGCGAAGACATGAAGAGTGCTGAGTAAACTTGCTAGCTTGCTTAATGCGCTTCGTCAGGCAAATTAAATAAAAATGTTACTCGCAAGGTTCACGAAAAAAACATTACACCATCTCCCGCTAAAGGTAACTGAGTGTAGATGTGAAGCAGCGGGCGCTAATGCTTACTCTGGCAGCGACGTTAACGCTGGCGCTCATCGCGGCGTTGCGTCGGAGAGAAACCTGGGGAAGCACAAAGCACGCAGTAATGGACAGGTGTTTCCTACTGGAACATGCCGATCGCTGCTAGTGGGGAATGACAGGCCGCAGACTCCGATTGAGCACAGAGACCCATCGTCCCCTTTAAGCTCACGTGCACGCTACAAATTGTTATTGATCAACAACGCAGAGGAGAAATTTTCCATGGGCACTACCTTGGAAGTCAAGATCTAGTGCCTATATATGTAAGCGCTGGCCAGTGAACGGTTGTGCAGCGTGCGCAGTTGGCTTTTCCAATCAAGAAGCTGGCTAGGAGACGCTGCTTGCTTCGGCTGTTGCGAGGCGAGGCGAGAGAGAAGGGAGGTAGGGGACGCGCATGCTCAATGGGTGTGTAAACGCTGCGGGCAGGAACGCCTAGAGAAGAAAGAGTGTAGGAACGAGCGTACGTTAGGAGACGCTGCCTGCGTTGGCGTTGCGAGGCGAGAGAGGGGGAAGCGTAGGAGAGGAGAGATAAGAGGAGCGGCTGCGTAGTAAGGGTGGTCGCACTGCCACACACAGGATTGAGCTTGACCCTAAGCTGTTTCGCCTAGCCCTTGGGTGTGTAGACTACAGTGATAAAAAGCAGTATAGATCACATGGACAATTTAGTTTAGTAATTAAATCATTTTCTGCGGTTTACCATATCTAACTCCCCAGAGGGTTACGAGTCAAAGATGACAATTTCATCGTACATTCTTGTCCGACTGGGCATTTTGGTAAGTGAGGTGTTAAGCAGGATACCAAGCTCGTCGTGAGTTGTTACAAAGCTCATATAATCGCTAGTTCGAAAGAAATTTCCAATTATGCTCATTGCAACATGCGACCGTCAGCACGCACCGTAGCATACTGAGGACCACTACGTACAAGATAAAAAATGAAAGGTGTTCCACGACATTTACTCTTTCCACTTCCATCTTTGTTAGGTCTTATAGCTGGAGCACTAATTCAAAGCATTGGAGTACGATGTACCATCATCCTTGGTGGAATTATGATGTCCATCGGATTCAGCGTGTCATTCTTTGCGACTTCTACGCTGTTCCTAGTGCTTACGGTGGGGGTAATCACAGGTGAGTGTCCAAAATATCTTGCACAGCTCAAAATGTTGATAGGATGAAGAAACAGCAGCTGACTGCGCATGAAGCTGCATTATCCTATATAGGGATTGCCAGAATGAAAAATTTTTTTACAGTCTTGTTATTCTAGTTTTGAACTTGCCCATCTGTTTCGGCTCGAGTGCCTAATAAGCAAGTCGTCTTTCTTCAAAATATATCTAAAAAATTTATGTGCCGCCGAATGCTGAGCAATCATAGATACAGCCGGATGGGTCATATCTTAAGTGTATGAAACCACATTTACATCAGCACATCGAAAATCTGTCATAGATATTAGTAGGAGACATGTACGCAATGTTCGAATGGTGAGAAGCATTTATACAAGGCTTCTAAGAAAGGCACATGAGAAACTGTTTACAAGGAATTATCAATTACAATCGATGTGGCTTCGAAGATGCGTGTCACTAACCTCTTCATTTTCATGGTGTCTTTTGTAAACCCAGTCACTGAACACAAAAAATGATCATTCTTACTTGAGAGTTGGCCTTACCGGTAAAAAATTCTGGTATATAAGCGCATCGCACACGCACACAGACGTCAATCAATTACCTCTATCTCTGTCCTTGTAGAGTGTTTCTGGTAGAATAGAGAACTCTCACTTGAACGAAAATCTGTTCAATGGTTATTTCAGAATAGTGAACTTACGGAAAATTTCCGGCGGTTTAAGTATGCATTTTTCGGGAAAATCTTTCAGTTTAACAAATTTATAAATAGTCAATACTTAATCGAACGAAGTTGATCTGTGCCCCCAGGCTTAATTTTGTGATCAATTTAATGAACCTAGCAGTAAATATTCCAATGAGCGCTTGGCGAAAGCCAACCTGCCAGGAACTATCATTGTTTCTGGTGCTTATCCGAGACCAAAAGACAAGAGTGCGAGAAGTTTAATGGCTGAGGCACGTAAAATCATACATCTTAAGCCGAGGTTACAGGATATATTAGAAAATTTTGAGATAGCGTAATACTGAAGCGGAGCTTTGCCAGGGTAGTCAGATGCACTGCAAACAAACTCACTCGCTCTGGACCACCTCGTTATTCTAGTTCAAATGAAGATTACAGAATTATTTTCCATACAAATGGTATTTCACTCTTTTGACTTGATATTCGCTAGGTTTATTTCAGTTCTGTATTTTAGTGAATATTCAGTTTATTGAACACTCAGTTTAATGAACTATTTCCATAAGTCTCTTCAAATTCACTAACGTAAGTGTTCGCTGTCAGTGTTGATTCCCCTCCAACTGAACGATCAGATTCACTGTGCCACCACTTTTTCATTTGGTACATGCTAAAGGAGCCGGCCATGGCATTGTTGTCAGCTGCGGCATCGTCGCCGTGACCCGCTACTTCGACAAGCGTCGTGGCATCGCCCTGGGCTTGAACCTGGCCGGCCCGCCTATGACGTCACTGGTGGTACCGAAGCTGCTTGAGTTGCTGCTGAGCGAGTACGGACTTCGCGGCACCCTTCTTTTGCTAGGCGGTTGCCTCGCCAACGTTCCCGTCTTGGGAATTTTATTAAGAGACCCTCCTTGGGAGAACAGCTTCGGGGACACGACTGCTGAACTGAAGGAACACTCTTCCGTTCAGGTGAACTACAATTCCTGCATTTACTATCACGGTTTCATTGTGACAACAATTATATAGACAGCCTTGGCTGAATTTTGCCGCTGGCGTCATGCACCGCATATGTATACGTGTCTATTTATAATAAAATACAAGAAAGAAAATAACCCAGAAAAAATCACAGCATATGCACGCAGTAAATGACGATGAATGGGACGAAGCGTCCGTGCGTGCTTCTGTCTGTCTGTCCGTCTCTCCGCGCCTGCTGATTGATTCACCGAACTAGGCGAACACGAATTACAACGAGCTAGGATGGGCTTTAGAAGCTTCGCCCCTAAAAAACTCCGGCGCGTGGAATCTAACGTCCGACCTCTTGCTTGTGGGTGCAAGGCGTTAGCTATTGAGCCTCGAAAGAGCACCTTCTTTAATGTCAAAACGGCCAACTATTTATACCTACCACTTGTCACCAGATCGTCACGACGTAGCCGCGCGCACTCTCATCTTCCCCGCGTACTTTACCCCGCGGAGAGCCAGGGGGGGGGGGGGAGTTGCTGTTGTGGACGCTCATGCATGTGCGCGCTTATCTCGAATGGGGCGAATCATACGCCTTGGGCTTTCACCGGAACAATTTTGTTGTAGTTACCGGGCGCACAAAGTCACTGAATTTGCTGCACAATCTCCTTTGCAGAGGAGACTGTGCATAGCCTAGCGGATAAAATAAGAAACCTTGAAACGGCATCAGTAAAAATAGAACGCGACGCGCGCGTCTCACGCCCTGCATCTGTCAGCGGATTTTGCCCGGGATCCATTGTGGACGAGAGCACACGGCTTTTCTCAGCGTGCCCCTAACGGCGAATGCCAGAAACTTTGAGACGGGGCAGTGTGAGCAACGCAGCTCCCTCTGGTCAGTGTGCGGTGCCTATTACATGATGTTATTTGTGGTTATGAAAATATCAACGAGATTAAAGTTAGGTAGAGAAATTATTATTTAATTGCCACCGGTACAGACTGAACCTAGAACTTTCAATTGAACTGTTGTATGATAATTACTACAAATATTATCTTCTCATACGGAGTGACCTTTGCATCGTTTGTTATTATTAACGTTACGTACAACGAACAAAAAGAAGCCCTCAAAATTCTCCTTCTTTCTTTTCTGTAATGAGTAGTCATTCGTGAGCTTCTGACAAGCTCCGTCATCGGGGGGCACACCTATGAATTCGCAGGTACTGAACGGTGGCATTAGGCGCAACTCTGTGGTCTGCAACAACAACGTTGGCGAGGTTCCTGGCGGAATCAGCGTCGAAGAAGATCAGATCACGACGCTCGCAAGGCGACAATTGATGGAAACGAGCGTTGCGAGAAGCACACTAGTGCAACCGAGCACGACGACCAACGGAATCCAGCTGGTAGGCGACGTCGTTACGAGAAGAACTGCATCACGCGCTAACAGCGACCGCAGCAACTCGGCCACACCAGGTTCATGGACGTCCGGGTACCATCCTTCGATCACATCCGGACGAAGGAGCACAGTGACCAGCATCATCGGAGAAGGACCGCAAAGCGAGGTGACATCCACCGTGTCCATGGTTTCACCAAAGGGTGCAGCAATGGAAAGAAGGGGAACCATGATGAGTGTCGCTGGATCCATTTTTGCGGCCAAACGGCCGTCTCTGAACGAGCCAGAACGGTACTCGCGAAGAGGAACGGTAATAAGTGTTATCGGCCTGTGCAAGCCCTGTAGACATTCAGGAGACGACTGTCGACGTGTCCAAAGTCGAAGCACCCTCCTCGGCACTGAAGAGCCTCAAAGAGGTGCTGAGCGCGCCGCGGATGTACTTGCACACCTTTAGCTCCTTCACGTATACCTTCTTCTTGGACTCATACCTCGCAGTCATGTTTGACCTCGGTGAAGATATAGGCGTGCCGGTCAGCGAGGCTGTCCTTGCGCTGACTATCTTATCAGCCACGGACGCCGGCGGCAGGTTATTCGTACCTTTCCTGAGCGACTATGGAATTACGTCGACTATGTCGCTGCTCACTGCGTGCTATCTCTGGCTAACCATCGTTTCGGCGCTTATGCCGTTAGTTTCGGGAAAGCTTGCCTTTTTGGTGGTGTCTGCCATATTGGGACTCCCCGTAGGTTACCTCCTGGTTGGCACTTCAGAAAGTCTTTCCACAGAGCTGGGCACAAGGAATATGCCAATGGCCTACGGAGTTCTGGCACTCGTTACGGCCGTGGGAAGCTTTGTTCGGCCGCCTGTTATAGGTAAGTGGAAATATTTTATGGTAAGATGATGAAACCGTCAGACAAATACAGCCTAACGGCTTTGAACTTCAGGCATCTTCGTGTCGGTCTTTCGTAAAAGTGGCAGGCAGCAGAGGGCAATGCAGCACCGAATACCGTCCAAGACGACGACATACTTTGATTCCTACAATGCCAACAATATCGTAAATGACAACTGCTGCAAGAAGGATTAACTTTCTCTATCACTTGGAGGTAACTAATTATGAGCTGTTTGCAAGAAAACTGTATTTGTTGCGTGTGTTATGCTGTGTATGACTTCCATTAACTCCGTTTCAATATGAGCACATTTTATTCTTCCCCTTTTCAACCGATTCCACAATTGCCTGACTGATAATCAATACACCTCAGTTGGTCGTGGTATGCCCATAAGACGTAATTAGGTGACTAGGTGACACGAAAGAGCAATCAATCCTTAAAGAACAACACTAAATAACAACCAATTGTAAGTAAAGGTTTCACCGACCATGCACTTCGTACAAATAGTTAACCAGCAAAAGCTCAAGCGATCGGCGCCTGTGTTAAGCGGTGGGTTTAACCCGACGTTGCACAGAGGCATTTCACAAATATTGGTTACATGCTCGTGCTTCTTAATGAGGTTTGACGCACGTTTGGCTTGGGTTTACTTCAGTGTTTATTTTACATGCCGCCCACTGTGTCTCGCGGGATCACGGTCATAAAAGAGTGTAATGAGCGGTTAAATGCGTTTCGCAATGCGTTAATCCCAGTGGTTGTTCTCGAACCACAGGCGGTCACAGAAGTCGCCGCCAAAGCCAAAGTGGCGCTGGAAAAACTGCCGTCTAAAGAGGGCGTTCACACGGGTGAATGCGCTCCCGCAATTATCACATTGACGCCGCGACGCCGCGTTTTCGCAAGCGTTTGGCATCGCGACTTAACTCACAGCGCAGCCAATGGCGTGCGTGTTTGGTTACGACTCTGCGAACGACGTAACTGACCGCACGAGCCAATGCAGAACGCTCATGACACCGCAGCCGGACGGTGTTTCGTTTCTCTTAGCCATATACAGCTTTCGCTGTTAGAAAAAGAGTGCCAACGTCGTACTAATCTAAATGACAAACATACAAATGTGGTATCACGAATGTTAAAATTAAATTATGCGTTAATACGTACCGTGACTACGTTATGACTACAAGATGTGCCAGAACTCCTGAATAATTCGGACCGGCTGAATTTCTATATGCTGCACCAAAGTCTATGTGAAAGGATGTTTCTCCATTTCGCCCATATAAAAATGCGGCTGCCGTAGCTTATATAGCGTGTACAGTTCTCGTGTCACTTCTTGCACAGCAGTTATATCGTGCTCTCGTGTTTTTCAGGTGCTTTCCGCGACAAGGTCGGCTCGTACGATGGACTCTTCCAACTTATGGCAGGCATGCTCGCCCTCGCATTGCTCCTCAACATCGTACTCTGGACCAGTGGTCGCCTGTCGTCGAAAAGAGGTCCAGCGAAGGACACAGCTGTTCGGGACTGTGGCGTGCCTGTCATAGTCAACAAAGCCCTGCCTCCTGTGACAGAGGAGGCCGAAAGCACGTCGCTGTAGTGTCATCCATGAGTCCATAAGCTGGAGACGATTTCGTGCGTCAAAAAAGTGTGATAGTGTGAGATCAAAAACGACCATGTTCTTTCTTCGCGTGCCAGGGAGCCAAGCATGGCGCTACTAACCGGTTTTCTACTCCGCACATGGGGTGGGGGGAAGACGGGTAACAGGGATTGCCGAGAGGGAAAGATAAACAAACATGACTGATCCCTCTACCACAGGAATCGGTATAACACAAGAAAATAAAAACTGTCTCCACAAAAATAGTGCTTATTGAGAAGTGATTATTAAAGTTGGTACAACGCCTATTGTTACTCGGTGGCTACAGCATTGCTTGGCGCGAATGCGCTCGTGATGACACCTAATAGCACATCTCCATCATGACGACTAATACGCATGACAATGATTTAACCCTTGTGGCTTCTGAAGTTGTTAACCAGCGTATCGTGAATCCCGCGCAAAGATGGCCTCAACGAGCACTTAACAAACACTGGTACTTGATGTGCCCTGGTACAGGGAGCGGAGCGCTAGCACGCCGTTTGGGTTTTCAGGAAATCCCCGAGCGCATGTTGAGTGGGCTCGGCTCGGCATCCCCTCCCAAAAGGCGCTCAGGGCACTTGTACCCCCTTGCCCCCTCCCCCTTAGTTACGCCACTGTGGGATTGTAAAAAGGTTCGACGAACATGTCTATATTAATATGACATAAATAACGTGAAAATCTCGTGCGTACAATGTCGAACCTTTTAGTCCACATACGTGTGACACATACATGGGCAGTGGTATGTGGGTATGTGCCTCGGATAATTGGCAGTTCCTATCCACCCAGCAACGACGAGGACAGAGATTAATTACAATATGTGGGGTTCAACGTCCCAAAACCCCCATGTGATTATGATATACACCGTTGTGGATGACTCCGGATATTGCGACCACCTTGGATTCTTTAGCGTGCACCCAAATCTGAGCACACAGTCCCACAGCATTTTCACCTCCATCGAAAATGCAGCCGCCACAGCCGGGATTGGATCCCATGACCTGCGGGTCAGCAGCCAAGTACCTTAGCTACTATACTACCACGGCGGGGTGAGATAGAGATTGATGAAGTAAATTCGACAGCGTTAAAAAAACTGAAATCGGTGGCGCTGACAGTGAAAAGCAAAGGATAAATATCGGACACTCAGCAGGAACTAAGCGCCAGAATTCTGCGTGGCTATCGAGTATTCTACCACAGAGCCAAGCCAGGTCTTTGAACTGCTACTGAAAAAGACCCTATAGGCAGGCGTAATCATAGTAAAACGTCCATTGTGGATTGCAGTGCTGGTTATCTAATTTTCTAAACATAACATATATACTCCTATGTCACCAGCATCACGTGAGGTAATGTCAATTGTAGATAAGCGTTATCCACTACGTAGAACTACCCAGGCCTACCGTCGACGTGTGCACAAGCGCATACGAATCAGCTTGCCACTTCCGGCATTTGTAATGCACATGCTGCTGTTGTCATCGTTACGCAGTTGTACACCACTGGTTATATAAAACATGCGATTGTTCAACGCACGTATGTGCGTACAACACTTGTACATATCTTTGTCCATTTTGTAAAGTCATTTTGTAACGTATCGCTCAATAAAATTGGATACGCTTGAGCTTCGCCTTCCTGAGTATAACTACAACAGCGTAATCGGACCTCGAGCGCATCGTCTTCTTGATGTGCTAGCCCGCTTCGGTTCTAGGCTCACGCCTCAATCGCGCCGCATGGAAACGACTGTATGCGTAGCACTGGCCGTTTCAATGTACATTGAAAGCCTATCGCAAGCACAGTTGTTAAAGGAACCCTGACAGTGAAAGTTTCGTTTGCGTTCTTTTTTTGAAGTAATTTGTAGCCTTGCGTCTGGTAATGCTGAAATTACATCGTAAATCTTCTAACGTATCGTGTAACTATTGCTAGCTGCGTTAATTCAGAATGATTTTGCATCAGTTCGAATCGCCCGCCTTAATAAGATAACCAGCGCCCCACAGTGGAGCAGCGCCTGAGACAGTGCGCTCAAGCTTTGGTGACGCTGAAAGATGATGATGATGATGATGATGATGATGATGATGATGATGATGATGATTATGATGATGATCCTTGGAACATTGACATCTACCTACCCACTCGGGGGGATTGGCCACAGTCGGGCAGATCATACATACTGGATTTATGATTAATATTTATAAGAGCTAAAATAATTTTGAGGTGATTTTTTTAATGTAACGTTATTTATGAATGTATTTTGTGTAACCTCCCAGAGACTGAAGATCTTTTTACTAGGAAGGCTGAAGAAAGAATTGTTAGTAGTTGATACCTATCAAATGTACGTGGACGTTAGGCAGGGTCGGAGGGAGACGAAGAGGAAGAAGGTGTTAGAAATAAAGAAGATGGCTGACACCCGAGCCTAGTACTGTGTATAATTACAAATTGGCGCAGCCGCGTATACTTTCTATGAGGACATTCAAGATGTGGGTGGACTTCACCATTGGAGCAAATCAACGCGGTGGCATTCGGATCTTGACTGCAACGCCTCAAGATGAAGAGGAATTAGCTCTTTCGGAAGCACTGAGCACCGACGCATTTATTTCCTATATGAATACTAAAATGAAGCTCACTCCAGATCATTTACTTGCTAAACGAACGGTGAGGATCAACATGAAACTTCAGGAGTATGATAATTTCGTGCTGACCCCAGTAAGAAACGGCACGAAGCCTGCTACCACTGCTTAGCGTGACAATTCCGTCGAGCGGATCAACAAGTTTCTTGAACTGCACCAAGAACAGAATAGGCAGCAAAATGATTTAATGTGCTTGCTTGTAAACGGGATGGAAAAATTAAGCAGACCGAGTCACAAACACGTGAAGCCAGACATGTTTGACTGAGAGTCTAATAGTCACGAGTCCTGGCTAACGTTTTACGAGTATGCATGCAATGAAAACTACTGGCACAGTGACGAAGATAAAGTGAAAAACATGCGATTATTCTTATCGGGCATAGCCAAGAGTTAGTACGAATGGCGTGTCAACGCTCACAGCAACAAACCATAGATAGAGAGGAAAGAAAGCTTTCTGAGCTCCTTCAGCGAGAACGAGGTGTTGCTATGAGACAAAGCAATCGCGTTCAAATACAGGTCGGGATCTGCACTCAGCTATTTTTATAAGAAAAGGCGCTTGCTACAGCTGGCGGACTCATCTTTGCCCGAGACGTCTGTGGTTCCGCTTATCATCCATGGTTTAAGTACGGACCTCCAGAAGCAAATACAAATGCGAAGACCCAAGACGGTAGAAGAACTGCAGGGAATGCGAGACCTCTACCTCCAGGACCTAGGAACCCAGCGTCAACCCATGACACCTGCTGCAAGGAATACCGGGGCCACACGAGCTGAGGAACGACGCCCGCTTGCAAGCTGGAGACCTACTGCAACACCCGTATCCTTTTTGACCGCCCAGGGAGGCTCAGACCATGGGGAAGAGCTAGATGACGTAACAAAAAACTAAATAGAGAGGGTCTCAGCTTCCACCCGACGACATCAAGAGAAGCTGTTTATTTGTCTCATACAAGTCTATTGTACATATCTGTTTTTGTGGATTGAAAGGAACGGAGTGCGTTAGTTGACAGCGGAGCAAGCGTCATGGTTATTAACGCAAATATTGTTGAGAGGGCGAAAGTAAAAGAGGGAAGACCAGTAGAAGTACACGGATACGATGGAAGGCGAGATTTTCACGATAAATGGACTTGTATAACCATATTGTGTCTCGGCAACACTGTCACTGCGGAAGCACTGGTACTCGACGGCGTGCCGTATGAATTACTGCTTTCACGTCCAGTCGTCAGTGCACTTCGCCTTAATATCTACTCGACAGGATAAATTACCACAGAGGAAAAGCGCCACACTATCAACGGTGCAGTTTCGCCTTAAAGAACTCCGTGGAAGCCATCGTCAGGTGAAGATGTTAGGACGCTTGACCTGGAATGGCTGTGCTCGAAAGAATATCCTATGGCAACTACAAAGTTTCAGGTACCATTCCAGCTCAGTGGTACCACGGTGGTGAGAAAAAAGCCCTATAATATGTCACGAAGGAAAAGAGTGTGGCTTCAGAACGAGATTTAAAAGATGCTGGATGCGCAGATTATCCGTCCATACACGTCGACGTTCGCTTCACCCATCATCATTGCACCAAAAGAAGATGGAAGTCTTCGACTCTGCACGAACTACAGACAAATTAATAAACAGACTGAGCTTTCCTCGTTTCCTATGCCACGTATAGACTCTACCATAGATGACACGGGTGGCTGCAGAGTTTTCTCGCGCATTGACCTATACAAAGAATTTCGGCAAGTTCCGATTTCTGAAAATTGCAAGAAATATTCTGTCTTCATCGCGCCCTTTGACATCTATGAGTACAACCAACTCCCATTTAAATGGAAGAACTCACCCGCTGGTTCCGGAAAATGATGAACGACGTCTTGCGACCATTTCTTGGGAAGTTTTGTAACGTCTACATAGACGATATAATAGTATACTCCCGCAACGAGGAAGAGCGAAACTATTTGACCGACCACTACCAATTTGTTCAATATGATGCACATGTGTCTGACATGGTTCCAGTATTATCGGGAGTGCCCCAGGGTTTTGCTTTAGGCCCCATGTTGTTTTTCTTTTTATTAATGACGTTGCTGACGTAGCCGATGTAAAAATCAGATTGATCGCAGATGATTGTATCCTGTACCAGCGAATAGACAGCTACCAGGATCATTTAAAACTAGATGATTCGCTAAAAATGGTCGAAACCTGGTGTCGAGAGTGGCAAATGGAAATAAATACTGAGAAAACTATCGCCAGGTCAATTACAAAGAAAAAAAAACGACGGCAGATTTTCCGTATTCGCTGGGAAATATCCCACTTCGCAACGTCGCTGCTTGCAAATATCCAGGCATTTTGATATCGTCCGACTTAAATTGGACTGCGCATGTCGAACATATTACAAAGAAGGCACTCGGCAGGTTATTTTTTCTTACGCGAACCCTTCGTCATTCCACACCCCAAACAAAACTTTTAGCCTATACCATGCTTATCCGCCCAATCCTCGAACATGCGAGTGTGGCCTGGTTCCCCTTCACAAACAAACATGTAGCCACGCTTGAAAGAATACAACGTAAAGCAGTCCGTTTTATCTATAACCTTTATAGGCGTACCGACTCACCTATACTGTCCTTTTGATAAGAGCGGATCTGCCCACCTTGGCGAGCCGCGCCAAGCTTCTTAGTCTGAGATTTTTGTATCTGGTGCTACACAACTCTTTGAAAATAAATCCTGCTAATTATGTTAAGGTTAACAGTAAGCGCCAAACACGAAATAAGCATTGTCACACACTTGATGAGTATCCCTTCAAGAACAATGTTTTTGGCCACTCTTTTTTTCCGCGAGCCCTACGCGCTTGGAATGCCCTGCACCTCACCGTGTTGACACAGCCGACAGTTGACAAATTGTTAATCGAGCGAGTGAATCTGTGCTGACTTTTATTTAGCCGTGATTTCCCGAATCGATGATGTCGCAAGTTTTACCTATGTCTGTACAATTACGTTTTGTATTTGTTTTTGCTTGCCCAGCAATTCATCTGATGTTTATGTTCATGAACTCTTTGCCTATCACTACGGCGAATTTTGCACTATGTGTGAGATATTTGCTTGAAATTTCAAGTGCTTGCAACATGTATTTTTAGTCTGTGTATTGCTTGTTTTTACCATGTACAATGTGACATCACTTCTGTAATAATCCCATCACGGGATTGACAGTATTCGGAATAAAAATTAAAAAAATTATCTGGCTAGTGTACTTCAAGCACTTTGTGACACCGAGCTCAACAATTAATGACAAGAATGGTGAGTTTTTTCTAAGTAAAGTGGTGTTTCTTGGAAGAGTACTTCACGGCCAAACCAAGACAACAATACAGGAATAAGTCGAATGAATCGCCAAAATGCAGAAGCCATATCACTTGCACAAGTTGCGGGTATTTCTGGGTCTTGCAGGGCATTTCCGGCCATTCATTAGAGATTATGCGACGAAAATCAAATGCCTCACAGAAATGACAAAGAATAATGTGAAATTTCAGCTGACAACAGAGTCTGAATCTGTTCATTACAGCCTTGTGACCATTATTTCGTCGGATCCGGCGAAATAATGGCTCTTCCAGACTTCAAGTGGCCCTTTGAACTGAACACTGATGCTTCTTATTGTGGCACATGCGCAGTGCTTTACCAGAGAGATACCGACTCTCCACGGAGCCGCTAACAGAGGGTCGTCGGGTACTATTCGTACACCTTTTCAAAAACGCAACTGAACTACACGACTACAGAAAAGGAAGCCTTGGCAGTCTTATTGGCCGTACGCGCTTTTAGGCCTTACCTGGATCGCAGGAGCTTCACGCTATTTACGGACCACCAAGCCTTCACGTATATTCTTAACCTCACCGAGCCTCGAGGAAAAATTGCTAGTTGGGTGAGTGAACTCCAGCAGTTTACTTTCGTAGTCCACAACAGGCCTAGAGAACACCTCAAGGACGCAGATGCGCTTTCAAGACTCGCGGTAATTCCTGTTCAGGAAAAAGTCAACGCAACATTGTTGTGGGAGAGAACTGAAGAACTTAAGTTCCACAATGGAAGGTTCACAGCCCCAGAAACACTGGTGCCTCGAATTTTAGAACTCTATCACGAATTCCCGCACTCAGGTGGACATGACGGCTTTTGGAAGACATATCACAAGATTCGTCAGCGTTTCCAGTGGAAACTCATGAAAGAGGACGTTCAACGGTATGTTCAGTCTTGTATCAATATCGAGTTCACAAAACCAAGTACCTTCGGAGAACAGATGAGATGGTTTCGCCTCAACATTCCGACGTACTATTTGAAGTCATTCATCTGGATTTCGCAGAGCTCAATAAGAAGGCTGCGGGAGTAAGAAAAACGTAGTATTTCCTAGTGGCAATAGACAAGTGCACAGGAATAGTGGCTGCACGGGCGGGAAGGGAAGACGCAAATAGTGTAATCGCTCTTTTGAGTCAAGAGATGTTCAAGAATACGAAAATAGTAATATCAGATAATGGAACAGCATTTCTCAGTGAGCGCTTGCAAGATTGGGCGAAGGAACGAGGAGTTGTATTACGAAACGACGCTGTGCTCCGTACCATCCTGCAGGAAATTGCATGGCTGAAAGAATCATTCGGGATTTGAAACAGTTCACTTCAATGTACCCAGGTTTTCAAGGCGGATGGAAGTGCTGCTTGGAGGCAGCTGTTGCTCATCACAATTAGTCGCACACTGTGAGCATCGGCTGTAGCCCATATTTTGCAGCTTTCGGAAAGGTACCTGTGCTTCCTGCTGATCAAGAACTTTGCATTGCAGACCGCCTGCAATTGTGCGAAAAACGGAAAACTTCGGAAGCCTACCAGCGATACCGGGAAATATGAAGAGGAACTTTGACCACCGCCATAACACGCGGATACTCAGATACAACTGAACGATCTGGTGCTCGTCAGAAAATGCCTTCCCGGCACAAAGGTGTACATGGGACCTTATCGCGTGGTGCAGATCGCAATGCAACAGGGCGTTCTCAAAAGGGTTGGTTACACCAACGATGACGGTTTGCTGGAGTTTGCGACCATGGGAAACGTTTTCATGTATCGCCCCAGGAGGAATGAGTCTTCAAATAGAGAAAGTGTACGTGGACGTTAGGCAGGGTCGGAGGGAGACAAAGAAAAAGAAGGTGTTAGAAATAAAGAAGATGGCTGACACCCCAGCCTAGTGCAACTGTGTATCATTACACCAAATACATTCAAGTCGCATATAAACTTTTTTGACAGCTTTGAAAACATTCCTGTCTGAGTTTCCCAGCGCAGATGCCCCAAATAATAGAACGGCCGACGTAACCGGTAAACCACATTGCCGCAATATAATTTCGATACTACGTTTACCATGTAAGGAAAAACGTCAGTAGCTGAACAAGAAGTGTTCGATAGTTTTGAGTTCGTTGCAATAGGGGCAAAAAGGGTAGATTGCTAAACACGCTCTGTGCATGTAAAAATTAAGATTTTGAATTCTACAACGCATTCTGGTTATTACAACTTCAGCCCGTCTTGTTGGACACCATTTCCTGCTCCACGGGAACTGTAGGTGCAGAAAGTCCGGTGATGAACCGAGACTTGGAGTAAGCACAGATAATGCATACTTTTTGAACCTTGCCTCTGCAACAAACGCTGTAACACGAAGGAGAGAGAGAACTGGACCTGCCGGAGAAGCTTTCGCCAGAGAGTCCGCAACTTCATTCAGTAAAATTTATTTGTGTACCGGCACCCAAATAATTGCAGGTTTCACAGATGATGACGAACAAGTAATTGCAATAATTTTAAAATATCCAAATCTTTTGAAGCAGCTATAGTGCCGAACACAACGCCAATGAATCTGTAAATATAGCCGCGGAAGTTATAAAGTAATTTTACGTAGGGCTAATATAACAGCTAAGAACTCGACCAATAATAATCGGGTGTAATCCGGAACCCTAACAGAAAGCGACCAGTGTAGTTGTGTAAAAAAAATTCCCACCTCGGCCTTTTCTTCACACTGCGAAGCATCATTTGCTATCACAACCGTAGAATCAATTCGATTTAAGTGCTCTTGAAAAATACCATTCAGAAGATTACCAGGTAGTAATGTCGCATTGTGAGAGAATGTATCGTCATGTGATATGGCTGATATCATAAGGCGCTGTTTTCAAATAAGGGGACCCGAGTGCAGTGAAGAATGAAACACTGTGGGTGCTTGCAGCGTGTACACCTCAGAAAAAAACGAAAATTCAGCAGATATCAACGTTATGCGAAGCATGCGAAGGGAAGGTGACCGTGTTGCATTTCTTTTATTGAGCGACACGTCATGAAATGACGCTAAACATATGTACGAATGTTGCCCGCACAGATATATGTTGAAGAGTTGCAGATGTTTATATGACCAGTTGTTTGCACTTGTGCAACGATGCCAACTGGAGCATGCGTATTAGCAACACCAGAAGCTGACATGAAGCACTGATGCTCGAGAGGATACTGGTCCTGGACACTGCTACATAAATCAAATGCAGCGCACGGCAACTAACCACAATTGACGTTAACTCTACGTGACGGCTGTATCAAATGAGTACATATGTAATGTTTATAAAATTTGGTATGCAGAGCTGTATTCTCTATTGATGTTTCACGAACATAACCGTCTATTTTAAATGTTGTTCCGAGAGCTGGCGTAGTTCTGTGGTAAAATGCTTCATTGCCACGCAGAATCCTTGTCTTCAATTCTAGCTCAGACCCTGCCATTTATTACAGCAAAACCTGTTACGAGATCACACGTTGAGTCACGCGCAGTTGTCCGCCACCACCGCCAAAGACACCTGCACCAAAAACGGTGAAGCTCGAAACCCGAGTACGCTGGGTGCCAGCTTAGTATTCTAGACTGAGCTACGCCACTGCTTGTGACTTGTTGGCCAACTTAGCATTAAAGACACAATGGAGCTCGAACCCGGGTACACTGGGTGCCAGCCCAGTATTCTACCACTGAGCTATCATGGTGCTTATGACTTGTTAGCAAACTTGCCCTATAGGCAGACTTGATGTCGGGAAATCAATTGCGCTAATACGACTTATGAAGCATTTTAAAACAGCGAAAGAACAACCTGTCGTTGCACAGTGCGAATAGCGTAACATGTGGGGCGTCCAATGCTCGAACCTATTACAAAAGCTTGTTCTTGTTCACCTATTTACTGTGGTGCACACCCCCTTCAGCCATAATTCCTCGTTGTCGTAAGCCTCTGCATGAACCATTGGCACGAAATTCCTCGCAAGTGTTTAGCGGATACCACGCTTCTCGGAAGAATGACGAAAAATAGCATAGTGAAAGCCGGCCTACTACCCAAAAGTTTAATATTAATGCCCTAGTGGGTATCAAGGAAGTGTGCTTGCAGTAGTTACCCAATGAGTGTTTTGAAAGGGCTCTAAAAGGCCACTCTTCTAGCTTTCGCTGTGACTGAGCTGCACCTTCCGCGCGTGTGTGTTCTCGTCGTTGCTGGGTAGATACTAAGTGTCAATTACATGCGTCACATACCCTCATACTGTGGCACATACCCTCCCATGGGTATGTGCACTGTCTGGCGGGCAGTGTTTGACGACGTATGCGACGGGATTGCGGCATTATTCATGTCTTGAATAGCACGTCATATTCGTCAAACCATCTTACCCTCCTATGCTAATTTTGGTTCACGCCAGTTAAAGGGGGTGATCACGAGAGCACCCAAACGTAAGAGACCTTTCAGAGTTTTTTCTAAACACTCATTGGGTAACTCCTGCAAGCACACTTGCTAGATGGCCTCTACGGCATTAATAATAAAACTTTTAGTGTAGTATGCCGGCATTCGCTATGATATTTCTCGTCATTTTTCTGAGAAGCGTGGTATCCGCTAGACTATTGCGAGGAATATTGTGCCAATTGTTCATGCATTCATTGATATGATTGATATGTGGGGTTTTATGTCCCAAAACCACCATATTATTATGAGAGTCGCCGTAGTGGAGGGCACCGGAAATTCGGACCACCTGGGTTTCTTTAACGTGCACCCTAATCTCAGCACACGGGCCTACAGCTTTTCCGCCTTCATCAGAAATGCAGCCGCCGCAACCGGGATCAATCCCGCAACCTGTGGGTCAGCAGCCGAGTACCTTAGCCAGTAGACCATCACGGCGGGGCCAAATTGCTCATGCACTGGCTCACGACGATAAGGAATTACGCCTAAAGTGGGTATGTGCCACAGTTAATAACTGGACAAAAACAAGCTTCTGTAATGGGTCGTAGCATTAGACAGCCCACTCGCTACGCTATTCGCATTGTGTGACGACTGCTTGTTATTTTGCTGTTTTAAAACATTTTATAAGTCGTATTAATTCGCAGTGTTGTTGAGACTTTTGACCTCGTTCCGGAGTGGCTTCCCCTTCTTGACGCCTGTGTGTGTTTGCCCGACTTCTGATGAAGCATGTTGTGCGTACTTCACTGGTTCACTGGAGATGATGATTTCATGCATTAAACAAAAAAAGTGACGTGACTCAGTGGTAGACTACTGGACTGGCGCCCAGTGGACCCGGTTTGAGCCTCACCGTGCCATTAGTACAAGCTTTTGTTTTTTCTAATTTCGCGCGATGTGGTTACGGACACCAGCGGCGGTGGTGTCGGCAGCGCCGTCGGAGAAGTACGGCGCTGCGCGAGACCAGAGTTGTGATAGATACCATAACAGCTTTCGCTGTAATGAATAGATAGATATCCTCAAAGGCACTGAAGTTCACTAAGAAATGCTTCGCACTTAAAAAGAAAAGCACTCCTGGCGTAAGCAGCCACACCCTCCTTGAGAGCAACCCAACAACAGAGCGACCACGGTGACTAACAATAGTCCTCGCCGGGTGCCAATCGGGATATTGTGCGCGCCCCGCAAGTTCTGACCTCTGCAACGTCACAAGGAGGTCCCGCGGTCTACGTGAAACCACAGAAAATGCCGATTGCGCCCGAGTAATCGGAAGAGCACGCACCTTTACATTCAAACCAAACTAAGATATCTTCTAGGTTACGCTCGCCACTAATAATCAGTCAGAAGTGACCCTACATGCAGGACTATCAAACAACACGAGCATCTCGAGTTTCCAAATTTGGTGCCAGGGGTCCTTTAAGGGCCCGCTACGCCCTTATGCAGCCTTTCGACAATCAGCGAAGAGAGAAATAGAATAAAAATGAAGGAAGAGCTGGGAGGTTAACCGAAAATTGGAGCATCCGGTTTGCTGCCCAGCACTAAGGGAAAACGGAATAGGGAAGAAATATGTTAAAAAAGCGAAGAGCAAAATAGACGTCCGTAAAATAAATAGGTGAGCTGAGGTGCCATAGCCCATAGCATGTCCTATAGCCTATAGCGGAGGTGCTATAGCCATCAACAAGGCCTTCACTGAGTTTCTGCGCGAAGACACATCATGTCGGCTTTCAAGCACTGACTGTTCTGACAAGGGTCTGTCGTTAAGGCGAGCTAACGCAGCAGCTGGCGGCCGTCTTCGCACGCTGTCAGCGCGGGCAGTGACAGATAACGTGCTCTATCGTTTCATCGCTGCCGCAATAACAGCAAACAGCACTGTCTTCTATGCCGATTCGGAAGGCGAAAACTTTGGTGAAAGCGACACCAAGCCACAGTCGGCAAAGCAACGCTGTCCCAAGTCAAGAGAGTCCGATCGGAGGCCGAAGTCGACGAGACGGGTCCAGCCTATGCAGTCGCGCGTGCCATATGCAACATGCGATCCTACGCAGCGGTTTTCCGTGTTGACGGTTCCGCTGCTGATGAGAATCATGCATGAGCTTTTTGTAATGGGTGAGCCTTTCATCCTATCACTGCACAATCCACATCTTGTGACGCATGACGCAATTCTACGATCCTGCGCGCACATGAAAGCTCCTTAATTCTGCCACACAATATATGATTGTTGAGGAGACTCCTTCCTCTGCACGACATTCATGTAGTGTTTTTTTTAATTTTATTTTTTCTAAACAGTTTCAGCAAATGCTGTGGCTCTGCGGTGGAACGCCCGGTTGCCACACACGTGGCCTGCGTTCGATCCTCACTCTAACTCCAAAATTTTTAAATTTATTTCATTTGCATCCTTCTGAATTTTAGATCACGGGCAAGATTTTTCGCTCCCAACCAATGACGACGACGTCGACATTTCTTCTGGACGAACCTTGTCGTGTTAAAAAATTACGCCACGCGGTAACCTTCCTCCCAGCGTACTCCACAAATCGAATTCTCATCGTACGAGGATTGTGCCGAAATTTTCACGCAATAACGTTACACAAATCGTTTCCCAGAAATGATGGCGTCGTTGTCGGCGTCGTCGGTTGTGACCGAAAAATAATCTTGTGCGGCACCAAAAGATTGAGAAAGATATAGTATAATAATTAAAAAGACATTCTGGGTCCCAGTGAAGATCGAACGCGGGCCGTTTACGTGTTAAGAAGGTGTTCTACCACAAAGCCATGCCTCTGCTTGTGAATACAGTGAAAATGACTTCCTCTGCTTGGAAATGCAGTGAAAGTAACTTTCATGCTTACAAACACGCGCTTCGTGTATACATTCCTCACAGTACAACATGAAATAATGCAGTATTAATGCGTCGTACAAGCATTGCCACCGTGCATAAGAACATGAGCTCAGCATAATTACTTTATGGTTTAAAGCCGGTCGCTCACTACAAAAAGCACACAAGTTACTGCTCCTGGCAACGTAGTGGGTCATAGCAAGTTCGAAGAGATTTCTTGCACTATAAGCGTTTCGAAGTACGCACTATAGGGACAGTATATCGCAATCGCGTTCCACTCAGAGGCGGGGCTTAAGGTTCCCCTAATTTATTTTATCCATATTATTGCGGTAGCAGTTACACGAGGACTCTCAAAGTGTTCTGTTTTCGACACCATATATTTCCGTATGAACAACAAACTGACGACACAAGTTAACCCACCCATTGTGGGTTCTGTCAATAAAAGCTGGCAAGAGCTCGCGACGAACGCTGCCAAAGGAACGATTCGGACACCTCGACCACACGCAGAGAATCAGCCTGCGCGCGAGACCTACCGTTGATTTCTCCTCAAGAGATGGAACACCCCACCTAATTTTGTAAGGAGCGTGAATGGACGCCAAAGGACGTGAAAGAGGAAAGGCCTGCGTCACCCGAAGAGCGCGCTATCGCGACAAATATCACGAGACGGCTTATAAATTTAAATTATGAAGATATAATTATAAATAAATTATAAATAAAGACGCTTACTCTGTGTTTCGAAAGCACAGCACTAAAATCGATACGGTGCCAGGAGTGGCCGTGTACCCGTAAAGCAGCGTTTTGTTGAGTAACGCGAGAGTGCATGAGATCTCGAGCTTAACTAAAAAATAAAACGACAAACACTCTTTGTAACAGCTGCCAGCCTTACTTCGTATAACATTACAGAACTGTAGTATTCGTAAACTTTTGTTGATATCGCACCAGTCCACCCCGAATAAAACTGAATTTTTTGACGAATTTCCGTTGCAACCATGTACCATTGCATGTACCATTGCATGTACCATTGCATGTACCATTGCATGTACCATTGCACACAGCTACTTCGGAGAAGGGAGCGGAAAAGCGTCTGCAGAGACGAACTGCTCCTCGTCGTCACCATTGTCGCTGGGCGTCGTGTTCCTGGTGAAGCACCACTCGTCGCTCATCGCTGACAGCGCCGTGAGCATCGAGAGCTCACTCTCCGATGTCGGCTCTGGTTCCTCTTGTATCGTTCCCAACGAAGTCTTGCGGCTGGTTTACCCATCAGTGCGAACCGGCTCCTGAGCCTCCTGATGTGGTGTCCAGTAGGAGAGAATCTCGGGTAGTACTCGTTGATCAGATCAGAGCGGGGGCACCTCCGCGGAAGCACCGAGTCCGTCGTGCCAAGCAGAGTCGGCGATCCGTACGAAGCCAGCGACTCCCGGGAGATCGTGGAGACGAGCCTCGGCGTCGACGTGTTGGCGCGAGGCAGTCCACACACTTCGGTCGCGGTGGCCTGTTCGGTGAAAATCAACGAAGAACTGTCGTCCACTCTTGATCTTTTACCGCCACAAATGAATTCGACGCTTTCCTCTCGAACTCTTTTGTCGTGTCTGGATCCCCGAGCCTTGCTGACTATGGGTAGGCAGCGGCTTCGTGGTCTCCGAAAACGGTGACCCCGTTTCTTCAGTTCCATGTGAGTCGAGGAAGCATGGCGCCTGGACGAGAACCAGGTACTCCTTTCCTTAGCAAAGAGCTCTTCGCGAGATGTCTCCAGCCGTTTCGAAGTGCTGGGACGCGCCTTCCCTCCCTCGCCCATCGCGATGCCGTCCTCCCTTGCAACGTGAAAGAACTGCGACACGATGAGAACCAGAGGGAGAGCTGCCACAGCAAGGGTAATTGCCACAGCCAGAGCCAAGGCAGTGCCTAGGTGATTTCGCAGAAATTCGTCGCAGAAGTTGTTCAGCGCTTTCGTCAAGGCATCGAAAAGAGGTCTGCAATTACCGGCCGTTGGTTGGTGCCCCGCAATTAACCTGCTCAGACCTAACGCCGAGGTTATTTTTGGCCCACCGTCAGGCTGCGCGGAAGTTGAAGTTTCCGAACTGCGTAGTGCAGCAATGGAAGCTCCATCACCCGCACACTTAGTCAAAATGAGCTCTGGCGTTAGTGGTGAAAACAGCGCACCACGATCGTCATCGGGCCATGCCATTCGAGCCAATGCATTGGGACGCGAAAATGCCGACTGCCTGTAAGGCGCGCACAGGTAGCACTCTCCCAGGATGCCAGTCGAAGAAACGACCATCAACACAGGGGTGGCGAGAGTGAGAAAGTGCATGATCAGCACACCGTTTGCCAACATTATCACAGTGATGCGCCTACTTGCCCTTACACGCTCTCCACGCTGAGTGACGCAACTGCGAATACCGGAGGCAATGCCGATTCCGAGCAAGGTCACAGTGATGCAGAGCAAAACCATGACGACAGGAGTCGCGACCACATCAACGATCGTTGCCTTGGACCAGAGCTTCGCGCGCTGCTCAAACCCTGCCATGCTCCCCTCCAACCGATCGATGCCCGCCAACGTGCGGTTGAGCTGCAAGTGCAAGTTGTCGCGAACAAGCTCGACAGCTTTGGGAATCACTGCTCCCGGCAAAAGCATTGTGGCGGGAACGTTCTTGCAGCGGCGCAGCTTGGTCGCTACCGAATCGACGGCGGAGGCGGCAGTGAGGCAGTTGACGGTGGATATTCTAGCCACCGTCTCGTTCGGTAGGACTTCATAGAGGAAGTTTTTCACGCGCTCCGAGACGTCGACGTCGGCACCAGCGAGTGCTGTAAGCAAGTCTACGACAGTTTGGTTCGCGTAGTGACGCAGCTCATTAGTCACTCTTTGGAACGCCGCCGGCAGCAGTCGCAGCGCATCCGCTAGGACTGCCTGCGAAGTCATCATAGCGGTCAGGTCGGCGAACGTGAAGAGGGCGATCACACCGAGCAGCACGCAGCAGATGAGGCAACAGCGCGGGGCGGTCGGTCTCCACGGTAACGGTATGCGGCCCCCCGTGGCACAGGCGACGAAAGCGAAAGGAACCGCGGCTCCCAGCAAGGCAACCACAGCCAGGAGCAGGCCGATGAGGAAGGCGCGAAGTCTCGGGTGTTGCTGATACATGAGGTCGAGGAAACCGCCGAGACCGAAGACGCGCGACGTGAGCTCGGCGAAGAAGATGTCGGCTGCCACGTCGTCGTCGCTTCCCGCGGGCTTGCCGAGATAGCGAGCGGCGAGAGCCGCAGTCGAACTCCAAGCCGAGAGAACGCTCCTCCAAGAACTTGACTGCTCCGTAACTGGCGCTGTTGAAGGAGTGGCTGCGTGAGTTGTATCAGCTCCGTCTGAAGGCTGCCAATAACCGAAGGGCGTGGAGTACATCGTGATGTCGAAAGTCCAGCTCGGCGATCAATTTGCTTCACGATCTTGCACTTCTTCTTCGCTCGTGAGTGGCACGAGAGAACGAAGGCACGAGGTTGATCATGATGATGGGGATGAAACTGACGACCTGTTGGCATTGGACACGTTCAAAAATACATGGAGATATATTTGTTATCTTTCCACACTTATATGGTAAACAGAAAAGCGCGCATCTTAATAGTAACATTACACATGGAAACAGGTGACTCTTGTAAACTGAGAAAAATATTCACGTGGCTACGTGAATTCAATGCACCAGAGAACAGATTAGTCAAAACGAAGTACATATTGATGTATTTTGTGACTCGCACTGCTCAATAGGTTAATTGTTGTGCCATTAAAATGATACTCCTTTCATGCAAACCATGCCACCCGAACTCGGTTGATACCCTACGAAAAAATAGTACCTCATCAACCTAAATAAGAACGCTGGCATTGTTGGTAACACGCATGTTAATAAATATATAAAACGCTGAAACAAGGCAACGAGGGATGGAAGGAACACAATTCATGGTGGTTGTTGTTTCCCTGTGCATGGTACACAACGCACTGGTAGCATTCCTTCTTCGCCCTCGTTTTATTCCAGTGCTAAGATTTTCATTTTATTTTTGCTATGATCACATTCATTCAGTTGCTAATGATAGAATAAAATCACCGGCCAAGCACTACACACATATTTGGTTAACCATGCGAAACTGCAAAGTACGGCTCTGGCGTTTATTATTAGGACTATCCAGGGAGGCCTTTCGAATTACTGGTGATGTCTGCCCAGAAATTTCAATTGGTATTTGGCATCCGAGGTAGGCAGGTAGGGTGTAAAATTCTACCTGATCACCAAGAGGAGGAGCCTTCCATCCTACACCTTCACTCAGAAGCACCTTTCACGCATAATTTTTTTATGGGGGAAGCTCCTCAGGGTGTGGGTCATTCCCTTCTCTGTAGTGGTAGGCCACTACAGTTTATGCCGTGTCTAGTTTATCATTGCGCAACAGATGGCGTTGTGTGCATATGTCCTTGGATTCAGTTCGGACTGGCACGGTGGATGGACGTGTTTTTTGAGCGCTCCCTATCGACTTCGCAGATAAGTGGCTTTGCATGTTTTGAGCTTGCCTTTATAATTATAAGGCTGCACTTAAAACCTTTGTAGTACTTATTACATTGCACGGCTTTTCCGGGGGGCAGTCACCAGGTATTTACTAGTTTGTGCGTGTGTGTGTTTGTTTTCTTTTGCCACCCCTGTGGGGAAGGTGCACGTACATTGAACACGCAAATTTTTGTAGTAGAATTTACACTTTCTCTTTTTTGTAGGGCAGGGATTGTGTTTTGTAATTATCAAGTGAGACATGTCATAAGGACAATTGGTGTCATAGAGACATGGTTAAAAAGACTGTAAAGTATTCAAGAAGCGGAGTGAGTTTGAAAATGGACCCAAGTGCAGACGCAAATGGATAGGAGGCTGACGCGAAGTGTAGGCAATGCGAAGTCGAGGGGAAAAAAATGGAGAAAACGATGGTTGCCTAGAGTGAACTGCTTTTGAGAATCACCGAGCTGGAGACTGCGTTGGCGACAGGGCAAGAAAAAACGAGGGCAATGGGAGAAAGGCTGAAGTCCGTTGAGGAAGCACCAGCCAAGGTGAACAAAGGAGCGGCCGATGGAGAGAACACTAGGGCAGCGGCAACCAAAACGGCGGATGAGAAAGAGCTAGCAAGTTTAGAAAAAACAGGTTCAGCCGGTTCAATTGTCGCAAGGCCCAGCTTCAGCGAAGTAGTGGTGGGGCTGGGAGGGGACAAAGCAGCCGGCGTCAGAGGTGCAAGTAAGCCCCAGGTGCAGGACGCTCCAGCGGAAAATTCACAGCATGCGATAATCGCTGGGGACTCGAATTTAAATCGATGCGCAGAAGCAATCAGAGAGGGTAAGAGGTGACAAGAGGGTTGCAGTAGGAACGTTCCCAGGACGCAAGCTGGAAGCAGTCATGAGGCAAGCAAGCGCAAAACTCAAAACTACAGCTGATAGACGAAACCTCGTGATAATTTCAGGCGGTTTAAACGATGTCATAAATAAAGATACGGCAGGACTAGCGACCAAACTGGCGAAAGTGGTCGATGGCATGCGCGCCACTTCTCCTCAGGTACAGGTAGTGATATGCACAATACCGGAGGTACCGGTGCGTGACGGCAACCTGCAAAGAGCGGTTGTCAACGCAACCCGAGAGATATGGCGGATGAGTCGAGAGAAAGTCTTTGAGGTGGTGGAAATAAACAGAGAGGTGCATAGATGGGGTGGCTTTCAACGAGACAGAAATCACTTCGATGAGCGGCTGGGTCATGAGGTGGGTTGGCGACTTGCAGGACGCGCAGTAGATTTTTTTTTGGGGGGGGAGGGAAGGGGGGGGCACGCGGGCTCTTCGGGGTGAAGGAGAGCTAGTAACGAGGAAAACAAACAGGGTCACTCTTTGACAGGTGGTATGGACAGATACGATTGCAAAGTGGCACCAGTATCTAAGTTAGGTAGAGTTCGGGGCAGAAATAGACGTAGCCACGAGCGCCGAGCCAATTCAGACATAGGTTATATTAACATGCAGGGTGGCAGGAACAGGCTGAAGTGGGAAGAGATAGAACAGCTAGGCGTGAAGAGGCCAATGGTATACAGTTTTGTAGAAACACATCTTAGGGATATAAAACAACCTCCTAACAATCCAGACTACTCGTGGGAATATTGTAATAGAACAGAAAGCAGGAGAAAGGGGGGTGGTATTGGGGAATTCATTCATAAAAGTACAGACTGGCAAAGGGTCAAGCAGGAGTGCAAGGAACATTTATGGCTAAAAGGGAAAGTGACAGGGCGAATGACGCTCCTTGGTTTGGTGTACTTGTGGACGGGAGCAAAGGCCAGAGAGGAAAAAGCAAGCAATGGTAGAGTGTATAACAAATCACACTGAGGAGTTAGGAGAAGAGTGCGAGATAATTATACTAGGAGATATGAATGTGCACATAGAAGATATAGATGGGTATACCGATCCAACAGGCAAAATGATCATGGATATGTGTGAAAGACATGATTTGATTATTTGAAACAGTACCGAGAAGTGTGAAGGGCAAATAACATGGGAGGTAGGAAGGCTGCAGTCAACGATACATTACACACTGATGTCACATAGGATGTATAATAAGCTCGGGGGAATGCACATAGATGAAGGTGGCTCCAGAAGTCGGGGTAGTAATCACAAACGTATCAAGCTAAGTTTTGGAAGAGCAGTGAAAGTGGGAAGGAGGCAAGATGAGCAACTACAGGAAAATTTTTATTCAGAAAGGCAAATCGAAATAGGCCACTAAACTAATTGAGAAAGTAATCACTGATGATAATAAAACAGTGTGGACATACACGAATCTAATTAGACTGTTTGAGCTAGAGCTTGCTAAGGCACGTTACAAGTCACCCCAGAAAAGAAGACACAAACCCAAGAGTTGGTGGGTTGAGGAAGTTGAGATAGCCATAGCAAAACGTCAGGAAGCCTCTAGGGAACACAGACATGCTAAGCAGCGGAGTGAACCGACAGATGATGTTGAAAGAAAATGGGAAATCTTTCTAAGCTGTAGAAGAGATGCATCCCTTCTGATCAATGAAAAGATTAGAAGAAAGGGACCTCAGTGGCAGGCAGAAGTACATAAACAAGATACCAAGGCAGCTGCGAAATTTTGGAACCATCTAAACTCCCTAAGAAACGAGACGAGCCTAGAGCAGAGGTTTATAACTACAGCTCAAAGTGCTAGGCTAGAAGGGGACGAAGCTATTGAATATATAAGAACAAGGGTGACAGAAAAATTTCAACCAAGAAGTGCTTTATGCACCACATTAGACAAGGATGAATCAAGTGGCGCAATAGCTCCATTTTCACAACATGAGTGGGAAAGGGCTGAGAAGAGGGTTCCTAGTAGTACATCAACAGGCCCAGATGGCATTCTAATTATGCTGATAAAGACATTATGTCCGAAGTCTAACCAGACTTTGAGAGAGGCAGTGAGCAAGATTATAATCGATGGCGAAGTCCCCGATGGATGGAAACTTAGCAGGATGGGCATGATCTATAAAGGAAAGGGGGACAAAGCTGACATAAACAACTACCGTCCTATAACAGTGACATCAGTGGTCTGCAGGCTAGCGATCAGATTATAAAGGAAAGACTGCAGGCATAATAGAGGATGAGAGGGTGCTGGGGGAACTACAGAATGGGTTTCGGAAACAACGAAGATTGGAAGACAATCTGTTCTCACTGACGCAGAGCAACAAAATAGTAGAAAAGGAACACAGGCCCCTGTGGCTAGAATTTTTGCATATCAAGGGAGCATACGATAGCGTGGTTCAAGAGGAGGACAACAAGGAACATTTGCAGAGATTGATGGACATCTGCACTAATGATTTTTAATGATAATGAAGGTAGTGAGCTTAGAATACAGGAGGTCACGCTAGCGATAACAGATAAATACAAATATCTGGGCGTATGCATAAACAGTGGAGCCGAGTACCTAAGGGAACATGAAATATACGTGAAGACTAAAGGTAACAGGAATGCAGCGGTGATGAAAAACAGGGCACTGTGGAATTACAATAGGCATGAGGTTGCGAGAGAAACATGGAAAGAGGTCATGGTTCTTGGTCTGACTTTCGGCAATGCGGTCTTCTGCATGAGATCAGAAGTTCAAGCAAGATTAGAAATTAAGCAATGTGGAATAGGTAGGCTTGCCTTAGGAGCTCACGGGAATACACCAAATCAGGGAGTACAAGGTGATATGGGATGGACATCCATTGAGGGCAGGGAAGCTAGCAGCAAGATAAAATTTGAGAAGTAATTGAGAGAAATTAGGGAGGAGCATTGAGCTAGGAAGGTATTCAGCTACTTGTACATGAAGAATGTCGATACAAATGGAGGGAGCGAACCAGAAAATTGACTGGTAAATACTTAGAAAACAGCAGGGGGCCAAACCAAAAAGAATTATCGGTTAAGAAGAAGGTGAAGGAAGCCGAGACCGATATGTGGAGAATCGGCATGATTAAGAAGTCCGCACTAGAGATCTATCGGACTTTTAAACAGGAAATTGCCAAGGAAAGTATCTATGTTAATACTCGGGGTAGTTCTCTACTGTTTGAGGCCAGGAAGGGAGTATTGCGAACCAAGACATATCGGACCAAATACGAAGGGGTAGACACGGTATGCAGTGCATGTGGAGAGGAAGAAACTGCCCAACACTTGATAATGTTCTGTAAAGGGCTTCACCCTATAGTTCAGAATGATGGCGCAGAGTTTTTCAAAGCACTGGGGTTTAGGGACAGGGAGGGCAAAACAGACTTTAAGCGGGTAGAATTAACTAGAAGGAGGTTATTTGATTGGTGGCTATACTCAAGGCATGAGTGAAAATAAACCCTTCACTGTAAAGTACGAGACCTCAACCTCACTATTTAAAAGAAAAAAAAAATAAATCTAGTTTTTGGTTCACTAAGTATTACGGCTTGATGAAGTTAGCCACCGCCCGATCTAAATAGTACAGCCGTATCAATCCATCCATCCTTGGAAATATTCTTTGATGGCGCTAGTGGTTTTCGCACAATTCACGATTTTATGTGGTTGACGAACAGACAGACAAACGAACGATTTCCTACAGCTGCCAAACGGATGGACGCTTCGCCCCAATCATCATTCACTGCGTATATGTTGTGAATTTTTTATAGCGTGTGGTTGTGGATACGCAAGCCTTTTGCCGACACTGGCGCCAAATGACTGCTGATTTTCCATTCACAGACCTGTTCACTTCACACGTTTACCCCACCGTGCCGAGGTCCAGTGGAATGCCTCTGCGAGAAGGACGCCATTGCTTGGTTTTAATTTTTGAATATGATCCGAAGTTCTGTTTTCTTGGGGTCTTGACCAGCGGGGAACGAGAGGTGGGGCGCAGTGATGGAACTTGCAGCAGCACCCCCCCCACACACACTCCCTTCTCGCGCAGCACTTTAGGCGCCAGGGCTGTCGTATGCTGTCATCACCTGTCTTAACGCAGGCAAAACCACGCACAAAAATAGAAAAGATAAAGCAAGCTAGAAGTAGAAAGGAAAAAACAAAAAACATAAATTAATTAAAATAAAGAAAGCGAACATTCAGCAAATCACATTTACCTTGGGAATCGATGGTATGCGAAACATGCAGTTGTAGGTGAACCTGTTTAAATTTTTTTTATTGAGTGGGCCGTTATCAACTGGCCCTCAATATATGTACAAATTCCAGCACACACATACATTGAACAGCTGCATATGCTATATATTAACAGTTCATTGCAGTTGCGTAACGTTGCCAACGGCAACATGGATATTAGCAATACTACAAGCAACTAGCTGATGTGAAGCGCTGGGGCTTACGACGATAATAGCCCTCAACACTGCTACACAAATCAACCTCAGTGCCATCTACACAAATCAACCTCAGCAGATGATGCATAACTACAACTGACATTAACCAGACATGACTGTATCATAGGTGTACATATGCAATGCTTATAAATTTTGAGTCAGTACTGCAAGCAGAATTGACGTTTGACGAACATTAGGGTCCATTTGCAAAGAACTTCAGAGACCTGGCATGGCTCTGTGGTAGAATATTTCATTGCCACGCAATATGCTAGGGTTAGACTCCTGCTGGGATACTGACATTTATAATTATTTGCTTTCGTCTGGTCAGCGTTGCGTATGTCAGCTTTCTCTTAACCCTCAAGCATTAAAATTATCCTTGTGCGTTCTCACCATTCCTGGGTAGTTTTAAAATGTTTATCACCTGCGGCACTTACCTGCATACCAGTGACACATACCCGGCGCCGGGTATGTTAGAGGGGATAGATCGGAGCGGAATTCTTTCTCTCGTATAGAGATCTCTGAGCTAACACTTTCTTTCCCATTCCCTTACATTATCACTGAATGCACTCGAAAGCTCCACCTCACAGTCGTGCAATGCTACTACACCTGGTGCAAAGCTCTGGTTGTGCATTTTTCTGCCAATAGTTGTTTTCTGGACAAGTGGTCGAGCTGACAGTAAAGCCCTTTACTGGTAAATCAGAAATGTGTACCATCTTTTTTCTCAGCAATTCTATTCGGCACGAGGACATACTGTGGCGCCACCATGTGGAGCATCCCTGCGACGTGCAAAAATGGATTGCTTTGTTCAGTCCTCTAGGGAATGGCCCGCTTTTAAGTAGTTAGCATCCAAGAAGCTGTGGTGCGCGGCTGGTTTCGTTAGTGCACCCAAGAGTAGATGACGGATAGTCTTTGTGGCACTCTCTGTAGATGGGACTCAACATTTTGAGTATCTGCTGTTGCAACTGGGCAAAAGGACAGAAATGAATATGCCAGCAAGGACATTAACTTGTGTTTGACTGCACCTTCATTTATGTTCTTGTCTAAAGTGTTATTCTACATTTCGGATTCCACAAAACTGGCGCATCTTTGTTGCTGCAATTATCGTATGCCCTGAAGCTGTACAGGTTTCCCTGTCACAAGAGATGAAAAATGTATTGCGGGCTTCGATTCAGGAACAAGCAACACTCAGTGGCAGAAGCCTGCATGAAAAAAAAAAAACATGAAACAACTTGTAAAAGCAATGAAACATTTTATTCATTGTCAGCTTCAACAAGTACCATTTCTAGCACGACAGCTAAACAGTGATTGGCTAAGTTTCACCCATCACCGCTCAAACCAATTGAATATGAGTGGCACTTGCTCCATGTAAGGGATCTGCACCATGGCTACATTAAACACTTCGCATATCTTCTGAGCAACGGTACTGGGCAGAATGACTTGTGCACTGAATGTAGCAGCATAACTTAACGAAAACCAAAAGCCTGAAAGCACTCTGCCGTAGCAATATATGAGGATGCTCTCCTTAGAAATGCGTCAGCAGGTGCATACGAAGTAATGCAACAACACTGTGAGTGAGCAAATAAATGCTGAGAGTACGAGCGAAATGCCCAAGTCCTCTTGGTTCGGTTCGCTTTGAAAAAGTTGAAACCATATGGAAGCCCTTTAAACACGCTGCTTGCTCTTACATTCACCGATCACTGCTTGTACAGGCATTGAAAAGTATGCAAACACAGACTGCAAACTATCTTTTTCATACGTGCAAGGATACACATCTGCTAAGTTTTCTGTAAAAAAGACTCCAAACCTTTTCATTGCTTTCCAGTCCCTAAGCACTGCTGATAAAGTTTGGCACCACGCTGGACATGTGAAGGTTCGTAGCCACTGCTGCACCGACTGACTTGACGTAACCACATAAAAAACTCTCGCTACGAATGGTGGCTAGGGCAACTCAGCCCACAGCCTGGTGCGGTTGTTGCCATCGCAGACGTTGCATTCCCCAGGACCATGCCGCCCTGAGGAGCAGGCTGGCGCAGATGCACTCCAGCACAATAAAACAGACTAGGAAGGGGCTGTAGTCCCAAGTGTAGCCAAAGAACACCGCGGCACACAAGTAGACGAGGTACTGCTTTTTAGCCAACGATCGTAGGCGGACGCGGGCGGGCAGCTCGTGCTGCCGGTACGTGTACGGTACGCCGACACCCCTCTTGATGACCTCAGTGTAGACAGCCGGTGGCTGCAGCAGTAGACGCGCCACATGGCCAACAAAATGGGGGCTGCTGTACAGGAATTGCAGCTGGGGTCCATACTGCATAAGAACAAAAAAACAAAAGTCAGCCTGCTCCTTAGCGGACACTGATGAAACCGCAAACCTGATGGCGTGCAGTGGAGCTTGAATGAAGTAGAATGAAGTAGGTTGAATGAAGTGGGGATAAAGCAAGAACGGTACGGCATAAACTTGGTGACTGAAGTGGGAGGAGTGGGGGAAGCAGTAATGGGTGCAGCGGTGAGTTGTACGAGTAGTGGGAGCTGTGACATATCTCGACAGTGGGATTTACCCATTTTCTGTGGGTGAATCCCAAGATCTAAGAATGTCCTCACAAATGAAAGCCTCGACCAGAAGCTTCATTCTTAAAGAGATACACAAACATACAATGCCATGTCGGAATCCCACTGATACAACCAGTTCAAGTTAGTGAAAAATGGCAGAAGTAATGGGCATCAGCGTGGTCACCTGTATTCGACGGCCCTAAATATGATTGTCAGGAATATACTATGCAAAGTAGTTCAACATCCTAACAGGAGAGACCCAGTTCCAAGCAATGATGTGGGTGGTGTCCAGCAGGCTTCAATCAGAAGTGTTACAATAGAGCTCTTGAAAAAATTTCGAAGGCCATATCACATCAAGGCACCAATAGAAACAGAGCCTATGCCGTGATACATGCCAAAGTTCTCCAAAGTGAATCCCCTGCGAACGTGCCCACCGAGACAATGTAGCTTCCACGCAAGATCATGAAAGATATACAATTCAGCTGCGAGACGGTACATACAGGAATGTTCTTGTACTTTCTTAATAAGCATTCTTAATTAGCTCGTCATAATGTAGTGCTGTCAGTTAGTCAGTCTCTCTTGGAAGCACATGCTTCTTCGGACACTGAAGGAAAGTACGTTCATAATTTGGTCAGGACACCCTACATAGTGCATGGTGATGTTGCGAGGCCTAGCTCTTCCCCAAATCCATCTGCTTCCTTTTTGGATCTTTGCTAACTTTTCGTAGGATTTCCAGCTTCAGGTTACAAGAGCTCTCACTTGTGGGGCATGGCTTACTTTGAAGTGGCAAGCAGGTCTGAACAAAACAACAGGACTCCAAAGGGCAGCAGCATGAGCCTAGTGCTACGCAGAGAGGGAAACAAACACAAGCCAATCTGTTTGTATCGGCGAGGCCGAGTGAGTTTGTATAAAACAATGTGGGATAAAAAATGGTTTCACAATGACCATACTCTGGAATTTTGTTGACTAATGAGTCTTCGCCAGGATTACAGAAAAATTCGTATCACCCCAAAATTCATTGAGCCGTGATTATGATACAGACTATAATCCAGCTGGTCGAAGTTTGGCAGAGCAATCCTATCACTACCACTGACCTGAGACACGACGACACTCAATGCACACAAAAAACAAATGATGAGCCTTAACAGCACTAATCTAATGGAACAGATACTCAGCTCCTTCCCACCTCAACTGACCTCTCGCTAGCACACTGGACAATGAATGGTAGGAGAGCAATGAGGAGGGCTGTACTCTTCATCTGAGGGAACAGCTATGCCAGCCCAGTTGTTTGTACCAATGATTTGCATGTTTTAGGCTTATGTGAATATTCAAACGAACATTACAGTATTCCAAAGGAACGAATGGGTGTATATTTGTTTGCATGTAACCTTCTGTAAAAGTCGTTTCACTGCAGAGGAGGTTCCTTTAACCTTGAAACATTCCTTTAAGCTTGAAGCCAGGCTTCATGGCAGGGCAGATTTCCCCTAGATTGGAGGATTCACGAATTAACACTCCTATTCCACAGTGAAACGACTTTACACTTATTTGTTCATTTAGAATTTTTCAATATTTACAATATTTCAAATTGGAATAAAAAAAATTTGGATACTGTAATAATTGTTCGGATATTCGAAGCACTTGAATATTCACACAAGTGCAGAAAAAAATGCAACAGCCAGGAAAAGGCTTAAGTGAGGAAATTCAGGGTGAATGAAAACGGAGTCGCTTTGACTTGAAACAATTTCTTTGAGCAAAGTGAGTCTAAGACTTGAAGAGAAAAAATGCCACCCATATCTTCCCTCTGGGGAACTCTAGTAAATGCGTCGCAGAGTGATGGGGGTATCGCATGAATGTTGTGTAATTGGGTATGGTTGGGGAATGCTTAATTGTTATTTCGTTTCTATTATTCTTATTGAATGAAGGAGAAGGGTTGCCTTCATGAGTGGTGGGACGCTGATGTGCGATCGAGAGCCTACATATATGGAGTGGCCAGTGAACGGTGCGCAGCCTGAGCAGTCGGCTTTTACTCGCAGACTCTGCCTGCAATGGCCTTGCGAGACGAGAGAGGGGGGAGGAAACAGTTGGCAGGATATGCAAGCATGGGGCACAATACACAAGGCACGAGCATGCGTAGTGGGGGTGTGGACATCGCTGCCGATGCGTGACATTGTGCGACTAAGAAATGCTCTACATTTAAAATTGAGTATAGTACCGTAATTACTCGAATCTAACGCGCACCTTTTTTCCGGTTAAGCTAGTTCATAAATCGCATGCGCGTTAGTATCGAGTACGAACAAAAAAATTACGGCCAATCTATTGCCATCGGCAAATCTAAAATGGCCGCCCCCTACGTGCGTCGGCATGGCGCGTCGTCCATTTCTGCCTATGTGTTTCTCATGTGCGGCACTTCGTACGTGTGCTGAGGAGTTCGTCATCTAGTAGTGCATTAGCATCGACGGCGTGGAATGGCCGACTCCAAAAACTCGAGTGCACCACGATGCCGCTTTTAAAAGAAAAGTCATCGCGTGTGCAGAAACGGACGGAAATCGGGCCGCATCGCGGTCGTTCGGAGTTCCCGAAACGTGCGTGCGGGACCGGCGGAAACAAAAGCAGAAGATTTTCGACAGCAAAGCTTTACGCAAAGACTTCAGTGGACCACACCAGGGTCGGTTTCCGCAAATTAAAGAGCTGCTCGGCGAGTATGTGCTTTGGCAGCGAGCAGCACAGCGGCCCGTGACGGCAGAACTGCTCCAAGTGCGGACTTTGCAATTAGTCTTAGAAAAATGTCTAATGCGGAGCCAGTTTAAAGCGAGCAGGTGCTGGCTAACTAACTTTATGAAGAGGAAAGGCTTTTCCCTCCAAAGGGGAACATGCATATGCGAAAAGTTTTGCGGAGGAGTACGATGAAAAGCTTCACAGTTTTCAGAGGTTCGTCCTAAACTTGCGGCGCAACAACGACTACCTGCTTGGGCAAATCGGGAATGCCGATCAGACGCCTCTTTACTTCGACATGCCTGGCACCACAACCGTCGAGAAGAAGGGGGCGAAGCAAGTTCGCGTGCTGACATCGGTCCGCGGTAAAACTACAGTGACGGCAATGCTCTGTTACACGTCAGATGGGCACAAGCTTCGCCCGTACCTCATATTTAAATGGAAGACGCTCCCGAAAGGAGTAGTTTTTTCGAGTGGTGTGATCATGCGGGCCAGCGAAAAAAATTGGTGCACGTTGCAATCGATGTCTTACTTTTTTTTTTTTTTCGCTGTGGAAATCGGGTGCGCGTTACAATCGAGGGCGCGGTAGAATCGAGTAAATACGAAGTAGACTGCCTACTTTTTCGCTGAGTGGAAAGCACCACAGAAAAAAGAAAGAAAGAAAGCACCGCATTTTTCAATAACTTGAAAGGCTGCACTGCTGTCAGCGTGCAGCAGTGCTTGCATAAGAAGGCTGACTGTCATGTACTTTTGTCATTCTGTAGTGAAACTTGTGTTGTCAGCACAGGGATGACGGTGATAGCACTTTTCACAGATGGCAATCTAGTGGTGGCCTCTCCAACTCACCTGCAGCTCTTTGCAGCCAGTTCTGTAGCCAAGCCAAGCTAAGACTGTCAATAGTCAAATTAAACTGGCGGTACCCTGCTGGGTTCGGTGAGCCAGGTTGTGACGCATCATGTCAGAAGGCACCACAGTTGCTGCGTAACAGCGAGATTTGCAATACATGGGATCCTATGGGAACTATGTTGGGACTAATTAAGGGGGAAGATTCATTTTAGACACTTTTTCTTTATTTATTCAGTGATCTTGATGAAACTGCACGGGCCTGTGCAGTTTTTTCTGCTCATTTCAAATGTGTAATTACTTTTCCTGTAACTCATCTCATTCCTAAGATAATGCAAGTTTAACCCCCATTGTTTAAGGCCTCATTAGAAAAAAGTGCCTAATTAAAAGCAACATTTAAGATATGGCAACATAGAATAATGATTGAAGATTGAAATAATGGAAATAGTTTATTTTATTTGGCTTTTCAGTTATATTAAGGCAGATTGAATTTTACACTTTGAAAAAGCAGTTGGTATGCTATTACAAATTTGATAAGTAATTAATTGAAAGGCTTGTTTTCTAAATTCCATTTCCATACTGGCATTCTACACACGTACAGGCTTCTATTGCAAAAGGAATTATTGCTCTAGCTGCCATAACCTCACTGGTACTTAGCACTGCGGTGGCACTCCTTTAGTGCTTGCTTTTCGCTCGAAGCACGCTGGCAGTTTGTGTCAGCCACTAGTCACCTGTCCTCCTCGGTCATTCATCTGAAGCTTAGGAGGTTGGGGTTGAGATTTCGTCGAGGATGCCTCTTGACAGTTCTGAAGCTGTTGCCATTGAATTTCATTACTGCTTTCGCAACTGCAGCTTCAACCGCAAACAGTGAAGCATGGCGCTGCTTAGATGCCAAAGCCTAGATCATAGAATGAAGGCTTTTATTGCTATTCTGGGTTTTACCTCCTTCGCACCTTTCTAGAAGTACTTTAACAGACAGGCGCTCATATACTGGCAGAAGAGCCTTGCACACATGTTGAGGCAAATTGTAATGGTGCCTCGGAGCTGGCTTCCCTTTGGCAACAGCTATGTTCTGCCGGCACCAAGAGTCTGGGCCTGTGGGACACAGGCTGTGATTCAACTCACTATCATTATTAGTGATGTGATAGTAAGTCGCCATCACAGCTCTCTGCATGCCGTCAACATCTCCTTTGTGAGATTTAAGCGCCCAGCCGTATTAAGAACTCAACCTTGTGATGATGTCACCAATGAGCATTCCCCTTCCCCCAAGGGTTTCATAGGCACCTCCTTTTTGTCTTCCTACTAAATTGCCTAGCACAGTGCCCATACGCTTTTGGACGTGACAAAAACAGTCCTCTTTTTGTCCTTTTGTGAAGCTGTAGACATCCGCTTCGTGCAAGGCTAGAAAGGTGCGGCTGTCACTATCTGACAAGATTGTTGTGTACTTCAGGCCATTCTTTTCAGGGACCTCTCAAAAAGAGCACAGCTGCCTGAACTTCCATTTCGCCAGCTTTTTTTGTACTATTTTTTTTTGGCACACGTGGCTGTCTTGCCAAGCCTGATATGCCGGATCACCGTCCTTCGGTCGACGCTCACACCCGGCGCGACTGCAATACTGTCGAGACTGCAATACTGTCGGCAAAGTCACTATGCAGCTCCTTGTACAGCTCGTGAATTGCACTCGCGAACTGTACTTGCTCACTCGCCCATCACTTTTTCGGCTATGCGATTAGCTGCAGGTGTAAATTTCTGCTTCACATATCCCTGCCACGTTTCCTTGTGAAGTCGGCGATGAGATATATTCATGGTCGAAAATATGTCATTAATGGCCGCTTGACGGTTCCCAGTAGCCTGCATGGCACGAGTGGCGAGAATATTGACAATGAACGAATTCACTTTCCGAGCGCTATCCACTCGTGAAAGCTCTACACATGCGCGATGTCACCACAGTTCAGGCAAAGTGCACACATTTTCACGGCAAGGCCGTATTGCCTGTCCTGTCTGTAAATACCGACGCTTCCGTTGCAAATTTAACATTTCATGGCATCGAGCAGTTGACCGATGCAGCCAAGACCGGCGATCAAAAAACTTGCCTCCTCTTCGCTTGGCTCCGGGGGAGCGGCGCCGGCCGATGCGTCATTCTTCAAAAACTCAAATTTTCTCTTCGACACGGCCAGTCTATGCCAGTTCCTACAGCCTTGAATTGGCTTTTGCGCACCGTACCCGCAGCTCCGATTTCGTTAGCAAGGCTGTGTCACGGCGGAGGCGGCCGCTGCTATGCGAAGCGTCGATGGCCAGCGGACCCACTGGTCCTAACTCCCCGTCGACTGTCTTGGGTGCCTCAGCGATTCCTTCGCTGTCGGCGGGGTCGTGGAGTCTCGATGTGCGCAATGTTCATCTGCACGTTGCAATGATGGATGTGCCGGCGATGCGTCAGGTTTGGGAACGTCGCAGGCTGGCAAGCCGTCAGGCTGGCATCGGCGGGTGAACCATCCCATTCTTTGTTGATGCTACTTGCCAAGAGACGTGCCTTGAAGTTGTTCGCCTGAGCCTTTTTTTCTTTTTTTTTACCGAACTTATGACAGGTATAAAACTTTTGCGATGATCCAGGCATTGCAACAACTTCAATCAGAGCACGCTAGTCAAAGCACAGGCGGTGTGGCGGCAAAACAAGTTGTTCGCACGTTGACGCACCGAGCAGACAATGAGAGTCCAATCAACCAATGAAGTGGCCACCTTGTGGTCACGTGCACTTAACTAATAGCGTCACATATTTAGATTTTTTTTCGGTTGCTCTTTTCAGCAACCAGGCTGTTTGAGCGGAAACTGAAGATGAAGAAATGCGCTTTCGAACAAGACCTAGATCGTGGCTATGGCGTTGGGCAAATGGTAGCTCTGCGTCGCGAAAGAAGTGTTTTTCGTCAGATTCTGTGCAAGCTCGCGAGTCCTCTTTGTAATGATATAATGAGTAAATTATCACTTTCTGGAGTCTGAAAATTGGCAGGCACGTGTAAAAATGCTTGCAGAATTTAAAAAGGCCATTAAAAAAAAAGTGTTTTTCGCGATTTTTAGGTCCCAAAGATCCATCTGCCCCCTTTAATACAAGCTAGCAGCCGAAAATACGCATCAGTGGGGAATGTAATAGCAGTGTTCTACTCAAATAAAGCACTTACCAATATGCTATTTCCTTTTGAAACTATTCTACATAGGCGTGCACATAAGAGACATTTAGGCTACGTTCACACTGGGCCTTGAAGAAACTGAAAGCGATAAAACTCACTGAAAATTCACTCGCTTCGCCGCCTAAGAGTCCTGAAGACTACGCTGCGAGGCCGGAACGAAAAAAATCGGCCCAAGACCCACTTTTCCGCCACGCGAAAGCATATACGCTTTCCGCTAGCTCAAATTCTGCGATCTAACTAGCCGGCCGCAGATTCAACACGGTGGCAAAGGCGTTTCATCAGTTCAAATCGCATCGGCTCCCATTGGCTCAAATTCCAAACTACCCATACAGCATGACGAAGCTTGACAGCCTAAAAGAGGACACATTCATTGAGAGCCTGGTTTAAACTATGATCACCGAGAACACTGGAAGTAGATCGTGCAGCGGCCGAGTGTCGGCATGCCCCAACGTGCTTCGCCTGCTTGTGTACAGCCAGCCGAATACGCCGCGGCCACTGCCAGTGCATTCGCTCGTGTCGTTTCTGCTCGCGCATCTCCCGAAACAACGTTTGAAAAGGTGCAAGCTGTTTCTTTTAAGTACTTTGCGTGATTAACTAGAATTCGGTACGAAATTTAGTGCGTGATTTAGCAGGCTTCTGAATGGCTGGCTCTTTCATTTTCTGCCCATGTGGTAATGGCACGTGAAACATTTTTTTCGCAGGCTGGTCCATGAAATGCCTGCCAAACTTCCTCGTCAGGGCCCATATCCTTGTGTCTACTGCATGTCAGGCAGAAATTTGGTATGACCTCAAAGTCCAAGCATAGGCTAGTATCTAAGGAGATAGCTGTGCCAATACCATTGTGGCTTTTGTGGCCCCTCTTCTGCCAAGTCCCATCGAACATAACAGCCACATCATCTTTGCCTGCTGCTTTTTTTGTCAGCTGTCTCGATTGGAGCAAGTTTTCACTCGCAGCTTCCATGGCACCGGTGTGCACTTTCCTGGCTATTGAAAAAAATCCTCGTTCGTGTATTGGCTATGCGAGTCTAATGATGGAGCAAAATTTCGGCAGTTGCTCATGCTCGATGCCGACATCGCGTGCAGCCCCCACCGCCTTCACATTTACGGCGAAACTATCTCGGGAGCTCCCCTTGTCGTACCTTTGGCTTGCCTGGCTACTGCCGTTCGCCGTAACACGCGGCGACGTATAAGAGCACGAAACTACAGTCACTAAGCATTCGCCGTTTTCACAATGAAGTTCGAGGAGCGACGAAAGTCCCTTGCGCTTTTCTGCCGGCTCCGGAACTGGCAAGTTATTTATTACCGCAAACTTGGCACGCCGCACCCGCCACAAGTGCCGTCAGCAAGAGTGTGTTGCACAACACAGTCGTAGCACAAACCTCACCGCACGGTCTTTTATCTTTATCGAAGAAGCCTATCTTTTTTCCGAGGCACTGACAAAAGAAAGCGCAGCGTCGATCCCTTCATCCCAGCCACTGTTGCTCGCGCACTCGTCGATGCCGCCGCTAGGCCTAGCGCACGTAGACTGGTTCTCTTTTATTGCCGTCGTTCGATGCGCTTTGCGCCGCTTTCCCTTGAACTTGTGCTTCATTCAAAACTTCTGTGGTCTCTCATTGCGCTTTTTTGGACTTGTCATTGCAGAAATATGCGTAGACGCGCAGATAAGCAGACGGACCAAATGCCGATGGCCGTCGCCGTACCGCCAACACTCACTCGGTAGCCAATAACGATGCGGCTGACAGTGCCGGGCGTTTCAAACCGCTCAAACCTCGTGGTAAGAAAGCTTTGTTTTTTTTATATATTTTCTTGCTCACGTACGAAACTGTCAGTTATGGGAGCTGTAAGAAGAAGGCTGAACGCAACTTTCCCAGCTGGTCGCTATGCCGGGCGGCGTTGCAACGGGGTGCAGCCCGCATTCAAAGGTGGCCAATATTAGCAGAAATTCGCGAAATTTAGAGCCACAGCGACGCCTTCATACACATTATTTTGCATTTTCCTATGGGACTTTTGTTTTGAAAGTTTCACAGATGATAGAAGAAGGGTTGAGGATTACATTTCAGTAAAAACCAGAAATATGAGAAATTTGGCTAAAAACGCCATTTTTCGACTCGTATCTCCCCTTAACCCGTAAAGCAGTTGACTAAAAGTAGGTCACTGTGGGAAGCACATATTTGCTTCATTATCATTGATAATCCATAGCAAAGCTTCTTTTCTTTGAGACGTGACCAATGGTGGGAATACGGAGGCACTATGATGCCATTCAATAATTTGCTTTGAACCAAGAAAGTTACATTCACACATGCCTACGCACAAAAAACACACACAGTAGCAAGCTACTTAACACTGCAGCAGCATGATGACTGTTGGAGTTTAATGTCCCAAAACCACGATACAATCGTGAGGGATGCCGTAATGAAGGGCTCTGAAATTTTCAACCACCTTGGGTACATTACCGCGCACCTAAAACTACGTACATGGGCCTCAAGCATTTCCACTTCTATCGAAAATGCAGCCCCTGCAGCCAGGATTCGAACAGCGACCTTCAGATCAGAAGTCGAGCGCCTTGACTACCAGACCATCATAGTGGTTAAGTGCAGCAGCAGCAGTGTACAGCACTGAGGTGCCCTCACCTTGTCGTTGATGGCAGTAGACAGAAGATGGAGCAGGCGCACGAGGAAGACCACCTCGTAGCTACGAATTGGTTCCCTATCAGGATTTCCCTGGTACTTGTGTGCTTTGGTGTTGTCTAGGCACTGCTGGAAGCCATTACGGCCCATGGTGGAGTCGGTGACATCACGCGAAGACGCAAACAACGACAATGGCTCGTGCCCGTTCAGGGCCAAAGAAGACAGCTCGATATCCTTGTTCAGCTGCAAAAAGCCAGAAGCAAGCACATTTACACAACTGAAACTGCACGTAGTGAAGCCCCTGGAATTAGCTTATTATTTAAGAAACGATTACAGGCAATGGCACTTTTTTTCGTGGTACCACAATCTCACGGAACTGAAATGGCACAAATACACTAAAACTGAAATGGCACTAATACAGCTAAACCTCAATTAAATGAACTTTGTAAGATTGTTAGTCTTACTTCATATTAGTATTTGTGCCATTACGTGAAGTATACTCACTGACCTGTTAATTTTTTTTTTCTCCACAAGGAACATTTCACGATACATGTACTTAAAGTAAGACAGGGTGAAGAAAAATTAGCAGTGCTCGCACCAAGTCAAGCAAGGCAAGGTCAAAGCAGGGCTACAGGGCGCGTAGCAGATTCTCATTTGGTGAGGCTTTTAACCTCTCACCTGACTTGCCTATGCTTCTTTAAATTTTTTTTTATAGAGGTGAAGCTCCTTACACTGTGGCTCAGTCCATTTTCCTCCGTAACCACCCTTTACTTCTCACAATGTTCACTATATGGCACTGCACTGTTGCAGTATGTGAAGTGCAGTGATGCCACTGAGGTCTCCCGATTTAGAGCAACTAAATCGGGAGACCTAGGAAACTGCAAATTTCATGGAGCCAGTCATCTTAGGAGCACTACTTCAGTTGATGGAAGAATAGTCGCACCATGCACCTTGATCTGAGGGGTGGGGCAGGCAAAAGGCCAATGTGCGCTATATATACCATGGCAAAAAACTTTTCGGAGGTGGGGGGATGCTTGTTCCCGATGTGCCCCCTCCTACCCTATCTGCGCCATTGGCTGTCATGTTTTGTGTATAATGTCCAAATCGATAGCATCCCCCGGCGCATCGTGCGCTTAACACACAGGTAAAAGCGCATGAGCGGTGGCGACGAACGCGACTGGAGATAAGAAGAGCTGACCTTTCCAACTCGTCCAAGAAACGCCACTTTTACGACCTATCTAGTTTGCACTGAGGTCGGATGAGATAACATCACCCCACGTGCCAGGCCTCCCATCGATTGTTACTCAAGCAGAGGAGAATGCGCCACCTGTTCTCAACATACAGGAAGGATCGAGTTAGGAATGCGAGGGGGGAGGGGGGACGTTGTTATGAACTTTGACTTTAAGGGTACGATCGCTGGCGCATGCGTTATTTACGATTGGTATACCCTTCTACCTTGTACTCTCAACGCGAACAGATTGTTTAGAAAGTGCTTTGCTTTTTAGAGCGACCACATAAGAGTACGCATTGAGCCTCGATTCGCACCATTTCAGAGGTCTACTCAAACGTGCCGTTCCTGCTGTACAGATATATTACACTGGTCTAGAGCAGCGGAGCGCGCCTGTCGACACTGTTGTTGGCCGCGGCTTCTATATCACGTTAGGCACAAGCTTCCATTGATGCTTACATTATAGCACTAGGGCCTAACACGCAGTATGACAATGTTTGGTATCACTACAGAGTCTCTCTTCACGTGTTTCTGAAAAGAAAAAAAAAAAAAAAATCCAGCTGGAGCAGCCGGCTGGGCGCTCTAGACAAGTCTGATTCCATCTGTACGTGCATCGGCGTTCAAGAGATGTGCCAGGGGTTTCTAGCCACCCAAGTCGTGGATATCTAAAAAGGCGCGTGCAGCAAGTTTTTGCGAGTGCGGCAAGTGCGCGGACCTTGGAAATGGCAACCCCGCCACTAGCGCTTCTCACGAAAGACGTCGACCCTCATTTGTTATACCAATACAATTTGTTGGTATCGCATTCATTGCTAAGAGCCTAACTGAAGCTAACAAATTGTATCTTTTAGATATGATATTGTGCAACTCAAAAGAACGTTGGTTGAAGGGACAATGATCACTCCAGGTGCCAGTTTTCGTGCTGTTATGTAAACGCGGAGCCGATGTTAGCAGCTCAGAAAATTTACGAGCAGTCTGATTATGCCTCGAGATAGCGCACGCCAGCTACTGCACCATTGAAGCGATGCAGCAGCCTCTTCTCCCCCCTCCCCCTTTCAAAACGAAACAATGTATGCAATGCCGTGATGTACACTTTTTTCATTAATTGTAAGCTAGTGACCTTGGAAAGCTACAGGCGGAAGTGTGGCAAGGCGTAGCCCCATCACAGGCCTTCCGATATCAAAGTCGCGAGCAATGGCCCCACTATAGCTGCGCGTATTGTATCCGAATTGTGGCTGCTCGGCCAGGAAACATGCTTTTACTAATGAGATGATATTTAAAAAGAAAACATGCGAGAATTTTCAATTCTGATCCTAGCAACCACGAGTTCGACCGGGCAGAGTCTTTTAGGGGCTTTTACCGCCACAGGGATTATAAACGCGAATGTGCTGGTGAAAGGAATTACGAAAAAACTCTTCTGTATGATGATGCATGGATAAAGCATATTAGAAGAAGAGTGTAAACGCGTCCCCACCATTCACGTGTTCTTCTGCAGACACGAAGCACAAAAAATTAGATCACGACGTCCAGAAATAGACGTGACAAACATTCTGGCAGCAAGCGTGTAGTTATTAGTGAAAATTGCTTTATTACATGCCATGCAACTTTTCAAACAAACTGTCAGCAGCAATCCTGGAGCTTACGACGTCCGCTGTTGAATCGCTTCCACATTTCACGCTACCGATTGGACTAGCGCCATGAGCCCCTGCGGAAAGCGCATTTTGCCGTTAAGCAGACTTGCACAAAAGAAGTTGCGTCGGCACCAAACGTAGCACTGTTGATTTTAGGACGCACGTGCGACCGCTGTTTATTCAGCGTAATAAAATAAGTCCGTGATTGTGACTTCAGTGGTCCCGAAACAAGATGCACATGTATTGATTCGCCGGTGTTGCTACTGCCGGTAATAGACGCTCCCAAATCTGACATTGGCACAGTTTGGTGCAATTCCCGTAAATATTATCAAGATGACACAGTAAATCTGATTTGGCGCACTTTGGCACGTTCGATGCAGAAGTGGGATCACTTGAAGTGATCACTAGATGGCGTGGGCACGTGTGGTTTAATTTGATAGGATGGCAGACAGACAGACGAACAGCGAAACGGACAGACAGAGGAATGGCTGAGTTACGGAGCAAGAAAGAGAAGAGGGGAACTCGGACCTTGCGGTGTCGCACTGAAATATTGGTTTTACACTGTGGGAGAAGCATGCGCGCGCCTACTGTCTCCGACGCACCCAAGTGTTGTCTGCTATATATTTGCCTCTCACCAACTCCACTATGCTACTGGATGCAGCTATGAAAGTTTTTCACTGGCATGGTTTGCCAAAAGAAAATAAAGCAAGTAGAGCGTCTTAGTGGCAGCATTTTTATTTATATATGCTGGATGAGATGATCTTCAGAGAACGAAAGGAATGAAGTGGTAGAATAAAAAAAAAAACAGATGATTGTCATCGTAGCTAGGTGCGTGCCTAAAATCACTCATTGTGTCACTTGAGGATATATTTTGCACGTTCTTCAACATGGCAGTGCTATACAGAGTTACTGTGTGTGAAAGAAAGACAGACATTGACAGGCACATTTGAGCAGACAGAAATTGATTCGAACAGAAGAGCAGAGACTTCCTGGAGATATGAATCAATTCTGCGCAAAAAAATAATATTAAGTTAGGCTTTTTAACGCTCTGTCTGACCAAGAACAGTAGCAAGAATCGGCGAGGGCTATATGAAGAGGAGATAGACAATGGAAGGAAAACGACTGCGTCTAGTAAAACTATTTTCGCAGCGGAACAGTTGGCAGGCGACACACTATGCTAAGTTCAAATTTACAGACATCCCCGGCCAGCCGAAAAACTTTTGATTCTGAAGCGGCACTTTAGGCGGAGGTTTTACTTACTCGTGCCCAGAAATGAAGCCAAGAACTGGCCGCTATATCGCTGAAATTACCGATAAAAGCAACGCCAAACGAGTGAAGGTAGAGGATACTCGTCATGAGTCGGAAGTCTTCAGCCAATATTTTACCAACCTCCAAACGTCCTTGTAAGGTACATAATGAAAAAAGCGTGGTTCTCAGCTCAGCTTTACATGTTTGGTTGTTGTGGCTTGGCATGAACGATTGGTTCTAAAAAAGTTCCAACATAACACAAGCTTCAGAAGAGAGCAGACACATCAGAAAAATATTTTTTCTGTTTTTCCGTTTCTAGTTTTTTTATTTTTTTGTAATCTGAAAAAGTCGTCTTGTATGTTTTTTTCTTCATTAGAGCATATTGTATCCCATTTTTACCCTCGCATGCAAACATGAAAGAGTGAAAGCAAACCTGTTTAGGACCTGCGGACAGCTTTGTGAAACTATTGTGGTATGGTCTCTCTCCCAAGGGGCTCTGGCTAGTTTAGTGAAAACTCGTCGTAACGATTTGCCGTCTCATTTGGAGAGTGTATCTGATCTATGCCCTAATACACTAAGCAGCAAAAGTAAGTGTGCTGGCAGACGACAAGAGTGGGCTCCACGCTTCTTGCGTCTGCAGCTCCGGCGCGGCAGTTGGGTCGCGGTTCTGTAGGTGGCGCTGTCACGACGTTCGCCGCCACTCCGGGGGGTGACACAATCGCAGCGCGGACAGGAGCAGAGATTCCCCAACTGTCTATTTTTTATGCTGAGCCTGTGCCATTCAATTTTTCCCCATGTTAGGTTGTTTTCCTGTCTTTCTGTATTTTCCTGTCTTTATTTCTTTTAAAGCGAAAGCTGTTACGAGATCACTTCTCGTGTCTTGCGAAGTTGTTGCTGTCCGCCACTGCCGCCTGTTAGAAAAAAAAAAATTAGAAAAAGAACCTTCCACCAATGACACAGTGGGGCTTGAACCCCAGTCCGCTGGATGCCTGCCCAGTATTCTACCACTGAGCTACACCGGTGCTTGCAAATTATTGTCAAACTTGCCTTAGGCAGCCTTGATGTCGGCAAAGCAATTACGTTAATAAGACTTATAAAGCGTTTTACAATAGCGAAAAAACAACCAGTCGTCGCACAATGCGAATAGCGTTATGAGTGAGCCGTCCAATGCTCCAAACCATGACAAAAGCTTGTTTGTGTTCCCTTATTAACCGTGGTGTATACCCACTTCAGCCAAAATTCCTTACCGTCGTCAGCCACTGCATGGAAAATTGGCACATAATTCCTTTCAAGTGTTCAGCGAACACCACTGCTTCACAGAAGAATGACGAGAAGTAGCATAGCGAATGCTGGCCTACTACCCAAAAAATTATTATTAAATCTCCAGTGGGTATTAAGCAAGTGTGTTTGCAGTAGTTACCAAATGAGTGTTTTGGAAAGGATCTGAAAGGTCGCTCTTCTAGCTTTCGCTGTGACAGTGTTGGGCCTACCGGGCAGGCATGGCGTTTTGTTTTTCTCTTTCGAAGTGTTTTTCTTCTCTCTCTGTGGTCATTCTCTGGCTTTCAATCTTTTTCACTCCTCAATGATAACCGCTCCTGTAAAGCTTACGTATCACAAAAATTGGGCGAATTCCCTTGCATTAGAATTTAGATGACACGATTACAGTTGATCCGAATTTCGCGACGATACAAATTTTAAGGTTATTTCGAATGGGCTAGATTACATAAAATGTGCTGTGATTCTACGTTATACGAAGGGCTTGTCCAACATATAAGGGCGAAGCACCTTTAGACCAGGGCTTGTCCGTTGTCTGTCTGTGTGTCCAGCAGGGCACAGCCCATGCAAGGTACTCGCTATTCGTCACTAACTTTCACAAAGTAGGGAAGCACCCACTATGCCATTCGTCATTCTGCTCATAAGCGATGTGCCTGCGAAAAACACCTGTAAGGCATTATCTGCACTTTGCGCTGTGGCTGATGATGAAGAATAAGCGTGTTCCAGACCACAAGTTTCTTTCTGCCAATGAATAAGAGTGAACGTGAATGCACCCTCGCCCGCGCCACGTAACAGAGACTTAGAAAAATTGAGGGACCCTTAGGCTTTGCCTTTAGGAGTTGAATGCGATAGCCTTATCCTGTCCCTAGTGCATACAGAGTTCAAAATGGCTTGTGTCAGTGAAGCTTTTGTATACGGCTGTATTTTGTGTAATGGGGAGCCTGCTTTAAACCACGAGCAACTGCGCTGTTAAATCTCTTCAAGCTTGCTATGCACCCACTACAGGGGCTTAAGGGACAAGGCGCAGTAATGCATGTGCCTTTTATAGTGGGTGGCCCGTTTTAAACCATGAAGTCATCACAATCACAGGTTATGAAGCCTGATTGCAATGTACGCTTGTACCATGCATTATTAGAGCGATGTTACATGTTGTAATGCGAAGCTTGTATACAGGACGAATGTGGTTGTAAAGCATGCAAGTTACTTTCGCTTCATTTACAGGCAGAGGAATTTATTTTCACAGTATGTCTAAGCAGACATGTGGCTCTGTAGTGAGCACATGCTTACCACGCTGACGACCCTGGTTCCGTCCCCACTCGGACCCAAACGACCCGAAAACAACCCCCACTCTGATCCAAGATTTCTAAATATTTGCTAATTTACATCGTTCTCGATTTTTCAGTTGTACATAAAATGATTTTTCGCTCACAAACAATGACGCCCCCACTGACGCCACCACCAAAATTTCTGCAAAATGGGCTTCTTAACGCTATCGTGTTAAAACGAGCTAGCCAGTTGAGCACATCGGTATACGTTCATGATGGTGAAAGCGCTACAAAGTACGAAGTCTCCCAAAGAATACAGCACATCGTGGTATAAATGCACATAAATGCACATCATTGAGAACAAGGCCCAACTATTAAAACCTAGAACTAGATTCTTCAAAAGTTTTTTATCTTTCGAGCGCTTCACTATCACTAGCACTTCACTAGCACTTCACATAGATGCTTTAGCTTGTTGCTGAGCAACAAACAAAACTTGTGCTTTCGCAGCATCCTGGGCCCTCATGCGATACGGTCACTAAAAAGATGTGCGAGAACTAAAGCCTCTTGCATGAAGATGTTTGCAATCTGCTAGTTGAAAAGAAAGCAGAAAACACTTCTCTGGCATGACAGGCTGGGACAGCAGGAGAGAAGAGATTTTTCTTCGGAGACAAAGACGATAAGGGGAGAGAGAGAAACAGTAAGAGTCTCTAAGTCAATGACATCACATTAACACCATTCAGAAAAATCAAGTGGCGCCAGCCGCTGCTTGGAACGATGAGACAAGGCAGAAAGCTGTGTGGAAACAAACTGGTCTAGCTGCGTAGTGGGGTCAAGCACTGTGCGTGTGAAGAGGCCCGGTCCAGAAAAATATGGCACAAGAAAAAAAAAAAGCCGGACAAAAGGGAAAACCTGCAGGCAAAAAGCCGGCAGCATTTTCTTTTTTTCACCATTCAAGTCCCCACAGTGCATGAGTCATGTAAAGCAAGTTGAGCATCTAATTACGTTGGACAATTAGGGTTTTTCAATGCATTGCCTCTATGAGGCCGTCATCCGGGGAGGCTAATGAACCGTATAGTTTTGTGAAAGCAGGAGACGTGTAATTGAAGATCCACTGTATTTTCACGAGATTTCGAGCTCTTTCTTTCTATTCGCCTTTGACAACTACAGTTACATATTCGGGGGATAGTACAGATTCAGTGCAGTTTTCTTTTTTATACAGTGCAGATAAACAATAGCGTAGCTAAAAGCAATTACACAGGTATCGGAAACGCTGAAACGGGCGGCTTTATTTTGTTACCGTTTTTCAACCACTACGCATGCACCTGTGCTTTCCGAGGAGCACAGAGCAAATAGAAGTGAAGACACCCACCTTAAAGGCGCCGCGGAGCTCTTCAACAGAGGTTCGCAAGAAGTGTTGCGTTCGCTTCCATTCGACCACCTCGTCGGGGGGCCCAGGACTGAACGAACTGAGCCACTTCTTGCCTGTCCGCTTCAGCGCACCCCACAGACAACTCAAACGGCTGCCACCACCACTGCTTCGGGCATTGGCGAGAGAATGGTGCTGTTGCGCAACGCTGCTGTTGCGGCTGCCCTCGACGCCAAGCTTTTCCTGAAGCTGCCTGTCGATGGCCCGGCATGCCTGCCTCGCTAGCTGCACCAGGTGGATTACCTACACAGCAGACAGCTCTCAGTTTCCCCAAGCTATTCCTACTACACTCAAACCTCATTATAGCAGAGCTGCACCTTACACGAAAATAAGCACATTATATCCAGAAATCTGTTATAAAGGTTTATTCCTAACACTACTATATCTATTGCAAGACAACTTTTCATTTACTTCATTATAACCAATATTTTCTCATACTTGGGTTCGTTAGATAAAGATTTGAGTGCATTCTGAATACTGTATCTATCGCAAGACTATTGTTTATTTACTTGGTTACAACCAATACTTCATAACATCCAGACTTGTTGTATTGAGGTTTGTGTGCATGAATCACACACTAAATTAAGGATTTTTCACGCGTCAAATGTGAACGAGGCACCACCCCTCAGAAGAAGTCTGTATTAATTTCGACCATCTGTGACATTGCGAAGTCGCTTTATATTTGCGTCAACTCATCGTAATATTCGAGCCCACAAATGACAATGCTCATAAATGACTAACAATTATGGGCAAAGAGCTTCACAGAATGTTGTAAATTATGCTACCCATAACCAAAAAAAAGAAAGGAAACGCCAAAAGAGAGCAAGCAATATTCCAAGCCAGGTTGAAGGTCTACAGCCAGAGTGAGTGGAACATAGCATTTGACCTGCATCTTCATGCGATAAAACTGCTAACAAATTCTATGTTTTCCTACTGCATTGAAGCAGGTTTTGCAATTCTTTAAACCAACAACAATCGATCCAAGCTTCCACTTAGTGCGTCCAGAATCTCGCAAAGAAGTACCATCGTCCAGTGTCCCAGCACCCACCTGCTTGCGTCTCTCTTCGCCATTAAGGGGCCGGTAGACGAAGCCAGGCTCTTCGACGTCGGCCATGTGCTGTCTCACCAGGGTGGCCACTGGGGCACTCACCGCCTGCCGCTGCAGGGCGTTGCTCACTGGCGACGCTGACTGTCCGCCATTGCCGAGGCTTGCTTCCGCTGAAATGGCCACAGACGTGAGAAAAAAGAGGGTTGCCAATTCGCTAGCTAACCTGCCATCACAGTACTGAAGTTACATATTAAAACCTGTCTGAAACAAATGTTTTTGAGAATCTGTGTCACGTCCAGGTTAAACTGTATACAACAGAATCTCAGTGACACGAGCCCTGCTGATACATTTGGTACGATATTGTGCTCAATGAATCGAAATTCGTTATCTTTCAAACACTTCTCTATTTCGCGGTCAGTTGATCCAAACTTTAGTGCAAAAACCGTCGAGCGAATTACGCGAGAAGCTCGCTCTAGAATCTATGTACACGTACATGGCCAGCACACACACAGTGGGAACTGTTGTTACAGTTTGCCCCAAAGGCTGCGGACAAAACTACGATTGCTATCAGCACAATCTTGTGTAAGGACCATGACACTTCGAAGCTACACGTGCATGCAATGCTCCCCGAGTCAAAGCAATGTGACTTATGCAAGCGTGGAGGTCTAAACAGTGTTGATCATAGACAGCAACGACTTAGTTCTGAAGGAATGTGCATGGTTCACACATATGCCTTGAACATGGAACTAACTGTTCCATGTTCCTGCCTACAGGAACATGGAACTACCGTTTGCCTACAGCGCATGAAACTCCAATCGCCATTAACAGAATCATTCATGGCAACAACACAGCTCTAAAGTAACACGGCAGCTCTGAAATAACACGGCTAATGCAGCGGTAGGTTAAAAGCAATAAGGTCGTAAAAAGGCCTGAAGCCTTGTGGCTTTTTGCAGTTTGCTTATGAATATGGTGGAGCAGTATATGGCACTTAGTTTTCAGTTGACCTCACCCGTAGCTTTGACAGAAGCATTCACAGCAGCCAGCTGCGTCATCCCTTATAGTTCCATTCACATGCAGGTTCTTTTGGCAAAAATAACTGTTCAGTACAAATATCGTGGTTTGAAAACACACTTTCCTGTACAGTAAAACTGCGATAATTTGAAGTCAGTGGGGCCACGAGAAAGGTTCGAAATAAGCGGGTTTTCGAATTAACAGAACATACAAAAAGTGAGATGCAAGGAACTTAGAACCATTCAAAGTAATCAGTGCTCGTCGTTTGCTGCGCCGGCTAGCTTGTGGCTCTAAAGGTTATGTTTTGCAGCAATACCTGGCCTTTATTTTTTCGCGAACATGAAGCAACGATGGGCCTCGCTGCTGCCACCGAAAAAATACAAAGAAAACGCGGTCGTGACTGGCTGAAATGTGCGCCTGCAGAAAACAACATATCTTCACTGCAACACAGTAGTGACATGCGGGCAGCATGTCGCCTGCTCCTCGCTGCGTCAGCACGCCATGATGCGACCATTTGCACATTCTTTCTGTTTTAATTATGAATTAAGTAATCGCCAGTATAACAAAGCTCACGATGTGTTTTGAATGGAAAAAAAAGATCTTTGAAATTTTCCAACTTGGTTTTCGAAGTAGGTGTTGCTGGCAAGAACTCCGCCAGCAGTTCAAAGACTCGAATTGCTGGAGCAACCGGCAATTGGAGGTTCACATAACTGCGATATCTGCTAAACTGTTCTTTATCAATTTCTTTACGATCTCAGAAAGAATGGGTAAACCATGACCCGCTGACGTAGCGAGAAACATGCAATAAGCTGCCCGCGTGTCACCACTGTGTTGCAGTGAAGCATGGCTTGTTTTCCACAGGCGCATGTCTTGGTTCACCACGAGACTGTTTTTTTTTTCTTTTTTTTTGCGCTAGAAGTAGCGAAACTAGGGTGCTTCAGCTGCCACTCATAAGTATTGATACGTTGCATTGCCTTGTGGCAATCAATGGCCGTCGTTTTCACAGATTCGCGGCAAAATCGGGATGTGGAACCGGCACATGGCACCCAAAGTTTTCGAATTGATCGAACTGATGCCGGCCCCCGCTTCCAATTCTCCACTCTAACTTACGTTAGAAAATACGGAACAGCATAAATCCTTCAAATTGGGCACGATTTCGAAAGAACCGAGTTGAAATTAATGAGGTTTTACTGTATATATATATTTTTAGAACATTGTTACGGAAAAGAAGAGACGCCGTAACGACGAGGCTGGGGATTAGATATAATGAAAACAAGCAATAATGGCGTGACCGGTTCACTAGGGATCGAGCGGAGACAACTCTTCGTCTTCCTCGTCAGGCACACACGCGCATCGCCCCCTAGAATATCAATATACATGCATATAGCATAACCCCCGGCGGCACAAGCGCTGTCTCCGCGCATCTAAATGTCAACGTCACTAGGAGAGTTGCAGGGCTTCAAGCGGGCAACATGTACAATATCAGTAGCCTGTTGGGCACATGAAGGCGACAGGATGGCAGGACTAATTTCATATGTTACAGAAGTAACCACATGAAGGACTTCGCATGGGCCTGTGTAGCGAGTAAGCAGTTTTTCTGACAAGCCAACTTGACGGCTCGGAGACCAGAGCAGTACCAAAGAACCGGGCGGAAAGTGTACGCCGCGGTGTCGTTGGTCATACAAGCGCCGTTGCTTTTCTTGAGAGGTCAGAAGGCGAGTACGGGTGATTTCGCGTGCGTGAGCGACCCGAGTGATAGCGTCCATGGCAAATTCACTGGTAAGTACTCCACGGGACGGTATGACGGTGTCTAGAGGCAATGTTGGTTCTCGGCCAAAGTGCAGAAAAAATGGAGAGTAACCGGCAGTGTCATGGCGCGAAGAATTGTAGGCAAATGTGACGTACGGCAATGCGAGATCCCAGGCGGTGTGGTTGGTAGAAACATACTTAGCGAGCATGTCTGTAGGAGTTCCGATTAAGACGCTCCGCGAGTTCATCGGTTTGCGAATGGTATGACGTAGTCAGCTTGTGTCTCGTTTTACAGGACCGCAAGATGTCGGCTATGACCTTCGACAAAAAGGTGCAGCCACGGTGTGTAAGCAGCCGCCGTGGGGCTCCGTGTTGCAAAATCACGTTCTTGAGGAAGAAGTCGGCGACATCTGTGGCGCAGCTTGTTGGAAGAGCTCGTGTGATGGCATAATGCGTGGCGTAGTTGGTGGCCACGGCTATCCACTTGTTACCCGAGGAAGACAAGGGGAAAGAACCAAGTTGGTCCAAGCCAAGGCGGAAGAACGGCTCTGACGAAATATTAAGTGGTTGAAGGCGTCCGGCGGGAAGTGTCGATGATGTTTTGTGGCGCTGACATTTCTCACGAGCCGCAACAGTGTCTTCTGACTGAGCGTGCAAGCCCTGGCCAGAAGAAACGTTGGCGTATTCGGTCATAAATGCGTGACATACCAAGGTGACCAGCAGTGGGAAGGTCATGAAGTTCATGTAGAACTTCTGAGCGAAGGCGTTTCGGAATGACAAGCAGCAGAGCCGGTCCATCCGGCTCAAAACTTTGGCGGTATAATAATCATCGTGGAGCACGAATTAGCGATGGGACTGACTGGGAGATGGCGATTCGAGGTGCTTAATGACAGCACGCAAGGACGCATCATAGCGCTGCTCGTTACCAATGCATGTCATTTGCGAAAGGGAAAAGACGCAAGGCTCGGTGTCGGTGTCAGGCATAGTGCTCGACTCAGCGACCGGGTAGCGGGACAGGCAGTCTCCGTCCTGATGTAGGCATCCAGATTTGTACGTAACCATGTAGGTGTACTCTTGGAGTCGCAGAGCACAGCGCCCGAGCCGGCAAGTAGGATCCTTCAGTGACGTAGGCCAACATAGCGCATGATGGTCAGTTATCACAGAGAAATTAGTGCCATATAAATATGGGTGGAACTTTGAGACTGCCCAAACAAGAGCAAGACATTCACGCTCCATAATAGAATAGTTGCGCTCAGCAGCTGTGAGGAGGCGGCTAGCGTAGGCGACAACTCGGTCGTGTCCTCGTTGGCGTAAGGCTAACACGGCTCCGATTCCGTGACCACTAGCATCGGTTCGAACTTCCGTCGGAGTGAATGGGTCAAAATGAGCCAATATGGGTCAAAAAGCAGCAGCTTGGTCGGTACCCCACGTAAATGTGACGTCTTTCTTCAGAAGCTTTGTGAGGGGTCGAGCGATGGTTGCGAAATCTTTCACAAACCTTCTAAAATAGGAGCAAAGTCCTACAAAACTCCGGACGTCTTTGGCTGACTGGGGTACAGGAAAACTGGTGACTGCACGAATTTTCTCGGGGTCCGGCTGCAGACGCGTCGACAAGGTGGCCCAACACTGTAATTTGCCGGCGTCCGAAGCGGCACTTCGACGAGTTCAACTGAAGGCCTGCAGTGCGGAATATGTCGAAAATGACAAACGCTGAAGGTGGGTCTCAAATGTTAGGGAATATACAACGACATCGTCAAGATAACAAAGACATGTTGACCATTTGAACCCTTGTAGCAGAGAGTCCATGCGTTCCAACGTGGCTGGAGCGTCGCATGGCCCAAACGGCATAACCTTGAACTGATATAGGTCGTCTCGAGTTACAAATGCAGTCTTCTCTTGGTCTTTTTCGTCAACAGCAATCTGCCAGTAGCCGGAACGTAGGTCTATTGTAAAAAAGTATTGGGCGCCATGGAGACAATCGAGAGCGTCATCGATGCGGGGTAAAGGATAAACGTCCTTTTTCGTGATTCTATTCAGATAACGGTAATACACGCAGAAGCGCCACGTGCCCTCTTTCTTTTTAACGAGCACAACGGGGGACGCCCAATGGGTTCAAAGAGGGTTCAATAATTCCTTTGGCTAACATATTGGTGACTTCTTGTTGAATTACTTTACCCTTGGTGGCAGACACCCGGTATGGTCGCCGATGAATGAGATGAGAATCACCTGTGTTAATGCGGTGCTTGACGAGTGAAGTCTGGCCGAGTAGACGGCTGTCGATGTCGAATATGTCGCGGTATGAAGCCAGAAGGCAGCATAGCGCAGTTGACTTCTCAGGTTTGAGGTCCGGGGCGATCATGGAGCGTAAGGTCGCATCGAGGCACGTGGCATCCTGCGAGCGATGTGGGTGCTCGGGGCATACGTCTGACGTAAAACAGGTGACGCGGTCGTCAATTAAGGGCCTTAGCGTGGCGACCGAAATTCCTTGGGGTAGCACTTGTTTTATAAAACCGAAATTGATAACAGGTAAATATGTTCAGTTAGAGGCCGTGCTTACGAAGAAGTGTGGGACAGTAATGTCACGCGCCAGGAGAACATCAGTAATCGGCGTCACGATATACTCCCGTGCTCGGCGTCACTGTCGAGCACGGGAGAGGGTGTTGCCAATTCGACGAATGTGAGAGCTTTAGGCAGTATACGGAAGAAGTCAGTGGTGCACAGGCTGTTCGGGAGTTCAGGGTGAAAATCCGGGAGAAGAAGTTCTAGGCAGAGAGTACCAGTGGCACAATCTATCAGGGCAGAATGCATCGATAGGAAGTCCATGCTGAAGATTAGGTCGTGCGGGCAATTTTCAAGCACCGTAAATAAAATGGGGACATGGCGGCCGGCAATACTAATAAGAGTGGTACACATTCCAGTGATGGCCACAATTCCACCATCAGCGACACGGAGGGCTTCATAAAGTAGCTAAAGGCGTGAGGACTTTTTTGAGCAGGCGACACAGACGAGCACTCATTATGGACACTTGAGCTCCGGTATCAACTAACACCATCAAAGAAATACCGTCTACATACACCCAAATCAAGTTCGTATTAGTGGGGAGCGTCAACGGAGGATTCGGATCAGTCGCAAGTGATGCAACACTACCTCCCGGAGCTGCATGATCTAGTTTTCTATCTGAGAGGATCCATAATTGACCGGCGACAAATAGCGGCGTGGTTGGGGCGATGTGGAACGGCGGCGTTGAAGTGACGGCGAACGAGCAGTAGAGCGGCTGTTAGGGACACCAAAAGAAGGGTACACACGACTGGGCGAATACCGATGGGAGTCCTCGTATGGTCGAGTAGAGGAAAATGGGCTCCAGTTTTAGGGCGTCCAAGTGCTGCGGCAGTAGCGGGAGATATGGTCAACTCGGTGGCAGCGGAAGCAGATCGGCTTGTTGTCTGCAGTTCTCCATTCCGCCGGATTGCGGGATCGCGGAATAAAATGTAAGTCATGGCGTGATGCATTTGTTGTCTTTGGTCTGGAGACGGGTCGGGAGACAGAGCAGGCCACAGGAAAACTGAGCTTTGCAATTTCCTGCCTCACGACGGCTTGAATAATACATACCACCGGAGGCGTTTCTGCGGCACCATGGTCGAGCGGATGTGGATGAAATGGTGCCGGACTTGACGCCTCAAGCTCCCGTCGAACTATTCGTGTCACGCTGTCCTATGGGTGGTGCGGCACCTAGATCGGTGCAGGTGGATGTAACAGCCGTGTTTGGTAGCCGCGTAAATTGAGGCAGAACATGGCGGCTTTTGGCTATTTCAAAGCGGCGGCATTCCTTGTCATATCTACGGTCGTGATGTTAGTGCAGACAAGCAAATTGAAGGCGTCGTCCGCGATGCCCTTGAGTATGTGGCCCACCTTGTCACTCTCTGTCATTTGCTCGTCGACTTTTCGGCACAACGAGAGCCCGTCCTGTATGCATGAGACATACGACTCTGTTGAGGACTGCACATGAGTGGCGAGTTCTTTTCGCACTTCCATTTGGCGACTGGACGGGTCCCCAAAGATGTCGCGTAGTCGCTCCTTGAAGATATCCCAGCTGGTGAGCTCGGTCTCATGGGCATCGAACCAGACCCGTGGGGTGCCGTCCAAGTAAAATATTACGTAGGCGAGCATCATGGTAGGGTTCCATCGGTGTGTTTGGCTAACACGCTCGCACATACGGAGCCAGTAGTCAACGTAGAGCCCAGGTTTTGCGGAGAATGTATCGGGATCACGGGGGGCGGGCATCGTCAGGTATGTAGTGGCTCGAGCTACAGACGGAGACGGGCTGTTGTCATTGGTAGCCATGGTCGGAGACTGAACGGTGCAGCCACTGCGAAGCTTCGTGGTGAAGACGGGGAATGTTCCACCTCCACCAAATATGTCACGGCAAAGAAGAGATGCCGTAACGACGAGGCTGGGGATTAGATATATTGAAAACCAGCGGTAATGGCGTGACCGGTTCACCAGCGATCGAGCGGAGACAACTCTTCGTCTCCCTCGTCAGGCACACACGCGCTTAGCCCCCTAGAATATCAATATACATGCATATAGCAATATAAAAAAATTTTCGCTTTCCCTCGAGATTCGTATCATCAACATTCTACAGTAGTGCCAGGTTTAGCGAACGTTGGCTTACGCGCGCCTTGCCTTCCTAATCTCTATGCCAAACACATTCACACATTCCTAGCTTAGGAAATGTCCTGCATTTCAGAAATTAAGCAGCCATGTGAATGAAAAAAAAGAGAAAGGAGGACAGATGGACATAAGAGATATGCAGGCTGCAATGATTGCTGTATGATGCAACTTACCTTCTGTGATCATAGCAAACAGGTTAGGCTGAAAAAGGACCTGCAACATAACACAAGAAGAATTGGCCAAAATGCAGACATAAGCAGCAGCAAAGCAGACAGATGATAAAAGGCATTGTATCTCGAAATAGCGACATTCTTTGGGGGGGGGGGGGGGGAGGAGTTGGGAGAGCAAGGAGCCCAGCACTTTATTTAGTTTAAAAGATGTTGATTAATGTTTGAATAAAGACGACTAGCATTATAGTGTGCAATAGGCTTAAAGTGGTGCTATGGCACATGAGTGCGCAAGCAGATACCTGGAGATGCTTACTATGATAAAGCATTTCGACAGCGATAATTCATACCGGCATGCCTGTCAGTGGTTGCCATCTCAATCGTCTTCGTTCTTTTTTTCCTGCGAGTACCCGCAAAGGCACTGTCACAATCTAGCGACAGTCGGAATAATTGACTGCCCAATCTTTGCACTGATCAAAATTACGGAAAGCCATTCGTGGCACATAGAGGAATCTGAAAGTTCAGCAGCGCAGTAAACTTTTGTGGCACAAAATGCCATCGCCCTGCACCTTGGTACGCAACACCAGCAAATATTAGACGTACCATTATTGCAGTCAGCAAATGCAATAGCCTCTATGAGACTCCGTCAGGGACTCATTGCAACTACGTTTCAACCGTTAGTACGTTTAAAGCGGGTAAATACAAACGAGGTTACACTGCATATTATTCTACATGCCACACCTCTATAAGGTGGTCTCACTAAAGAAAAAAGTGCTATATTAAGAATACACCTATCTAGAAAAAACTGCACTGCTATAAAGCTCCACTTCAAGGTTAAATGAACATATGACCCCCATTTAGATTCATCATTTTTTAGGGGCACAGCTCCTCTTAGTCTAACCTTGTCCTGCGTGTAACATAGCCGAGAGAAGAGACGAGATACTGAGAGAAGAAGAGACGAGAAAAAAAATAAAGCAATTTTTCTCGAACAGTATAATAGACGGCACTGTCTCATAGAAGTACATACATACTGCTGTTGCGTGACGATATTCCAGATGGCACTGTACCGCTACTTTCCAATTGGCTGCCGCACGGGTTATGCCTGGGTGCGTGAGGAAGAAGTGCCTCCCTCAGTCCCCTGGATAGTCGCCGTATGTGGCAGATCGTTGGTGTGGCATGAACGAAGGAAGGCGGCTGGCGTGTTAAAGACGCTTGCGCTCGGCTTTTTTGGCTCGCGTCTCGTCTGTGTTACCCACGCGTCGTCTACATTTTCGAACACGATCGGGCGCATGGACACGTGCACGAGCAAACGGACACAAGGATGAACAGACGAACAGACAGACGGATGCACAGACAGACCGACGTACGAATGGACAGGTGGACACACAGGCGGACACATGGATGAATGCAAGGACGAATGCACAGACCAACACACGGACGGACAGACGGAGAGAAGCATGGTTGGACGCAGAAATACTTTGCCCCACTCATCATGCACTCCGTGGATATGCTGCGATATTTTAAAGCTGAAAAGCTTGTTATATCCGTTAATATACTCTACTTTAAGTATAGTAAATTCTAAAACGTAACATATTTCACAAGTTATCCCTGGTATTCGACTGCCGTACATCGGGACCGCTACGCGGCCACACGTGAATAGAAAATAAATAGAAGACAAATATTTTTGCTTGCTCAATGCACACACTGGCTATTCTATTGCCCACTAGACTTTACTGAGAAGTCTGTAATGCTCTTTTGCTTCGGACATCTCAAGCGAAGGATGTCTTTTACAGCGGTGGCCATCGTGTTCATGCCATTTTCGCCGTTGCATGGGCACCGAAGAAACGGCGCAGGAGGTCGACCGCAGCGAGCGCCTGCGACCACGTTGGCGCGTCGAACGCATGCGAGACTACGGAGTCTTTGTTGCTGCTTGCATCGGTCTGTCCGGTGACAGCTGTGTCGATAGCATCGTCAGTAGGCTCCTTTGTTGTGACCGCGTTGGCATGAGCGTTGACATAACCGCAGAAGGAGTCAACTGCCGCAACACCGGCGCCACAAAGTGCTTTCCAGGACGTTCCATCACCCACAGCAGTCCCATCACGCGCGGCACTAGTGGAGTCGCACGTAGCCACTTCGCACAAAGCATGTTAGAAACAGTTGCCTATTGTGCTTGCGGAAACGCTTGTCCACGCATCTTGCAGCATTTTAATAGCCATGTATAGGTCCACTTTAGTTTCTCGCTGCAAACTCATGTTCAGAAGCACGCGATCAACCAGGCGTTTGCGGCAGCCTGCCTTCAAGGACATAATTATCTCTTGATCAAGTGGCTGGATGAGAGAAGTACAATTGGGTGGCAAAAACAAAAGTTCAGTGTTGGGAAGTTCAACAGTTGTGTGGTGGGCCATGCAATTGTCTAGTATTAAGCACACCTTGCGGTTCTGCTTATGCAGTTGCTCGTCCCAATCCTGCAACCATTTCGCAAAAAAGTCTTGCGTCATTCACGCTTTGCTATTCGAGACATATCGCACCATCAGATTGCGCTTCCCTTTGAAGCATTGAGGCGATGCACTTTTCTCTATGACGAACGCTGGCATCTTCTCCGATTCCATCCATGTTCGTGTAGAGCAGCTCAGTGATTCTTCGCTTGCTGTGCTTCCCGCCACAGCTCACCTCTGAGTGACAGAGTTTTACTAAGGAACATTTGAAAAAGAGCCCAGTCTCACCAAGTATTTTTCTTCCACTCGGCCAAAACTCTTTATCAGCCATGCTGCTGCCAACTCGGCATCAACGGAACGAGACTCGCCCACTACCGTTCTTCCAACGATGTCATGCCTCTTCTTGAAACACTGTAGCTAGCCAGCACTGGCGACGAAACAGTCATGGCGCATTATACAGGCAAAATTTCTAGCCTTTCTCTGCAAAATTTCGCCACTCATTGTCATATTCACCGCTCCAGCGTTTAAAAATCATTTGTAAACAGCATCTTCGACTCGCTTGAACGCCGCAGTTCGCAGCTTCTTGAGGCTGCCTTTCACGCCGTCAGTAATGGCATTTGTGATCGCTTCACAGCTGGGAAGAATAATCGACAATGTGCTCGCCGAAATGCTGAAGTCTTTGGCCACGCGAGCTTTCTTCGTCTCCGAGTTGACAGCATTTAAAATGGCTGCCTTTCTTCTAAGGATAGCCTTTTTCGTTTGCGCTTTCCATAGCCTTCATTCATGGCGACTTGACCGTACACAGGCGACCACAATTAGCAGATATCAATCGTCGAAGAGCACGTGCACCAAGCAAACACGTTGACAAGCCTTGCGACTAACCACGACTGCACAGCAGGGAGGCAGACCTGGCACAAACCGGTTTTCAAAGAAGAGGGAAATCGCCTTGCACCGCGGCAAAGTGGTAGGTGTTCTGTGCTGCGGCGTCGCTTCTCGGTCATGTGATCCGCCGAGCGCTTCTTCGATCTTCTCTAGCTGGCTGTGCGAGGAGGATGGCTCCCTCCGCTGCGCGTGACGGGGCTATAAGGTCGGTGCGGGAGTTTTGAAAGAGCTTCGCCAAATGAGCGTTAAAGTCTGCAGAAAATGATATACTTAACACACTGCGGTCAGTTTTTTTATAGACAATTCGACAGACTATATTCATTTACCATTTAGATTATATCCATTTACCGGTCAATTTTACTTCGTTACAACGCAGTTTAAAATGCATGGTTTTCAATGGAGCTTTTAAGGGGAATTCCATTAACTTCGTTATATCCATTATTTTGTTATATCCCATTATGTTATAACGAAGTTTGAGTGTAGTGCTAGTTGGGTCCCAACAAAAATGCCTCTTTTCAGCATTACTGTGTGATATACACTATTAAAGCTTTTCGATTCGAAATCATTCGACCAAATCACTACGTGCTTCAAATTCTCGGCGAACCTTGAACTCATCATCCCCTCAATCCCACAAAATAGGTAAGGAATCAAAAACCAAGGCATGTATGCGAGCAGCAAGCAGTAGAAGAGCGTGCATCGCACCTTGGTGCACCGATACAGCACGAATGCACAGTAGCGGCTTGCAAGGTCCATGCGAAGGAAGCGCGGCAACAGCACGCCCAGCAGCTCTGTGTAGAAGAGCAGGTGCTCCTGCACAAATGGCTGCCTGCATCATCACAAAGGGAAAGAGGGCGTCACACTCCTTGTCCACTCGTGAACCTTCCCCTCTAAATCATCAAACAATTCACTAGCAAAAAAACTAGAGTGTAAAAAAGACGAGACACAGGAGACAAGTAGACAGGAACGGGCACTCACTACCAAATGGCCTTATTATGAAAGAACTGTGGAAAATATGCAGGCCATACATCACAAAAGCGGCTCCGCACACATTGCAAAGCTGGTCATATCAAAAAGTAAAGCATATTGCGACATAGCAATTGAAATTCGCACTTTCACAAAGACACTGACGCCTGGCTGATGCAATCTTTCACCCTTCAATTTCATGTAGCCCATTTCTTAATACAGTCATAAGTACGTCAAATTATATAACATGCCGCGGCAGCCAGCAAGTGGCCAGCGAGCGCTGAAAATACCCCATTTTCGCGCGTTTGCAATTTTTCCACCATGCAACCCAGCGCCGCACCTTGGTCTTATTTTGATCATAAATTTTTGCTCTTTTTTTTTTTCGCCACCTGCAGCAGCCACAGCGGCATGGCTGCGCGGGAATCGCTCATGATTGGAGAGCTCTCAAAGTTTTGAAATCTCCCGCGGCTTGGATGCAAAGCCACGATCGGAGGAAGCACGCGCCTCTCGAGGGAGTGGGTGATCCCGCAGCTCCTATTGGCTGCTGTGCGTGATGACGCATCTGTTCCTCTGGCTCGCCATCTGCTCCGACGCGACTTGCAAGCTCTGGTGTTCTCTTGGCGTATGTTGTTTTCCCGTTAGTTGTCATTCTGCTCGGTTCTCCACGCATGCTCTTCAATCTTTCACCGTGTTTGCGAGACGATCTTTCGCCGTGTTCACGGGACGCCGATTGTTGTTCTGTCACTAAAGATGGGAAGGGCAAAGTTTGGGACTCGGCATGCGTTCCGTTCAAGAAAGTGTCCTATGGAGCTTTCTTGAACACTTCACATAAAAGAAGCAGGAAAGAAGCAGTTCACACCTTTACAGTTTACATAAAAAGAAGCAGGAAAAGTCAAGGACCGCACATTATAGTGGGTATTGGCCAGAGAAACAGGAGTGTCCCAGATGCAATGCCTCGCGGCGTTGCATCAGGCTTGAAGCTCTGCTGGGAGTCGAACGGCAGGTCGCAAACGGTTCTAGCCAGGGCACTGCGTGACGCCTAGCGTTCAGGTGAATTCTGGGACTGCCCGTGGACTTCCAACGGTTCACAGCCAGAGACTCTGAGGCACCGTGCGTCAGCAGTAGCTGGGATCTCTTGTCCACCTCGCTGCTCCTTCCTCCAAACTCTCCTTTTCCCACGCGCTGCTCCCGCATTTTTCTTTCACCTTTTCTTTTTTCTCCAAGATGCTCGTGCCACGAGGGCTTCCTGCATCTCACATCTTTATCTTTTCCTTTTGTTGTGTGTGACACTTTTGTAGCCCGAGTCGCAGTGGCTCAACAGCATTGTTGTTTTTGTTGTTTCCACTCCGCCAGAGTCCTAACCCACACCACGTGATACACAGAAAACGTGGGCCCATGCTGCAGCCAGTGCTGTCTGCAACTAAAACTATTAAATTGGACACTATGAAATTCGACACAGAATACACACGCACACATGTAACGAAAATTCTCCAATAAAAACCCAATGCTTGTGCGCTCTGCAGGAGCTTCAGGGTAAGTTTGTGCACAATTTTATCTGCATATGCCTTGCAAAGGCACCTTGCAAAAAAAAAAAAATATCCATCTCATTGGCTACTGACCAGTGGGCTTCGACACCGTGGCTCGCTGACTTGTGCCGGTCGGGGTGCCTTATTTGTGAGGAGGAATATCTCCACGGCTGGATGAAACTCAGCCACGTCTCCAGTGGCTGCAAACAAGTAAAGAAAGTGCAATGTGTCAAGGAGGTACACTATAACAGTCATACTTTTCACGAAATACTATGTTATATCCAGTGGCTGCAAACAAGTAAAGAAAGTGCAATGTGTCAAGGAGGTACACTATAACAATCATACTTTTCACGAAAATACTGTTATATCGAAAAATCTATAATAAACATTTGTAGCACTGTTTTTAAGACAGAACTATTCATTTACTTTGTTATAACCAATAATTTGTTATACCTGTGTTAATTGTATCAAGCTTTGAGTTTATACGAATTGGCAGGTGTCCCTCAATTCAGTCACTCTCTTTAACACAAGTCAAATACATAAGTCAAATCTAAACAGCACCCCCAGACTTTAACTGAGTCAGTTGGGCATGCATGTCTTCAGGCGATTCTTGATATCTCTCCTGGTATTGAGAATGTGATAATAACGATCTACCAACAAAAACGAAACCATTTTTGATCTTTAGCGCCTCTAATGCTGAACAAAAATAACCAGCAGACTCACCAGGCGCAAAGAGCTGTCTAGTGGCCAACTGGCGAGGGCATGCTTCAAGAACAAGTAGAGTCGCTTGCGAAGGAGCCGCGGCAACACCTTCCTGAAAACGGGACACAAGCACATCAGCAGATGACTTTTCATTACACTCAACCTCAATATAACGAACACAGATATAACAAAATATCAGTCATAGTGAAGTAAATGAAAAGTAGTCTTGCAATAAATACAGTGTTGGGAATAACCTCTCTAACAAAATTTTCTATATGTTGAAAATGTTTTCTTGTAAGATGCAACTATGTTATAATTACGCTTGAGTGTACTTTGTTAAAGGGGCCCTGAAACACTTTTTCAAGTAACTATGGTATGTAATCACTGGAAAAACTTATTGCCTCATGAATTCAACGCTGCAAAACTTTTAAAATTTTGTCTAGTGTGAGTGGAGTTAGAAAGATTTGTTGCATGCTACAATGGCTTTTCTCCGTTTTCTTGTCCCCACGGAAGCACTGGAAGCTAAGCAGGGAGGGATGGCAGGGGCTATTAAAAACGTCATGCGCGTCTCGTGACCTTGAGCACTTTTTTGTTTTGTTTTTCTTCGAATGGGCGGCTTTTTCAGTGTGATCGCATGCACACCCGTGGACAAGCTGCGGCCTCCCGTGCTGATCTCTGTCAATGGCTGATCGTTTTTTTCCCAGTGATTTTTGAGTGTCTTCCGTGATTTGTCGAGAGAAGAGAAAGCAATTTTTAGCCGCTTTTGATAATTTATTGTGAATTCAAGGCTACGTGCTGCGCTATAATATTTTGCTCGCTTGTTGTTGGGAGCCTCTACTACTATTCCGCAGCGTTTTATGACCATGCACAAAAAGTGTTGTAGGGCCCTTTTAAGGGGACACGGTAAGCAAAAATATTGAAAAAAAAAAAATCATCTTTTTCTTTTTGCATCAGTTGAAATCTGCAGCCTTTTCTTAACACAAATCACTAGTTTGTCTTATAACTTTTTTTCTCTAAAAATGACATAATTCAGAACTCGTCTAATGGCTTGTCCGTGGCCCCATAATTACGTAGCAAGGAATTCTTTGCAGTTACAGCCTCATAGCCATATGGAAAAGTTACAGTTTGCAAGCTGGAGAGTATTTGACACATTCAGAAAAGAATGGGCCCAGAACTGTGAAAAGACAAGCAGAGGCATCCTCAAACTCTGTTGGGAAATCTATATCGTGGTTGGCGACGACTTAGCGGTGTCATCATTGGCAAGCCCCAAAACTATTATTGTGTGGCCATTAAAAGAAATAGAGCCAGTTAGGGGGACACGCGAAAAGCTATCCAGTGCAGATATTTTCACATGGCATCAAAGGATATCAATAAATCCCACGGCCCCCGCCGCGGTGGTCTAGTGGCTCGCAGGTCGAACCCGCAGGTTGCGGGTTCGAATCCCGGCTGCGGCGGCTGCATTTCCGATGGAGGCGGAAATGTTGTAGGCCCGTGTGCTCAGATTTGGGTGCACGTTAAAGAACCCCAGGTGGTCGAAATTTCCGGAGCCCTCCACTACGGCGTCTCTCATAATCGTATGGTGGTTTTGAGACGTTAAACCTCACATATCAATCAAATCCCACGGCCTTTGCTCGAGGGGCGCCTAAACTCGGGTGTGAATTCAACCAAGCTCAGTTGATTGGTGAATCGTTCCTTCATAAAAAACAGTTTCCAGCACCTGTTATTGATATTGTGAAGCCAAACTATCTGGAACTAGCTCATCCAGAATTACTTGCTAAGTGCCTCCATAGGAAAAGTCAAAACCATAACGAGACGTTTGATTGTGATATGAAGCGCGTTCCATAACAAACATTGTAAACAGAGTTCGTACAGGTTTCCAAAAGAAAAATGAAGGACTTTTCAACAAATTTAAATAATTTGATTGTAGTTCACGATAAGCTTAATTGCACAAAAGAATAGATGTTCAGTTCACTTATTGCATAGTTTCACTAGACTAGAAGTTCAGAAGCTCAGGGCAGGTCTTTCAGTTTTTTTTTTTCTATTTGAGTCCCAATGCCATCGAGTTCATCAGACTTGACTTATGCAGTCTTTCGCAAGCTATTGGACTTCACTACATGGCTGATGTCCCAAGTCACTTCTGCCTTTTCAGCAAAGCAATCAGCAGAGGCCATTAAATCAGAAACAACTGCTTCAAGTTTCTTTCTCTTCAGCTGCATGCATTCCACTTCCTCCATAATCAGGTGTCTTTTTGTCTGACTTGCATTTGTTGGCACTTTTTCTTATCCAATTCTAAGTGTGCCCCATAGTGCAGCCTCGCTGCGGACACAGCCAATCTGAGCTCTTTTGTTATGGCGAAATTTAAAATGCCACCTGCCCTTTACACTGAATCACATATGACATGCTGCGAAACATACGACAAGCCCTTCGGGTTCTCTACAGAGATTTGGGCGCTTGACGCTAAACCCCCGTTCAACACTTGCTTGTGCATGGCTAAGAACAAGAAGGAGCTTGGTTGTTTTGCACAGCTCTTTATAGGAATGGTGGAAGATCAAGAGTTCGCGAAAGAACTCGTCCAGCCTGCCAACACTCCTCTCAAAGAGGCGAAGCTCATGCTTGAACTCTTCCAGCATTTTGGTGTACTCTGCGATTACACATTTTCGCCAGGCTGTCACTCAGTCTTCCTGTTAAGGTCAAGATGTCTAGCACCTTTCTTAGGCCCACCAGGCACTGATCTGGCTTTGAGCACATAAGCCGGGGGTCTAGAGCAGACAGGTTTCGAACCAAAGACGACTTCAAAAAACTTTGTTCCAGTATTTTCTTGGCCAACGCTACCAAAAATTACTTGCACTCCATTTTGATTTGAGATGCATTCTTTGCACTGGCTTTTGATTCTTTCAGTGCTTGTTCACACTTGGAACCAATATGTACTTTTTTCAAGTGAAATGAGGTTAATCGGGGCTATCAATCTCCACCCTCAGCAGACCACCAACTCCTCCCAATGACGATAACTCTGAGGCTTTCATGAATTTTGAAAGGAGCTTCCGCACAATACTTTCAAGATCTCTCCCAAGAAAGAAGATCATGGGTTTGTCGGATTGAATGTCTTTCAACAATGGCTGAACAATAGATGCAACACTGAGGGCAAAGTTCAGTTTTGCCAGTGTCAAGGATCTAGTAGAGACAGAAGCTATGCATATTTTCACAGGGTGCACACTTCGTACGCTCACCTATTTGCTTCTTGCAGACTCCACATATTTCTTCACATCATTCCAAAGAAGCAAAGCTCTCTCGATCACAATTTTGTTTTCCACCCATCGAAGAAACACAAATGGCAGAGGAATTTTATTCTGAGTAGTCACAGTTGAAAAATCATCCTTCGTGCAGGTAAGTCATGGAAGAGTGCACTCATGCTTGACAGTAGAATGTCGATGCCCTATTTAGAGGCTGCGACGCCTGCTCTGCAGGCGTTATCGACGGTATGAAGGCAACACGTTCCCAAGTCGATACATTGAACTTGTTGGTTTTATTGAAAATGAACTTGCACGTTCCTAAAAACTTAACGTTGACATTCGGCCCATCCGTGGATATCTAACGAATCTTGCCAAGTGGCAAAGGCTCCAAAGTCTTCAGTAGTACCGTATTTACTCGCATAATCCTCGCACTTTTCTTCGCCGGAAAACCGATGCAAAGTTGGGGGGTGCGAGAATTACGCGGGGAAAACTTTGCAGGAAAACGTAGAGAGCGAAAAGGAAAACGAAGTGGCCGCAGTTTGGGATTCTCACACCAGCAACTTACAGCAAGCTTTAAGAAGTACTAATTAGAACTTACCTTACAATAAAAGCAGAGGTTCAATACAAGGCAAGATTTATTTGAGACACAAAAAGTGGAAGCAAAAAGCCGAGAATTAGAATACCATACGCAAAGCTTGTGGGCGTTGCGGGCGTAGCAGTAGCGTTCGTCGCTCAACAGGAGCCCTCAAAAGGTAAGCGTAGGACGTCAGTATTGGGCTGATGGCTATTTAACAGAATCGTCCGCAGTTTCCTTCTGAAGAAATAAAGTTTACCATCAATATCCCAGTTTTAGGCACACGGCGGGCCCAAGCGTCTTGGTGGCTTGCAGCTGCCGTCACCAGTAGCGAACACAAAACTCGTAGGCTTCGAAGGGCCTGCCGGCGACCCTGTTGCCGTTGTTCAGTGCATGATCTATCACTTGCAACTTGAAGCAGCCGTGTAGCTTCAGTATTGCCCCATAACGTGCCAAGATTACCAACACAACATACAAAACACGCCGCAACGCGCACTGGCCACTTGGGCTTGGCTTGGATTGGAGGGAATGTCCATGCAATAGTATGCTTGATGCTTAAGAAATGGCGCCAGATGGTGTGTGCTATCATCATCAGTGTATGGAACGAGCAGACGACATTATTGCAGCAGTTTTCTGGGGTGCGACGATTACTCGAGGGGAAAAAAACAACGTACTTTTTGGGGGCGATGTGGGGGGTGCGAGAATTATGCGAGTGCGAGGATTACGCGAGTAAATACGGTACCTCCTGCATATCGTCTGCTGTGGAGTGCCCTATGAAAGTGGATGTGTAGTGACCACCTTGTGTGCCGGGTCCCAATATCGCACATGCACGTCCATTTGGTTTTCTTGTAGGAAGTCATTCATCGGCTTGTCAAAAAGTACGACGTAATATTCGAACTCCTGTACCTCTTGTCGCAAGCACAAGAAAAATGACCCCAGTCCATGGCACGCATCATACCCACATTTCTATTCGCCGCAAGAAAATGATTTGGCCACCTCACAGTGGGAAACAGCCGCTTGAACAAGTCGCCAGTTTGTGCCGACGATCTGTACGAGTAGTGGGATGTAATTACTTTGAGTGTCCACAAAATTTTGGCATTGGCGACGACCTCGTGCGAATTGCAGGTGCTGCTAAGATCCGTCGCTTGGGATGGAGCCGAGCTAGTGGACCGCTCACTTGAGCTTACTGTCAGGTAGCTCAGCATAGAGTTTCCAGCTGCCATTTCCACAATTTCACTGTGCTTGGTGCTATTGTGTGGCTTTTGATAGCAGATTGACCCACAAAAGCGACGTCAAACCTCTTTTTGCACAATGTGCATTTTGAGCGGTGGGGGTCTGATACATCCGGCGCAATCCAACGCTTATATTTATTGTTGCTGAGCGAAACGCTCTGGAACTTGAATTTCCCAAGCACTAGTGCAAATTATGCCACCCGCATGCACGATAATGCGGTCACAAAGCCAAGCGCACAGCAATCAACATGTGCAAAACAAAACACCACCGAGCACGAGCAAACACCGACAAGCTACACAGCCTACAATGAGGCCAACAGATGATACTAAGGTGGCTGAGGGATACCACTAAGCAAAGCCAGAAGAAAACCTTTTAAGCACTTGTAAAGTCTGCAGCAATAAGCGCATTCGGGCAACTTTTTTTCCAAAGCTGAAAATTCTGTAGCCTCATTGTGGCCATCAGCTAATGGCTTCTCGCCAACCGGAGCTACAGCCAAATAAAAGAAAATGGCGCTGCGAGTGCGTGCATGCCTCCATCTCATACGGGCGGTTTGACAGTGTCTGACTTGACAATCACGGTGTCGCGGGACGTGATAAGCAATAATGTTTGCCCCGCACTACACTCAACTAAAGTGAATGGCGAGTCGTACACTTGGACCCTCTGAAAATCCCCAATATTCAAGGGTTTTCAAAGACTCAAATGAAAATCGAGGACTTTCAAGGCCTGGAAAACGAATTTTTCAATGTCAAGGGTTTAAGGATTTCAAGTACTTGTGCGCACCCTAGTAAATATGCTCTCTTGATGCTTTGTTCACTTATAATCATCGCCATGTAGCCCATGTGAATGTGCTGAACTATTCTGGAATTCAGCCAGGGCACTACACAGTGCAGGGCCTATGCACCCTTGACCTGCGTCAACAGTACAGCGCTGACACAGCTGCAGAGCAGGCGACAAATGAAATGCGCCAGGCAAGATTTTTCAACACAAAAAGAAAAAATAATAATGGCGATGAGTATCTGGCTGCTGCCTATTGAATGGGTCTGTCAATTTACTGTTACTTCATTGTTCTTTTGAAATAATGCATATTTTCAACTTTATATGCAATTATCTCAAAACATTCTTTTTTGTACTTATGCTTCTTTTTCTCAGCAACCGCAGTACCTAGAATAATAGTTTTCAGCCAGTATTTAGATAATGTACAAGGAAATATGCTGATGCAGAATTATTGCTGTGTGAGAAAGTGCTGTTCTGCAATAGGTCATCTAATAGTCTATTATCAAGTGATAACTAGGTGCCTGAGGTAAAAAATATTTACGAAAAAATTAGTACTACAATTTCCAGTGCTAAATCTGCTTCAGTAAAAACAGGAATGCCTCATGATCGCAATGATAGTAAAACAATTACTATAGCTCTTATGGTTATGGCAAAAAAGGCAAATAAACTTTACATAAAATTCACGGCGGGTATAAGCTCACCCTGTTCCCTTAGGTGACTAATTACCACACTAGATAGACATTTTGCTCAGTTCAAGCCAATAATTGTCTGATTGCGTAACTGATCTCTCTGAAGAAAAACAATGCAACCTATGGGTTCAAAGCAAGCATCTCGCTAGCAAGACAAGTAGTTCATACCTGCCAAGTTCAAGGATTCTGAATCCGGGAAATTTCCGCAAAGAGGGGTGGGGGGGGGCACAAAAAAAACAAGGACATACAAACAAGCAAAAAAAAGACATTGCGAAAAACAAAAGAGAGTGGGAGGGAGGTCTCAATCGCAAGCGCCAACATCAGCGTTGCGGTCTTATAGTGGCTACGAGTGGCCGAACACACGAGGGTACAGTTTTTCACTAAAGTGAAAGCCTCGAAGGATCAACACAACCAGCAGAATCTATTTCAGTCGAAACAACTCGCGTGTGTCTTCCTGGGACACACGTGAACGAACGGGACGGCGCAGCTGGCTGCTGCAAAAGAGCGGGTCAAAGCTTTGCTTACTACTGCATTCTTATTTTTTTGAACAGGAACGCCAAAACGCGTCTAGCCCCTTTTTATTGCGACAGCAATTGTATGAATAGTCTGAGCTGTTTTTTTTGTTTTTCTTTTTTAGGTCGCCACCGTCACCGTCTTTCACAGTATATGTATACGTATCTATATATAAGAACACTCAAAGAAAAAAAGCCGCCCGCGCTCGGCACCGAGCTCGTCGCGATGCGCCGAAGCATGCTTATCTCTCACATGTACTTTGCCCCATGGATGGATGCCTGCGCGCGAGCGCTTATCCTTTGGTGAGAGAATAGTGTGCCTTCGGCTTTCACTGAAACAAAACCGTTAGTTGCCGACCCTGCAAATGCCACATTGGTCTCTGCACAGGCCACTTTTGCGAAAACAGCGTGCTTTTCATACACAGCGAGGTATAACCACTGGGACACTTGTTAGTTTGTACTTATCTGTACCTGTGATTACAGTATCGTGCATCGTTTTTGTTTAAACAGCCCGTTAGGTGTCGAGCGGTAAAGGTTGTTAGTTACAATACTATCATCCTACGAGTATCGTTTTTCGTTCCAAGTTGTTCCAAGTTGTTGCTGTAGCATTTATTGCTTCACCCTTGCGGCATAACTGTAGCTTTTTCATTTCTTACGTATTTATTGCCTTTAACCTCTTGCTGCGTGCCCTTGGAGCTCGCAGATCGTTATCGCGCCACTGTGACCGCGGTTTTGTGCGCGGCGGTTGCGACAAACAAGAGTTCATTTTACAATCCCCAAGCACTTAGCTGCGCACGCGCCTTCAAACTAAGTCATTTCATGCCATCTACGATACCATCTGCCACAGTTTTGTCCGCATAGTTTGTGGAAAGCAGCATTCCTTTGACTGGTTGAGCGCACACTTTCGGGGTTCTTTCAGTTACGCCGTCGCTATACATGATCGTGTCAAGAGCAACCGCGACTTCAGTCCGCAGTGGTTGTGGCAACGACAATCACACGCACTGCTAGAAGACAGTGCGTGCGCCGGTCGCACGCGTACTTTCGAAGCTCTGAGCACGCTGCTCTGGGCCTTTGTTCGACGAATTTTGTACTAAATTTCGTATCACTCGCCGCGATTAGGTAATGTGTTCGGAACATCCGGATTGATGCCCAATGAACATTAGAAAAATTTGGCTGGCGAACTTCAAGAATTTGTATCTGCCACAGTATCGCATCACTGAACATCATATTGTACATTTACATGAACGCCTCTTATACTCATTTATAATAAAATGGAGTAGGTTCGAAAATCCTGGAGTGGATTGAGCTGCTTTTCTGTCAATGCGGCCAAATCACGCACAGAAATTTCAATTTCCGGGAGATTTTCATGAAAGCCGTACAACAGGAAAAAATTGGTCAAAATTCGGGAGTCTCCCGGCCAATCCAGAAGACTTGGAAGGTATGTAGTTGTGCCGAAACACCATAAAACAATGCTGAGCAAGCACCATTAAACCAACTGATCATGCAAGAATGAAAAAAGAGCCAATCGTTCAAAGGGCTCGTTTCGTTAGGATACACAGCTATTGAAACCTACAAGCAAATATGCCATGTAAAGCATGGAAAACACAGTTTCTACTGATTCAGCTATAATAGGAGACAGGATACTAATGACAGCACGCAAAATAATGTCAAGGAAAGTATAGGCGCTATAATTAGGAGTAATTTTAATAATAATGATAAGCTGCGTGCTTATCAGCTGCAATGTCTCTACACTCGCAACATTCGTGAGCCCCGCTGCAGCGCCCGGGAAATAAGAAAAGACAGGGCATGCGCCGTGCGCATAAAGCAAGCAGAACAATATGGCACGCGGCAGCGGGCGAAGGGAGTGAGGAGGGAAGGCGCCGAAATGGACAAAGGGGTCGGCATAATATTAAAAAACGAAATATCCAACGGACAAGGAGGCGCCAGCTGACGGTTAGTGGGGCTGCAAAGGACGAATGTAGAGGGTGCGTATATTATGTGGGAGACAAAAAAAACGATTTTGATGACTGAAGTTGGGGGTGCATTTATTATGCGAGCGCGTGAAGTATGCAAGTAAATACGGTAAATAAGAGAGCATCAGTCAGCGCCATCTGTTGCCATGATGGCGAGTGTGGAACACTCCTTTTCGCCTGCTTGTTAATTCGACGGTTCTGGATTAAAATCACACTGACAGAAAGGGCGACTTCCTTCCTCGTATTTAATAGGCGTGAGCGAATTTCGAATTCGCCTAGATTCCAACTAAAGTTTTTAGAAAGTTCTAAGTATTCAAATGAATGAATGAATGAATGAATGAATGAATGAATGAATAAATGAACGTTAGTCCATGTATACCCCCTATAAAGGTGGCTCCATGGCAGTGGAGGAGTGATAAGCCTTGAAAGCTCGTATTTAGAAGGACCCTGAAACAGTTTTGATGATTATATACAAACACAGTTACTGCAATTACTCGAATCTAACGCGCACCTTTTTTCTGGTTAAGCGAGTTCATAAATCGCATGCGCGTTAGAATCGAGTACGAAAAAAAAAATTACGGTCAATCTATTGCCATCGGCAATTCCAAAATGGCCGCCCCCTACGTGCGTCGGCATGGCGCGTTGGCCATTTCTGCCTATGTGTTTCCCATGCGCGGCACTTCGTACGTGTGCTGAGGAGTTCGTCATCTAGTAGTGCATTAGCATCGACGGTTTGGAAGGGCCGACTCCAAAAACTCGAGTGCACCACGATGCCGCTTTTAAAAGGAAGTCATCGCGTGTGCAGAAACGGACGGAAATCGGGCCGCATCGCGGTCGTTTGGAGTTCCCGAAACGTGCGTACGGGACCGGCGGAAACAAAAGCAGAAGATTGTCGACAGCAAAGCTTCACGCAAAGGCTTCAGTGGACCACAGCAAGTTCGGTTTCTGCAAATTAAAGAGCTGCTCGGCGAGTATGCGCTTGGGCAGCAAGCAGCACAGCGGCCCGTGTCGACAGAACTGCTCCAAGTGCGTGCTATGCAATTAGTCTTAGAAAAAGGTCTAATGCGGAGCCAGTTTAAAGCGAGCAGGTGCTGGCTAACTAACTTTATGAAGAGGAAAGGCTTTTCCCTCCGAAGGGGAACATGCATATGCGAAAAGTTTTGGGGAGGAGTACGATGAGAAGCTTCACAGTTTTCAGAGGTTCGTCCTAAACTTGTGGCGCAACAACGGCTACCTGCTTGGACAAATCTGGAATGCCGATCAGACGCCTCTTTACATCGACATGCCTGACACCACAATCGTCGAGAAGAAGGGGGCGAAGCAAGTTCGCGTGCTGACATCGGTTCACAATACAGTGACGGAAATGCTCTGTTATACGTCAGATGGGCACAAGCTTCGCCCGTACCTCATATTTAAATGGAAGAGGCTTCCGAAAGGAGTCGTTTTTTTCGAGTGGTGTGATCGTGCGGGCCAGTGAGAAAAATGGGTGCGCGTTGCAATCGATGTCTTACAATTTTTTTTTTTTGGCGATCGAAATCGGGTGCGCGTTACGATCGAGGGCGCGGTAGAATCGAGTAAATACGGTAAGTGCCACAAGAGGTGTCCAAACAGAGCTATATTTTACACATTGTCATGGTTGCAAATGAAAAAGTGCAACTTACTATAAACTTGGTTGCATATTTGACGTGAGCAATAAAGCCTATGTTAACAGTAAAACTTCCATTGCCCCAGGCAACACATTAAAGAAACTTTTTGTTTTTCCAAGTTGCCCCTCGCCTTAAATAACATTCTATTGACATGAAACTGCGCTTCGTTTGTGACAAACAAGACATGCGCTAGTCTCAATTGCATATGAAATCATCCCGTGCGAAGTCGCAACAACATGCATTCCATCTCCACACTGTAATGGTGATGACACCCTATCTGAGCCCTTTGATCGTAGGCTTTTGCCCAATAGTTCCGGTTTTTCCTTCAAAAGCGGGGAATTGCTGGAATTGTGTTGTTGGAAAAAAGATGCGCATTAGATTTGATTTTTTTAAGGAGAGGTCGGAGATTCACTCATGCCTTTTCCGAAAAAATGCTTGGCTGTCATTTCTCGAAACACTTACCTCTACCTTCCTTGAAGAGGTCTAGGTATGTGCTACAGAGATTTTTTTCAGGTAAGCAGTACCCATCTCTTGGTAAGGACTTGAGTGTCATTGCCTACGTTCTCAATTTTTCTATTACACAAAACTCAAACGATATAAGTTTCAAGTGATGCCCTGATAGTCGTATAACCATGGTTACACTGTATTTAGGCTCTGGGAGGCTTTTTTCTAGTTCTCAGTGAAAGCAAGGCAAGGTAAACAAGAGTCCACCATGTCATTAAAAGAAAACGGCTATAGCGTTGCCAAAGCACATGGAAATACCTACTTGTATGAGTTGAAACAAGCCCGCATCGCCACCTTTATGAAAATCCGGTAGCACAATGCAAGTTAGTAATGTTTGAGGGAAGTGTTTTGAAGCTAACACAAGCAAACATTAAAGAGAACCTGAAACGATTCTAGCGATTTTGTAAAAACACATTGGGCTGGTAGACAAAGTTCGAAGAGTCACATAGAGACCGATTTGACCTCTTTGTGTAAACTGTGTAATTTATTACAACGCCTTAAAGCTGTGAATCGCTGCGACTTGGTCAAACAGGTTTTCAACCGCCCATTCACAGAGCGACATGCTCTGGCCACTTGACGTCACCGTGGCTGCTGATCTGACTGGCTGTCGTGAGCTGTTGAGTATGTGGAAGTAAGGTCGGCCGATGAGGTGGCAGCCCCTGTCGGGGCAGATATGAACCACTCCGCGATCTTTGTCTCTGTTGCCAGACAATGTACGTGCTGCCGGGCGCACTGTGTGATGACCTGCAAGACTGCGCGCAACCTGTCGGCGTGCCATTCCCTTTAGGTTCCTTTAATTCCCAAAGGTCCCATTCCCAAAGGTCCCTTTAATGCAACCAAGAGCTCCACATTAAACAAAAACATGGAAGACGCTTGAACTTTACATTCAAGAGTAGAATGCAATATCGTGGCTTCGCTCAGTTTGCGTCCCCTTCAAGATCGTCAAGATCTCCATTGTTCTCACAGCTAAGTGAGCACCAATAGAACAACCACATAAGTGCATTTCATGTTTTTCCCATTCAGTTAATATGAACTGCACACAATGCTGGCTTGTGATTGTTGTACAAATGCCCTCAATGATTACTGAGGCAAAGCTGTGCCTAATTCTGAGCAAAAACCCGGTCAATGATGCAATGACCCAACGTGCCTGCGTTCATTTAACCCTGTCGGACAGCAAAGATACTGCCATAAAGCATAAACCTACTTTTACTGGCATCTTCTGAAATGGATGCTCTGGCACAATCTGCCGTTACATTTTAGCAGTGCATATTGAAAGAACCTAGGTGAGAAACGTGACAGAACGCAAAGGCTGCATTGGCTGGCTGCCAAACATCAATGTTGAGAAGTTCTGAAACTAAGCTTTCTTTTTTAACGAACCACTAACTCACTTTCTACAATTTTTTTTTCCTATAACATCTCTATTCTAGAAAATTCTGCTACGACTGCTTTTGTAATCTTTGCAAATCTTGTTGCGGTGAGATGTGCCTGGTTTTCACATACACTCAAACCTCACTATAACGAAGTTGCATCTTACACAAAATTTGTTTGTTAATTGTGAAAATTCATTATAAATTTATATTCCTAGCACTTTATTGCAAGAGTATTTATCGTTACTTTGTTAAAACCGATATTTTCTTATACAGTGAAATCTTCGTAGAACGAACCCAACGTTAACATACTTCTATTAAGGGGAGATGCGGGTCGAAAAATCGCGTTTTTTGCGAAAATTTCCACTTTTGAGATATTGCTTCTAAAATCACTTTTGATCATTCAACTATCATTTCCCCAAAGGTCATAGCTGAATTCAAACGAGAAAGTGGTAAAAAGTCGATCTGCGCTAGTGAAGGTAGCTGCCGAAGTCGCGAATTCACGCATCCGACGGCTATTTTTGAAAATCCGCCACTCGGCAACACGATGACGTCCGCCATCGGGGTTTGTTCGGTGGTGTAGATCAAGGCTCCTTCTAGTGTACAGGCGTCCCCCTAGTTTCGTATTTTAGTGAGGAATTTCACAAAACAGTCGTTTCCAAGTCGGTTTGCAGCCAAGCTGCAGCCGCTTCGCGCATCTCTACCGGTCACATGGTACGCTACCGAGGCCGCCATTGGCTACATCTGATCGGCCTCGCTCGCTGAGCGCTTGCGACGATCGGCACTTGCCGTGCGTTTCTACGTTTTTCCGAGTTCACCATGGATAACTCGAAGAAGCGAGACTTCCGAGCACGAAAGTTTGCAAGCAAGAACAAGTACCAAGGGCGTCGACGTAAACCGAAGCGCAAAGCAGCGGTAGAAGAATGCGAGCCGCGGGCCACTAGGCCTAATCAAGGCAGCGGGGATACGGCGGCTTGCGGGAACTTTGACGAAATCGACGCCGCGATCAAGTTCATCAGCGCATCAGAAAAAAAGATTGAACAGTTCGAAAGCGAAAGAACGAAGAGTGTTTGTGGCTCTGTGAGCGGAGTATTTTGTGACATCGGCGCACTGACATCGATGGTAAGCCGTGCTGTTTGTCCAACATGCCACACCGCTGGACTCGTCGTTCGCGACACCGCAAGTAAACGTAAGGGCCTCTCTTCGTTCCTCGAGCTGCACTGTGATAACAGTGAGTGTCCTGAGTCAGTGGTTTCTGCCGCGCATAGTTCGCGGCGTGTTCTGCCGGAAAGACAGCCCACCGATGCCGGTGATGACTGGAGCTACCGAAGCGGCAGCTCGCGTGACAGCTTCGCTGTCAATGTGAAGGTAGTTGTGGCTGCGCGTGCAATAGGCATTGGGCATGAACAGCTGTCGCGTTTTTGCGCTATTCTTGGACTGCCAATACCTATGCATCATAAGACTTTTATTGCAATTGGCAAAAAAGTTCATGCTGCAGCTACCAAAGCTGTGCAAGAAAACCTGGCGAAAGCGCGGATGATAACTAAAGAGAAAGTGGATGGGGCTGATGTTGCTGTCATGTATGATGGCACATGGCAAAAAAGAGGGCACAAGAGCCACAATGGCATCGGCACTGCTGTGTCTGTGGACACTGGTTTGTGCCTAGATTTTGAAGTGCTATCGAATTACTGCCTTGCCTGTAGCCGGCACCAGGACTTGGGTGATGAGGAAGAAATATGGCAAGCATTCCACACACCTGTCTGCGAAAAAAATACAGAGTGCTCCTCTCATGCCATGGAGACTGAGGCAGCTTTGCGCATATGGGGCAGGACATCCTCATACACAACACCATTGCGCTTCACCAAGTTCCTCAGTGATGGGGACAGCAAAGCTTATACCGCTGTCGCTGAGGCCAAGGTATATGGTGAAGCTGTTGTGGACAAGGAGGAGTGCACAAACCATGTGGCCAAGCGTCTAGGCACTGCACTTCGGAAACTGCCAACAAGACTTCCACGAGGGGAAAAGCTGACAGATGGCACAATTCAGAAGCTGCAGAACTATTACCGTATTGCAATCACAAACAACAGAGGTGATATTCTGAAAATGCATCGTGCCATCTGGGCCTCATATTTCCATTCATCATCGAGCAACACAGCAGGCAGCCACCGATACTGTCCAGAAGGGGCGACTTCCTGGTGCAAGCATAAGCGAGCTGAAGCGCTTGGGGAGGCCCCACCCGACCACACACCAATCTTGACCAAGGCTCAAGGATTGGCTGTGCTTCCCATTTACAAGCGGCTCACAGATGAAAAGTTGCTGGTGCGTTGTATCCAAGGGAAGACCCAAAACGCTGCAGAATCTTTGAACAGCAAAATCTGGTTGTTGTGTCCGAAGACTAAGTTTGCCTCCCGGACAACAGTGGAAACTGCAGCTGCTATGGCCGTGTTGTGGTTCAATAAAGGACATTCAAGCTTTGAACACGTGCTAGAGGAGCTTGGTGTAGTCCCACCGGATCAACTGATCACCCTGGGCCAATCCCGCGACCAGAGGAGAATCGAAAGAATGTCTGCGTGTGAAACAGCCGAGGCAAGGGCCCATCGGCGGAACGTGGCAAAGAAAGCGCGCCTTGATGACTCCCTTCTCAAGCGGCGAGAAGGATCCACATATGGAGCAGGACAATTTTAGGTGCTCTAGCTGTGTCCCTTCTATGATATCACCAAGTTTTGTGCAAATCGCACTGTGTAATCATGAGTAAACATATTTACAACTTTCAAATGCATTTTTCTCGATTTCCATTTTGAGGTAATTCTCTCATCTTGTGCACAATCTTTTTTAGGCATAAAATAGTCCTATCTTGATGAAATTTTGCACAGAGCTTAATCAGCCACTCTAGAATACAAGTATCTACTTTAGGTTGCATTATACATCACAGATTTTTTGTTACACAACTTGATACACTGATAGAGAGATGTAAAATATGCATTTAGTTCTTTTAATTTTTTTTTTTAATGTAGCAAATAATTTTCTGTTTGAGGTACTTTTCTGTATTGTACTGCTCAAGTGCAGCAGAATGAGCCATTTTGCAATTCTGTGTGAAAATTTTTAGTAAGCTTTATTATGTGCACAAAAAACACTATATTTTGATATCAAAGTTGTAGTAACTCCGGAACTACTATAGCTATCAAACAAATAATTGCAGTTATGAAATCAGCACTGCAAGCTTTACTAACACCTAAAATTTCAAGGAGCTGGATTATGAAATAAAAAAAAACCTTTTTCGAGTAGCATCTCCCCTTAAAGAACTTTTGAAAAAATCCCATGCCGACTCCTAATAGTTTCAATGTAAAATTATTTCACTGCTACGTACCTCGGAATACCAAACTTTTCAGAATAACGAGCGTTAATTTAGCTCCACATTATATAAACAACGCCTCAGTACTATGAAGTCATGTTCTGAAATCTGTTGCGACCACCGGAGCGGTATGCAAGCAGACGACAAAGCAGACGGACGCCTTGCTTCTCGGAAGACGTGCGATGGTGCAGTGAGGAAAAAACGAAAGGGCGACTTTCTTTCTTTTTTTTTATTGAAACGCAGACGCTGCAGGTTTACAAGCACAGAGGCGAGGGCAACACGAGAGGGCAAGGTCAGTGGGGCAGAGTGGAAGTTGCGGAGCAGGAAGCATGGGCGCAGAAAACCCGAGACAGCTAGAGAGCAGAAAACAAAACACGAGAAATTTTCTTTTTTAACGCTTTTTTTCTTCTTCGAAAAAGGCAATGACAGCCGCCACGCTTCGGGCCTTTCTTTCTTTGTCACTCATACATGTGCTTTAGGAGGCCTTGTTTGTCAGTCGTGTTCATCTCTTTTCGGTGATTACTTATCGCGTCCGCAAAGCAAGTCTGCATTCGCGCTGCGGTCGCTACTACAAATGAGTTCATCTCTGCTTGCGACGAAGAAGTGGAAGCAGTTTTCGTTAAGCGAGAAAGTGGATATTCTTCGGCGACTTGAAGGCAGAAAGCAGGCTACTGTGACCAAAGAACCGAATCGCACCACAGGAATGTGAATAAGCTGGAGGCCTTCAGCGCTGCAGTTTGTGCTGCTCGCATCAAAAAAAAAAAAAAAGATGTCTTTAAAGTAAACGTGCATTTTTTTGTGTTCACTAGTGCGTTTGTTTTTTCTCGTGAAAAACAAGTTCAAGGACCCACCATTGTAAAGTTAAGTCGGTTTGGTCGGCTGAAAATAAGTACTTATGGTTAATTTTAGGGCTTTCACTATAACGACCTTTCAAAATAACGAACGAATTGCCGTGGCCCCCTGAAGTTCGTTATACCAAATTTCACTGTATCCGGGTTCATTATATCAAGTTATGGTAGTATGTGGATGGTAAAGAACTCACAGCCTGATGTCATCCATAGGGGTCTGAATGTTGCATGGGTAGGCAGCACTGCTGCTGGCGTTCCGCCATTCACTGTACCGGAACTGGTGCAGGTGCTTGACCATCATTCGCACTATGAGCATATGAAGCTGGCTGGGTACAGCACAATCCTGCCAAGACAACAGAATGGTAAAAAAAAGAAAACATGAGCCCCGCATTTTTCATTTCACACAACCATCATTTCACGTGAAATGTAGCACATACGAATGTGCTACACAGCGCCTTCCACAGAACTGTGCACCATATTGCTAATCAAAGGGACAACTCTGGTTAAATCCAACAAATTTCTGATTCCCTCGGAGCTCAAGTAATTAAATTCGAGTACATTTGGTGAAAACAGCTAATATAGAAGTCATTTAAAAATGACTAAGAACTTCTCATTGACTTCGTGACAACTAGTTCGGTACTCCTCAAGTTACAACATTTATCATGTTGATTAGGCCACACAAGCAAAAAAAAAACGTAAAATGCTAAAGTGTCCCCCTTCTAAATTTCAGTGATCAACCTCTGGTGCACTCTGTATTGTGGATTTCATTACACTGATGTTACTTGCATTGTGGTTTTACTGTATGTGAAATACAGCGAGTCTTTGTTAACCAACACTGATACATTTGTTGTTAGTACGGCTGAACCCCTTTGTAAAACACAATGAAGACACAAATGGAATGAAAGACACGAGTGTACTTGCACTAAATATAGGGGTTCGTGAGAAAATGAGACCATGGTACCCCTGCTCTTAAGAGGCAAGAATCGCTGACTAGTGCAAGTCCCTTACAAAGGGGTTAACTGTGCTGAGATTTCTATTAAACTACAGAATCATATTCACATATATTTCGCCTCTTATCTGCAATACTTGTCTCAGACACTGGTCAATAGTCCTGTCCTTCTGAAGCTTTCTTCGTTACGTACTATTCGGCACACATCCGAGCTCCTTAGCGCTGACTGAACTCACCTCAGTCGTGCTGAAGGTGTGGTGAAACGACACGGAAGTGGGTGCAGCACCCGGACTTCCGTAAGGCGACGCAGCACCCGCCGGAGTCCTGCTGAACACGGCTGTGGCCACCTGCTGCCGGCCCAGCCAGAACTCGAGCAGGACCTCCAAGAAGGTCTCAGAGACGCGTGCGTGAGGGTCGCTGCAACCCACTGCCGGCAATGGCGATGACGTGAGGATGGGAAACCCAGAGGGTGGTGTGGACACCATGGTCGTGCCGTAGTGCCGTGGTGGAGTGGACGGGGAGTAGTTGCTCATGTTGCCGGACCCCGAGTAAATGCTCTGCAGGATGTCTTTGCGGATCAGGCACGGCTCGTTGTTAACATGGCGGTGCACGACTCCGGCAGCAGTGCTGTTCGGGCAGATCCTGCCCGGAGATGACATCCCATTCCAGAAGACGTTGTCTCGCTCTCGGTAGAGGGGACTAGGAATTGGGTGAAAAAGCACAGAAACCTCTGCATATGATCCAAAACGCAGGAGGTGGTAAATCGAGCAGAAGAAGTCAATGAAGAAATGCTCTGCTCGTGAAACCCTCATCTTATTCCCAAACGATAGCTGTAGTCTATCTTGAAATCACTTCTTTGTTATAACACATTGAACTTGCTAGAGCAGAACCTTGTTAATGTGTGTCTAAAAAAAAACAAAAATAAACCTAATACAGTCACACCCAGATATATCAAACTCAAAAAAAAAAAAATGCCTATCAGTTTGATATAGGACATAATTCTATATAAACCTGCTAAAAATTTGGACGTCATAAATTCACATATCATTCATAAAAGCACTTTATTGATGAAGCTAGCTTAGTTGTGTATGAAGCAGTCCTCCATTTTTTTTTATTTGTAACAGCACGCATTTCTCAACATGGTCTAAAGAGTCGGAGCAGGCGAGGCCGAAACTTTCCACATTCGCGCAGAAGCTCTAGACCAGTGCAAGAGCAGCAATCGCCTCCGAGGACGTGGGCAAAGGATTGTCATTGCTTTGGTCATTATGCCCGCTTTCACATGTGCCCGGTACGATGTCGGCAATGTAGTCGTTTTCGAGCTCCCCCGAGGTCGCGACATCATCCCTTGTGCCTCACAGACTTGTCGACCATTGACCTGTCAACAGGATCCGGAAATTTCGACAGCTCGTTCCAAACTCTGGCAACACCAGCAATGGCTCCTTTGCACACATCGGAATTTTTTGAGTCATTACCGGCACAGTGGCACCGTCAGAAACGCCATAAAAAAACACTTTCTTCTTTTCGTACAGACACTGCTTGGACTAACGGGGGATACAGCTAACTACGACTGGATTACAAGACTTCAGCGCCATGACTCTGGAATGATGACAGTCCCGCATCATCACGAGCAGCACACCACTGTGCTGTTATCTAGGCTGGCGGCGGCAATCTTCCTGCCCGTGAATCCAGCTCTTAGGACTGTCACACCACACCGCCCCATCGGCCAACCAGTGACAGCAGTGACATCAAGCCAGGCGTACAAAAGGCCCCGTCCATCACGTGCTCCATTCAGTGGACTCTGTGGCACCGTCAGGACCGCCTATGAAAAACCTCTTTCTTCTTTTCGTACAGGTTAGAAAAGACTGCCTTTTGTCTAAGTGTCACAAAAGTGACGTTCTTTGCTTTGTAGTGCTGCCGAGCCCCGAGTGTATTTTGTGTTGCATTGGTGAATCTTAAAATTTTCGTGCACTGTTGTTGCTTAGCGGTAATATTGAAAAAAATTCAGGCCCTGACACGCTAAACGAGATCCTAAAAGGGGTTACAGAAACAGAGTTCGCAACGATCATTATAAGAAGGGTGGCAAGAAGTACAATCCAGCTGATAAAGAAAGAAGGTACACTAGCATCACTAAAGCAGTACCATAAAAAAGTAGAGCAGTGTGAACAGAATGTCACCACAATGAGCGAAGACATCATGAATCTGAGCAAAAAAACTAGACGACATGGAGAACAGAAGCTGCAGGAATAACATTCTCATTTATCGTTTGGAAGAAAAAAAAGTAATGAAAATAAAAGAGATCTAGAACAAGTGATAGTCAAAGGTGTGTTCAAGGACAAACTCTGAGTGGAAACAAGATCGGTCTAGCGCGTACATTGCAAGAGGAAAAAACAGGCAGACAGCACAAGGCCTGTGATTATAAGGTTTCACAACTTCATAGAAAAGATCACCATTCTGCGTAACTGCAAGAAGTTTAAAAATAGTTCAATATCTATATTGGAAGACTTTTCGGCCTCAGTTCGTGACGTATGCAGTAAACTTTGGCAGTCCTCCAAAGCAGAGAGTGAGAGGGGCAATAAAGTAACACTTGTTTATGATAAACTTAAAGTGAACGACCAACTGTATGTATGGAATGATGATCAAAAATGCCGGCTACCTTTGAACGCCATGTGTTTTGACAACACCAGGAAGACCAGATAAGCTTTAATGCAAGGAGCATTATGAATAAAGCTGCGAAAACTTCAAAAAACTTTGCTGATTCACTCTACTGACATGTCAGTAATAACTGAAACGTGGCCACATGGCGATATTTACGATTCAGAGATAGTTCCACCTTCTTATTCTTTTTTGCGTGCCGACCGAGATAGCCGCAAGGGCGAGGTTGCAATGGCAGTACGCAAGGGCCTATCTTTTCGCAAAGAGCAAGGAATTTCAGATCACGAAGGTTTGTGGTGCACTGCATACGTATGAGTCATCGATGCTTATAGGTGGTATTTAGAGAAACTTAAAACGCGTCCGACGAATACATCACAAGAATTGACGATTTCCTCCACGATAAGTTTAATATTCGAACTAAGCTCATTCTTACCAGCGATCTTAATTTACCCCCTATTTACTGGAATACGTTTACATTTGGTAGTAGAGACATAGTTCTGAGCTGCTTTTGAATTTAGCATTTAGTTTTTCATTATCTCAGCTTGTCAGAGATTCAACACACATTCAGGGGCAGACATTCTCAATGCTAGATCTTTCCTTTGTTTCTAATCCTCTAACAGCCGACGTCAAGCTAGAAGATGGCATATCTCATTACAAACTTATTTTACTAGCAGTCACTATTGGTAATAGCCTACCAATTTCGAAAACATGCGTAGCTGTTAAAAACTACAATAGAGATGCTGATGTTAGGATTATTGACTACCTTGAAGTAGTGTTAGAATGCTTTTCCATTGAAAATCACTGTACAGTGAATATTATATGGCTAAAACTAAAAGACATAATAAAATATTGTAAGGACACATTCGTTCACACACGACTCAAACGTACAAAACGGAGAAACCCATGGATTACGCCCAATAAGATCCACCTGAAAAAGAAGGCTGCAAGGGATGCGAAAGAAAAACCATAATTATGATGATATTCGCCGCCTTTCCATTGAGCTAAGGGCATCTATTAGGAACTCAAGAGATGTTTTCAACGACACTTACAAATTTCATGACCCAGAATCTGCAAAAGTTCTGGCGCTATCTATCCAAGCCCGAGGACCACGCGACTCAGATCAATATAAACGGGACTATCACAGATGAAGCTCACACTATCCCTAACACATTTACCGGGTACCTCCAATCCGTTTTTACACATACTCGTGAGCTTGCAGAGAATGAATCGGCACCGGATTCTGCGTTATCAATTCCGGACCTGGTCATAACCCAAGATGGAATACTTAACTTATTGCTACAGATTGACGTTAAAAAATCTGAAGGCCCTGACAATCTTCCAAATGCTTTTCTTCGGCGCTACGCAGAACAACTGAACTCTTTCATAGATGCAATTTTTGTAGCATGGCTTCAAACAGCCACTTCGCCGATAAACTGGCTTCTTGCCAAGATCCTTCCTATTCATAAAGGGGGCAACAGGCCACTTGTGAACAACTACAGGCCCATCTTCACTGACTAGTTCTCGTTGTAAAATGATGAAGCATATTATCAACAAGGCGATCAGCACCTACATAGAAGACAACAACCTGCTTTACTCCCAACAACACGGATTTGGTAAAGGCCTTTCTACCATAACTCAAGATCTAAAAATTGCGCATGATTTTGCTACCGTAAGTAACTCGAGACCTCAATGTGATGCAATATTTATAGACTTCTATACAGCATTCGATAAGGTACCCCATCATAAACTAATTTACAAACTGAAGGCTATCGAGATTGAAACGAGTATAGTACAATGGATAGACACCTATCTTTCAAACCGCACTCAGTACGTTGAAATGAATGATGCTCAATCTGGAAAGTTAAGACGTTCACTCAGGAGTTCCCAGGGGTCTGTGCTAGGCCCCATTCTATTTTTGATTTTCGTTAACATGCACTATTACGTTAAACCTGAGGTAACAGTGAGACTCTTTGTGGATGACTGCGTCATTTATGCCAAGTACTAACGATAGATAGCCAAATCTGGCTAAATACCTCCGTCACTAATATTTTGAGATGGTGTCACGAGTGGGGAATGGAAATAACTGTAGTAAAAACTTTGTATTTGCATATTACTTGAAAGAGTGTACCCTTGAAGTTTGTTTATCAACTAATGGGACTACACGTAGCTGAGGCCGCTTCAGTAAAATACTTGGGCGTTACCATCACAAACACATTAAAATGGAACGATCACATCAACTAGGCATGCACAAAAGCATACAGATAGTTGGGTTACCTTCGCAGAAAACTTGCTCTAGCAACAGCCAAAGTCAGACTAACAGGTTACAAAGCCCTTGTGTGGCCAATCCTTGAATACAGCAGTATAGTCTGAATCCCACACCAAATTATCTTCTTAACCTACTGGATGGAATTCAAAGTAAAGTGCTTCGATTTGTGTATTCCCAGTATTCACATGGTGTTAGAATAACTACTCTGCATAATAAGACAGACATTCAGATTTTGGCAATCCGGCGTCACATCGCTGCTTTTAAAATTTTTACATCTACTTTATCACGACGGTATCAATATAAACAAGCATGAGTACTTAAAACCACTGTATCAGCGCTCAGCAAGAACAAACCACCACAAGGGTATCGGGTCTTTTATCCCCTGTTGCAATACATTCAAGTGTTCTTATTTTCCATCAATCATTGAACTATGGAATAACTTCTCACGTGATTTAGTGTCCTCAGAATCTGCTCACTCATTCGCTGCCGATCTTGAGATATATTTTGACCAGTAAATAGCGACGTCGTACATAACAGCGCAACTGTTCACAGAATGTACCTCTTTGGTGCTATGCCATCCGCAGTTTTTATTCGTAGGGTTGTCTAATGTGTGTGCTCCCTTGTTAGTCTCTGCTGTGTTCTTTCGCTTTTTTTTTTTGCAATGTGTAGTTTCATCTATCGTATTTACTCGCGTAATCCTCGCACTCACATAATTCTCGCAGCCCCCACAACGCCCAACTAAAATACGATTTCTTTTCTTCCTCGAGTAAATATCGCACCCCCGAAACTGCCGCAATAATGTCGTCTGCTCGTTCAAGCCACTGATGATGATAGCACGCGCCATCTCTTCACCATCAAGCGTACTATTGCACAGAGATTCAATTCAATCCAAGCCTAGCCGAAGTGGCTAGTGCGTGTTGTGGCGTGTTTTGTACGTTGTGTCGGTAATCTTGTCACGTTTTGAGGCGATACGGAAGCTACACGGTCGCTTTCAAGTTGAAAGTGATAGATCATGCACTAAACAACGGCAACAGGGCTGTCGGTAGGCACTTCAGAGTCTACGAGTTTTGTGTTCGCTACTGGTGACGGCAGCTGCAAGCCACCAAGACGCTTGGGCCTGCCGTGGGCCTAAAACTGGGATTGATGGTAAACTTCATTTCTTCAGAAGGAAACTGCGGACAATTCTGTTAAATGGCCATCAGCCCAATACTGACGTCCTACGCTTACCTTTTGAGGGCTCCTGTTGAGCGACGAATGCTACCGCTACACCCGCAACGTCCACAAGCTTTGCGTATGGTATTCTAGTTCTCGACGATTTGCTTGCACTTTTTGTGTATCAAATAAATCTTGTCTTGTGTTAAACCTCTACTTTTATTGTTGAGGTAAGTTTTGATTAGTACTTCTTAAAGCTTGCTGTTAGTTGCTGGTGTGAGAATCCCGATTTGCGGCCACTTCGTTCTCTTTTTCGCTCTGTACGTATTTGTAGAAAGTTTTCCCCGCGTAATTCTCGCACCCCCCAACTTTGCATCGGTTTTCCGGCAAAAAAGTGCGAGAATTATGCGAGTAAATATGGTAGTCTTCTGTGTAGTTATCCTTTCTTGTTTTGATTTTTACTACTTTTTTTACTGTTATCAATTTTGTTCTGTAGATGTGTGCATACAAATTAACCAATCTGTATCCTATTGGTCCCACTCCTGTAACAGCTCGTTAAAGCTTACAGTATGAATAAATAAAAAATAAAAAATGAAAGCCGGAATGGCTGAAGCACTTTTAGATGGTTTCGTTAGTAAAACCTGCCCAGGATTCACTCAACATAGAAAGGGCACCGAGCAAGTCAGTCTTGAGCTCCCTGCCGACACAAAGGTTTAGCACCAGTCTCTCTACTACCAGGCGCTTTTGATAGCTGGCTTTCAATGAGCATATTACGCCTTGATCTAAAGGTTGCAGAACTGACATGGTATTTGGAGGCAAGAAGTGCAGCTCTATGTTGCTGAAACTCACACTGCAGCAGTGCGACGAACTACTGTCAACATGCAAGTACACTTTGAGACATTTGCTATTCAAATCGTCCTTCCACGTTGACAACCACTTGCTGAAGAGCTCCTCAGTCATCCACATCTTTGTGTTTGACCGGTAGGTTAGAGGAAGAGACAGTCCGTTCCAAAGGCACCGCGGTGACTTGCTTTTGCCCATAACTAGGGGCCAAAGCTTTATTGATCCATCCAAAGTGGTGGCCAACAGCACAAATATATGGGCCTTGTTCACTTTGCTGCCATCAGATTTCTCACACCGACACACAATAGTCCTACAGTCGACATTCGATTTCTCGAACGCCCGAAATTCCAGACATGCCGGACTCATATGGTGCACCGTCAAATCCCCATAGAATAAATGTATCAAAAAGTGCGAAATTCCAGATGTTTACAGCTTTGGCCATCCGATTTTCCAGACCTTTTACTCCTAACTGCAGACTTGTAGCACTATTGACGCCTATTTCGTTGTTTTTGAATCCTCGAACCGCCCTGCACCACAGCTGCCGCACTCTCGAAACCCCAAAAGCCGCAATCCAGCCACATGGCGCTGCGCTTGTGCTCTGACTGTGGAAAAAGCTACGCTGTTGACCTATGGTCTGCTGTAGGCATGCTTGCAGACTTGTGCAAGGCGTTTATGCAATAGAGCCCCTGGAACTGTTTTCGCCACGCGAGCTTCATACTAGATGCAGAGACGGCTGTCTCACTCGGAGTGGACAGTGTGTGTGACAAACTTCCACCCACCATGAACGTTGCCTATGATGATCTGCACGCTACTGGTGTTTTAGTTCCACCTTGGATAACCTTTGAGGGCTTTGCCCACGCTGACAAAAGATAGTGAGCTATGTGCAGAATTGACCGATAATGCAATCGTTCGTCAAGTTACGGAGGATTGCAACGACTCGGACACGGAGATTGAAGAGGCAGCGCCTACACAATCAACGAGCTCGGAGTTGACGCGATTACTGACACTGTCATCAGTGTACAGTGACAGCATGACGTTAGCTCAAATTGAGGCCGACATCATCACGGGCAAGTGGAAAGTCGTGCAACTGAAAATAAGACTTTTTTTTTTGTGTGTGTGCCTAAATGTTAACAAATGCGGTAGTGCCAGCCACATCTGATTTTTTTTTTCTTTTCTTTCTTTCTTTTGCATTTAAAAAATATATAAACAGCTCTTTTCAGAGCCACCTAAACGATGCATTTGCTGAATTGCAACGAGAATCGTGTTCTCCTGCCCTGACCCTCTGTGTCAGTGAAAAATACCCACTAAAAAGTGTGTTCTCCCTTACACTTGTTTTCCCAGACTGCCCAATTTTCCAGGACGTTTTTGCAGTTCCTTCAGGGTCCAAGAAATTGGACGTCGACTGTATTTAGAAGCATTTGGCAAAAGAGAGCAGTCTTGCAGGCGTTTCAGTTGTCCTGCTGTTCACATCTTGCTGTAATGTCAGGCCAGTTTTCTTGCATCCATTTGTTCACACTGTCCAAGTCCACAGCTCGGCTTTCACCAGTAACCACTTCGCTGACGATCTCGTGCCTTTCTTTGAACCAATGAACCAGAGCAACCTTGAAAATCTTCCCTGCCAAGGACAAAAGCCATGCCCTTTGCTTCTTTTTTCATCAAGGAGCCAAACACAAGGAGGTTGCGCGACCGAACGTCAATGAACCACTTCTACATGGCCATCTCAACGTCTTCATACACGTCTATGCGTATGTGTCGGGTGCCACGGGCGCCGGGTCTTTTGTTCTCCTTATTCTTAAAGATCGTGCTGAAAGTGCTCCTCGAAATCTTGTATGCTGCCGTGACGTCCGCCTACTTCTCATCCTGTTCAACTCGATTTATAATTTCGAGTTTCATGGCGAAAGGCAAATTCTGTCGCTTAACGCCAGCCATCAAGGCACAGGAACACGGTGCGAAGCACAAGGAACGAGAGAATCAGGAAGATAACTCGCATGGCCCACACTCTCGCACAATGAGAGTAAAAGATTGGCCGTCTCAGCAAGCGCAGGCGGGTCGCGATAATTTTTTACAGGGAGGCGACGTCGGCTCGACGGACACGGCGAGGTCACGGTGAAAATAGTGGGTCATGCATCACCGGGTTAGACAGCTTTTTGAGTGAGTGGGGGGAAAAGAACAAGGTTTGCTGCTGCTACAACGGAAGGCCAACTTCCGGAGGCACTTTTACCCTGCTTTACATTCAATATATCAGGATTCACTGCTGCTCTTGTGAGATGTAACCGTAACTTTCACTATAAGCCCACTTATAACGAACCTGAGCGTGAAACGACACCAGTTCGCTGTATCCTGAAGTTCATAGTAAATGAAACACAGCTTTTAAAAAAAGTTGCGAGTGAAAACACAAACTTTTCTTTCCCCAAAAAGTCCGTGATGCACGTGTTTCAAAGAGCAGAAGCGATAAGCGCAATCTCGAGTTCATTTGAAACGGCAGGGTTTTCGTTCACCGAGGTCCGTGGCATAAGCTGCATGAGGCACTGGCTCCGAAGTTTCGTCGTTCTGGCAATCCCATTCCTCCAAATCGCTCTCGCCACGTACTTCATTCACAATGCCTCAATCCGTACACTGCTCCGCAGTGTCGGCATCATCATCAGCCATAATTAAACCATCGCAACAGATGTCCCACCCGCTCTCACAGGTTGGAGTTCACAACGCGCTGCCACAAATCGCCGCCGCAGTGGTCCTGTCTAGAAGCTTCGGCTCGCCATCCGGCCCGGCGTCGACGAAGTCGGCCTCGCGAAAACAGTTTCGAACGCATGTAGACATCACCGCCGCCCACGAAATATTCATCTCCAGAGCTGAATAACGGCACGCCCGAAGCGGCAAGTTGGCTGCCAGGTGGTCGCAAGCGCTCCGCAACGCGGCACCTAAAGCGCGGATTATGCTCAAGCCAAGCTGTCACACTTTCGACACTTTTTTTGAGCGGCAGGAAAAAGCATGCTAGTCTTCCCATCGGCAACCATGACCCCACACGCACACCAAGAGCGAGCAAGACGCGCACACGAGACACACATGCCAGAACGCGTGGAACAGCTCTAGGCCCGTTTCCAGTCAGAAAACTAAACTAATTCGAGCCAGCGTGGCGGGCGTTGCAGAGCGGTAGAGACGGGCAAAGGCATTTCCTTCCTCTGTAGGCGAAGGGGTTGTGATCAAAAGAGGAGAGCAGATTTACGAGAGAAAGGCAAGGAGTTGCGATAAAGAAAGGGGAGGATGCGGCGGAAGGGCGACCTTGAAAACCAAAACACACGGGAAGGACGCAGGTTGGGTAGCTTGCTTGAAAGATTCGCGAAACTCGCCCGTGAAAAAACTTGCAAAGAGTGCCTACGCGTGCAGAAGTCAAAAAGCCGCCTGGATCGGTGCGCGTGGCGGTGTTTGAAGAATCGGCGGCCATGGTGAAAAAATCGTTTTGTTGCACCGGCGGGTTTGCCTGGCCTCATGAACTTCGATATTTCGCGATTTCTTCCGCACAAATTAAAAGCCATTTTAGCGCTTCCGCACTCATGCGGAAGGCTGCTGAGCCGGAAGGCTGCTGAGCCGAGTGCGAAGTGAGTGAGAACAAGTCCTAAACAAGAAACGAATCTCGAATTATCAGAGTCGTTGGGGTAGCGTGCACTAGACGCAGACTATCAGATACAGTCGGTGGCCGACGATGTTGGCAAATGGTCTGGTCACTCCAGGCCGGCAACGCCAATGACAGTATTGGCAATCAAAAACTGGGTAGATGGCAGACCGGTCTTCGAAAGATCGGTGGAAGTGAGGCGAATCGGTGGCACAGGCCTCGTCTGGCGATGCGGGGTGCTCATAGTAGCGGGGCGGACAAAGGATGGAGGGGTGCGTAACAAAAAGCAGTCAGGGCATGGAGGAAGGAAACAGCTTTCCTTCCTCCATGGGTCGGGGAGAGCGGCAACTAGAGGGTCGTGGAGGCAGGGCCGGTGTTTAACAATAAGAATGTATGGGCACCTCACAGATACCTGACCGGTAGTCAAGAGTGGTTTCCCGGGAAGTCGGCAGACCGCCGACTCCGTTCGCTGTCACCGATCAGCAGTGCTCGGAGGCGTTTGTTGTAAGCGCGATTTTGTGCCATTGAACCAATCTATATTTTCACAGTCATGCGGATATTGTTCGTTTTAAGCGAAAGTTCATTTTAAGTGGGACTGTTATATGTTATGGACTGCATAATCTGAACAACTATACCGTGTTCAGAAGTTGTTCGCTATACAGGATAATTTGATGTAAACAGGTTCGATATAGTCGGGCTTGACTGTATTAGGAACAATGTAGGATCCAAATCCAGTGAAAAATGGCACTGACAAGCCCATTTTGAGGTGCAAGGGCAAAAAACATTTATTTCTTAGAAAACATAGTGGCACTCCTCGATTTTCGAACTTCTGGCAGCCAGAGCTCAGCTAGCCAGTTTTAGTACAGAAAGGAAACAACATCGCTGTCCCGTGTGCTGAAATCTCAAAACACCTAAAGATGCCCGAAGACTGCAAAGTCGAATGCTCGGACAGCGCGTGTAAACATAAAGAAACACGACTGCCACGGCAGCAGCAAACGACGCTTTTCCCCACAAGAGCATTGGTTCTTTCTGCATTGCGCACTTGGAAATATGTGGCTAGGTTTGCCGAAGAGCTGAAGTGATATTGTCAAGGACAAGCAATTGGGGTATGATACATATGTTTGTGAAACCATGCGCGACTCGAACCCTCCGTGAACAAAACTGCCATGCCACTAACGACTCAACAAGGTGATTTCTGCGCAATGCACGTAGCAAATGTAGTACAACACAATGCGAAATTCCACCACAAAACTGATAGTGTCCCCAAGAGTGACAGCTCCTCACGGTCATCTCATACTGCGTCACGCACACGAGCTGATCAGTCAGCGTTCTGTCTATAATGGAGTAACGACATGATTTTAAGACATTGAGAAAGGGACATTTGTGATTTCTTTGGTATGCAGTCAACACTGTCCACACACAGGAGTCAGGCAACACGTATAAAATATATGATTTTAATTTTAGTCACTGAGCATTTGCAGGCCAACTCCACTGCAATCGACGTTATCCCGACAAGTGAAGGCAGTTCACGAATTTGCATGCTCTGTGTCCTGCGCACAGCGAAAATCCCAGAAATCGCAGTCAGGGTCACTAAATGACAATCCACTCATCGATGTTCACGTGCACCAGAAGCAGATGACCGGTGTGTAATTAATACATTGCCAGCTGCTGTCTTTCAACGACGCAAGACTGCTCTGACATGCCACTGAGAAGCCACTTCCTCGACATCCAAACCGAAAGTGTCTTTTTAAGGCAGCAGAAATTAAAATATCTACAATGCGTTTCCAAGCACCATAACATTCATTTTAGGCTTCTCGACAACAGTACTGTAATTACTCGAATCTAACGCGCACCTTTTTCCGGTTAAGCGAGTTCATAAATCGCATGCGCGTTAGAATGGGGTACGAAAAAAAAAATGAATACGGTCATTCTATTGCCATCGTCATTTTCAAAATGGTCGCCCCCTACGCGCGTCGGCCATTTCTGCCTATGTGTTTCCCCTGTGCGGCCTTTCATACGTGTGCTGAGGAGTTCGTCATATTGTAGTGCATTAGCATCGACGGCATGGAAGGGCCAACTCCAAAAACTCGAGTGCACCACGATGCCGCTTTTAAAAGGGAAGTCATCGCGTGTGCACAAACGGACGGAAATACGGGCCGCGTCGCGGTCGTTCGGAGTTTATGAAACGTGCGCGCGGGACTGGCGGAAACAAAAGCAGAAGATTGTCGACAGCAAAGCTTCATGCAAAGGCTTCAGTGGACCACAGCAGGGTCGGTTTCCGCAAATTGAAGAGCTGCTCGGCGAGTATGTGCTTGAGCAGCGAGCGGCACAGCGGCCCATGACGACAGAACTGCTCCAAGTGCGGGATATGCAGTTAGCCTTAGAAAAAGGTCCAATGGGGAGCCAGTTTAAGGCGAACAGATGCTGGCTAACTAACTTTATGAAGAGGAAAGGCTTTTCCCTCCGAAAGTGAACGGGCATATGCGAAAAGTTCTGCGGAGGAGTACGATGTAAAGCTTCACAGTTTTCACAGGTTCATCCTAAACTTGCGGCACAACAACGGCTACGTGCTTGGGCAAATCGGGAATGCCGATCAGGCGCCTCTTTACTTCAATATGCCTGGCACCGCAACCGTCGAGAAGAAGGGGGCGAAGCAAGTTCGCGTGCTGACGTCGGTCCACAATACAACTACAGTGACGGCAATGCTCTGTTACACGTCAGATGGGCACAAGCTTCCCCTTGTATCGCATATTTAAATGCAAGACGCTCCCGAAAGGAGTCGTTTTTTCGAGTGGTGTGATCGTGCGGGCCGGCGAGAAAAATCGGTGCGCATTGCAATCGATGTCTTAATTTTTTTTTTTTCGACGTGGAAATCGGGTGCGCATTACAATCGAGGGCGCGTTAGAATCGAGTAAATAGGGTACTATTATTTCAATCAACAATCCGAAAACTTAAAATTCATGTCAATACTGCTTCCACTTACGAGTTACGGTGGTATATTGGCTACTACTCGTATTCACACCATCTCGCACGAAACCGAAGAAGAAATTCACAAGTGCTCGCACAGCGATTCGTCAAGTCCTTACAAAGATGTTGGCAAGCACACAGTCTCTTTTAGGCATCAGACAGCCAGAAACATTCTAGTATTCTTCCTAAAGGAATTTGTCCTAGCCACGGAGGAAGGAACTCCTATGGTCCTGGCAGGTTCCGGTGATGTGTGGGCAGGCAGAACTGCTCAACCAGAGGCTAGACAAGTCTGCCCTACGTTGCTAAGTTCCCATGACAGGTGCAGGTAGACTGGGCGTACCCCACTGCAGTGTGCGTAACATAATGCAAGTGCACGCTGGCAAGTAGACGGCCCACACTTGCCTGGTTGGCATGCTCCCACCAAAAGAGGGCACCTGGTGGTGCGGGTGGTAGCCAGGTAGCTCAGGCGCAAAGTCACGGTCATGCGGCAGGTAGTAGTGTAGGTAGTCATGGAGCAGAGCCAGGTACAGGCTATCCAGGATGGTCCCGGGCGCTCTCTGGCCTTCACCGCCTATGACGTCCAGCACCATGGACTGTTGAAACTGATGCTGAGACCCCTGGTGAGAAAACAGAAAACAGGATGACACTCAAGCGATGACAAAACGAAGGCGAGAGAAGTGCTTCAAAGAGAGCAAGATTCTGTCGGTGCACGATGGCATGTGTGGCTGGCCCGACTTTCAGAACTGCGGGGCAAGAACAACACACAGGTTCCGTCACTGCACAACGAATGGTACTTTTAGCCAGCTCCCACTGTTTTGTGCCCTTCTATAAGAACTTGACACACAAACTACAATATCATTCCATACGGCACAAAGCAACTTTTCCCAGATTTCCTATAGCAAATTCTAGAAACACAAGTGACACACTTTTGATGAGCGGAGTGTGAATACTGAAACTTTTCAATACGAATCGACTTGGAGTAAGGCAGAACAACTGCCCACAGATATGGAATTGAATACTAGGTATGAAATCATCATCAGCAGCAGCAGCCTATTCAATGTACAGGAGGATGCAAAAAAAAACACTAAAAGAATGGTGTGCCAGCCACATTTCATCATGCTTCAACCGTCATGGCAAAAAACATACATGACACTTCAACCTCATTATTACGAAGTCTGATCAGCCACCAAAATAACTTCATTATGTCTGAAATTCGTTAGAAATGTACACTCGTAATGCTTGCTTTGTTATAGTCTATAATTCATTGAAGAGTTATGTTGAGGTTTGGGTGTAGATAATTTTTTTTTATTGTACCATGAATTACTCTACTGGCTTTTCAGCCCCGTCCGGACTATAACCACTTGAAAATAAATGCAAAACTGCTGAGAACGTACATAACACACTGTTCATATTTATTTATATCTCTACTGTACGCCGCAGGATGAAGGTCCCTGCCTCAGCTTTAAAACCACCCTGTCTAGCACAAGCAAATTTCATTTTGTACCAACCAATTTTTTACTTAGGTTTCTCCACCTAATCCTGCCTTGTCCTCGATAGCCACTTGTGCAATGTTAAAAAGCTGCAAAGCATTAAGCAACAATAGCTTTTATTACTCCTCTGAAACCAATTATTTAAACTGCTTGTCATTAGAGTGCAGCCCATCGAAGATACTTTCGATGCTGAACTTATTACAAATTATCATGCTAAAAAATTAACTGCTTGGCATGTTCACAAGGTGAATGAGCCCCCTAAGTACTGCAAAAATAAATCTAAAAGTAAGAAATGACTCTCTTCCTTATGTGATGTTACGTTCGCACGTTGCTACTTCCTTTTACAAGCATCTCAACATAGTTAACGTGACATTTCTGACAGTCTTTTCGTTGCAGTCTTTTTGTTGTCTATTCTCACAGATAAGAGAAATACAACATATACTATATAATAACTACAGAATGTGACAAGAGAAAAAAAAAACAGCGACAGTTTCAGACAACTGTCGTGCAGTTGCCTGCAACTGCATGACAGGCTGAAATTCAGTATAAAGGCCACAGGTGTCATGCATGTTTCTCACTGATAACATCAAAACATATTCTGTTCCATCCAAAATGCGTAAACATTCACACTCCTCTGGTAAATACTGCTACAACTACGTGCTATGACACACCGATTACAAAGCAGATGAAATCTGCCACTGAGGCGTGAAAGAGTAGCCTTCAACTTTAAAGGCCCAATGAAGAACGTTTTGTCGCCCATGTGAGCGGACAAATGACAGCATCAACATGGTCGCTGTTTTATGGAGGTATTTAGTTATGCGTGCTTTGCAAGACCTTAATAAAGTTTTCAGCAAACAAATTTCATTGTAAGCCACTACGTAATATCAATGCAAACTGTGCAACAGCTTGAAAAAAAAAAAAAAAAAGGAGCCCAAGACTCACCGGCTGCGATGGATTGACGATATAGTAGGCGAAATGGAACATGTACAGCTCGAAGGCATCTATGATAAAGGGCATGGTCAAGGAAACCCACAGCACAAGTGACCGTACCCCTCAGCCACTACACGCTAGGTCCTTTATCCACCAGCAGAAAAAAAGAAAGGCTTCATCAGCATCGACAATTTAATCTGCAGTAGCAAGTATCTTTTCATTTTTGTGTGAGCAACATTCGTTCAGCAGCACTGTCAATTAAAGTAGTGCCGAACACTTTTTAAATAACAGTAAAAAAATGCTGCTTATTTGTAGTCAAGCCTTCTTTGAACATGTGAGCCATATATTGCAGTGCATTCTGCGGGAAATTTACAATTCCATGTCGATACAGCCACAGTTCGCTCGCTTCCTATACGTCAACTGAACAGCAGGCACCTGCCAGTGATATCATGCGTTTTTTCATTTCTGCAAGCAATGCACGCTTGAAACAGCCTCAGTGGAAGAGGTGGAGAAGAATGCCACTTTGTTTCAGTTATTCATCAATTAAAAGTATGCACTACGCTCCCAAACGAAGTAAAGGAGGCATGCTGTTGAAATAGCGCTTAGTAACAGCGTTAGTGGTGATACCAGGGAATGCGTTATTTACGATCACTGTAGTTATTTGCTAGTGTGGGAAGACAGTGTTTTGTCCGCACGTCTTCACTAAACAAGTGGGCGAGTACCACGAAAAAGCCGCTTCAGTTTACTGCCAATACTTTCGATAATGTGTCCTTCTCAACTTCTCTGTTGAACATGCAATGTGGGTACCACCTGTCGGAAAATGTACTCTCAAACAAGTGCAATAAATTGAAAGCTTGTGCCAAAGTGCATTTCCTCAGATATAATGACAGTTGAAAAAAAATTCAGCCACCTAGGCTCGGCGGATAATAATGAAATGAAGAAGCTGGTGGCTGACAAATAAGCCCTTGCTTTGCCAATTACTTTGTTCGAATGAAATGAGAACGAAGTGGGTGAATGAAGTGGCAGGAGCAGCTGCGAGAGTAGTAGTGAGTTGTGGGAGGAGGGGCACATACCCGTAATGGGACTTGCCCACTTTTTCTGGCACATACCCATTTACGATCTATGAAAACTTCCCGAAAAGAAAGATTTCACTAAGAACAGTGTTGCTTTTAAACAAAGCATTAATATATGAGGCCATTTTTCGCGCCCCCGATTGCAAGCCATTGGTAAATGAAAGTGATACAAATTAGCAACGTATCGAGTTTTTACTGTATCCTTTCTGAATTTGTCGAGAGGAGTTATCGGGACTTGTCACGTGCACCGAATGCTTCTCCTTGCTTTCTTCTGAACTAGTGACGGGGAAGCCACGCAAGGAGATAGGAAATAGAAAAGCTACATCAGCGTGCATCATGAAACGCATTCGTATGCTCATAGTGAGATTCCAGAGCATGCTAGTGCTGCCACTGTCCAATTTTAGCACACTACATAGTGTGGTGCTGGCATGCAGCAGCACCCCCCAAGGCAAGAAGTACGTCTGATCCAAACGCTGCTCTCGATTTATGCCTGCAACCAACCAACAGCAGAAATTGCCAAAACGATGCAATCTAGCGGCTGCTGACAGTTTCGAAGAGAGTGAGGACAGGCATCTGTACGAAGAGAGGGCACTTAAGAAAGTAGAAATTCCACGCTCTGCTTGTTGATTCTATGGGCAGTGCACGACCAGAAAACTTGGCTGCACTACTCATAGCAGTGTTTTGCACAACCTTCACAAAAACCAGGAGATAATAAAGCCAGGGAAGGTAAAATACACATTAGTCTGTACTGTTTTAAGGGTACTACAATCATTGGGACATAGATGCAAAAAAAAAATGAAGCAGACAAAAAAAGACCGTGCCACCTGCTGGAACCAAGCATGCAACCTTTGGATTACGTGCTCAATGCTCTTACACTAACTGCCAGTGGCAAGCTGTCTAAGCTGTCTTTTAGTCCATTCAATTTTCTTCCCACCTACTTCACAATTCTTATAGTACAGTTAAAACAGTACAATTAATGTGCATTACACCTTTCATTTTAGCTTCATTATTTGCTGTTCTATATCAAGGCTGTGCCAAAAAAAGGAACGAGCTCTAGAAAAAATTCTTTTCGTCCATTCATAGCAGTACTTGTCCTTCACACCATGTTTTTTCCGCCAAGCACAAGGTGTCATTTAAAACCCCCTGAAAAATATGTCCAACATCTGAAATAAGACACATGCACATCAAGACAAAAATGAGACGCAAAGGATACTGATTTGCAGGACAGTGGGTCCCTGTGGTCCAAGAGCTCCCAGCGTCGGTATCCTTCCCGAACAGAAAGGTGGCACACCACCCGTGCTCAAGGTGCTTCTGGTATCCAACTAGCAGTGGTTGTAACAGAAGAGAAAGAAGGAAATACATCAGTCAAGAACAACAACACTAAACACGCGGCAGCGGTTGCGACAGAAGAGAAAAAAGGAAATGCAGCAGTCAAGAACAACAACACTAAACAGAGTCGGCGAGTCGTGAAGGCCTTCTCACAAAGAGAAGGCCCATGCACAGAAAGCTGCAGCGCAGACAATGACAAATTGAACAGATGAGAGTGACTATACAAATGCAGTTTGATGACGCATGCAAACGCACTTGGTAAGAGAAAAATTCCGATCCACATGCCTGTACCGTGAAGCCACGGAAGAAATCCATGCGGACTCCTCAAAGATTTCTTTCTTTGTAGCCTCTAGGTACAGAAAGTGCCAAAAGTTTAGAGGCCACTAAGTCTGAGAAAACTCTATATTTCATAGTGATTCATAATTTTTTCTGGTTGAACGTACAGTAGCACATCGTGCACGAGCAGCAGTTTTTCACGTGCACTTTCGCCATATGACTGAATGAAGTTCCAAAGGGGGTTAAGACCAGTGCATACTCACAAAGCACACGGCCACAAAATAATCTTTTGCAACTTCATTACATCATATGGAGCTGACAGAAAGAAGAGACACCGCTGCACACGATAGTTAGAAACTTGGGCGACTGTACATGCGTTGGGCATGTTTCGAACAGGCCAGAAATCCAGCGACAGCTGTCCGACAAAGCACTGGGAATATTAAGCTTTTTCTCGAAACTTGTGGCCTCTAAACTTTTGATATTCCCTGCCCAAATGGATCGACAAAATATTTTCTTCCTCTCATAAACCGTTCTCCACCTGGTAGGCTTCTGCAGATCTAATTTGCTCTATTTAGTCTATGTGCTTCGCATGGTCGACTAATTCATGCTGGGAAGCTTGATAGGGTATTCTCGTGGCGAGCTCAGATGAAAGATTGACCTCCTTTGAAGGGCAGAAGGCATCAAGAGAGAATGTCAAAGAGAAAAATTTTGCATTCTTCCTCAGGGACAATGCAGAATAGAAAAAGTAATATGACACTCAAATTATCTTCCCTCTCACAGCATGTCAGTGAAAAATTCTTCCGAGTGTATACTTCCGGGAGACATAAAACACATTACGAGTTTTTAATACCAACTGCTATGAATGATTCAAGGCAGTCTTTAAAGAGAGCACCAACATGACCAACTTTAAAGCTGCCACCTGGACTATCAATCACACATCACTTGCAGAGCACTAAATCGAACACTGGCTATCGGCACATGCAGAGTGTGAAACTAAGAGGCGAAAAGTGAACGACACCATGCCCCGGTGCGTGTGCCTCGCAGTGCCTCTAAGCCTCTGTCTGATGTCGTGCTCGCCTACTTACAGCATCTGGGAAGTGGCTTTTCTAGTGTGAAATGATTTCTGGCTTGTTCTGCAGGCTGAGGACGTAAAACAAATATAGCATGAAATATAGACCAAATAATTTTCAGTACAACGAAAAAGTAATTAACTGCACTTACAGCTGATTTTCAGGAAACGAAATTGCTGCCTTTTAATATGGCTGATTTTATACTTGAATTCTTGAAGTAAATGAGACTCCTGATAACTGGAACGAATTTACCTGGTCCCATCAGCTTACGTTTAGTCAGAGTCTATTGTACTTATTTAGTATTTAAAAATCGCAAGACGCTTTAGAAACAAATCGGCCATCACAACTGTCCACAGTGCCACCACATACCAGACATGCTAGCAGACGCAGGGGGCTTTTCCTTGCCTGACTAATGACTTGTCTCCAAATTAAGTCCAAGACAATATGCGAAGACTGGACATCTGTACACTGGCTATGCCATCTACGTAAAAACCTGCCTCAGTAAAAATTTTATGGCACGGTCTGTATTGTTATAAAAAAAGTTAACAAATTGTCGTTCACTTACAACCTAGGATCCACACCGCTCACCAAAGTAAACCAAAATAAATAGCTTGGAATCACAATAACCAGTTACCTAAGCTGGAATAACCATATTTACAACATCTGTAACTCTTCTTTAAAGAAACTTTGTATCCTCAGGCACAAACTAAAACATGCTCCTCGTGACACTAGCTAGACTTTTGGCTTACACATCACTAACCAGACCAAAACTCGAATATGCTTGCATCGTATGGGACCCCTACACAAAAACTAACATTAATGCATTAGAGATGACAATACCGAGCAGTTAGGTTAATTTTCTCTAAATATAGAATACATGACTCTCCCACAGCCCTAATAATACATCATAATATTCAGACTCTACAACTCCGAAGGAGAATACACCGGTTCAAATTTCTTTTCCTACTTAAAAACAATGCTTCTCTCTTAACCCACAGGCTTATGTGTCCCCACTTGCAGCACGTCGAACAAGGCATCATCATGATTTTTCTCTAACACCATACAGCACCAGAAATAACCTATTTAAGTTTTCCTTCTTGCCATGAACTGTAAACGATTAGAATAACCTGGAGGTATCCCAAATAATAAACGCAGATTCCATTGAACGTATATCTATTTAATGTTATCAAGAATGTCACATTGATTAACCCTTCATTCCTTAGTTTTACTGTTACTGTTCTTGAGTATTTAAAAAGTGCTGTTGATGTATTCAGTATTGTAAGAGTATTATCTAATGTTCTTGCATGTGCATTATGTTCTCTATTATTACCTTTGTTTTGTTCTGATGCTATTGTTATTCTTTTTTTTTCTTTTGGTCTTTTAAATTTGTCTTATTTCGTAGTGGTTTCTGTGAATGTATGTCTTTATGTGCTGCTTTCCTGCATGGACCCAATCAGGGTCTGCAGTATTTTGTAAATAAATAAATAAATATTAAATAATAATAATAAATTCTACCAACTCTTGATATTATTAACATTTGTTTTTATACACAAAGGAACGATGCAAAAAGCACTACAGTTTTCTTAGTCATGCTGGATTTCAATATTAGTAATTGTTGGCAACACTCACGGGCAGGCAGGATACCGGGAATTCGTAGTTGACGCTCGCATCAGACAGTAGCCGATAGATGAGCAGCAGCAGCGGGCCTTCTGGGCTGAGGAAGCGGCGAACCTCATTGAATCCCTGTTGACCGTGAGTGATGTTCTGCAGGCTCCAGCCAACATTGGCCCCAAAGCCGAACACATGCTCCAACACTGTCGGCAGGTAGTGCTGCAGTTCCTGCAGTGCGTAAAAGAAAAATTCATTCTCGCCTGGCAGTTTGATGTAATGCGTGGTTGAGTCGTTAGCCAAATGCTTACAAGCTCCCATCAAGCATAGTGAAAACAAAGTATGCTTTACTTACTGCTCTCCCCAAAAAATGCAGAGTGCCATCAATTCAACAGGAGTTCTCAACAACGTGAACATCTAACCATATGTCCTGATCCTGGTTAGGTGAGGTGACAGTTTCCAGTGGCTACAGTGCCTCTTCAAAACTCCTTTTCAGATTACTCCTCAAGAACATCCTGAACAGCAACAGATTAGTAGTAGAGTGTGTGTGTGTGTGTGTGCGTATGTACCAAAATTTTTTTGTTTTTTAGATTTGTAACATAAAGGTCATTCACTGCCTTTCAGCATACTTTCAGGTGGACATTTATAATTTTTTTTAAATCCAGAACACATCAGGATTCAGCCTACATTGTAACTCTACTCCTTTCAGTGCTCGGGAATCAAGTCTACAAAATATGCGAAGCTGCAGAATGCCACAACTATTGCGCCAGCATTTGCATTGAAGTGAAGAAAGTGACTTTATACTTTTTGAAGCATACTGTGTAGGCAAAATGCAGAGCATGGGCACTTTTCCCTTTGCCGGTAAAGTAGTAAGATGCCTCATTATCTTGGAGGCTTTTATTCTGGCACAACCGCTTCTCCCGAAGTCTCGGGCTCTACAAAACAGCAGAGGGCAGCCCAAAAAAATTAAAATGCGAACTGTGCGGCTGAAACTGCATCGCCACAGGGCCTAGGCGCCGTATTATAGGGCAAAGCCAATCGACGAGCTCAGTGGTGCGTAACATTGCCCACAGGCAAGCTTTCATCAGACTGTGCGAGTGAAGGAGATTGGTCAGGCGAGGAAAACAGGCGCGGGATTGTTTTTCAAAATGGAGGACCAGTGCAGCCCTGTAATATTCGGCAAATGTGATCGACGTGGTTTTCTATACGAATTGGCGAACTTGTTTGGGGGGTGCGAAAAAAAAAAAGGCGGAGCCTGTTTACTGGACCTGTACAGCTTGTCGCATGTAATACAGTCGAACACGGATATATCGAACCCACATATGTATAATTTTTGGATATAGTGTTGAACTCTTAAGTTATCTTCTTAAAATTCTTTTGTAAAAGTATAGAAATTTGCACGTTTATATCGAACGGTATTTCACCCACCTTCAGATATACCGAACACCGCGTGAGCTGGAAGGTGGTCATGTGGAAGGTGAACTCCGTGACAAGCGACTCCGCGCGAGTTTGAAGGTGCACTTTGGCACTCGCAGCGCTTGGTGACTTCCGCGTGGCACCACGCCTCCACGAAATCCCCAAACACTTGAAAGAAGAAAAGGGCGAGAGGACTCGTAGTCCTTTTTTTTCGTTTCTCTTTCTCTCTCTCATGTTTTCTCCGTCGTCGGCTCAAAGAGCAGGAAGAAAGGAGCTGACGTCCTCCTCCTTTCGCCTTTTCTTTGATATTTTTGTTAGTGTTTTGAGAGTTTTGATTAGCCAGCCACAGCTTGTGCCTTTTGCTGTTGCCCTCAAAGGTGGCCATCATCTCGCAAGTTGTCGCGTCGCTTACGTACCGCCGCATGTGCAGCATTTCTCTTTTGTGTGAGTGGCGTGCAAAGCCATTGCGGACTCCTGAAATTATCGACTTCCCGTGTAGCTATGGGCAGCGTCAAGAAGCGCAAGGCCCTTGACTTAGCGACAAAGATGAAGGCTATTCAGGTTGTTGAGGTGGGCGAGAAATGTTCGACCGTCGCGAATGACTTCGGGATACCACGGAGCACTCTTGAGTACCTTGTTGAAGAACAAAGTAGATATCAAGGCAAAGGCGGCAAAGCAGCGAATGTCGGGAGCCTATCATGTGCGCGTTCCTGCCCACGGGAATTTAGAAAAGGCACTCTATGCCTGGTTTTTAGAAGCGCGTGCAAAGAACATTCCTGTGGACGGCCCAGCGCTGATGGCCAAAGCCAAATTGTTTGCCGCTGTACTCTGCGAAACAACCTTGCCGAAAACACCAAGTGGCTTCGCCATTTTAAGCAGAGCTACAACGTCGGCAAAACCATTTCTGACGAAAGCGAAGCTGTCAGCAGCCAGGACATCCAGCAGTGGATGACGAAGAAGTGGCCGGAAATCTCCACGAAGTTTTCTACCACGGAGACCTTCAATGCCTGGCGAAACGTGAAGACGGACACAGTGGTCAACGGCTTTGGCGAGGCAGGCTTCAAGACGGCATAACTTGCTGAAACCGGTAAAGACTACGATGACGAGTGCGTAGACGCGTTCCACGGGTTGTCGTCTCGCTTACCGGCCACAGTTCCACGCGAAGTGTCTGCAGACGATTTCGTGAAAGTGGACTGCAATGCCAAGGCCATTGCGAGCCTCACTGGTGGGGACATAACAGCTACAGTCACAGCGACCCAGGTTGCCCCGACCGACAGCTCATGTGACAAGAAGGATCGTCCGGACGAGGCGCTGGCTACACATGCGTACTCTGCCACCGAAGTGGTGGCAGCGTTCAGTGTCATTCGCCATTATATTGGCCACATGGAGGAAACCGGGCTGTCGCACATAGACAGCCTTAATAAGATCGATACTAGCATCTTCAACTTCATTCAAAAACCGAAAAACAGGCCAAGATAAGCAATTTTTTTCGTGCAAATAAATAATTCTGTTGTGGCTTGGTGCGGTATTAGTTGTCATTCTTGAATGCGCCTACTGTAGGTGATGGTGCGCTACAGGTAAGCTCTCGGGTCCTGTATTTTTTTTTAATATCGAATTTCGAATTTTTCCTATACTGAACTCATTTGCGATCCCCTTTGAGTTTGATATATCCATCTTCGACTGTATATTGTTACGGGTAACGTATTTAATAAGTTAAATACGATGCACTGTGCTCGGCGAACAAGATGGCGACAGTTCATCAACAACCAGCCACCAACGTCGTCTTTCTCTTTCTTCCAGACAGGCTGTGCCGGCGGTTGCGTATCATAACCCCCCGGCGGTAGAAGCACCGTCTCGGTGCTTGAGCAACTCGGATGCGGTAGAAGGAGGGTGATAGGGCTTGAGTCGGGCTATGTGCACGATGTCACTCGAAGGTGACGATGATGACGTTGAATCGGCTGGCACGATCTCGTATGTAACGTCAGTCACCTGGCGAACGACGCGGTATGGTCCAGTGTAGCGTGACAGCAGTTTTTCAGAAAGCCCTACACGCCGAGTGGGGGACCAGAGGAGGACAAGGGAACCCGGTGAAAAGTGCACGTTTCGATGATGGGAATCGTAGAGCTGTCTTTGGTGCTCCTGTGAAGCCTGCAGGCGGCTGCGGGCGAGTTGGCGTGCGTGGTCGGCTCGCGCGATGGCTTCGCCGGCATACTCCGTGACCGAGGGCAGCAAGGTGTCAAATGGTAGGGCGGGCTCTCGGCCGTATAGAAGATAGAATGGTGAATAGCCGGCAGTGTCGTGACGTGACGAATTATATGCGAACGTCACAAATGGTAAATGAACGTCCCAGTCCTGGTGGTCGGCCGCTACGTATTTGGAAAGCATGTCGGTTATGGTGCGGTTGAGGCGCTCCGTAAGACCGTTCGTTTGCGGATGGTACGAAGTGGCAAACTTGTGCTTGGCCGAGCAAGAGCGCAGGATTTCTTCAACGACAGCTGATAGGAAGGTGCGGCCCCGGTCAGTGAGAAGTTGGCGTGGAGCTCCGTGTACTAAAATAATATCATATACCAGAAAGTCCGCCACATCGGTTGCGCAACTCGTCGGAAGCGCTCGTGTGATAGCGTACCGTGTCGCATAGTCAGTGGCGACAGCGATCCATTTGTTGCCTGAGCTGGAGATCGGGAATGGGCCAAGCAGGTCGAGGCCAACTCGAAAAAAAGGTTCAAAGGGAATGTCGATCGGCTGAAGGAATCCAGCTGGTAGCGAAGATGGCTTTTTGCGGCGCTGGCAGGGTTCACAAGCGGCGACGTAGCGTCGAACAGAGCGGGCAAGACCAGGCCAAAAGAAACGACGACGTACACGGTCGTATGTGCGAGAGACGCCCAAGTGGCCCGCCAAAGGAGCGTCATGAAGTTGGTTGAGAACAGTCGCACGAAGATGTGCTGGTATGACGGGGAGCAAGTCATGGCCATATGGATCGAGGTTACGGCGATACAGGATGCCGTCTTTTACCAAGAACATTTGTAGAGATGCGTCGTGAGGCCTTGACTCAAGCTTGCTAATGATGGTTCACAGGGAAGCATCCAGGCGTTGTTCGTGGCCAAGGTTGAGTAGCTGCATCACAGACAGAAGGTCTGGAAAGGTGTCATTATGGGCAGCCTCTTCCACAGGGTAGCGTGATAAGCAATCAGCATCTTGGTGTGACCGCCCTGTTTTGTACGTTACGGTGAACGTGTATTCTTGTAATCGTAGGGACCAACGAGCGAGGCGTCCTGTGGGATCCTTGAGTGAGGCCAGCCAGCAGAGCGCGTGATGGTCGGTAACTACCCGGAATGGACGCCCGTATAAGTATGGGCGAAACTTGGCGACTGCCCACACGAGAGCGAGACACTCACGTTCCGTGATTGAATAGTTGCGCTCGGCTGTAGATAGCAGGCGGCTTGCATATGCTATAACACGGTCATGTCCGCGTTGATGTTGCATTAGCATTGCTCCGATGCCATGCCCACTAGCGTCAGTGCGAACCTCGGTTGGAGCTGATGGATCGAAATGGGCTAAAATCGGCGGTGTTGTAAGGAGCGTCGTGAGCTGGGAAAAAGATGAGGCTTGATCAGCACCCCAGAAAAACGGGGTGTCCTTCTTCAGGAGGTTTGTGAGTGGGCGTGCAATGATGGCGAAGTCCTTAACAAACCGTCGAAAGTAGGAGCACAAGCCCACAAAACTGCGAACGTCCTTTGTTGACTTCGGAACAGGAAAGTCCGTGACGGCGCGAATTTTCTCGGGATCCGGGCGAACTCCTGCGGCATCGACGATGTGGCCAAGTACGGTTATTTGACGACGAGCAAAGTGGCATTTCGACGAGTTCAGTTGAAGTCCGGCTCGACGAAAAACTTCAAGAATCGCCGATAAACGCTTGAGATGGGAGTCGAATGTGGGCGAGGAAAACGATAACGTCGTCTAAATAACATAAGCAGGTTGACCATTTAAACCCTTGGAGCAACGAGTCCATCATTCTTTCAAATGTGGCCGGCGCATTACAGAGACCAAAGGGCATAACTTTGAAGTGATAAAGTCCGTCAGGAGTGACGAATGCGGTCTTCTCACGGTCCATCTCATCCACAGCGATCTGCCAATAGCCAGATCGAAGGTCGATAGTGGAAAAATACGTAGCACCGTAAAGGCAGTCTAAGGCATCGTCGATTCTAGGCAACGGATAAACATCTTTCTTCGTAATTTTGTTGAGATGCCTATAATCTACACAAAAGCGCCATGTTCCATCCTTCTTTCTGATCAGGACGACAGGAGAAGCCCAGGGGCTACAAGAGGGTTCGATTATGTCTTTTGCAAGCATCTTTTCGACTTCCCGTTGTATGACGGTGCGCTCGGACGCGGAAACACGGTATGGACGTCGGTGAATGGGACTCGCGTCACCAGTATTGATGCGATGAGTACAACACTCGTTCGGCTTAAAGCCGTGCTGGCGAAGTCGAAAATGTCACTATAGGACTCTAGGACGTGACGAAGGGCTTCCGCTTGATCAGGAGCGAGGTCTGATGGTACCATGTGGTCAACGTCGACGCCCGATGAACGTGATAGAGTTGGTTCATTGTCTGAGGTGCAGCAATCATCCACTCTGAAGGGTTCAACCGTATGGTCTTGTAGAGCAGTAATTTCGGCCAGGGAGATACCTTGTGGAAGAATTTGGGCTGTGAGGGCGAAATTGACAATAGGAAGGCATGCGCGGTTTTCAACGATTGTCAAAATGGTGTGCGGAACAGCGACACCATGCGTAAGCACCACGGCATGAATTGGTGCCACCATGTATTCACCGTCAGGTACAGGTGGTGTAGAGAAGAGGTCGATATGTGTGACACAGTTAGGCGGAAGGCGTGCGAAATCAATGCAGCAAAGGCGACTTTGGGGTGGGTTGGTCAGATCAGAAAGTAGAGGCATTTCAAGGTCAAGACAGCCGGCTGAACAATCTATAAGGGCCGAGTGAGCGGTGAGAAAATCCATGCCTAGAATTACTTCATGAGGACAGTTTTCTATAACGGTGAAAAGAACAGCAGTGCTTCTATCGGCGATAGTCACACGGGCGGAGCACATGCCGATAATCGCGGCAGTTCCCCCGTCGGCGACTCGAACGGCTCGGTTCAAGGCAGGTGTGACAACTTTCTTTAGGCGGCGACGAAGAGCAGCACTCATTATGGACACATGCGCGCCAGTATCGATCAACGCGCGCACAGGTACATTGTCTAAAGTAACGTTTAACAGATTCCGGGTGGTCGGTAATGTCACACGAGGATTTCTTGCAGAGGTCGTCGTCAATGCAGCTTCACCTCCAGAAGCTGCACTGCCTAGTTTTCCGGTCGGGGCGCTGCGAATAGGTCGGAGAGGCAGGACGGCGTTGTGGGGGCGAACGAGATTGACGGCGAGCAGGGGATGGTGAGCGGGCGTAGCGAGGTCTCGTCAGAGGTGCGACAGAATCAGAAGATGTGGTCGGCATAGGGGAACCAAAATCAAATGTTGAGGACGACTGGTGGTCAGAAGTGGCTTGGGTAGGAGGCCCGTAGCGTGCCGGCGGAGCCCAGTGATTGCGGCAGTGGCGAGCAATATGACCAACACGTCGGCAGTTGAAGCATATGGGCTTGTCGTCCAGTGTACGCCATTCGGACAAATTGCGCTGTCGAGAGTAGTTGGAACCATATCGAGGAGCGGATGGACGACGATAAAAAGGCTCGGCAGAGTAGACTGGTTGAATGGGGTGTAGGCCGACATTCGATAATTCTTGACGAACGACGGCTTGTATCAGTGAGATAGTGGTCGGTGAAGGATCAGGCGTTGGAAATGGAGTAGCTACTGGTTGGGCTGCCTCGACCTCACGACGAATGATGCGGGTGAGGTTGTCACATCGGGGAACTTGGCGGACGGAGTCATCACACGAGGAAGTAGCAGCTGTGTTCGGCAGGCGCGTGATGCCGTGGGTGACGCGGCGGGCTTTAGCCTGTTCTAGACGGCGGCATTCTGTCAGGATCGTGTCGATGGTCGTGACATTATTAAAAACCAGCAGGTTGAAGGCATCGTCAGCAATCCCTTTGAGGACATGGTTAACTTTTTCGTCTTCTGACATGCGCTGATCGACCTTGCTACAAAGCGCCAAGACGTCAAGAATGTATGACACGTACGATTCAGTAGACGTCTGGGCGCGAGTGGCGAGAGTCTTCTTGGCAGCGAGCTGACGACCAGATGAATCGCCGAAAAGATCACGGATCTTCGATTTGAAAAGATCCCAACTTGTGATTTCGGCTTCGTTGGTTTCGAACCATGTCCGCGGCGTGCCGTCGAGGTAGAACACAACATTGGCCAGCATGAGCGTCGGATCCCAGCGGTGGGTAGCACTGACTCGCTCGTACCGGTGCAGCCAGGAGTCAAGGTCGATGGTGCCGTCAGCGGAGAAAGTTCCAGGATCCCGCAGGGGTGGCAGGGTGACGTAGGTTGTTGACTCGGATCGAGAGACCGGTGGGGATGAGGCATTGGCAGTTGAAGTAGCCGAAGAGTCCCCGGTGTTGCGACCGCTGCGCGTCTCCATCGAGGTACGGGAGTCGTCCACCTCCAGCAATAATGTTACGGGTAACGTATTTAATAAGTTAAATACGATGCACTGTGCTCGGCGAACAAGATGGCGACAGTTCATCAACAACCAGCCACCAACGTCGTCTTTCTCTTTCTTCCAGACAGGCTGTGCCGGCGGTTGCGTATCAATATGCAGGCATACTCTATGAGGTTGCTACCCGGTAGCTTATGAAGGTGTGCTCTGTTCAATTGGCTATTCTCAGCTTCGAAAAGGCTCTTCAAACATCGAACATGGCCATTTAAAATCTGAGTTTATTTAACTTTTACCAATTTATCCAAAAACGTGGAGCCCTAGTCAATTAGCAATTAATCAAACTTTCAGCATCAAGATATGCAGCGGCTATCTCAAAGCCTTTACTTGTCCCACTTGATTCAAATGAGGGCGAAATGTGTTACAGCGAAAACGCAAAAACTGCCAATTACAAGCACCACAACTTCAGAAATGAAGAAGCACTGCCAAGCAAAGCTATTGCAATTTTCCTGAAGTTGGCACGCAGTGAGACAAAAACGGTGAATAAATGAGCATGGCAAAATGCTGCCATTAATGAGGACGCAAAACTTATGCATGTGATTCGCGACAGGCATGTTAGTGATGCATTAATGATACAAGGATCAGCTATGGCCAATCAGCACAATGCAAGTATTCATGTGTTAATTGTAGTAGTAGAAATGGCTCTGTACACAACTGACAGAAGTAGAAAGTGCGGTGAAACAGCCTACTACTACGTTCTATATTTCATCTAGCATAGCCAAATGAATGCAATATAAACTTAGACCAAGGTATGCTTAGAGGGCATTAGCTGTTGTCTCTAACTGTAGTGAAACAATAACAACGTAAATTGATAAGAAATAAAGTGGTCTAAAACCACCACACTTTCCATTGACTGGTTTACACCTACAACATTCAAATTATGTGTAATATGCTCTACCAACTGAGCTATGCCAGAAGCCACTCACCAGTTCACTTCATTGGGCTTTTATGTACGAGTAATCCCTGGCAGTGTTAGTTAGCTCCACTCATTGCCAAGGCAGTGAGTGTGGCACACACTAGTAATAATTACTACATTTCAAGACAACAATTAGTGTCTCCTATGCTTTCCTTCACCTAACTGTCTGTTAGATTGTCTACCAAAGAAAAAAAAACCTCTAAAAAATTGCCCCTTGACTCATCCACCTAGCATAGCATCATTTATGCTAGATCAACTATGCATGTGAGCTTCTTTCTTGCAATTTCCTGTCAACTGTCCTTTCGTGTCAACTTCTTACAATTTGCGTAGCTGGCGCTACACCCGAAAAACCCGCAACTATGCACACCTACTAGAGCAACAAGTATGCCGTTCCATCATGAGCTGTCAATGAATTACTGACAGCACAGCTGCTGAAAGGCCTAAGACTGGTTAATGTGCATAGCATAAAATAAACTTCCTGTAATTCAGACGGGTGGTGCTTCGATGTAAACGTTCGAGAGAACTTGTGTCTCCTGAACCTTCGGTTTAAGCACCCAGGTGAGGTGGCCATGCTATACTGATCATACCATAGCATTAACCTGACACTTTTAGCTTTACATCACTTACTCCATATTCACAGAACCAGCAGACTCACCTTAAAAGGCAACTCGTGAAACAGGCGGCTCAACTCTAGGCACCGCTTCTCCAATGGGTATGTATCCAATGCAGCCACTAGGCAGCCCTGAGAGCGAACAAGCAAACGCAACACTGAGACAATACCCCTTGTACACCCAGTGTGAGTGCTGTACGAAAGAGATGAGGGGAAAGAAAAAAAAGCCTTAACAGTATATCTTATGCATTAATCTATGATGAGTCAAAGGCAAAAGCTATCTGCTTTTTCTTCTTACTTAATGTATTGATCCTCCCATGCTTCACCTCACCTAGTTTTGCACTGCTTCCAAGATTAGAGCAATAGCAAGTTTTCTGCACATCAGCTGGTTCCACACTGCCTCAGTGGTCAGGTCTTTACTTTGCTTCTTTTCTGGTTAGCCCTCGTTTGGGCTAACCGCCCAAAGGAGGGCGCTACAGGACTCTGCATAGTCGAAGTTGAAATGTGGCTGAAGGCCATTTGTGACAGCCCAACGAAAGGTCAGGTATAGATACGAACTATAACACCTTAGGTCAAATCAAGTTTTCTCTGTCTTCGAGGCTGCTCTGTAGGAGGGTGGCAGCTTTCTGGGGCACGATAAGACACTAAATATTTGATCGTAGGCTGAGGTTAAAAGTGGCTAGGACTGCATCACAGTGCATGAATATGTGTATTGAAAGTGGCCGCGACAGGGTGGACAAACTACTGTTTGTGGTGGCAAGGTCGGGATGAAATGGACTGGAGGTCTTCAGCACAGTCCAGGAGACGTTAGAAATTGCTGTCGCTGAGCTGGCGGCTGCATTCATGTAAACAAGTCTCCAGGAAGCCAGAGAGGACTGCTATACACCAGCTCAGCTGTAGACTGTAGAACACTACGTCTGCTCAGACGACAATCCCTAAAGACACAGGAGTACTAGGGGCAAGGCATCAACCTAGGTGGCACTATTGAGGCGGGTAGTAAAGGTCAGAAGGGTGAAGGACGTGGTTGCACCATTGAGACGTCCTGCAGATATGAGGCTTGCAATCAGGGCACACTCCCAGAAAAAGGGGAAAAAAAAGATGAAGCGTATGTGACGACAAATTTTGCAAAAGAAAGTTTTGCGTTTTTGTCATTAATAGTTCTAAATTCATCTTTTATGGCCTTGTGACTATCTGGTGTTCTTAAACATCCTACATTTCAACGCTAAGTCACAAAATGATTTTGAAGTGAACCACTGATTATTTCCAACTCTGCTCAATGTTTGTTCAGTGCTGTGTTGACATTTTAGATTTTAAAAGTTTATAAAACATGCACTTGTGCCTAGTTGCAAGCCAATAAGACAGATATTATACCTTGGCATTGCTAACAACATCAGTCATGCTGCACGTTTATTAGGACATCACTAATCTGACCACTCATAACTATTTTCTTTGCATTCTGTCCTGCATTACCACAAGTTTCGCATAGTTTCACTGTCTGTCAGGTCAAAAAACACCTCCACATGGCATATGGTACGCTACAATGTTCTGGAGATAGCACTAAAACTCGCCCAGTTCATAGTGACATACAGATTTCTCACATCACTCAACTTTATTGAGCAATATTCAGACTATGGATTGTGCAGAAAACACTGTCAGCACCAAGAAGTGAAATTATTGAGACGTTCATGAAAACCACTCTACATGCCAGAATGCCTTCTTCAAACATAATGGCAATGTGCGATAAATGTATCGAGGTACAGCTGCACACAATATTATAGTGGCAGAAGAACATACCATAACTAGTTGGAAGAACAAAGACTTAAGAACAATCTCTGCACATTCAAAAACCATTCTTGCCTTATGTCCTCTTGATACTTTTCTTAAAAATTTATACCGGGAACCAGGTGGGAACAGCCGGCATTTATGCTTATGGTCACTGTAGGTAGCAACACATCGCTCAGGGAGGTTGCCAGGTGGATGCGCAGAGGCTATGTAAAACTCATCAATTTGTGCCCGAGAGTGCTGAGCACAGGCACCAGCACTACCGAGGACAGTAAACCGACTTTGCAATGCCGTTTGTGGTGATCAATAGCTGCACTGGCCAATCATCAGCAGTGAAAGGCAATCTGATTTATTCATTTTTTTCTTGGCCTCTTGGGCACGCTAATTTCACAAATTCAGTGCTACCCAAGTTACATGTGCACTCCTGGCTCCCTGCTGACCATTTCAAAGACAGTTTATAGACCACACTTCTGCCAGACAACACAGTACTGAAGGAAGCATAAATACAATTCAGCTACAGCCGTTACTTCTGTAATATCTTTCAGCAGAGTTGCTCTGTGCTCTAGCTTGCCCCTTTTCAGGAATACACTGTCTCACGTGTCCACGACTTGACGTGTGGAATCTAAAACTGCTTCAAATGGCTTACTTTTGCACAAGACAGCAAATGCAATAAAACTTGGCATGAATATTGGTACACCACAGAACACAAGAATAGCAGGCTACAGCATAAAGCCGCATCACCAACACCAGATGTATGTCGCCACTTAACTCTGTCAAAAGAACAGACCACCAATTTTTACCGTACCCAAATTTAGTGCAATAAAAAGCTTACGTCAGAGTGTCTAATCATGGAATCGTAACGCAGAAAAGAACCCTGAAACTCTTTGCAGTCAAAGCCTTTTCCATAGACAGCAACTGTGAAGACTCGCTGCAACACAACACACTCGCTGCAAACAGTGGTACGTTAGCAGTAAAGAGATTCACGTTGATGCTGCAACGGTTTACTGCATGCAACATGGATCGATATGCCGCCCTAATTGCAACAACAGTAATGCCACAGTTCAGCATCAAATCCTTTTACCTGAAGAGCATCACAGAATAGCATGGATTAAACAATAACACACTACCCTAATTGTGAGCAATTATTTATAGTGCACATAAAAGCATCAGCATCAGCTCTATAGTACAGCACCAAGCTTATCCCGTACGGGTAGGCGTACGGGTGACATATCCGTGTTTTTGATACTTTTGAATGCAATTTAAAAATATAAACCTACTGAAGTTGCAAAAAGCATGCTTGAATGTGTCGCTTTAATTTGCGGTCTCTTAATTTCGATTAGGACCTATTCACACAGTCTTGCCAGTTGCCGGTCCCTTTAACTGCTACCAAACCGTTCTGTATGAATGTAGCTCACCCACTTGACAGAAAGCCTTTCCTGCATTGTCAGAATTTCAAACCATTCTCTGAATGCTGATCATTTTCACCAACGTTCTTGATTGTGTGAATTATAATTGAGTAGCCGGCCTTTCTATCCATGAAAAAATCACAGTGAGCTTCATAGCGGTAATTATACTTGTGTGTACTTCAATTTTTTTTAATGGCAGCATGCTTTTTAGATTAGACATGAGAAATATTCAATACCAAATGTAAAAATAAATAACCACAATACAGGGTAACCTAAAGAATGCCGTAACAGCTAAGGGGTTACGCACCGAACTTCGGTGCCTCGTGCGCCAAAACCATGACACAATAACGCACTAAGAAAATGAAGGGAAAAGTTGGGGGTTTCCAAATGCGCGCAGTTATCGGCTGCACACGCAACTCCAGTCACGTGCCTCTTAAACTAACCCACAGCTGTGGCCAGAATTTACTTCGCGACCTCGTTAGCACCGTGGGCTGCGCTTGAAGCACAGAGGAAGTGGCTTGAAGACTGCCGAACGGCTGCCTTAACTTTGCAGGAATCATTTTAAAAAGCTCGCACGAAAACATATTGTCAGGTATACTCCGGATGATTGCGCATTGTGTCGGGGGGACAGCGATTCCGAAAGTAACTTCCAACACTGCCACGCTTCTCGGAGCCTAATTTCTGTAGAATTCTGTCATATACCACTTCAGAACAACCTTTCGTTCCGTAACAATACGACAAGTTGGCTTCGCGCAGCAGAACAACGTGCGCACAATCTTGTAGATAGTCTCTACATTCACAAGGCTACTGCCCCCTTTCAGACTGGTTACGGAAAAAACATGATACGTAATGCTAACAAACGCGTCCTCAAACGAAAGCTTGCCATGCTCGGTCAAAAACAAAACTGCATTGAACTACGTAAAGCATGTCGATCCTTGTATTTTTCTTTTTCCTTTTACACGAGATGCTTCGAAGTGAAAGCACTGCGGAAAGACACGGCACAGGACGAAACTGTCACGCAGGGCACGTGCTTCCAACAATTTAGACTCAATACGATATACCACAACAACACTGAATTTCCTTGGCGCGACTGCTCATGCAGCTTGGCTAGCGCATGGTTAACGGCCGGTGAACTTTTAAATCAAAGACAACGTTTTGCGAAAACGGGTTTCGTTTGGACAGGCGCGCGACCGTCAGTCTTTATTCATTAAAACTGCACAAATTCTACTCGAAACGAATGAAAGGCAACACGCGTTACGAATGCGAAACGAGCGAGTTGCCGAGCGTGACAGTACCTGTTGCTGGTACAACAAAGGCGGCGAGGCATCGTTCGAGAATATTTGTAGGGCGTTCCTCCACCCCATGTCGAGTACCCTTTGAGCACGGCTAGGTGTCACCAAAACATAACGACTGTGGCGTGGGCGGCACGCACTAAATTTGTTGCCTGCCGTAAGCAAAGCCGGAAATCCCGTCAGAGACTGGTGACGGCCAATGAGTGTGCTGCTCGTAGCTGCGTTTAAAGGTAGCCTCCTTTTTCGGAATGCCAGCGGCAGGTTTGAATAGACCGCGATGTCCATTTGATCAGACTCAGTGTGGTTGTTGGGAGTTTTACGCGCAACCAGCGACCCTCTACGACGCAATTACAAGTATGAGGTTCCAGGCAAAATTTGCCAAAAAAAGGTAGGCCGAGCGGCAGGCAGTTGTCTTTACGGACAGCACGTGAATGCTACAAGGATCCACACTCGCAAGGTGCGGCAGCTATTGAAGCAGTGTTTGTAAGTTGGTTTAAAATAGTTTTATTCTCTCTTATGAGGGCGAGGAATTCGATAGCGAAGAAGAAGGAGGAAAATGTGAAATTGTATACGCACCGAAAACTGAACCGCACCGCCTGCGGAACCCGCCATTGCAACGTTCACGCGTGTTTTGTTGCTACGCGCATAGTTGCCCGGTTGCGGCTTAAAAGTATGCTGAAATTAGCCAAATGTCATTCGCGAGTTTAAATTTTTTGCTAGACGTTCGTACTACGTTTAAATCTCTATTGTAAACTGAAATAAACATGCGTAATGTGCATCAAACTATGAGCTGGCCTTATCCCAGACGTATCGCTAACTGTTTGTAAATAGACAACGTCAGCTTAGAAATATGCTTGTAAGATGCTATACTTGAGGTTATTTCATTTATTTAACAGTGTTTAATTGGCACCTACATTGACAGTGTATTTATTTTAATGTGAAAATAAAATAAAACGCTGATACTACGAAAACATTACGCTACACTACAATTTCAAATTGTGTCATCGTTCATACTCCGGCATGGTCTAGTGGTTAGGATACCTGGCTCTCACCCAGGAGGCCCGGGTTCAATTCCCGGTGTCGGAACGCACTTTTTAATTTACTGTATCACATTTTTTTTTTAATTGACAAGTTTGGATACATGTATCGTCCTTTGCGGACCGAGCACTTTGTGTATAAGCACCCTGCAATGCAGTTTACGACATCTGATGGTAGCGCCAGAACACACAGCTAGCGAGTAGGCGCAGCAAAACCGATCCTTCCAATGCGTAGCCTAGCGAGTAGACGCAGCAAAACCGGACTTGTCCGAGCATATTATTTTCTTTTTTTAGTTTTGAGCAAAGGGTCACGGTTGATTATGTAAGCGCCCAGGAAGCCTTCTTTGAAAACGCGCCAAAAAAGGGCATTGACACTTCAGCGTCTCAATGTGTTCAGCGAGCGTTTCATTTTCTTGGTATTCCTGGCGGTCGGTACCAACAATGCTGAGGTGGCCCAAAATAGAGTTACTGTATATGCTACCTTTAGGTAGCATATGCTATCTAAAGGTAGCATATATAGTAACTCTAGCTCCAAAAGCTTCGCCGCGCCCTCTGGTCCACTGTCGGGTGCCTATAAGGAAATTCGCGTTTCTGCCTGGTGGAGGAGTCAAGACGATAGTTATAGCGCAAGAACAGAACGACGACAAAAAGACAAGAAGGACACGAGCGCTTTGTTGTCGTTTTGTTCTCGCGCTATAGCTATCGTCATGTCGTACCACTAGTTCAAATTGCCGCACTTCTAAGGTGGAGTCAAGTCGCACTGTACAGGATTCGGCTTGGCTTATTGTTCGAAAGAAAACTGCCGGAATCTTTTTTTTTTTTTCTGGTGGGGGGGGGGGGGATGCAATGATCGGCGCTTTCACCGAGTCGCGGGGGCTTAGAATCCCCACTTACACGGAGCTTCGTATGAAGCGAAGATTTTAACGCGATAGCGAATCTGCTCACTTTTGCAGATATTCCAGCGTCGGTGCCGGCGCCGACATCGTTGGTTGTGAGTAAAAAATCGTCATCTTATGCGTGACCTAAAAATCGAGAAAAATGCAATAAAAAATGAATACTCCTGCAACAGAATGGGGACCGAACCAGGGTTGTTTGGTACCAAATAGGCGGTCGAACCCTGGTCTTTTGCGTGGCAAGTGGATGTTCTACCACATGGCCACGCTTCTGCTTGTGACAATAGTGAAAACGACGTCTTCTGCATGCTTGAACTGGTATAGCGCATTATGGGGAAGAAGAAACGGCTGAGCAGACCGACACAAGAGGACCAGTTCAAGTACGACGAACCAACTCGCCCAATCTTCAACACTCGTCTTCTGCATGATAATGCAGTGAAAGTAGATTTCATGCTTCACAAACACGCGCGTCCTGTAGACATGCTTCACAATACAACATGAAATATTGCAGTATTAATGCGTGGTGCAAGCGTCCATTGCCAATAGTCGTCAGAATATGTGATTATCATATTGGCTTCACGGTTGAAAACCGGCGCATGAAAAGGTTTCATGCACTAAGTGTTTGAAGTACGCGCTATAGGAGCATGATGTCGCTATCGCGTTCAACTCCTAAAGGAGAAGCTTTAGGGCCCCCAATCATTCTTATTTTTTTAATCCCCGCAATATACGAAGTTAACGTAAGGAAGCACATTGAAGGGAAGGGGGTATACCAGGTGCATGCGCTTCAGCGTGCCTTGTAGATTGTCTCTCTGCTCGCCATGAGTTCTTCCTCTATGGTTGAGTGCTCTCAATAGACTTAAGCGCGTGCGAATGAACCCTGAACGCTGCCTTCCGAAAAGCTACCACATACATGTCACAACTATTGCGCACATCCCTGGCAAGCAGCAAATCAAGCAGCATGCTTTATGGTTTAATTGCGCCGGTCGTTCGTGTGTTAGGCGGTTCGGGCGTAGCCAAGAGGTGAGAGTTCGAACCCATTCCCTCGAAGTTTTTCAATTTTATTAATAATATTTGGGGTTTTACGTCCGAAAACGACGATATGAATATGAGAAACGAAGTAGTGGAGGGCTACGGAAATTTCGACCACCTAATGTTATTTTCCGCGAACTGAAATCGCACGAGTCCCTACCACTTTGCCTCCATCAAAATGAGACCGCCACGGCCGGTATCGGACCTCCGACCAGGTCCGATACCGACCTGTGTTGGCGTAATTGGCACGGTCAGTAGTCCGTACGAACAACCACCGCAGTGGACGAAATTTTGAACTTTGCGTTCATACATGGGCACATACGAACGCACGCAAGAACATATATAAAATATGGTTGAACCCTACGCCCAAAAGAGCGGAGGGGGGGGGGGGGGGCTTATTTCTTATTATGCTCCTGGCTGACAGTTGCGGAATCAAAAGGTACGAGCGAGCAGGTATGATGCATTTATGCTTTACAGTTACGTCGACTGAGGCACTGAAAACAAACAAGCATAAAGCTTTGCATCAACTTCAAATAGAAGTGCTCCTAGTGGTGAATAATTGTGCAACGTTTTCCCAGCGGTGAAATGTTCGTGCATAAGGTTATAGGCTTCTTGGGACATTCCGACATTGTACGTCGAATTATTCACTCGCCTATTGACATTATTAACAATTTGTTCGGCTAAGAAAAAATATCTTTTTTTTTAGAGATAGGTGTTCCATGCGGTCGCCATGTGTTCATATTGTCGCGGGTTGTAAATTACAGGGGGTTTATTTAAAAACACGGACAGTGGAACTTATAGAGACGCTCTCAGAGAAGGCCGCTAGGATTGTCGTCTTCTTCACTTGCCTGCGCTGCGCCTCTCGAGCAAAACCGCCTTCTTCGTTGTCGTTGCTATCTCGCCGCTAAATGCAGCTATGCACGCGGCATTACCCTCCCGCCAGAGTGAGCGTCGTCCCGATGCTCAACAGGTAGAGATGCAGCCAGCGGGTGTTTACATCACTGAGAGTGGTAAAGTTTCATGCGGACCACGTGCACTGTCTCAGGCAGATGCTGGCGACGTTTCGAACAGGAGGAGGCGTCGGGCACGACTTCGTAAGTCACGTCGCTAAGACGGCGCAAAACCTTGTAGGGTCCGAAGTATCGGCGTAGAAGTTTCTCTGAGAGGCCTCGTCGTCGTACAGGAAACGAAACCCAGACTCTATCTCCTGGTTGATAAATGACGAATCGATGGCGAAGGTTGTACCGTTGGGCGTCAAGTTGCTGCTGGTTCATATCGTGGGCAAGCTGCCTTGCTTCCTCGGCGCGCTCAGTGACGTCTGCGGCGTCTGTCTCTGAATCATTGCAATCGTAAGGCAGCATGGCGTCAAGCATTGTCGTAACTTCTCTGCCATGAATTAGTGCGAACGGTGTCATTTTTGTGGTTTCCTGGTGCGCCGTATTATACGCCAATGTGATGTACGGCAATATTCGGTCCCAATTCTTGTGTTCCACGTCGACGTACACGCAAAGCATGTCAGCGATTGTCCTTGTTAAGTCGTTCTGTAAGCCCATTTGTTTGTGGGTGGTAAGCAGTCGTCTTCCTATGCGCTGTGCCACTGAGCGTAAGCACAGTGCGCAAAAGCTCGGCTGTAAACGCGGTGCCTTTGTCTGTTATGACGACAGCTGGAGCACCATGTCTCAGGACAATGTTCTCAATGAAGAACTGGGCCGCTTCAGCTGCAGTGCCACTCGCGATTGCCTTGGTCTCCGCGTATCGGGTGAGGTAGTCCGTCGCTACTATAACCCATTTGTTGCCGCTGTCCGATGTTGGGAATGGGCCCAGCAGATCCATTCCGATTTGAGAAAACGGCGTTTCTGGCACGGGCACAGGATGTAATAGCCCAGCGGGTTTGACAGGTGGTACCTTGCGCCGCTGACAATCAATGCATGTTCGTACGTAATTTTTAACCTCTGCTGCGATTCTTGGCCAGTAATATTTTTCTTTGATGCGTGTCAGTGTTCTTGTGAAACCGAGGTGGCCCGCAGTGGCTTCGTCATGGCAGGCTTGTAATATTTCGCTGCGGAGAGCTCCAGGAACTACCAGCAGATAGCTTCTACCTGTTGATGAAAAGTTCTTTTTGTACAGAATTCCGTCCCGTAAACAGAATGACGATAAGTTCTTCGAAAACACTCTTGGTGCATTGGCGGCCCGTCCGTTCAAGAATTCTATAAGCGAGTTGAGCTCCCGATCATCTTGTTGTTGCCGAGAAATGATAGCTGCATCGACAACTCCTAAAAAACCTGGGAAATCATCATCCTCTACAGCCGGTGATTCAATCGGAGACCTTGACAAACAGTCGGCGTCTAAGTGTTGCCTTCCGGACTTATAAACTACGGCCATGTCGTACTCTTGGAGCCGTAAGCTCCATCGTGCTAAACGTCCAGATGGGTCTTTCATGTTGGTCAACCAACAAAGAGAATGATGGTCGCTTACGACTTGGAAGGCGCGGCCATATAAGTACGGGCGGAACTTCGCAACTGCCCAGACGACGGCCAGACACTCCTTCTCCGTTGTTGAGTAGTTAGACTCGGCGCGTGTCAACGTTCTGCTAGCGTAGGCGACCACTCTCTCCATACCATCTTGGCATTGGACAAGAACAGCACCTAGGCCCACATTGCTGGCGTCTGTATGGATGGCTGTTGGTGCATTCTCGTCGAAGTGAGCGAGGACAGGTGGAGTTTGTAGACGCTGTCGCAGCTCGTTGAACGAAGCTTCTTGCTCTTCAACCCATACAAATGCAATGTCTTCCCTTGTAAGGCGGGTGAGTGGAGAGGCGATGTGTGCAAAGCCTGCTATAAATCGCCGGTAGTAGGCGCAGAGACCCAGAAAACGCCTGACCGCTTTATCAACAGGCCTTGCGAACTTTGCGACGGCTGCCGTTTTATCAGGGTCAGGCTTCACACCTTCGCGACTGATCACGTGTCCCAGGAACTGGAGTTCTTCGAAGCCGAAGTGGCATTTTTCCGGTTTGAGCGTGAGTCCAGCGGACCGTATGGCTTGAAGAACAGACAGTAGCCGCTTTAGATGCTCTTCAAACGTGGCCGAAAAAACGATCACGTCGTCGAGGTACACAAGGCACGTTTTCCATTTCAGGCCGGACAGAATGGTATCCATTAGTCTCTGAAACGTGGCTGGGGCTGAGCATAGACCGAAAGGGAGGACTTTGAATTCATAAAGCCCGTCTGGCGTCACGAATGCGGTCTTTTCTCGGTCGCGCTCATCTACTTCTATTTGCCAGTATCCACTTTTAAGGTCCATTGACGAGAAGTAGCGCGCATGCCGTAGCCTGTCCAAAGAGTCATCAATCCGTGGTAATGGATAAACGTCTCTTTTTGTAACATGGTTCAGCTTACGATAATCGATGCAGAAACGCAAGCTGCCATCTTTCTTTTTCACGAGAACCACTGGCGATGCCCAAGGACTCTTCGATGGTTGGATTACATCATCCTCTAGCATCTTCTTGACTTGCTGCTGGATTACCTCACGTTCTTTCTGAGCAACGCGATATGGGTTCTGTCGGATCGGTCTTGCTGTGTCTTCCGTAATGATGCGATGCTTAGTCAGAGGCGTTCGACCCACTCGTGATGTCGATGAGAAGCAGTCCTTGAACTGGTCGAGCAGCTCCATAAGACGGCATCTTTCAGTCGGTGTTAGACTCGGACCGATATCAACTGGTGGTGTATGTGGAGGTGATTGAGCTGTGGCTTCCCCTTGCATTAGAAGACAGTCGTGAGAGTAGTCGAGCTCTTCGAGGTACGCCACAGCCATGCCTTTACCGATGTGCCGGCGCTCATTCGTGAAGTTGGTCAGAAGCACCTCTGCGCGCCCATCCACTAAGCTGACGATGCCGCGAGCGATGGCGATGCCTTGGCGAAAAAGAAGGGCAGTGATGCGTTCGGCTATGGCGTCTTCATTACAGTCCACGTCACAACACACAGAAACAAGACTACAGACAGTGGTGGCACGCAGACGTCGTCGTCAACCACACGTAACACCCTGGGTTCTTGGTCTGGATCTTGGGTCACAGACTTGTCAGCGGCGAATGTGATCACACCATCGCGTATGTTAACCACAGCACCGTACTCTCTTAAGAAGTCCATTCCCAGTATCATAGGTTTGCAGCACTCCGGTAGGATCAGAAATGTGGCTACAAAAGCTGCATTCTCAATTGTGAGTCTTGCTGTACATTTTCCGGTGGGAGTCATTATCTGGCCTCCAGCATTTCGGATATATGGGCCCGTCCATTCCATCCTGACTTTCTTAAGTTCGTCTGCCAATCGTTCACTCATTATGGAGAAGTCTGCACTCGTATCGACTAAGGCTGTCACTTCAACGCCGTCGATCGTCACAGCGAGGTCGGCAGTCACAGTTTTCTCGGCGGAGTCTTTATCGTCATCTCTCACGTGTTTCGGCAGCAGTGGGGGATTTTCGGCAATTAGACGGCTTGCAACCTTCCCCCCAGAGGTCGCTGCTTTCAGTTTCCCCGCCGTGGGCTGGGAGACCGACCTCTGACGGCGTCGGCAAAACTACGGCGGCTTGGTGAACCAAAGCGAGCCGGGGATGGTGAGCGCGTCCGGAAGGTAGAAGAGCCTTCCCGCCTGCCAGCCTGGTCGTCGTCGATGTGGGCATGGCTTTCGTCAAACTGTCGGCGCGTAGCTGCAGGTGCACTACCGCGGTATTCAGCTCGGCGATGTGGGCAAAAACGGTAAATGTGCCCTGGCTCTCCACAGTTGTAGCAGAGTGGTCGGCGATCCGCAGTGCGCCATATGTCGGTCTTCCGCATATAGGGTCGCCTGACAGAATCCTGCTGAGCCCAGGCTGCCACAGGATACGGCTCGATGTACTGCGGTGCTGGCATGGGCGTGGGTCGACGAACAGCGTCTGCATAGCTGTATCCGTTCGGCTGGTAGGATACTTCTGGAGCCAATGGACGACGCACAGCGTCTGCATAGGTGCACGAGTTCGGACGGTGCGGTGGAGCGGAATACTGCTGAGGAGAGGCAAACGCTTGTCGAAGTTCATGGCGAACGACTTCAGCGACGGAGGCTACCGTGGACTCCTGCTGCGGGGGTGCCTGTGACTGCAATGTGTATTTTGCGTTCTCCTTCGCGATCTCCTCACCCACGATCTGTCTAATCAGGTGGCGTAAAGAAAACTCGTCGTTTGCGGTAAGTGCGGTGGCGCCTGCAGCTGCGCCGGTGGCCGGGCGATCAGACTGTCGGTACCGTTGCTGCAGCGCACGCTCTATTGCGGTGGCCTCCCTGGTGAACTCGTCCACTGTTGTCGGTGGATTGCGCACAAGACCAACAAATAGCTGCTCTTTGACGCCCCTCATGAGATGGCTTAGCTTTCGATCCTCGGGCATGTTGGGGTCCGCGCGGTCGCACAGACGCACCATATCCTCAGCAAACATGGCGACGCTTTCATGCAGCTGTTGGGTGCGTCCTTCAAGAAGGCGTTGTGCGTTTTCGCGTCGGTCCGCGTTACCGAAGGTGTCAAGAAACCGACGACAAAACTCCTCCCATGTCGTCAATGTTGCCTCCCGGTTTATAAACCACGTCTTCGCGCCGTCTTCAAGGGCGAAGTATACGTGGAAGAGCTTCCCCTCGAGGCTCCAGTAGTTCGATTTAGCTACCCGTTCAAACTGCTCAAGCCAGTCTTGCGCATCTTCGTTCGGCCGGCCGTGAAATGGTTCAGGAATGCGCATATTCTGAACCGTCACCTGTGCAGGACTCCTTGCCATTTCTTGAGTAGGGGTGGCTGTCGAAAGTGTTTCTCCCTTTAAAAGGCCAAATTCCGGTTGAAGACCTTGAAGGCGACGGCTTGAGCGGTGCACCGGCGTCTCCACGCGTGGCTGTCCCGTAGGGCTGGACTCACAGGGGCTTCTCACAGGGGTGCTGACCATGAGGTGGTAGTACCCAGCACCTCCACCAGTGTCGCGGGTTGTAAATTACAGGGGGTTTATTTAAAAACACGGACAGTGGAACTTATAGAGATGCTCTCAGAGAAGGCCGCTAGGATTGTCGTCTTCTTCACTTGCCTGCGCTGCGCCTCTCGAGCAAAACCGCCTTCTTCGTTGTCGTTGCTATCTCGCCGCTAAATGCAGCTATGCACGGGGCAATATAAATATAACCACGAAACAGTCGCTGCAGTGCATGGGCCTCTAGGTTTGCGTGATTTTCGAAAGCAGCACCCGTTTGTTTCGAATCGCGACACCAAATCCTTTTCAGAAAGGATCCATATAGACTATTTTACGCAAGACGTATACGGACGCCACCACCTTGGGTGAATGTTTCCTTGTTTTATTTCGCGACGTGATACGGTTAGATGTAGAAACGTCCAATGCACCAACCCAACCTGTTAGTATTCTAAAGATACGAAGCGGCAACGTTAAGAGCTGAATATATATTATGCGAAGAAAAATGCGTACTTTCAGGTGGTAGCGTTAGGTGGCACACGGCATTTTTTTCAGAACCACTTCAGAACTATTTCATTCAAATAATTTTAATAAAGTCAAGTGAGTGTCATATTTATTCAGGACCGTAGTCGTGCAAACAAAAAGAAAAAATTTTAAAAATACTTATTCGATTGATGCATGTCTCACAAAGGACTTCACAAATTCATTAAAACGAAGCGTCGCCAGAGTCTGGACCGTGTGACTCAGAGTGTTGGTGGGCCATTCGGTACGTACTCAGCCTTTGTCACTCCAACGCCTCCACTCCTGATGAACCTCAATTATAGCTAGAATATTCTAGTTCACTGTAACCTCAATCTTAATTTATTCCGATCGTCCTGGGCTGCCCGACTCCGAACATGCAGCTGGACACTTTGAAAGTCTCGTACATTGGGCGACAACGTTTCTTGGTACTGAAGGGAAAGAAAGCTACGGGACGGAGCTTCTGCACATGTAACACTGTGCGAAGTAGTCCGTTTTGGCACGTGTATCGTAACGCTGTCGAAAGTGTCAAGGGCGTGCCATCAGCGTTTCATGTATACAGACGCCGCGTAGCGTTTGAGGCGCACGTAAAAAGGCGGGAGTTTGCTCACACCAGCTGTATTTGGCGTTTGCTCACACCAGAAAACGCCGAATACAGCTGTTTTGCTGGTGTGAGCCGCGTCCTGTCTCAAGTGGCTCCACGAAGAAAATGAATGATAAACCTTTATATTTCACGCTTGAAATACGGGAATTCACTGGCGGTAGGATGCACGCGGTTTGGCTGCCTTCGCTTCAATGCCAAGAAAAGTGAAGCCCCACGTTTACACTCCGCTTATCAGAGAAGCCTTCGTGCGCAGGCTTCTCTACTAAGTGGAGTAAAGTATCTGCATTGCACCCCCGACCCTATTTTTTTTCGTTTATTATGAAAGAAAACAAATACCGTGACGTTTGCAAATAAGCTTTGAGGATGCTTCAGCTTCGCCTTCAACAGCAGAACGCGATAGCGTAATCGGGCCCAGTGCGCACTGGCTTCTGAATCGCTAAGCCTAGCTTGGATTCTCTTTGCATACCTCAACCGTGGCGTAAGAAAACGAATGACTGTGCGCTTAACATTGGCACTTTCGAACTATTCTAGAACGCACTGCTAGTACACTCTTGTTATATAGGTTTCACTATGCCACAATTTTGTGTGTGTGTGTGTGATTCAGCGACGGGCTTACTGTATATACGCGTCCGCAAGGCGACACGTGAACGCCGCTGTTTACGTTGTTGTTGTTCTTGCAGCTGATGACAATTAAATATTTATGAGCGTTTTGTAATGGGTCAGCCTTTAAAACACTGAAACGTTATGGAATTCACATTTTTTTACACCCACAGAAAAATAAAACGCCAGGCCTGCGCTGCGAAGGCTAGAAACGTGGTCTTTCGGAGCCTTTCGTGAACACTCATTGTGTAACTGCTGCAAGCACACTTGCTTGGTACCACTACGGCATTAATGATAATAATTTCTGGGTAGTAGGCCGGCATTCGATACGCTATTATTCGTCATTCTTCTGAGAAGCGTGGCATCCGCTAAAGACTTGCAAGGGAATTTCGTGCCGATTGTTCATGCAGTGGCTGACTACAATGAGGAAGTTATGCTTGAAGAGGGTATGCGCCGCAGTTAATAGGCGATCAAGAACAAGTTTTTGTAATGGGTTGAAGCATTGTACGACCCACTCGTTACGCTATTCGCCGTGTGCAATGCCTAGTCGTTCATTTACTGCTCTAAAACGTTTTGTTATTCATATTAACACGATTCCTTTTCGACATCAAGCCTGCCTAAGGCAAGTTTGCGGACAGGTCCTAAGCACCGGCGTTGCTCAGTGCTAGAATAGTCTTGGTATGTTTAAAATTCTTACTGCGCAGGCATTCTTAAAGATATACAGTTCGCACCGAGACTCTCATTTCACGTTTTCACGATGAAAACGTAAAAGAACCGAACTTATTGTGCATTGCTTATTCCTTAAGCTGATCAGCAGCGCAAGTGCAGCTTAGCAGCTTAAGGCTTCTGCTGTTGTTAACACTCATGCTGCTGTTGGTATTATTACGCAAGCGTAAACAATTCATTAACCAAGATGTATGCGATGGCTCAAATATGTCTGTTCGTACACTCTGTATATCTTAAGCATCATTTTTTTAACGTTTCGCTAATTACAACGCAGTCACCTTACCTCCTCATGCATGCTTTGCAAAACATCGATTCCCAAGGTACGTGGGATTTGTCAAATATTTTATTTATTCTTTTGTAAGACAGCAAATCCGGGATAGGTGACGAGAATCCCTTTTCAATTTTTGAAGCACACACGAGCCGGCCCGGGTGCACAAATTCGCTGTGATTCCTTCTGTTTGTTCAAAAATGACAGTTGGTTCATGATGTGCAGTGTGCAATAGAGCTATACGCTATACCAGTTGATATTCTACGTGTTTTTCAATGACGGCGTCGCCTGCGTCATCTATCTATGCTCATCTTTGGCCTTACTAACGGTCTTACTTGATTTCACGTTTATACTCGCGTCTACTCACAGGCATTCCATAGCAGTATCATTCATACACCATGCAGAGGCGTGAATTACGTAAGGCGGTACCTTGACCTTCCCGCACAAACTTTTAAGTGTGAATACACTTTATAAGCGACCCCAAACCATCCACCGCCGTCGGCGGCGTCCGCAGTCTTCTCTCTATCTTTAAAAGAAAGAGGACTTGGCGGGCCGCAGCGCGACGCTCTATCGAATAAAGCCCAAACTCCATAAGCGCGAAAATGCACGCGACAGCGACGAGCGACGCGACGTAGATCGGCGTCGCGCGATCAGTCGCTAGCGCAGGCAAACCTCATTCACGCGACGGCTTCGGCGAGCGAATTCCACTGTTGCTGGCATGAGGCCGTCAACTCGCACCAAGAAAACCGCGTAGCGAGCGGTTTCCAATTTAAAAATAAGATATATTGTTGTGTAATGGAACGGAAAGTGTTTATTATTGTCTTGCAGCATTTTTTATATGTGCATGCGTAATAAACATTGCGTTATTTCTTGTTGCGCATACGTGACTCGGGCAGGGTCACGTGCACCTATGTAGTCTTCGTCTTTTCCGGTTTTTCGCTATTGGCTGCTTGAGTTCTCCAAATCTGGAGAACCGAGCGATCGCGCGAAAACGAGCACGCGACACGTCGCGCGAACGCCCTGTTTCGTCGCTCATAGCGTCGCTCGTCGCTGTCGCGTGCATTTTCGCGCTTATGGAGTTTGGGCTTTAGCCACGGACGCGACGCTGATATCGGTGTCGCTCCTCCGCTCTCCTCACTCGCTGAAGCTGCACGCGCACCCCTCTCTCTCGCGCGCCCGCCTTCTCTCTCAGTCTCCCGTCGAGAGCGGGTCGTGCGATGGATGTCTCGGAGGCAACGCTACCATCTTGATATAAGGCGCGTTACTGACACCGATATATATATATATATATATATATATATATATATATATATATATATATATATATATATATATATAGAGAGAGAGAGAGAGAGAGAGAGAAGACTGCGGACGCCGCTGACGGCGGTGGATGGTTTGGGGTCGCTTATAAAGTGTATTCACACTTAATATATATATTTATATATATATATATATATATATATATATATATATATATATATATATATATATATATATATGTATATATATATATATATATATATATTGGTTTTTTTCAGAGGAGCTCTTCTTAAATATACCTTTTCTTGTCACCTCTTCTAGGAAAAAAATGTTCTTGTTCGTTTGCAGCCACTCATCACTCATATTCCAAACTACTACATCAAAAGGCGCCATCAACAGCGCTGATAAGATAAGATAAGGATTTTACAACACATTGACATCATGGTCGAACTATATATATAATTCTAGGCTCATGAACTCATGAGTCGTCTCACACGAACTCAGTCAGACTCAGATCGAGCCGTGAGCCTAAGACCGAGTGAGTCCGGTAGAAGAACATTTTGGTGAGTCTGAGTTTCGAGTGGAACCCGCAAGGCACGGGTTCAAATCCCGGCTGCGGCGGCTGCATTTCCGATGGAGGCGGAAATGTTGTAGGCCCGTGTGCTCAGATTTGGGTGCACGTTAAAGAACCCCAGGTGGTCTAAATTTCCGGAGCCCTCCACTACGGCGTCTCTCATAATCATATAGTGGTTTTGGGACGTTAAACCCCACATATCAATCAAATCATGAGTTTCGAGTGGATCCGAAGCGTACAATATATTTGATAAGTGAGGTTGAGTGAGCTCCACAATTCCTGGCGACCTGTGCGTGAATAGCAAGATGTTAAGCTCGAATCAGTGCGTTTTATTCAGGACGTGGTCGATCACTACCGAAAACTACTGTAACTGATATTCAAGCAGCCAGTACAAACGTCGTTAAGGTACCTCAGGATACCTAATTGTTATCACAGTGGCCAAAAACACGCAATAGATTTAGCAAGGTTCCAGCTATAAGTTATCAGTCATTGAAGAGGCCAATTCAGCCTCGGATATCTGTGAGCGCGCGCTGCGTAACGATCAGAGGATGAAAACGCGGTGGTCGTCCAGTCTTTCTTTTTGTGCACCAATTACGAGATTGGTCGTTGTTCCAACAACAAAAAAGGAAAACAAATTGCGCATAAGCGTCAATAGCACGAGACCCACTTTATACTCCACCTCCGCACATGACACCGGCCCGAAATGGAGGCGACACTCCAAGCGTCCCCTCAACCATCCCCACCCTCTTTTCATTCGAACTTCCACCGAGGACAATCTGCTCGTGGCTCGTCTTGGCTATATTTACGCCGTGCCATTTGTCACGACGTTTAGCGGCGCCAGGGATAGTGCGGACGGAGAGAACGGGAGCTCTTCTTGCGTTTTTCCTCTCGGCCTGCCAACCACTCACGGCCGGCAACGCTCGCTCGGTTGTGGCGGGTGGTTTAGCGCCGGAGAGCGGGGCGTCTTCATTTCAAGCGTCATTTGGCGGGCAAATTGAAAAGCTGCCTGGTCCTCGCAGACGACACACCGTCGCGGCCACCGCTAGCCACTATCGACGGCGCTGGATCCACGCTCAAAACGCGCGCGTGTGTGTGTACGGTCTTCAGTCGTCTGCTGGCGACAACGTCGTCTGCTACTAGATCATGCGACTTTGACCGCGGGTTGGATAGGGGAGGGGGAGCGGAACAGCTTCATGAGATGGGCGTTCTCCGCTTTAGATGCCGGCGAACACACGACGAACGTGAAACGAGAAGCTATGTCGCCGCTCCTCCGAGCCGTTCCGAACACTCGCTCGAGTTTGTTCTTTTTTTTTTTTTCGGTACGAGAGAACGTAACCGTGTGGGATGGGAAGATTGGCTGTCCGGCCGTGCAAAAAGAACAATGAATAAAACGCCGAAGCAGCGCACTCGCATGCGTCGTTTCAGAGGTGAAATGTGCGCGAAGAACATAATCAGGCGGAATGCGTGCTTGTTAAACTAACGTGGCTGCGACTATATACGAACGATATTGTACGAAAAAACGGTGATGACGAGACGCATCGAGTTTGTCATTGCCGGTCGTTGGGTGCAGGGGACGGCATTTTGCTTCAGCACACTATTCGCTAGCGGTCAGCGAAAGCTTTGTCTGCAGCATTAGTTCACCAGCAACAGGTGTTGCGGATCACAGTTTATCCTTGATATCTAAATTCTATAAACATGAATCCTGGCGAGGCAAGAGCCCTTTGGCGGGTGCTTTGTTCGCACCGATGTATGGACGAACAAGTGCTCGGCGTACACGTTTTTTGCCTGTCCGATACAACCGAAGCGGACAAAATCACCCTAACGCGAAAATATGAAGAAGTATGTCTGCTCTAATGACTTAATGAAGAGGCACGGTGGTGCTTCTTCTTTAATTAGGCATGCAGAGAGGTAACTTCTGCTTTCATGCTTAAACGCGCTTCGAGGGAAACCTGAATTTGAAGTGGCACTTGCGTCCATTAAAGTTCTTGCTTTAGTACAGTGCTTCGCAGTCTCTTTGTATATGTACATAATATGTACAAACATTCTGCGCAGAGTATTTCCTAGAACGTTGCGTATACAGTGTTAACTATTGAGAATGCAATTGACCGAGCCTGATTGACTGCTGAATGAGTGGAGAGACTGCAGCGCGCCGCTGTTCGAAGTTAATTTCAATGTCAAATTCGTGCTTCTGCGGCCGTACTTATATTACATTGAAGAAGGCATCAGAGAGAAACTCGTGGCTGAGCTGAAAGGAAATGCGAGTATCCGAGAATGCGCGCAGCTCTTGTTAGCTGCAGAAAGAGGAACTATGTCGTGGCGAAATTCGTAACCGTAGACCAATAATCTCTTCAGTAGCTTTTTCTCATCCCAGATTATGCGTTAAATCAGTGTTGCCACGGCTTTATTGGCCTCGACTCTCAAGCCGGCATGTGTATAAGTGGTCACTATACTTCCACAGTCGCCCTGATAGGTGTCGTCGCTGACATTGAACCTTGCAAAGAAGATGTTGTCAGATTAGTGAGGCTGCATGCGTTTCAGCGACTACGGTAAAAAACGGAGCACTAAATGCTGTAGATGTTTCGGACGGGGCGCCACCAGCAGTGCCGAGAGAGAGGAACAACTCATTTTCGTCGATGGAGTATCAAGTTCACTGGTAGCGGCGCAATACGTTTGCACGTGTAACATATACTTAATTTAGCGTCTTCGCCAACATTGACGAAAAGCACTGGGCCCATCGGGGCCGGGCTGTGTTTGTGATTCTCAAGGTGACAAGTATCTAAGACAGGGATGTCAAACTCACTTCAGCTTGCGTGCCGCAGAGACGACGTTCATTTTCTCAAAGGCCGGGACAGTGATGAAGGCTGAAGCGGAAAAGGAGTGTGTGTGTGTGGGGGGGGGGGGGGGGTTAAAATATGTCACCTGACGTGCTGCCTTTTGAAAGACCGCGTTTCCCACATCTCACATATGACTTTTATCGTTATGCGTCAGGATTCCAGAAAAATGCCGAGGTTGATTTGCAGAATGACTCCGATTTGGACGCCGACACCGAAATAGATACTTTGTTCTATGGTTATGTTTCAATACATGGTGGCCCGATGAGGTACCTCACGAGATAAATATGCTTGATACAGTCCCGCTTTCAGCTAAGCCGCACAAAGGGTTATTTTTCGCAATGGGCACGTAAATATTTTGAGTACCATTTAGGGAACAAAAATTTTAATCTTTGAGGTGCCACGGGCCTCTAGAAAACCGCCCCCGGCCACACGCTGCGTTCGGACCGCTTGTTTGAGACCTATAGTCTATAGCGAGAAGTTCTAAGGGGCGTCAGCGTGTGTCCTTCAGTATTAACAGCGAGGCTGTTTAGCAAATCGTTTCTTGGAAATTGATGCCGAAAACTATGTTCATCATGAATACTTATGCGACACAGAAATCGGATAAGTCCCACGATGCACTAATAGTCCACTAATAATCAAAACGGCAACAGTTAGTCCAACAACAATTGGCTGCGGAGCGATGGCGGTGAGCCGAAGACCCCCGAGTTCGTGCAAGTAAAAAACACTGTAGGAAACGGGAAAAGACAGCGACCGCTGAGGGGGGAAACCCCGAAGCGTTGGAATGCATATAGGCCAAGGACGACATTGCCGTATATGTAAAAGAGGCGCGAACGCTTGCTTTCAGTGCCAGCTTTTGTTACTAGTTTGGTGATCCGTGTCGTGTCTGCGACTATATCTGCGGTTATTCTCGAACCTCCGTGCTTGGAGGATCAACTTAGGAACAACCTATCATCTCCTAGCTAAAGCCTAACAACGATCTAGAAGCAAGCTGTATCTATTAGCTAAGTTCCAGATACATAGAGGCAATTAAGTTATTCTTCAGAATCATTCATTCTGTTTCGTTGTGTCAAGCCCGATGTGGCCTTGCGCAAGCCTCGCAATTCTCTCCCTCGCTCTTTTCTGGTTTATTGAAGCTCTCTTCACTGTCAGAATAAGCAGGCAAAGGTCGTAGTAAAATAGTGTACTATTAAACATCGGCGTCTTGAGTGTCCCTTTGAACGTTACAGCACCAAACGGTGAATGTCTCAGTCTGCATGGACGCCTACAGGTGTGCGACCACGCATGCATGTGTGTCTGTGCGCACAACTCTATCCAGTTCATTGAAGCCGTAAATACCGCATCGCTGTGCAAGTGCCCGAAAAAAAAAAAAAGAAACAATCATGGTTTTGATTGTAAAGCTGGCTTTTCCACAAGCTTTCAAGCGTTTAAAGAAGCACGCTTTACGTGAATGTATAAAATAAGGTTTCAGCTTTATGCTTTCTGTAACAGATGGTAACGTAGATGATGAGATATGGCTGCTTTGAATTAGCCTCAAATATAAGCTTTCTTCATGAAGGCTCCAGCCGAAAGTAATTAGTAGACCTGAAGTAGGCTAAGCACGGACCGTAAATGAATAAAGTATAACCAGCAGTTATTGATATCTAGGGTTTAACGTCCCAAAACCACTATATGATTATGAGAGACGCCGTAGTGGAGGGCTCCGGAAATTTCGACCACCTGGGGTTCTTTAACGTGCGCCCAAATCTGAGCACACGGGCCTACAACATTTCCGCCTCCATCGGAAATGCAGCCGCCGCAGCCGGGATTAGAACCCGCGCCATGCGGGTCAGCAGCCGAGTACCTTAGCCACTAGACCACCGCGGCGGGGCTAACCGGCAGTTAGTTGTCCAAGAGAGCTAGATGCACAATACCGGCTGTGCAAGGTAAAAATAAATTCAAAATTGGAAGCGAAGACCAGTAGGGAACAGACGACTAAATGTGCGCACCCGTAAATCATGTGGCGCCCTAGTGGAGGATAGCGGAAGTCAGCTGTCCCCCGGAGGTGGTCGATGGAGAGGGGAAGGCGCGGCCCAAACGCGACATCGTCTTCATTCAACATTAATTCAATGACTGATTTGTCTCCAAATTTCAATATAGGTCTACGGACTTAGTGCTAAACGAGCAAAAGTGGACCTATGGACTGCTTGCAAGCATTTCTTCTTTCTTGTCGTTGAGGAACGCCGAAAGCGGCTTTCAGTGACCGACTACGCAACTTCAACGTGTAGCGTTGTGCGTATGATTGTAAATCAGACGCACATACGTCCTAAGTCACGAAGTCCTAGTCAGAAGTTCTAGTCTTAGCGAACTACGGCAACCGTTCAATTCACGCGCGCAGCAGACGTGGCAGTCGTTCCAGTTCGTCACGGGCGCGAGAGATGGCACCACGACTGTCCTTACCACCGGAATACGGGCTGCGGTCAGGAAACGTGGCGCCTGGACCAGCCCCTTCGCGTGCAGCATTGTGACGCGCTCTCTGAAGGTGCGTACAATGAATTCAACGAGGACGTGAAGGACTTGTGTTGTAACAAAAATGTAAGCTTATGCAGTCGTTCTGTGAGAACTCAACGACGAGTCCATGACGCTACCGCACTTTCGCGAACTAAAAGTACGTGCTGCCGCTTAACTCGTTCAGTTGAGCTCGCCGGTTATTTGCCGCAAAAGCTTGGTCACTCTAAATAGGAAAACATTCGTGCCAAAATTGAAAATGTTGTGTCAAGTTATGGCAAGTTATGTTATTTTTTTCACACAACAATGAATTCTGATTGTATTTGTGATGATGAAAGCGTAGAAGTAATATGGGCAGCATAATGACCCTCCTCATAATTCCTCTCGTCTATGGACAACCGACCGCGCAGCTCTGTGATGTAAAAATGTTACAGTAAAAAATGGCTACCTCATCATCATCAGCCTGACTACGTCCACTGCAGGACAAAGGCCTCTCCCATGTTCTGCCAGTTAACCCGGTCCTGTGCTTGCTGCTTCCAATTTATACCCGCAAACTTCTTAATCTCATCTGACCACCTAACCTTCTGTCTCCCCCTAACCCGCTTGCCTTCTCTGGGAATCCAGTTAGTTACCCTTAATGACCAGCGGTTATCCTGTCTACGCGCTACATGCCCAGCCCATGTCCATTTCTTCTTCTTGATTTCAGCTATGATATCCTTAACCCCCGTTTGTTCCCTAGTCCACTCTGCTCTCTTCTTGTCTCTTAAATTTACACCTACCATTTTTCTTTCCATTGCTCGCTGCTACATGTCTAAAATTGAACGCTAGGTGCTCTTCCGCTTTTATGGCTTTTGTTATTTTAATCTACGTTATTTGTATAACTCAGAAAATAAAAACATGAGTAAAGCCGAGTAATAAAAGACACAATATCAATCGTTATTCTACTGCGAAAGGTGCTATAATGAAATCTGAAAGAACGACCTTTTTTAAATTGCTAGCTAAACGAAACTAAAAAGGGTGCAGGCTATTAGAGTAATGATTTTTAGTGTGTATGTTACCTCCAAGGCAAAAAAGTTCTTTCCGTTGTTTGTATGTTCGGTATCGAGCCTACAGAAAAACTGCTGTCTATTGTACAACATGCATTTTGGATTATAAGGATTGCCATGAATCGCAGTCAATGCATGAATAGCAAGTGAACTGCTGGGTTTCACTTTTTTTAGGATGAAGCCTTAGATGATTCATCAGATGCCTCTATTGACCGTCCAGCGTCCAGCGGCGTCGGCGCCATGCGAGCGATGCAAAAAAAAAAAAAATCATCATCATCACGTGGTGACGCAACTACATGGCGTCATCATAAATCACTATAATTTATGTCTACATGACGTCCCTATGGCGTCGTGCAAGGGCCACCTCACGGTGATCTCGTCATCACACGACATCGTCACTTTGGTCAAAGGTGGGCCGATCATGGAGGCCATGCAATACCAGGTGAGGTGCAGAAACCGTGCAACGCATCGATCTTGGAGGCAGTCCGAAACCAAGTTAAGGGCGGAAGGCTCAGTGGAGTGCAGGCGAAGACTAATGCATCGGCTGAGAAGAAACGAAAGATGGCTTTAGGCTTCGAGTTGTCTAGAGTAAACGCATAAGGGACCCCATGACAGTGGCAGATTCAGAGAGGTGGGGGGGGGGGGGGATTGATCTCTCTTTCCCAAAAGATTTTGTCAGCAACCCCTTCCCCTCAATTCAGGGCTCGTATTTCACCTTCTATCACTAATTAGAACAAACGAGTGAAACGCCTGTGAGCACAACAGTATTACATGCTAGTAAAAACAAAAAGTCAACCCCCCCCCCCTTCCCCTTTCTGGTGCTGCATCAGGCGACCGCCCTCCCTAAACTGAGGGGCTGGATCCGCCCCGGATCTGTGAATTTAGTGTTGTTTCGGTGCGGACAGAAATGTTTATCGGGCGGGGGAGAGAGGGAGAGGATATTTTAATCTAAAGCGGGTCTGGGCAGGAAATTGTGGACGAGTGTCATTTTAGGCTTGGTATGCCATGACAAAAAAAAAATGTGAAGGGAAGGGGGGCACAAGCCAACACAGCCTAAAGGTGTGTGTGGCACAAGCCTGGTGTGCCAACCCCTAGCTACGCCACAGAGTTCAATTAACAGTAGGGTTGGGAAGGACGGATCAAAAGCAGTTGCGTGTTGCGTATCACTCTAACAAAAGTAACATTGCAATTTTCCACACGCGTTCCCACACAGCTGCGTGCCTAAAAGACATGTCAGCGCCACTAGACATCGAAGTGCAGCCATGCAAATGTCGTGCAAGACGGACACTCTCGAACAATACTTAAGAAAGGTCAGTATATGCGTGGCAGTATTGTATGAAGCAATATAGGCTGCACATACTCTGACATTCTATATAGTTTGATTAGTTGACGTTATAAGTGCGAAACCCTTTTAGAGGTCCGGGATGTCGTATACTGTCATCGTCTCAGGTTCCTTGGCGTGATGCAGGCGAAAGCACGCACGTGCGCATACGTGGTTTACGCGCTCGCGCCAAGGCAAAGTCTTCTTCCTCTTCTTTTTCGAGTGCCTTGATTATTATATAAAATCTGGAGGGCATTAGGGGACCGGGCTGTGCTTTTTAGGCCTCGATATTTTTTATCGGTACATCTATGACGGTAGTTTTTATTGATGACAGCCTGGAGCTAATCAGTCCTTCCTCGGGTAGCGGCACTTAAGGAAACGTCGGGAGATGTGGTGACGCTATTAGGATGGACATTATGATGGGCTTGATAACACCATTATCAAGTCCATCCTAATGAACCATGATATTGAATGTGCTTATTGAAGTTTCTGTACTTGATTTGTTACATCCTATCTATCAATTTGAGTTATGTGTTGTAGTTTCTTTTCTTATGCTTCATTTTACATTCTGTATTGATGAAGTTTCTTTTCGGATGACGCTTTTGTGAAAAAGTGATTTTCTAATGTTTTCCCTGAAATTGTGTAACAAGACCATGCTAAATTTTGTTGTGTTATTTATTGATTTCTGCGCGTTATTTGTTGTGTTATATATTTATTTCTGAAAACATATGTGACAGATTGAGTGGCCTGCGTGCCAAACTGTATGTAGGAGCAGAGGCCCGATGTGAGGCTATATAGCCTTTAGCCTATGCTCCCGATCCTGTACGAATTTCAGGACAAATAAACTTCAATTCAATTGAATTCTAAAGTTAATCCTCTTGTTGTCATTTGTTAGAAATAATAGCTAAATAGACTACTTTCCTTTAGTATCTGCTCTCACTTGAGTCGACATACATGTACATATGCGCATGTATACCTCGGTTATAAAGGAAGTGATAGCATTGGGAGCGGCTTCTTCAAACAATGACGAATTGATATTTAATTAAGGTCCCACTATTGACACCTGCTCCCACGTGATATTTAGGTAAGTTTGTGTTCTCCCTTCTCTCCGTTAAATATGTAATATGTCAGCGGTGTCATACTCGGAAATGACTCATTTTAGGTCCAGAATAACGTTCTTGCATGTTAGGGAAGGCAATATTTGAAAACTCGCTTTCTTGGTTTGACACAACCTTATTCCAGAACCAGAGCTCTGGTAATAGAGCGCGTTAATTGTACTGTTTCAAAGCGTACTGTATAGTATTTGTACTATATATCGGTGTGCAGAACACCCGACGGTCTCACCACTTGAGCTCCGGCGGTAATAATCCGGTGATAGCGCAGTCATACCTTGTCATTTTTTTTTTTGGGGGGGGGGGGGGGGGGTATGCGTAGAACCGCTAACTTCGGCATGTGGTGGTCGATGTTAGGACGACGTCAAGACACCAAGGCCCTGATTTTTACACCCAGGAGCGCGTATTCTAATGGAAGCAAAGCGCGGCGTGTCAGAGGTGTTAAGCGAAGAGTTCAGTGAAGTGTCTATAGTTATGCTCGCTCACCACTAGCTTCGGGCGCCGTATCGCCACGTCCCTGAGCTGGACGATCATGTCGACGGTGAGGCCAGCCGCCTTGTGAGAGATCCTTCTCTTTGTCACTGTCGCAGAGTTGATGATGATGCTCCTTGGATGATTGGCACCTATACCCAATCAGGTGGTTCGGCCAGCAGTCGGGCGGATCATGATGCTGATGGTGTTGGTGACGCCTTAAACATGCCTCATACTCACTCAGGGGCATCGGCCAATAACTGATTACATGTGTTATAGATTTTAAGTATTTAATATTTATGAGAAAAATAAGGTACGTAAAACGAAAAGAGCGCAATAGGTGTTTTTTTTCCGTTCAGACCTAGACAGTATAGTCATATAACTGGACTACTTCTTCTTCTTCTTCTTCTTCTTCTTTCTTCTTCTTCTTCTTCTTCTTCTTCTTCTTCTTCTTCTTCTTCTTCTTCTTATTATTATTATTATTATTATTATTATTATTATTATTATTATTATTATTATTATTATTATTATTATTATTATTATTATTATTATTATTAGTGCTAATACAGGTTATAGATTCAATTATGAGAAAGTGTTATAATTATGTCAAATCCTACTTTTTTATTATACACTTTTTTGCGTAACCACATAGTGACCCCAAATCTTTTTACGACGATGACATAATGTAGGTTGCTTTTGGCTGTTTGGTTGGTCATTGAACTGGTGCTACCCATTGCGGGAGTTCGGCCATGAAACCCGTGGTGCCTTGTTATGCAAATTAGTTTGTTTGTATTCTAGGTATGTTCAACAATACGTAGTTTTTGAAATAGTTCATTAGCTACATTCAGCGAAAGAAAAACAAGCAAACAAACAAATATTGTTGAAAAATAAACTGAACTTGGGTAACCTTACCGTTTAATTTGTTTTGTTCCACGTAGAAAATCACATGCGGCATCGCAAACATTCCTGTGGCTAAAAACCAGCCCGGTAGCTCCAAAGAAAAGAACCCCCAAAAGTGATACATTTAAACCCATCCTTCGAAGTGGTTTGTTTCCCGGCCTTTTTTTTTAACGGTAAATAATATGCATGTTATGAAAAATGACGCAGAGATTCAATCTCAATGCAATGCAGGCCCTTGTCGCTGTTATTGCGGCTGCTGCTGTAGTTGCCCAACAAAAAAATGATGTGCGCTCTACCGATTATGAGGTCTTAGGAAGCTGGGTTCTGTTTCCTGTGAGTGGCGCTGAAAATGCCACCCACAGATAGACCATTTTGAATTGCGCGTCTCAAGCAGCTATGCGCACACAGCGCTGGTCAAGTATTCTGGATATGCTGGTCAGCTGGTTATGTGAAAAGAAGTCTAAACAGGTATTGTTGCAATTTCTAAGAGCGCCAAGTCCATGGTGCCAACGCTAGAACACAATTAGAGCCATTGCTTCCGTTTCCTGTGTGTGTCATGGATGCCAAAAATGTGAGGCCCAAAATGAACTTTGTAGATTTGAGTTGAAAATGTGAAACTTGAAAATTTTAAACTTAACATTAAAATGGGAAGTTGGGCCTGCAATTTTGGTACAATATTGTGGCCAAAATTAGGAAGGGTTGGGGTATTTCCAGCCCCACCTCATTTTTTTCGCAGAGAGCCTGCTCAATAAGATGCGCCATTGCTCGCAAAGGAATGAAGACAGCGCACCGCGCAGGCAGAAGGTAGCGTGATGCCTTACGTGCACAAGCTTTCGTTCAACTTGAAAAAGGTGGCCAGGCGGTATATGACGTGAAAGTCGTATTTTCAGCACCAAACAGGCTGTCTAAGCCCTGCGGGATGACCGACCCGGAGGTAAGGACGCAACAGGTTTGTGGCACAAAGTACAGGGGGCCCTTTGTTGATTGTGCAGAAGGGGTGGTGTACGAAGTTCCTATAAAGTGTGAAAAAAACTATACGTTCGCCAAACCAGGCGATGCGCAATCTGTAAGCTAAGGGAGCACGAAACAATATAAAAAACGTGTGTGACGGAAAATATCCTGAAGGTTTCCTTGCTGGTCATTGTATAATCTGTCAGGAGGGCTCCCTCGGCTTCATTATTAAATACTTTGGTCATGAAGAAGAGCGAAAATGGAAATCACCCGTGAAATCATAGAATCAAAGCGCATTTCCTATCAAGGAGAAGCACTGCGCAAATTAAGATAGCCATCCCGGTAAGTCACTGATAACGAGATGGCGCATCAGCGCGTGTGCAGTGAATAACTTAGTTGTTGGACAGTATAAATATGCGTGAAATTTGCCAATAAAGGTTGTTTACAGTTCAGCGCTCCTCGTCGGGTGTTCCGTTAGTTGTGTGCATTTCGCGCTGTAGTGCACCAGAATAAACTTGATATCTATTCCCCTACTTTCCGGCTATCAGGATTTCCACTCCTAAAAAAATATCCAAAGAGACCCCTATAGGAACTGCACAGTAAAATATGTAGGACGTTCGAGCTTCGCCTTCAAGAGTATTAGGGCCTTCGGTAGCGTAATAGGGTTCCGTACACATCACCTTTTCAATTGTTAGCCTTTTCGGTGCATACCTCAACCGTGCCGTGAGGAAAGGAACGTGTTTGCGCCTAACATTGACCGTTTCAAGTTATCTTAGAATGCCTACTGCAAGTACAGTTGTCAAGTGCTCAATATGCCATGCTTTTCTTTTTGCGAATGAGCGAAGGGCCTACTACGAATCCTCAAGGTGACACTCGAACCAATACGTAGCTGACCACATTGCTGACGCTTTCGCAGCTGATGATAACAAAGTATGTCCGAACGCATTGTAATGAGTTGGCCTTTAAAACAACCACTCGTTGCACCATTGCCATGCTTTGAAGCCTGGAATGATTAAACGTTTGTGCCGTGTAATATAGAATGCGTTGGGGAGACTCCTTCCACCGCTCAAAACTTACATTGTGTTTTTCTGCGAAATAGTTTAAATCAAAACCATGTCTTTTCGGCAGAACACTCGCATGCCACGCAGAAAGCCTGAGTTTGATTCTTCTCACTCGAACCAAAGTGTTCCATAGTTTAACTGAATATTTCTTAATTTATCGGTCAGAGACAAGAAGATAATGTTTTGCTCCCAACGAATGATGCCAACATCGCAATTCTTGTGAAACGAACTCTTTAACGTGATCGTGTCAGTACTTAGAGTTAATTATTGGTGCACTAGTGTCAAAACTATTGGAGGTGGAAAGAAGGCAATGAATTAAACAGCCAAGCTTCACGAGTGGCGATGCTCCGCCGTGGTAGTGGCTAATGCACACGGCTGCTGACTCGCAGCTAGGTCGGGGGATCGAATTCCGGCTGCGGCGGCTGCATTTTCGATAGAGGTGAAAATTTTTTAGGCCCTGGGCTCAGATTCGAATACACGTTAAAGAACCCCAGGTGGTCGAAATTTACGGAGCCCTCCACTAAGGCGTGTCTCATAATCATATGGTGGTTTTGAGACATTAAAGCCCACTTATCAATAAATCACGAATAACGATAGTGGAAATAAAATAGGGGTGAGCCGATACACTAAAAGATCACGTTTCATTCATTGTTCATGCATACATATAATACGTGACGTAAACTTCGGGGTTAACGCGTTTACCTTGCAACCTCACTATTACCTGCTTGTTGACACAGAATAAAAAAAAAAAACATTCATGACTCTTGGGCTTCACCTTGAAGAACAGAATGTCATGGCGTATCATGCCTTGCACGCAATGCCTTAATCTGGGACACAAGGAAAGGAACCTTTTTCGTGCGTAGCATTGGCCTAGCATGCATGCGGCAAGTACAGTTACAAAGTGCTCAGTACGCGTCCGAAAGGTGCCACGCGTGCCAGCGCACCCCAACCAACGATGCCGAGGCAGGAATTTCTGTTAAACGAGCTCTTTAACGATAACACGCTAATACATCTACAGGATACCATTGCCTTGTGGTCAGCTGTTGAGCACCATGACATCTAGACCACGGCGGTAAGTAATGCGGACGGAAACGAGAGAAAAAAAATAGTCCTCTTGAAAACTTGGATGTGCTTGCCTTAAAGGGACACTAAAGGCAAATATAAAGTCGATGTTGATTGCTGAAATAGCGGACCAGAAACCTTGTAGTGCTACTTTTGTGCCAAGGACATGAGTTAGTGAAATAACTTTATTAGGTCTTCAATAGACGCGAGTAAACTCAGCGTCACCTGGCTAGGCCCACTCGGCGACGGTCAGGTTAAACCTGACCGCCCTTGCTGGACGGCCAAAATTTGAGAAGTGAGGTTCTGGGCCTTAATCAGCTTATTCGTTTCCTTTTGTTGGAAAGGCGGACTGACAGAGGCACAGCCCCGCAGGACATGCTCGAAGTCCGCACAACATTCAAGCCAAGGGGCAATACGAGGTTTAGAACCGTTCGGGATATAGTGCGTGCAATGCCGCAGGGCTCGGGTATATTCTTGTTTAGAGCAGTCTGAGAGTAACAGCTTGGGCCCTGCACAGCGAGGAGTGTAGCAGGGGCGACACTCTTCTTGAGAGATAACGGTGCTTGCATATCTCGTTCGACCTGCAGAGAGGCTGGGACGGCCCAGGTGGTGCCAATAAAATTACGTTTTAGTGGTCAGCATCGTGTCAGCGCACTTCAAATCCCCCGCATAAAGGTGGCCTTATCGCGTCGCTGTTGCCGTGCACAACGTTGCCTGGCTTTACTTTGCGGCCGCCGACACTAGTAGCAGCAGAGCGAAAGTAGCGGGAGCCCCAGCAGCAACAACGGTCATTTAACAATTTTAGTTATGGCCTCCGAGACTGTAGGTGTGCTTAGTTCAGCTGGGCCCTGCTAGATGACACGACCTGTACAGTTTAACTAGGTTACTGTATATCACGGAGGAGGGCCATGCTACCTTTAGGTCGCAGAGTTGCGAAGAGGTCCGCCATTTTGCCCGCTGAGGAGTCCACGTCATGTAGGAAAGCCACTCCTTCCGAATGTAGAAGCCGACGCGGCGCAGAGTTGCTCTCTCGCTCGTTCAAAACCCGTCGCTTGCGCAGTTTCCTCTTGTGGCAATTTCGTCTACGAATCCGAGCCTTGGGCTGAAGGGACCCAAGTATCTGATGCTCGGCCAGACGTAACCCTCGAGATCTAGGCCCAGTGCTCTTAGGACTCTATTAGACTAAAGCACTAGAAGGGTAGCCCAAGCCCTGCGTGGCCGGAAACTACCTGCACGCAGGATCCTGCGATTAAAGCCCTTTCTCTCTCTCTCTTTCACTCTCTACGGGCAATAGTTTAGCTGACACCTCAGACATACGAATGAGTGGTGTACCTGATGTGGTGTTGATTCACGGGCCGGACGCCGAATTTCCTGGCGAGCGTTGCCGTGCTTTCAGAATAAAAGTTCTTTGGTATAGCTGTTCTTGGTTAGTTCCTTATATGGCGTTTCCCTTTAATTTGTTTAAATGCACCCGCTGCTGCTTGTCTTGTGCCTCTATACTCTGGCGTTATCGGCCGACTGGACAAATTTAGGGAGCGGGAGGGTGGGGGAGGCTCCCATGAGCATTCCCCCCCCCCCCCCCCTTGTCTATGTGCCTGCTATCAGCTCTACCTGGATTAACGTTTATACTCAAGCGTACTTATTCGTATTCCAAAGCAGTGTCCTTCATACAGAATTTCCATTACGTTGAGGGCAGCTTTGACCTCTGTGATCGACCCAACTTTGACTAAGCGACCATGTCATCTGATGACACCATCATGTGTAAGCGCATTGTGTGACGTCCTAGTGACGACACGATAATGTCGCAAATTTTGACGAGTTGTGTACTTGTGATGTCATACATGATGGCCATTTTCCATCACTTGAGTTTCTTCTTTCGTGTAACTTTTGCGTTTTATGGGACAGCTAGCCCTTTCACTTTAATTAAGATATATAAATGAATAAAAAAGAAAGCAATACTCAATTATTCCTGTTCAGCACAAAAAACAGGCACCCCCCCCCCCCCATGTTTTCTTGTGGGGTTTCGGTATCTTGTATGTGCAATCAAATGCTGAGAGAACGTATGATGAAAGTTATATCAATGTAGCGATTTAAAAGAAGTTCCAGTTTTTAGCGTTAATAATAAAGCATTAGCATCCGAGGTTTTGAAAATTAAATATACAAACAACATTCTATTGCTTTGCTGGTGCGGCGAAAATGCCGCAATAAAGACGATGCGCACCGAATGTCTATGCGGCTTGAAAGCGAACTTGGAGAAAATGACAACGACCCACGTTACGCGAATGGGAAAGACCGAGGAAGTAAGAGGGCTTTTTCAAAGCACAGAAACCACACCGCATATAAAAAGTAAAACAAAAATAAAGAGTGCGTGGGCTCAAATGAATAGATCGTCTTCTCAGTGCCCGGGCCAATGGCAGCAGTCATGGACTACGGGGGTACGGAGAAGTGGGAAAGATTGTAGCAAGTGGGTTGTCTCTGCTGGCTAGATGTGGATGTAACAGAGAGAGCCATGGGGTGGGAAAGAGGCAAATTGTACGTACGGATAACCACTGGTGCTTGAAGCGGAATGTGGAAAGCAGCGCCACCCGGCAGCACTGTGCGCCAGCCACCACCGTTTGCGGTGACAGCATAGGAGTGTATTAGGTAGGAGAGGGTAAGAAGGGAAGGGCGGCTTGAGCTCAAGCGTTTCATGCACCACCACAGCGCTTCACTTTCCGCGGGTCCTGTTCTGTCACTAGACATTACATGGGAGGAGAGGGCGAGGGGGAACAGGAGTTCAAGAGCACTACGTTGGAAGACGAGATGGAGGGTTGCCACATAGCAGGGGAAAAAAAAAGCCAATTTAAATAGAGAGCGAGGATCAGAAAAATATACATATATGCCAGGAAAGACGGGCGCTTAGTGTCAGCACGCATGCAACGAGAGGATTGGCTGAGGCGAAGGCAGCATAGTTCTCTCTCTTTCTCTACTTTTTGTTCCCTTTCTTAAGTTCACTTTTTCCCCTAACATATATACATTATTTTTTTTTTGTAACTATGCGCAACGGAGAAGGCGGAGAGCTTCGTCTGTTCCTGGCGCGGCGTACGCCTCCGACAGAGGACGACTCGTAATGACGTTATTTATATGCAGTCAGTCTTTCCCGCGGGAGAAGCCGGCCGAGCCGAGGGCGCGTGCGAGGCTACGCATGGTGGCGCGGCTTCTTCGCAGAAGCCGCCTCTTGGAGCGTGTAGCTAGACCCGCGTCACTGAGGGTCCCGGCCCAGGGCTCGGTGGGCGTGCGAGGTGGGGAAGGGGAGGTGCAGCGAAGCGCTAAGAAAGTGGCCGCGGTAAGTCCACCTATATAAAGCGTCCGGCCGCCTTTGGGTATTATAACGCCGCCGGTGTTCTTTTTTGTTTTTGCATTGCTCGCCGAACCACAGATATTGCCACCTGGGCCATATCGTCTCGTTTTTCTCGGCTCGTCATATGTCTATAGATTCGTGGTGTGATATATAAAGACAATGGAACCAAGGGATCCCAGGAAAGAAGGAAGATATACTCGCTGGCAAGTCCTAGTGTCTCACTGCTGCTGCTTGTTGCACGGTGGGCAAAAGATGATGGCTCATGCACTGCGTTAATCCTCAAAAAGCAACAGGGCGTGAAAAACTCTAGTGCATGGCCCAGTTAACGCGGTCACAGGGTGATGCAGGGAGTGTGGTGCGTGTTCACTATTTACAGTGGTCATATAGAGGGCTGATGTTGCTTATATATAAACTCAGACACGTTCGAGTGGATTTCCGTGAACAAGACCACACCAGAGCCCATTGCCACCGTAGTATGGCGGGCATTACCAAAGGCGCAGCAAGCGTCACAGCCAGAACCGCAGTCAAAGCCACAGCATAATGTACAGTGACTTGAATGGTCACAGCAAACACCGACAGGATGAATGGCAGTGCTGGTTCCCCAGAACTTGCGTCATAAAAAACAGGACATCCCTGCGATGCTTTGATCTCTTCTGGGCACCATAGTTATGCTTCTGACTAAGCTAAATACTCTCGACAGTCAGAACTGCCCTTAAAATGCTGGAGGCTCTTAATCCAGTGTTTCCAGTGCCTCAGTAATCACCACAACTCGCTGACGGCACTCTCAAAAGCCGTGATATCCCAGGCGCATGTCAGAACTCTGAACTTATGTAGGTCAGGGGGGGGGGGGGTTAGAAAAAGGGGGTAACGATTTAGAGTACTTGACACTCTACTATGGGAGAGCTTAAAGCCGTCCCCAAAGAAGCTTCCGCATTAGAGACTGACTGCATGTACTTCTTTGTACGTGCAGTGCTCTCCTTGTCTCTTTCACATGTCCCCATTACATTATCCCTAGTGTCAGGTAGTCTGCAACGGGACGCTCGCATGGTTAACCTCCCGGCCTTTCTCTTACTTCAGCTTCTCTCTCTCTCCCTGTCTGTCTCTCTCTCTCTCTCTCTTTATATATATATGTGATGAACCACACGAGAACGGTGTGGTGGAATGGTAGACAAGGAGGAAGACGAAGAAAAATAAATGGTTCATCGTACAGCCATCACGCCTTCTGCGTCACACTAGTCGACAGGATCTACCGTGCCCTTCATCATTGCCACATCCAAGAAAGTCATCAACATCCCGAAGTACTCGGGAGCATCTACGGACGTCCCCTTTGACAAGTGGCTCCGACTCCTTGAGGTGAGGACTGCGGCCGCAGCATGGACGGAGCGAGACAAGCTGTGCTACTTCTCCGATTACCTTGAAGGTGAGGCTTTCCGATGGTTTCTCACCGAGGTTTTCGACAAAGACGCGTCTTGGGAGAGCTTATGTGAACGCATGAAGGGACGCTTTACGAGCGGCGTCGCGGATCCTTTTCGCCAATTCATTCATTGCCGGTTGCGAACAGGCCAGAGCTTGAAGGAACACTATAATGAAAAAATGTCTCTCGGACGCCTCGCTGACCTAAAGGACACGCACATTATATCAGGGCTCATCGACGGCCTTCCTGCGCGTAAGGAGATGGCGCTTGCTGGGCTTACCTCGTCTACACCAGAGGCATGGCTTACAGCTGCACTTCGTGTAGAGTCAACCATGCAGAGAATGAAGTTGCATCGCTTTCCACCAGCTCGGAATACACAGATTAACGTAACAAGTGACAGAACTAGTCAGTGTCCACGTAATTCCCCGGTACGAACACCCATGCGTGAGTGCAAACACTGCGCGATGGATGGCTTACCCCGACAGATGCACTGGCATAATGAATGCCCACGACGTGCAAGCATTTCCGCCCTTTCCACCAACCAGGGAAACGAGGAGGGCGACCCAGAATTCATGTAATTCAGTTTGATGCCCTCATTAACGGGTACCCTGTCAGCGCTACACTTCATACCGGAGCTACGATTACCTGTATCAACGAAGCAGTGCTGAAGGCACTTCACCTGCAAATAATGACGAATTCATGCATCTCAGTTCAACAAGTCACATCATCTACCAAAACTTTGGGTCGCGTTAATCTAAAGGTACAGATAGGAAAAGTGACAAGAGAAATTCAGGCTCATGTTCTACAAGGCATGAAGAGCAACTTACTTCTTGGCTTGGATAGTGCTTGCCTCTTTAACTTGTCGCTGGACCTTGACACTATGACTCTACGCCAAGAGAAAGACATCCTCTATTCTCGTACACAGAACCAAACCACGGTTAACAAGGTAACGTCTTTGCAAGGTGTTGAAGTTTGTGATGTACTACATCTAAATAAAACTCAACAGTTGGCATTGAAGCAGCTTATCCACAAGTACGATGACATTTTTTCCAAGTCACAGACAGACATTGTGTGCATCAACGGCGAAATGCATCGCATTCATCTCAACAACAATGTTCCCATTCGTAGAGCTCCCTATCGATGCTCAGAAACTGACAGCGTTGAAATGGACAGACAGGTCAATGAGCTTCTCAAGCAAGGTGTCATACGACTATCTACCTCCCCATACGCTGCGCCAGCACTTCTGGCAGAGAAAAAAGGGGAAGGACGCACGCGATTCTGCATCGACTACCGCAAGCTGAACGAATTGACGGTGCCTGATTATCAGCCCATCCCTCGCATCGATGACGTTCTCGATTCTCTGGGGAAATCTACGTGCTTCTCGACATTATACATAACGTCAAGTTACTGTGTCACACATGTCCCGTTTATTAGGGAGGCGATCGCCGGGCTAATTCCAAGGGCCGAAGTATTGGCCCCCCGAACCGCACCACGAAAGCGTGGACAATTTAGAAATGGTCCTTTTTGGCGCGCCAGCGGACGCCGGCTGTGGCCCAAAGAACAAGTCAGAGCCGAGAGCTGATAAACAAAACAAATATTATATTCTCAAAAATGGCAGATCGAAAACAATACACAAGAATGCACACTCCACAATAGTTACATACAATACGTCACCAATCAAACAACGTACTACACAGTACAATCAACCACACTTGGAACAACGGACACAGACAACAATTCGCACTACAATGCAGTCGCATGCATTGAACAACCAAGACCCTTAAAGACTAAAGATATAGAAAACTATCCAGTCCAAAGTTCTTGGAACAAAAGTCTGGATGATACTCTTCCGAGAATCACTCACTCAAAGTCCAGCGTTGTTGTCGTTCCGCGCCCTCGAAGTTTCTCTTCCAGGAAACCTCGCGCCTTCAATTGGCCACTCTCCAAGCTTCAAACTTCTTCGCCCGAACACGTCGGCTTCACACACGCAGCTGTTGCCACGCGTCCTTCGCTCGATAGCGGTAGACACACGCTCTTGCCTGTAGCTCGAGCCTTCACCCCTGAGGTGGAAATCCTCTTCATCTCCTGCTTCGTCCCTACGGACGAAACCTTCGCCGACTACACGGCGGGATCCCTACGCACTCTGGCGCTAAATTCCGTCTTCTCCTGATCTCTCATCTCGGCTGCTCGGTTAAATACCTTGCGCGCGACATTCCAGAAAGTTCTCGTCCCTTCGTCGGCGCGATACGCAGCGAAGGCTGGGAAGAGGGCGAGACGGTTGGAATGCCCTCCGCGGCCGATGACTCAACTCGGTATGACCACGCCCCTTTCGTTCTGGAACTTTCGCGGGCTATCTCGGCCGCCGATGTGGGGTGAGGAGGTTCGTCGGCGAAGCCACGCTTCCAAGGGGAGAGCGCGCGCCCGGGGAGCCTTGGATGTTTATTTTCTTTTTTTTTCTTTTGACCTCCCGGCGTCTCTTCCGCGCGTTACCGCAAGAATTTGGCGGCGCGCCCATTTTTAGCGCTCGTTCTGTGACACTGCCCCCCACTTTAAGAATATTATCTCATAATATTCAGAACCACACAAACGAGCGCGAACAGTCCCCACACACTCAAAGGCTGTAACATAGTCCGTCGCTCATGACACGTCACATTCGCAATAGTTCACTCAATACAATTGTACACTGTAATTCAATTACACAACACATAAAATATAACCACAGGCACATGAGTACAACACTCCACCACACATTCCCAATAATACAAATGTACAAAGTTCTCTCATTACAACAATTTACAACACTATACATCACATCATTACTATATAACACATCACCGTAACAAACATTTTGACTCACTCATCATACAGTTGTGACACAGGACAACAATAACATTAACACAACATATGGCACTCAGCCCTGCCAAACACAATTCGATTTCGCCTCAGCACCTATCCTGTGTATTTCGAGCGGCGCTTGCGCCCTTTCTTGCGGTGCTTTCTCGATCTCTTTTTATTGTTTTTGCTCGTTTTGTTCCGGCGAGCCCCTTCCAACGACGGTATCTGAGGCAGCGTCTCAGCCATCGTTGTCACTTCCGACACCGTTAACGTGTCATAACATTCGACGGGTCCTGTCTGTTTATTTACCAGCTTGATCATGTTTCCACATTTTGCCCGGCCGGCCAACTCCGTCTCCTTTACACTGTCGGTCGGGTGAGGTCGTGCCGACGTAAGTCCAGTTGCTCGGCCCGTGAACTCATTCAACTCGATCATCTTCTCATTCACGGTCCCTTGTACCACGGCTTCACCTTGGGCTCTAGTGAGATCCGTCACGGGCGGTTCCTCCCTTGTATCTCGCGGTCGCTGGGTTGGCGAGGGCTCTATCTTAGGGTCTTCTCCTAAACATTCTGGATCATTCGGTCCTCGCGCCCCGTCGATGTTTCCGATGACAAGGTCGTACAGGGGGGTCGTCATGCATAAAGCAGTAACCTTCCCGCTGAAGTACGGGGTTTCAACCTCGATTTCTGCTTCGGGGAGCATTCGAACTGTACGGTCAATTAGGCAAACCGGTTTCATTTTGCCTGTTAACTCACTTTCCCGTACCAAATTTTTCCGCACGATAACAGTGGAGCTGCCGGTATCCCTTAACACTGTAACCTTTTTGTCCGCAACTTTCCCAGGCAGCGTTGGCATTCCCTTCGAAACACCGGTTGGCTGTTTTGCCATTACCGCACCCACAATAGGAATTTTCTCCCCACTTTTAAACTCTACGAATCCATCTGTGACGGCATTATTATCAGATTTCGGTGCCGCTTGCACACAGGATACCTGGTGAGTTTGACTCACTCCGTTTCGACATGCGTCTGCTTTGTGCCCAGTCTGACCACACTTAAAACATTTTACTGCCCTAGGGCTCGTAAAGATCGTTCGACAGTTTTTCGCGCGATGACCCACTCGGTTGCACAGAAAACATCGCGGAATGCTCTCTGGTGCACGCTTCTTCTCTTCGGGAGCCAAATTCTTCGAATCATCGGGACAATCCTTCTTGACCTTGGCCAAATTAGTTCCACCTTGCGCTTCCAAGAATTGATCAGCCAATTCAAGCATTCCTTCAAGTGACTCAGCCTTCCTCTCTTTCAAATACAGCGACAGGCTTGGGTGGCAACTAGTAAGAAATTGTTCTCTAATTAGGAGCTCTCTAAGTTCATCGTACTCCTGTGCTGTCCCTGAAAGTTCAATCCATCTGTCGAAATAATGGCCAAGTCGGGCGGCATACTGCGTAGCCGTCTCAACATCAGCTGGCTTTCCTGTCCGAAATCTGTCCCGGAATCCTTCTACAGTAAATCTAAATCGCTTCAGCAAAGCAGCTTTCACCTTTGCATAGTTGGCTGCATCGGTCGGCGTCAGCCTACCGTACACACTGAGCGCTTCACCACTCAAGCAAGTACTCAAAGCAGTTGCCCATTGATGTTCTGGCCAATTCTGGCTCTTCGCAATCGTCTCGAATCGGTGAAGGTACGCGTCAAGGTCGTCCTTTCTTTCATCAAACGCCACGAGCAGCTTGCTTGGGTTCAAGCGGAAGCCATGATCTTCCCGTTCGCTGCTTTCAACTCTAGGTTGGACGGGAGTTTCACTTCGCTGTTGCAACCGGAGCCGCTCGAGTTCCATCTCGTGCTGCCGCTGCCGTTCCCTTTCAGCCATCTCCGCTTCTCTTTCTTCTCTCGCCCTTTCGGCTGCCAATTTTTCTCTCTCCAACTCCAACTTCAATTGCTGCTCTCTTTCTTCTTTCAGCTGTCTCTCCTTTGCCTCTCCTTCTTCTTTCGCCCTTTCAGCTGCCAACCTCTCTCTCTCCACCGCCTCTTTCTCCTTCTGGCTTACCCACTTCCGTAGTTCGGCGCCAGAAAAACCCATCTTCTCACCAAGAGCAACTAACTTTTCGAGATCCATTGTATCTCGCAAATAAGACCTTGCCGCGTGCAAAAAGTATCTGCCTAAATCAGTCTATCGGAACACTCCCCTGCACTCGTTAACGAGAACACTGAACAACACACAAAATCGTTCCGATAGCAGTATCATCAACTCGAGGCTCTATCCAACTTCTTTGGACACACTGTGCACCAAAAGGTCCTGTGTCGTGGACGCCAGATTAATTGTCACACCAGTCCCGTTAATTAGGGAGGCGATCGCCGGGCTAATTCCAAGGGCCGAAGTATTGGCCCCCCGAACCGCACCACGAAAGCGTGGACAATTTAGAAATGGTCCTTTTTGGCGCGCCAGCGGACGCCGGCTGTGGCCCAAAGAACAAGTCAGAGCCGAGAGCTGATAAACAAAACAAATATTATATTCTCAAAAATGGCAGATCGAAAACAATACACAAGAATGCACACTCCACAATAGTTACATACAATACGTCACCAATCAAACAACGTACTACACAGTACAATCAACCACACTTGGAACAACGGACACAGACAACAATTCGCACTCAATGCAGTCGCATGCATTGAACAACCAAGACCCTTAAAGACTAAAGAGATAGAAAACTATCCAGTCCAAAGTTCTTGGAACAAAAGTCTGGATGATACTCTTCCGAGAATCACTCACTCAAAGTCCAGCGTTGTTGTCGTTCCGCGCCCTCGAAGTTTCTCTTCCAGGAAACCTTGCGCCTTCAATTGGCCACTCTCCAAGCTTCAAACTTCTTCGCCCGAACACGTCGGCTTCACACACGCAGCTGTTGCCACGCGTCTTCGCTCGATAGCGGTAGACACACGCTCTTGCCTGTAGCTCGAGCCTTCACCCCTGAGGTGGAAATCCTCTTCATCTCCTGCTTCGTCCCTACGGACGAAACCTTCGCCGACTACACGGCGGGATCCCTACGCACTCTGGCGCTAAATTCCGTCTTCTCCTGATCTCTCATCTCGGCTGCTCGGTTAAATACCTTGCGCGCGACATTCCAGAAAGTTCTCGTCCCTTCGTCGACGCGATACGCAGCCAAGGCTGGGAAGAGGGCGAGACGGTTGGAATGCCCTCCGCGGCCGATGACTCAACTCGGTATGACCACGCCCCTTTCGTTCTGGAACTTTCGCGGGCTATCTCGGCCGCCGATGTGGGGTGAGGAGGTTCGTCGGCGAAGCCACGCTTCCAAGGGGAGAGCGCGCGCCCGGGGAGCCTTGGATGTTTGTTTTCTTTTTTTTTCTTTTGACCTCCCAGCGTCTCTTCCGCGCGTTACCGCAAGAATTTGGCGGCGCGCCCATTTTTAGCGCTCGTTCTGTGACATACTGGCACGTGAATATTCACCCTGATGATATTCCGAAAACGGCGTTTGTCACACGTACCGGTCACTACGAGTGGCTCGTCATACCTTCTGGCCTTCGGAATGCTCCGGCCACCTTCGAACGGGCTGTCAAATTTGTATTGGCAAAACACCATTTGCAGAACGTCACAAATTACTTCGATTACATTGTTGTCTACTCTGACACGTTTCCAGACCACCTGAGGCATCTGGAGGGTGTTTTGAAAGTTTTCAAAAGCGAATGCGTCAAGCTGAAATTAAAGAAATGTCAATTCACTCGAACCTCCACTGAGTACCTGGGACACAAGGTTTCTCATGGCACCGTCACTCCAAAGCAAAGCAACGTGAACGCAATCCTACGGTTTCCTACACCACTACGCCCTAAAGAGTTGCAGCGTTTTCTCGGCACTGTCAATGTTTACCGGCGATACATCGACCACTTCAGTCGAATCGCTCACCCACTGACGCGCCTGCTCAGCAAAGACGCCACCTGGAACTGGGATGCGGAGTGTGAACTGGCTTTCACTCAGCTCAAGAAATGCGTGACAGAAGAGCCAATCCTTAACATCTACGATGCCACTAAGCCTTGTGTGCTATACTGCGATGCATCCAACAGAGGTATCGGCGCCGTCTTGAAGCAGGCTGATGATGAAGGTAGAGAGCACCCAATCGCATACCATTCACGGAAGTTACTGAAACATGAAATTTATTACGCCATCACAGAACTCGAATGTTTGGCAATTATTGACGTCATCGATAAATGGCACTGCTATCTACACGGGAAACCTTTCAATGTGATCACAGATCACGCAGCGTTGCAATGGCTTAAAAGCATCAAGAATCCCCGAGGCCGACTTTTCCGGTGGTCCCTGAAACTCTCCATGTACGACGTGAACATCAAACACCAAAAGGGCACTGACAACATTGAAGCTGATGCACTATCTCGAAGCCCGGTAGTTCAACTCCTATCTGCTGAGCAACTGCGAGAGCATGACAACGACAAACCACCCGCAAAGCATACCATTCAGAACGGACTGAGTATAGTGACACGCAGGGGAATACGAAAAGTCTATGTGCCTTTTGCCCTCCGGTCTTCTCTTCTCCAAAAAGCTCATGACGCTTTCGGTCATGTCGGGGTAAAGAAGACGCTGCGGCTTCTCTCTCCACAGTACTATTGGCCCGACATCATCACCGACGTGAGCGAGTACATACGCCACTGCGATACCTGCCAGCGCTGCAAGAAACCGAAAAACAAACGATTTGGTTCCTTGGAGTCTTTGCCACCAGCGGAACAACCGTTTGATCTTCTGGCCATGGACACTATCGGAGGTTTTGGCTACTACGGCTCATCCAAAAGATTCATTCACTTAGCCGTTGATCATACCACCCGTTATGTCTGGGCTTTCGCACACAAGAAGGAGACTTGCGACGCGTACATCTCTTGCCTGAAGAGTATCTTCGCTGCTGGAAAGCCGCGGGAGTTCCTTTCCGACCGCGGCACAGGACTCACTGCCGGCAAATTTAAGCAGTTCCTCAAGCACAACAATGTTCATCAGCTTTTAACAAGCTCACAACGCCCGCAGTGTAATGGCCTAAACGAGCGCACTAATCAGACGATCGTTACTCGCCTCCGATGCAAGATCAACGATGAACCCCGAAAACCGTGGCCGCGTCTCCTCTCGGACGTTGTCGACGAGTACAATAGAACACCTCACGAAGTCACAGGCTACCCACCCTGCTTTCTTATGTATGGCACACCATCGTATCCCTATCTTCTTTGCAGGCGTTACCGAAAATCTGCAGGAAGCTCGTACAAACGCAGTCCGCAATTCAGTAGCATATCACGAGAAAAACAAGATCATATATGACAAGAAGTTCCTTCCATTAGAGCTTCAAGTGGGAGACTTTGTTCTATATGAAACACCCTGGCACCCGAACCGCGGCAAACAGCGCAATCATGGAAGGACCCTATACGATCATACGCAAGATTTCGGCAGTTAACTGCGAGATCGACCGCAGCGTGGCTCCACTTGGTCGCCAGACTGACATCGTTCATGTCGGGAGACTTAAACGATATCATCCGCCCCTGCACCTACGTCTCTCTCGTGGGAGGGGGGAAGCGTGTGACGAACCACACGAGAACGGTGTGGTGGAATGGTAGACAAGGAGGAAGACGAAGAAAAATAAATGGTTCATCGTACAGCCATCACGCCTTCTGCGTCACACACACACACACACACACACACACACACACACACACACACACACACACACACACACACACACACACACACACACACACACACACACACACACACACACACACACACACACACACACACACACACACACACACACACACACACACACACACATATATATATATATATATATATATATATATATATATATATATATATATATATATATATATATATACCCAGCACCTCCACCACGTATGAAGTCTTGGTCTGGATTACCTTTTATTAGGCCCGAGGAACCGGCAGCCGACAGCTACGATGAATGAGCCAAGATGATGATGCTACGTGACAACGATGAGGATGCATGAGCCACACATGAGAATGATGATAATGTACCGGTGAAGAGGATGCGTATACTAAATGCCCACAATATATATATATATATATATATATATATATATATATAGTATATATATATATATATATATATATATATATATATGCAGGCATGGTGGTTGAGTGGCCGTAGCGTTGCAAGTAGTCAAGTAAATCCTCCGTGAGTAGTCACAACGTGCTTTACATCGCCAGACTCTAGGCCGAAACGTCGAAATAAGCCACGTTGTGACCGCTCACGGAGAATCTACTTCCCTATATATATATATATATATATATATATATATATATATATATATATATATATATATATATATATATGGTGGGGTGAAATTCAATGAATCCGGTGGAAAATTCGGTAGAAAAAGAGGTCGACAAACGTGCGAAAAAACACTAGTTTTACTAACGTTTCGGCAGGTGGGCCGAAACGTTAGTAAAACTAGTGTTTTTTCGCACGTTTGTCGACCTTTTTTCTACCATATATATATATATATATATATATATATATATATATATAGGCCGCGGTCGCAGTCATCGCCTCACACGCATTAATGCGCTGAATAGGCTGCATGTTTAGCGGCCTACATACGCATTGCCGACGTCGTTTCGAAGCAAATAGGGGTCTTTGTACGGCAAGAGATGAACTCCCTTTCAACGTGTTTGCAATGCCGGGGACCAGCCAAGGTGGTATTATGCTTGTGGTGATTGACTGCTGACGCGAAGTTCGCAGGATCGAATCCCGGCCGCGGCACGCTATGTCGCAGCTAGAATCTTCAGTCAATTTCTGGATGTCTTTCCCGCTTATTCAAAGTCCACACAGCTGTGATGCGTCGACAATGGAGTAGGCCTACCTGTGGTAATGGGGCATAAACTAAGCTACTTGGTGGGTATACGTGTAGTTCATTCTTTCACTAAATATGAAACTAGGACACTGAGAGACGAACACAACGCACGGAATTCGTTAATTTTCGGCAGAATTCGTCATCGTCGCTTTCTCCTCGTTCTTGCCTTCAGCGCGAAACGATTTTACGAATCTCGGAGAGCACGTTTCCCAGAGAACTCCCAACTTGCAGTAGGCTCATTTTAATCGAGCTGTTGTGAGTAATTAATGATAGTTACAGGTTTCGGTGCGACCACTGAATAAGCGTGCCATGCAGTCATACAGAGTTCGGCTAAAGATCGTAGCCCTAACATCTGATAGTTGCAGGTTCGATCGCTGCCGGTGTCAAGTTGCCTTTTCATCCCATTTGCTTTCTTCTCCTCCATTTTGCAATTACTTAAATACAATTAGAAAGTATAATTAACGTCCCCTATACATTTCATGGCATAATTATGCACTGGTCGTCAATGAAAATGAGTAATTATACAATTTATGAAGGTATTGTATACAAGCAGCAAGTATTTTATAGTATTCAAATTACGCGTCTAGTATTATATATCTGCATCTCTCGATATCTTGTATCGTATCTCAATCAAACTGCACGGTACCTTTGTCCAGCCTTTTTAGTGCCGAATTGAGTACCGATCTGGCCTTAGCGGGTGCTTTATTATGTCTTACGTGGTCACTGTTGCTTTATTATTCGACATCGTGCAGCTACGCGGCCGTTGCTCCGCAAGTTTATAAGTGGCTAATGAATCCTTGTTATAATGGCCTGGCGTCGTCGACAAGGCTTGTTGTAAGCATCCTTTCTTTTGCAGCAAAATCGTATTAGAGGGATCTTGCACTGGTGCAGTAGCGTAGATTTTGCGGCACGTGTTTCTGCGGTGTCATCAGCGTGTGGGGGCGTGGCCGTTGTCGACGTGGCACAAGTTATACATCAAGGAAGGGGCCTGAAATGTTGGGAACTGTACAACGTCCAGATCGATCACAGTGGAGTGTTTGGCATCTCTTAACCACCTATCTTTTGTATATATAGTTAAGTACATTGCTGATGGTCCTGTAGTACTAATAAGGTGTACACTATAATACAGATAGCCCAGGCTAGTTCGCATGCAATGCTTGTAAAATAGCGCTAAAAACACATGGACATAGCACCTGTGTTGTTTTCGCGCTGTATTCGCGTGTTTTTGCGCTATTTTACAAAGTGTATACACGTACAAATTGACCTTGAGTATACGGCAACTAATTTGCAAAGAACGTTGTGATAGTATTGATTTTAGTGTAATCATCCCGGAGCTACGAACGAGACCTTTGCATATATAACATGGAAGAGCGCAAGCTTCTTCGTATACGCTTAGGTCGTATATTGAGAATTAGGCGCTTCAATACGCGCACGCTGGCAAAGGTTTTCTTTTTCAAAGTAGCGGAAGTTTTCGTAAGCTTCCGCTATGTCGTAAGCCATACCTTCAAAAATGAAACAGTCGACCGACTTCGGGTTTACAATTTGAAAATGTGTTGACTGCATAACTCGGCACGGGATTGCGGTGTAAAAGGGCCCACTTCAGGAGCGTTGCAAGTATATAATATAAATTTAAAACCTTGGTCCTTGCGCTGCAGGGGCGATGCACAGACTGAGTGGAGACGAGTTAAGTATGGTTTATATATTTAACTTATAGTCGCAACTCAAGTGAGCCTTGCTTCCTTCAAACAAAAGGTACCGCTAACAAAAGGTATAGCACTAACCGACACAGCAACTAAAAAGCACCCGCAGAAAAACTAATAAATCAAAATCCGACGTATTTGCTGATTATACGCTGAACAAAGGTCTAATTAACGATGTACACTGAGATCAACAACGAAAACTGGCTTCCTAGCAAAAAAGCCAATTATAGCAGGTGCCTTTGAAAGGCATCTGGTGTTTCGACTATTCGAGGGCACGTGAGCTTCGAAATTGCGCTAAAAAGACTTTTTTTCTTCGCACAGAGTTCAGAACTCCAAACGTACGCATTGCCCATCTGTATATAAAGACAAGATGTAAAGCAGTCACTGAAAGGTTTTCAAAGGCAGAAGTGGTGAGGCAGCAGACGGTGATATCGCGCGCCACCCTGCGGAGACTCCGAGTGTTTTGTGGTGGTGGAGCAAATATAGAGAGGGGTTTGTTTGAGCGCTTCACTGCGCTTTTGAGGAGTGCGTTACTAAAGACAAAATAGGCTGGTGGCTTTCGAAGAAAAAAGAATGTCAAGCTCTGAATGTGAACCTTATATACCAGTCGAAATAGCCGAAAAATCAAAGAAAGCAGATGGGGAAAATGTGTATAATGGCGGTGCGAATGGTGGGTTGTTTGCGTCTAATTCGCACCGCGCTGGGTCGCAGGGTTCTCGTTTTGAAATGATTAAGCAAGCCAGTGCCGTGGAGCGTATCACTTCTGTCGAACTATAGAAAAGGAACGCTTGAAGCACCGTTCAAATTAGGCAGGGGTGAAAGAGTTTGCCTCCGCGAACGAAGGCTTCGATGTATACTTGAATTTGAGTCGCGTCAGGGCGGGCTTGTTTCGCTATAGCGCTGTTGTGACGGGGTGTGCTGTATTCCTGGAAGTAAGAGAAATACAGTGAGCTTGGTAGCCGACATTGCGACATCACCGGAGTGGTATTGTAAGGCCTCAGCTACCCTCGGGAAGGTTTGAGCTTTACGCCATGGCAAACGTTATGGCGAAAAAACACGCATGCGGTTTTTTTTTTCTCGCGCGCAGGATACTTTACCGTGGAGCTCCCGAAAGTCCTCCTCTGCCGTGCACTCGTTAGAACACCACAATTATTGCCGACATTGTGTTTGACTTCGGTGCTGTCATCACCAGACGTTTTCTTTTCACTCGAGCAGAATTTCGCATCACCGAAAATCGGAAGCAGGCATATATATGATAAGCGCTGCTCATGCGTACCTGGTCGCGTACTCAAGAGTGCTAAAACAGAGCGCTAGCCATCAGTTCCTGGTTCGTACAATTTGTGGAAAAGAAAAGTACGTGTCACTATCTTCAGTCAGAACTGACTTGCCACATGTGTGACTCATTAAATTAAAGAGACATGGTAACACTCCTTTACGTCCGGCAACTTCCAGACGGGAGTTTACTGATCTTCTTTGACAGAGTTCGTGCATCTCTTCAAAGAGAGTCACATACGGGACATGTCTGCAGGACTTGCAAGAAAAACCAAGTGATAATTTTTTTTGTTTTGTTTTTGAAATCAGGAAAACTTTCCGAACCGGGCACAGTATATTTCGAAAGATGCTGCATGAGTAGTCACTACATGTTCTGTGAACCTTGCATGCTGTGCCTTTTGAAGGAGCAAAATCGTGGTAACTACCCCTGTCGGATACGGAGCACTTCGATCTCCGAGTTTTAAAAAAGGACGAAATGAAACAAACAAACAAGCAAAATCCACGTGAACGAGACGGGTAGGTAGGAACTATAGTATACGTGCCGAAACAGCTAATCGAGGATGTCATACTCATGATGCGTTACTTCACTTTACCAAGAACACTGTGAGAGGACAATGGTAGATGTAAAAGGTGCTTTTGTGGAGCTTATAGAGTGTCCGGGGAGCAGTATATAGGTCGCGTGCCCGGCATCTGTTTCGTAGACCGAGAGATGGTGTGTTCAAGTCCCGGTGGTGGAACTATTTTTCTTTGCTCACTTTCTTCGACGTAATTTCCGTGACGGAAATACGCCAGAAAAGCTGAGGTGGACCATGGCATAAAACACTTTTTTGTTAAAAAAACGATAATAACAAGAAAATAGAAGGAATTTGGAGTACAGCCGAAGGCCGCTTGACGGGATTCGGTTACAGCCTATTATCACAGACACTTTTTTTGCTTCTTCCTACCTGCTTTGTTTGTGGCATAGCTATTCCGGCTGTCCACACGTCTGAGTAACCCTTCCGAAACTCACCTTCTTACTGATCGAGTTCCAAGTATAAGAGGATCTTACGTAAGACACAATGGCCCCGCCACCTTCGGCTGTGCTAATAAATTGTTTTCTAATTTTTGTATAAAGTGACCTGAATTGTTAAGGTAGTATGTGTAACGTATTGTAAAGTATGAGGTATGCAATGTATTGTCGTTGTTTGTCGTAAGTTACTACTTGTGTTGTGAAACATAGTGTAATGTAGTGTTGTAGAACCGGGTGTGTTGTTGCTTTGCATATTGAAGTTTATTGTAGTGTATAGAGCGAAGCGTGATGTTGTTACATAACGAAGTGTATTGTAGCGTGTAAAACAAAGTGTGTTTTTCGTATGATGTACGTCATTACGCCTGTGGTATACGTGACGTGCCCTTCCTGCTTGGACCACTTAGTGTCCGCAGTATGTATTAAATAAATAAATAAATAAATAAAATAAATAAAACGTCTACTGCAATAAACCAGCCATTGCCCTATTTGTTTAGCTGTTCAAGATATGAAACGGTGAAGTTAGTATCCCAATATGCCAGCCCCGAAATCCATTCGTAAGACATAATTATAAAAACATCTTTAGTTTGACATCCCAAAACCACGATATGATTATGAGGGATTATGATAGGAGGGCTCTCTAAATTTCGACCATCTGGTGTTCTTTAACGTGCACTGAGATCGCACAGTACACGGGCTTCTATCGCTTCGCATTCATCGAAATGTGACCGCTTCGGCCGGAATCGAATTTGTGACCTTCGTGTGAGCAGCCGAGGCTCGAACCGCTACACCACCACGGTGGACCCATACCTGAAACAGCCTTTATTAGTACAACAGCCGAACGCCCACAGTGGTCATTAATGACGCTGTAGTTGTTTTCATTAAACCAATGTTGTCGCCATCACGCCTTACTGCATTCTTGTCTCCGGTTTATCCCGGACTTTTCATCGCAGCCAATGACGCTGACAGGGTCATACAGGTGATGGCTGATGTCAACATTGTACAAGCTGTTGAATGGTCCACACGAAAATGATCGGTACAGTTCCAGTTTGTGCCGGGCCGTTGCGCAGTGGCAAGGTCATTGTTTCTCACCGTTTCGCACGGCTGCGGTGCGCTCGCTGGCTTGAAAAACTTCATTGCAGTTTCTATAGGAAGGAAGCTTGATGTGGTCCGGAGGGGACCACCACTCACCATCACTGGGCGGGATCCTTACTAGAGGAGCCCAATGGCGACCACCGCGACTCGAGCTCGGCCGAACAGGGCCTCCTGGCTCAACAGGTCGGAACAGCCGAGCAGGGCTGCCTCTTAGTCGTCGCTGCTGTGATTAGGTTTTGGAGTGAGGCGTGACGTTGATTGACGAGTATACATCATGTGGGAAATGTCCGCAGACGTTTCCGCACACTGCGCGTACTAGCCTGCACGGGCAGAATCGAAATGTTTGCAAACGGCGAAGCAGTGTTTCGTTGCAAAGGCGGGCGAAAGTGCAATCCTCTGCTGTTTAAGACCCCTAGAGAATTCAGAATAAATTGCGCAATGAAATGATTTCACATCATGTACTGTGTTTTGCCCGTTAGTCATGAGCGGCATCGACAGAGTGTGTCCGAAAAGCTACAAGCACTGATATATATGTTTAGAAAAAAATTATTGACGAGTTCAAGCATTATGTGCCCTACTATAGGAGAGTGTTATGCTCCATCTATTAAACTCAACTATAGGAGAGCGTTAAGCTCTACCTCTACCTAAGCACCACCTAGTCAGGAAGTCCTCCATCATGGAAGATTCAAGATCCAATACGTGTCCTTTGAAAAAGTGTTTAACGATTTCGACTGCTTCATACTCAAATATGGGAGAGCAGTACGTGAGCCGTCCCGATAAGCTGTGTGTTAAGAAAAAGTGTTTAATTATTTAGGCTATTGGCACTCTACTATCAGAGAGCAGAAAACCGTCCCAGAAAAGACTAAGTGCTTAGAATAAATGTTCTACTATTCAGACTACGATGTACTCTACTATTGGAAAGCTTTAAGCTTTCCCAGTTTCAAGAAGTCATGATGTATAGAAAAAAATTATTTACACCATGTACACAGCATAAGTTATGCGTGATGAACCAGTATTCAGGAATGCATTGACATTTTCACAAATGCACATCACATCACCATAACACAAAAACTAACATTTTCACATAGAGCAAACAGCAGGAATGAAATGAAGAACAACAAATTCATTTAGTTTAACTGACACTATAGGGAAAGGGTCAAATGGGTACACAGGTCGGTGCACATACTTTTCCAACTTTGTGGTAGAATCACCAGTACATGAGACACCAAGGTGACGAACACAGTTAAAAAGAGCAAGGCGACAAGCACATCAACTCTCACCGAATGGCCCAACCCGTCAAACCGGACCAAAGGGACCCATGCATCTGATGCTAGGCCAGACGTAACCCTCGAGATATAGGCCCAGTGCTCCTAGGACTCTATTAGACTAAAGCACAGAAGGGTAGTCCGAGCCCTGCGCGGCCGGAAACTAGCTGCACGCAGGAACCTGCGAATAAACTTTTTTCTCCCTTTGACCGAATGGTACGGCTTAGCATGTCAGCCGATATATAAGCTGGACCCGTACATGTTCAACTTTGACAAGGGGACATGACCAATGGCGCAGGAACTTGTGCTCGCCCAAGGAGAAGAGCTCCTCACAGAAAAACGCGAGCATCTCACGCCTCGTGCGCTTCGATATTGGCCATAGGGCACATCAACCGCCACTCCCAGTGGCGGATTCACAGTGGTTGCGCCAAAAGCTGAACAGGCCGGCAACTACTAAGAGTGCCGCGAAACGCCCCCGGGGAAACTGGCCACCGGACACGAGCTCTCGGACACGTTGTCTACGGAAACCACTATGGACGCACGCCAACAAAAACAGGTAATCTCACATTAGATCGCCACATGCCGGTTGGTCTCAACCATGACGCAGTTCGGGCAAGTAGACACACGTACCACCTGCCATCATTGTAGCCGATCGTGAATGGGGAGCAAGCACCACACCAATCGCCAAACAAAGTCACGACGATGACCTGGTGTAAGGAAAGGACTTAAAGACGCCGAGGAACGGCAAACCAAAACTGAAGAAGACGAGCGGAGGGCAGGTGGCACAAAGGCGATGACAAGAACTGAAGAAGAGAAGAAGAAGGCACGTGCGGTTACGAGGCAACTGTGCGCCAATCAGCTGATGACCAGTGGTGGCCCATAGAGGTGGCGTGCCACGATTGGACCACGTGCGACCATTACGTGGCAGTAGGCTGTGTGGCTGGGGACGAGCCGGAGCAGCGGCAGACAAGAGACAGCGGGCCGAAGCGTCGGACGCAGGCGATCCAGGTTCCGGCCAGGGAACGCGGCCGTCCACGCTACTGCCGTCCAACTACCAGCTGGGGCGGCGTTACCGGCACGAGTACTGCATCTCGGGGCGCGGCCTGGCCTGCTGTTCTCTTCCTTGCCGAGGGCATCGCGGATCTCGGTGAGGCGTCTCCGCGGTCAGCCGTTCGACACAGCGATGAACGTGGCCTGGCTAATGGTCACGGTTGCGTCGAGCATCGCGTCTCGGCGCACGCTCTTCGCTGGACGGGCTGGCCATGCCCCGCATGGAGCATCGCGTCTCCGATGCGGGTTGACTGCTCCGTGGCCGCACCCATGCCATCAAGCGCCGTTGTCACCAGAGCGTCGCACATCGGCAAGGGACGAGCGAGACGTTCTGCCGGGCGAGACGCGGTCGTGTGCACGGAGGACCACGGAGCTGGGCAAGGTCCAGGGTGGCCGAGGATCCAGGTGCCAGGGGAGTTGCTGGCTGAATCGAGGATCGCCGAGCGGTGACGAGCCGTACCGAGCGACGCGCCAGACTCGGACGGTGGCCACAAAGGCAGAAGAAGCGGTGCGCCGCTCGAGAGTACGAGTTACAGGCAGCGTTCCTGAGCCGGACGTGGGACCCGTACTTGTCGGCCAAATTGAGCTCCGGTGTGTCTGTTCGGGGTCGAGTCCGTCGGCATGTACAAGGTCCAAGGACGGGCCTGCCGAACGGCTCCTGCCTGGGTGCAGTAGCCGGGAGCAGGTTCGTGGGCGAGATCTACCGGGTGTAGTCCTCGTGGGCCGTGGCCTGATCCTGGACCTTCGGAGTTGCGACCCTGGCTGCTGGGTTGGTCGCGACGTCCGATTCAACGGCGCTGCACACGGTAGCGCATCCGTGTGTGGTCAACCGTTCCAGCCGTGCCACCTTTGCCCTCGCGCACGTCGATGACCGCATCATATCGGGACGACGGGGACCCAAACTGATTGATTTGTGGGGTTTAACGTCCCAAAACCACCATTTGATTATGAGAGACGCCGTAGTGGAGGGCTCCGGAGGGGACCCAAACTGCGACGTTCCCATTCCTGGACCAGGAAGTGCACAAAACCGAGAAGAACAAGGTGTGCCTGTACAAGTAGGTGTTTCCGCCGCACCTGCTGCACCCGACACTGGCCTTCATCGGGCTGCTGCAGCTGCTTAGGGGCGTGTTCCCCGCGCAGGAGGCGCAGAGCCATTGGTTCGCGCAGCTCACCAACAAGAAAGTGTCACTTCCTTCTCTAGTGTGCAATATAAAGCTTCTTCTGGTCGCATCACATGTTGATGTCAATCCTTTCTCGTCCGCTATAAGCAAACATAGTGACGAACGTCCTTTAACCATCACACCTGGCAACACCGCTGCGGCCATGTGCTTCCACGGGTGACTCATGACCGCATGGCGGCGTCGGGGTACCAAAAGTTCCATTCACAAGGGTGGCCCACGTGTCTACCACTTTCGCTTCAGCTACATAAATCCCAGGGCATGTATAGTCTGTTGAGACGGCGATGGAAGGCAAGCAAGGCACGATACACAGTCGGCAAACGGGAGTACCATGGACCACAGTTGATAGGACCATCGGACACTAAGACATGTAAGGATGAGCCCTGGTGATAAAGCGCGAGTGTTTTCATCATCGTTATTTAAAACGCGCAATCAAGTGTGGAAGCACAAGATGTAACCCGTGACAGCCACGTCAGGGAACGCGAAGCCTCGTCGGTTGCGCGGTTGTGATAACGAGGGGCGCGATAATAATTCTGTTCTACCAGACCAAAAGAACGAACTTTCTGTGAAACGCGTAGTGGGGATTTGACGGTGTGGCACAAGTACCAAAATTTGCCGAGATAGACCACTTGCGACCGGCGTTCTAAAAGGGGAAAATCAAAGAGCTTGGCCTCTTCAATATTTTTGTGTTTGTATAACAGATGCCCCAATATTTTCCGGTATACCGAAAGCACTGTAAGTGACACCTAGTATCTCGATGGCGGGGAACTACTGCAATGATAACGTGATGTTAAGACGTCCGACAGGGTTTTCGGTGAAAAATACTGACTTTTTGACATCACCGAGCATGGAAGATAACAGTGAAAAGGTATTTAAAACGTGTTGCAGTGACTGTTCGTTGTTTATGTACAGAGTAATTTCATTGGCATAGGCAGTTCTTTTAACTTCAGAGCAACTAAGGAGGACGAACTTATGGATCTCGTTCAATAACCCTTAAGAACAGTTTTAAGGCTAAAACGATTTGTGTGTTTGGAAAGAGGTGTGAAATTTTTATGTACTTGGTATACTCTACTATGAGAGAGCTTAAGCCATCCCGTGGGCCACACACCTATAAGGTCAACCTGAATACTTTTACACAAAAACTGCTCCGTGTCCCGTCTCACTCGACGCTTTCTCAAGCTGAAAGTGCCACTGGGCAGTATAAAACCCTTTCCAAATGACTGACCAACATGCACTCAAGCAAACGAGCTTTCCAGCTTTGAAAAGTGGGCTTTTACAGACTTTTTGCAACAGAAGATACAAAATGCACAATTTTTGTGTCAGTGCTCTTTCAAGAATTAAAGCAAATCAGTCTGCTGCACTTTCGCTGGTGTGATCTAGCCAACTTCCAAGGAAACAAGGTGGTAGCCATGCTGCATACGGGACTCTCTTCAGTGTGTCTATACAAAGGTGCAGCTGTACAAGCTTCTAATTTTAGTGTTCACAGGAAACATGGTTCTTGGTGTAGCATTGTGCCCGAAGAGCCCATTTGTGTTCAGAAAAAGTTGCAAACAATTCAGAGTACTTCGTACTCTAGTCGGGAAAGCTGAAAGCCGTCCCGTGGGCCTCACACTTGATGAGGCCGCATCAAACCGAGCTGACTATTGGTGTCGATAATCGGCAGATTCCGATCACTTCTGGTAATACTTTCTTCTGCTCCATGCGGCGCAAGTCCATTCCATTGGAAGATTGAGAGTGCTTGAAGATGTTCTTGGGAGCAACTTTTCGGAGCAACTTTTTCTACTCCGCAAGAATCGGTGGATTCGACCGGAAGTCACAAGCGCCCCGTGCCTTGAAACGGTGCCAGCTTTTGGCGGGCCAATAGACGCCGGTTGTGTCGGTTGCACCTCTCGTCGGAGCTTACGTTTTGCTAGCGTTGCGTCGCTGTGGGCAGCGTGCCCACAAATGCAAGAAGAGAGACGCGTGCATCGCGTTCCATTATGACCCTGCCATTTGCTCCAGAGGAAGCACGTGTGTTCCATTGATGGATTTTCTCCTGTTACGCTCCACCAGAGTGGAGTGCTCCGGCGCAGAGTTCATGGCCACTCCGCATCTACCAATGAATGACACCATTAGCTTTTAAATGCGAAGCATTTCTTAGGCAACTTTGGCGAGTTTGAGCGTATCTATCTATCTATCTATCTATCTATCTATCTATCTATCTATCTATCTATCTATCTATCTATCTATCTATCTATCTATCTATCTATCTATCTATCTATCTATCTATCTATCTATCTATCTATCTATCTATCTATCTATCTACATCATACGATCTTTTAGCTCTCCTTGGCCGTTTCGGTAATGGCATCGATACCAAACGTGCGTGTGAGATCTCGAGCCAGCAGGTAAAGTTGTCTTGCTGCATCATTCCTTGATAGAGGAATCGGGGCTACACGGGTTCCTTCATGGGCTGAGCGGGCTGCATCATCGGCTAATTGATTTCCGATAATACCAATATGTCCAGGCAGCCATTGATATATAATATCATGCCCTCGTGCTAGAGCTTCATGATGGCAATGTCTTATTTCTTGTACCAATTGTTCATGACTCCTCCTACGCATGGCAGACTGCAAACTCTGAAGCGCTGCCTTCGAATCACAGAATATGACCCATTTTCCTGGACGTTCTTGAACGAGATATTGTAAAGCAGCCCTTATAGCAGCAAGCTCTGATGTCGTAGATGTAGTCACATGCGACAACTTAAACTTGATTGTTATTGCTGCAGCCGGAATTACAGTGGCACCTGATGAGCTGCTGGACGAGACGGACCCATCAGTGTATACCTGCGTTTGGTCCAAGTACAACTCATGTAATAATAGCAGTGTTGCTTGCTTCAATGCTACTCTGGAGTGATTGCTTTTCTTTTTGATACCCGGAATTTCTAGACGTACTTGCGGCTGGTCGAGGCACCACAAAGGACATGCCATTCTCGCAGCTGGCGTATATCCTAATGGAATGCTGTTTAGGTGCTTGGCTTTGACGTCTGAAAACGTAGCACGTGGTCTTCCGGAGGGTAGAAAGGCCAAGTGGTGGTCGGGGACACGGCTAGCATGTCGAATGTGCGCTCTGAGGCAATCCACAACTCTATATGTCCTGACCGGGTGGTCTTTGGCAAGCATGATTGTGGCATAAGTAGAAGCGCATCGGGGCAGTCCTAGGCAGATGCGCAGAGCCTGACCCTGCAAACTCTCCAATGAATGAGTATTGGATTTGCAAGCGTTCGTCAGTACCGGTAAGCTGTAGCGCAATAGACCGAGAAATAGGGCCCTGTACAGCTGTAGCATGGGGGCCACAGAAGTTCCCAATGCTTTCACGCACAGGAATTTCATTTTATGCACAATAGATAGCAGTCTCTTCTTCAAGTACGCACAATGCGGGCTCCACGAAAGACTTCTGTCGATTATTATGCCCAGGAAACGATGCGTCCGTGCATATTTGACACTCTGCCCATTGATGTAAACAGGGTATGGCGTCATTGGTTTGCGTGTAAACGCCATCAACGCGCACTTCACAGTTGATATGGTTAGGCCTTGTTTCTGAAGGTAGGCTGTTGTGAGGGTTGCTGCCCGCTGTATTCGTGCACGCACCTGAGGGCGAGTAACTGTAGCCCTCCAGAGGCAAATATTATCGGCGTATATGGATAGGCACACCGACTTTGGCAGAACCTTCACCAGACCAATGATGGCAACATTTAACCACGTGGGGCTTAAAACACCTCCCTGAGGTACTCCGCAGTAGGTGTAATGTTCAGCAGTTGTACCCTCATATGTTTGCACAAAGAAACCCCTGCCAGTTATATAATCTTTTATCCATTGAAACATTCGTTCACCAATGCCCATTGCTGCGAGAGAAGTGAGGATGGTATCGTGAGCTACGTTATCATATGCACCCTTAACGTCAAGAAAGAGTGCCACTGATATGCGCTTGCGACTTTTTTCTTGCTGAACAAATTTCGATAAGTCAAGGACACAGTCGATGGAGGAGCGGCCCCGACGAAAGCCTGCCATGCAAGAAGGGTATTTGGTGTATCGTTCCAAGTACCACTCGCGACACAATAGAACCATTCTTTCCATCACTTTTCCGAGGCAGCTTGCGAGGGCAATAGGGCGATACGCTGTCAAGTCCAATGGTGATTTTCCCGATTTCAAAAGTGGTATTAATCGACTTATTTTCCATTCTCGGGGAACACTGCCGCTGAGCCAGGGGTTGTTGAAGCATGTTAAAAGTTCTTTTCTGGCTTTTTGTCCAAGGTGTCCCAACGCGCTATAAGTAATACCATCAGGACCTGGCGATCACATGCGCTTAGAAGCGACTAACGCACCTTCCAGTTCTTCCATGGTGAATGGAATATCCATTTCTGGTAATAGCGTCTCAGGAACGATCACGGCGTCGATGCTCTCGTTCGTAGTATTCCCGGCAACTCTCGTGCAAAATTATTCAGCCACCTCAAGTTTTGTTTTTCCATGATTGAGTGCCAAAGCTTTAAAAGGGTGCCGTTGTTGCGGAGAGGAGCGAAGACCACGAACAGTTCTCCAGATATACGACAGCGGTTTATGAGGGTCTACAGAGATTCGCAGAATGCTTTCCAGCGTTCGCTCTCCAGCTTGTAAATGCGTCGTTGAATCTTTTTCTGGAGCCGTCTTGCTTCCCTCAGATTGTGAATCGATCTTGTGCGTCTGTATCGTCGTTCAGCACGCCTTCGTATAGCTCGTAATCTTTCCAGTTCGATGTCAAACTGTGTTATTTTAGACGAAAATGGTAATTTACATTTGGACGCTTGCATAGCTTTCGCTATGGTATTTTCCAGGCTGCAGGCGAGGCCTTCTTGGCAAGCGTCCGCAACACGCGATGTAAACATCGACCAGTCAGTGCCAATTACAACACCGGAAGAGAATTTTTTTATGGTACCATCGATCGTCACGTAGGTGGGTATGTGATCACTCCCATGAGTCTCAATATCGCAAAACCATTTAATGTTGTGAGAGAAGCACCGTGACACCAATGTCAGGTCAAGGCAACTGCCATACGTGAGACCACGCAGATGTGTTGGAGTACCATCGTTCATGATAGAAAGGTCGTAATCGGAAGCGAATGTAACAATGTTCCGGCCCCTGGCATTCATCCTAGTACTCCCCCAAAGCATGTGATGAGCGTTGAAGTCACAGGTGATGATCCAAGGCCCATCGGTCCTCATTAAAATGTCTTTTAATCTGTCGCAGTCAAATCGTGATGACGGAGATATATATCCACCAATAAGCGTGAACGAAACTGCATTCTTCTTTACACGAAGACACACGTACTGATTGTCGTCGTTTGAGCTTATTGGGTGCGAAAGATAAGTCAAGTCTGTGCGAATGTAAACAATTACTTTGCTTCGTTCTTCGCAAGCGGCTGAACAAAAAGCTTCATAACCGGACAATCTATAAGGCGTTGATACGTTTGGTTCACAAATGACAGGTATAGGGAATTGATTGGCCCGAACAAATTTGCGAAAGTCTGAGATACGGGACTTCATGCCTCTGGTATTCCTCTGAAAAATCGACGCACTTTTAACTTCAGTGCGGAAGATGAGATTTTGTTGAGCCATTGTGCTTATACGACGTTAGCAAGAACTGGATTCAGTGCATTCAGTATTTGCAGTGCACTCTTAGCAGACGGAGATTGTATGCGGTTCAGTAGCATGCGAATCGTGGCAATTAATGATTGCACGATTGTAGTCACTTGCCTGTCTTGGTTAAAAAGATCTCGAACCGGGATCGCTGACTGGCCGTCATGAAACTCCTTCGGTTCGCTTGGTGCTGCTTCCCTTTGAAGTGCAGGCCACGCTGTCGCAGTTAGGGTATGCTCACTGGCTTTGTCCTTTACAGCCTTTCCCACAGCATGTGGTCTGGGAGGCAAAGGAGGTGGTACTGATGAGGGATCTGGCAAACGTGTCGAGGAGGTAGCGGGCGTCCTTGAAGACCGACGTCGACGTGAACGACGCCTTCTGACTTTAGCTGCGGCTTCTCAATGAGATGAGTGATCGCGCACCATCTCCTTCAAGATGGCAATTTTCTTCTGAATTCGTGGGCAGTCCTTCGATGTGGCTTCATGGGATCCATTGCAATTAGAGCATTTCTTGACAGTTGCGACGCACTTATCCACTTCATGGGGCTCGGCGCAGCGGTGGCATACAACCGAATTCTCGCAGACGCTGCTCACATGTCCAAGTTTCATGCAATTACGGCACTGAAGAGGCTTTGGAATGAAAGGCCGCACAGCATGTCTGAAGTACCCCACCTTCACATGAGAGGGGAGTGATGTGCTCTTAAACGCAATCTTCACACAGCGAGACTTGCCTAGCCGGGTGACATCAACAATTGGAGTATCAGTTGTTGACTTGACAAGAAATTGTAGGTCATTATTGGAAATAGCCACATCTATGTCGTAGATCACGCCGGTTACTACATCACATCCCAAGGGAACATGAGAGCGCACCTGGTTGCCGTCCAAGTCAGTTACGCTGCGCAGAACGCCTAACGCACTTGCGTGCAAAACGTCAACAGCCAGTATATTCTTTCTGGAGTTCACTCTTATGTCCGTGATCTCATTTGGCACGAGCGTTTCCAGAGACCTCGACACAGACTGTCTGTTGAGGCGTTTCATGCTGACGGTAGGAAGTGCAGGCAGGAACAGGATGGTATAAGTGTTCGATTTTGGCGCTTCACTTACAGTTTGAATAGTTGAGGATGAGGATGTCCTCATGTTCCTCCTCTTCGCTTTGCGGCTCAGCACAGGTTGGAAACCGTCATCTGAAAAGTCCTCACTGCTGAGATAGTAAGCATGAGTATCTTCACTGTCGCTGTCACTCGCTTGTCCCATCCGCTTCCTGGAGGCGGCCGCCGCTGACGCCGCTAATGCCGGCAGGCGCCCGGGGTGGTCTACATCCATCCCCTCCAAGGGAGCCGCGAAAACTGATCAACAGACTTAAATTACCACTGAAATACGCCGGAGTTAGCAGAAGTAGCTCCTATTCAAAACACACTTCTTCGTATTTTCCTCTACTATGGGAGAGCTTAAGCCATCCCATGGGCCTCACACCTATAAGCTCGACCTCAATACTTTTACACAAAAACTGCTCCGCGTCCCGTCTCACTCGACGCTCTCTCAAGCTGAAAGTGCTACCGGGTAGTGTAAAACCCTTTGCAAATGATTGACCATCACACAATTGCTTGAGTGTGCGCCTCACACTCAAGCAAACGAGCTTTCCAGCCTTGAAAAGTGAGCTCTTATGGACTTTCTGCAACAGAAGATACAAGATGCACAATTTTTGTGTCAGTGCTCCTTCAACAATTTAAAGCAAATCAGTCTGCTGCACCTTCGCTGGTGTGATCTAACCAACTTCCAAGGAAACAAGGCGGTAGCAATGCTGCATACGGGACTCTCCTCAGTGTGTCTATACAAAGGTTCAGCTGTACAAGCTTATAATTTTAGTTTCCACTGAAAACATGGTTCTTAGTGTAGCATTGTGCCCGAAGAGCCCATTTGTGTTCAGAAAAAGTTGCAAACAATTTAGAGTACTTCGTACTCTACTCGGGAAAGCTGAAAGCCGTCCCGTGGGCCTCACAATTGATGAGGCCGCATCAAACCGAGCTGACTATTGGTGTCGACCATCGGCAGATTCAGATCACTTCTGGTAATACTTTCTTCTGCTCCATGCGGCGCAAGTCCATTCCATTGCAAAATTGAGAGTGCTCCCTATATATTCTTCGGAGCAACTCTTCGGAGCAACTTTTAGGGGCGAAGCTCCTAAAGAGGCACCCTTTCGTCCCTCGTCATAATATACGTAACATATCTTACGCTTAGACCTGCAAGGTGGCGCCGGTCGGAGATTTCTCCTGTGCGTTGTTGAACAATGAAAACCTCACAGCGTGCGCGTTAACTAAAAGCCGAATTCTCCTGTCTCTCATTCCCCCTTAGCAGCCATTGGTATGCACATTGAGCACTATCTGACAAAAAAGGGTTGCTACGTTATACTCGCTGGGCATAACCTCCTTGGTTTTAGAAAGATTTAGTGAGCGTTGGGCCGCAGTGCCATGAATACGGTGAACTGGCATATACCATGAACTTGAGGTGGTTAAAGGTGGGAAGTAGACACGAAGCGCAAGCCGTAAGAAAGTGTGCGTGTGCCACCTCTCGTTTAGTCCTTGGAATGTTCGCTGGATGGTGGTGCATATGCGGAATATAAGATGAAAAGATGCGAGATGGTGTTTTTTTATTTTATTTTATTTTAAATACCCTAAAGGCCTCGAGAGGCATTACATAGGGGGGGATACTGTTAAAAACAAGGTATACATCAATTCATATAAAAGGAACGCACACAGCGATCAGACATAACTAGGTAAAAGGTACATTTTAAGACAAGGATGTAAGACATGGCTCATTTCACATCTCGGGTACATTTAAATTCCAGGAATCTGCATGGCACTAGTACGCTCGCCTGACCAACGCCTCCTTTGGTACCTTTGACCAAACCTGACCTACTTGGGGTGTTGAATAGATGGACGAACGGACACACTGACAGATGCATGGACAGACGCACGGATGGCTGCAGCGACAGATGGACACATGGACGGACGCAGGGGCGGATGCATGGACGAACGCAGGGACGGACGCACAAATGGACGTGCGAACGCACGAACAGACGCACGCACGGACGGGCGAATGGACGCACGGACGGTCGCACAGACGGACGCATGGACGGACGGAAGCAAGAACGAAAGGACGGACGGATGCTTCGCCCCACTCTTCATCATTCACTCCGTGGATATGATGCCATTTTTTTCTACTCCGCAAAAATCGGTGGATTCGACGGGAACTCGCATGGGCCCCGTGCCTTGAAACGGTGCCAGCTTTTGGCGGGCCAATAGACGCCGGTCGCGTCGGTTGCGCCACTCGTCGGAGCTCACGTTTTGCGAGCGTTGCGTCGCTGTGCGCAGCGTGCCCACACATGCAAGAAGAGAGACGCGTGCATCGCGTTCCATTCTGACCCTGCCATTTGCTTCAGAGGGAGCACGTGTATACACCTTTTCACAGGAAGGAAAAAAAAAAAAAACACCGCCATGATGGGCTGTGCGCGGGAGTACAAAGGCTAAGGGCGCAGCGTTGTCAGTGCATTTTCGAGGGGACGCGCCAATTTTCACAGCCCAAGGAGGGCTATGGTGGTGCCCAGGGAGGCGTTTATGAAAAGGTGAATTCCATTGGTGGATTTTCTCCTGTTTACCTTCACCAGAGTGGAGTGCTCCAGCGCAGAGTTTGTCGGCCACTCCGCATCCGCCAATGGTTGGCACCTTTAGTTTTTAATTGCGAAGCATTTCTTAGCGAACGTCGGTGGCTGTGAGCGTATCTATCTATCTATCTATCTATCTATCTATCTATCTATCTATCTATCTATCTATCTATCTATCTATCTATCTATCTATCTATCTATCTATCTATCTATCTATCTATCTATCTATCTATCTATCTATCTATCTATCTATCTATCTATCTATCTGTCTGTCTGTCTGTCTGTCTGTCTGTCTGTCTGTCTGTCTGTCTGCCTGTCTGCCTGCCTGCCTGCCTGTCTGTCTGTCTGCCTGTCTATCTATCTATCTATCTATCTATCTATCTATCTATCTATCTATCTATCTATCTATCTATCTATCTATCTATCTATCTATCTATCTATCTATCTATCTATCTATCTATCTATCTATCTATCTATCTATCTATCTATCTATCTATCTATCTATCTATCTATCTATCTATCTAGCCGCCTACGACTTTTAGCTCTCTTGGCTATTTCGATAAGAATTTCGACACCAAACTTGTTATGACATAGAATGACTTCTTTGAGCATATATGATTAGTCATAACATGAAAATCATGGTATGTATGTCATGAATGACACGATTTACATTTTATGATCCTGCAGCTCTTGCGGTGGTTTCGTTCACATGGCATGTTGCAAAACTGGTATGACATGGCATAATTGCATGGCGAACACAAACGACAGACCCTAACAGAAAAATCATGACATGCGTGTCAAGTACCAACATGACCACATGCCACGCTCATCATGCGCTCGCGGCCGTTTCGCTAGCTCCACATATACTAAATTTGGTTCCACGTGTTGTCAATAGATGGCGAGGGTAAACGACACATCCAAACATGATAATTGTGACACGGAAGTCATGTGCGGCATCATTTACCTTCACCTTGTAACGTTGTGCTGTTTTTAAAGTGACATATCAACACTTCTCATTCGTGCTTCACATATCATCGATTCCCATGGTACGTGGGATCGGCCAATTTATTTTTAAATTGGTTAACGATTTAGAGTACTTCGTAGTCTGTAGAAGAGTATGAAGCCGTCCCATGCCGTTTAGAAAAAATTTATTGCCACAAACGTCAATAACACTCAACAGAACATTTCCGTCTTAGACATACTCTAACGATGATGACAAGACAGACGTCATTTACATGAACATGGATATGAGATGACGTTGAAAAAACATGTACATTCGATGGTTCACTCAAACACAACCACAAAATACTTCAAGGTAAACAAGAGACAAATAAAACATAAATATGTACATTTTGCATATTTACATGTTGGCATGCCATTTCTGCCGGCACATCGACAGTTCAGCCTACCAATACCAGGCCGGCCGAAAGACAAGTTTCACTCGTCCGTCATAGACCGACACAAAAGGGCAAGACCAGTGCCGAAGAAATTCCTCTTCACCGAGGAAGAAGAGCTCCTCCGACAAAACAGACAGCAGCTCCGAGTACAATCGTTCTAGGATCGGGTAGAGCGCGCGGCGGCGGCGGCCCGCTGCAACCGCCTCGCAGCGGTTGCGCCAGAGGCAGAAAGCGCCGGCAACAATGAGAAGACAAGCGAAGCGGCCTCGCGAACAACGCCGAGAAGAAACGAAGCGATTTACTCTGAGGCAGTGAAATCCAGCATGTACGGCTCTCCAAAAAACGCGAGCAATGATACAATGCCTCAGAAAATGCTGATTTGTTTCCCGAAGGGAGCAGTTCGGACATGTTGCTGACTGGACTATTCTCCACCTTTCGAGGCGGTCGAGAGTGGGAAGTACACCCCATCCCAGGCGCCACATGAAGTCCCGAAGGTGTCCAGGCAGAAAAGAAGCCGTTAAGGAGCTCCAAGACACCCGTCTAGAGCGAGCACGGCGGGCTGGCGGGACCAACGGAGCAACAAAGCAGCAGTTGTCTCAACTATGTGGTTGTTCAAAACATCTATGCCAGGACAGCTCGACTTGACATGGCGAAAAAATGCAACAGTTGTTGCATAAAACGCAGGAAGTGTTATTGACTGTGGCCCCCTGTTAAGTTGCGCATTAGGCATCAAATGGCGAAGGTGAGTACCCAGAAAGTAGTATGCAAGCGTTCGTGCGGGAGATTCCTCCCCTTGCACTAGGCGCAAAAGGAAACGCAGTGCCAGCAGCCGACAGCGTATGGACACTGAAGGGAAAGCAAAGCCTCCTTGAGCACGCTGCTGTCCCAGTGCCGCGCGAGAGACCAACTCAGTGCCGCCTGACCAAAAAAGGAACACAAAGCAGACTGTAGTGATCGCACGATACGTAAAGATGGTTGCACGACGTGAGAAAGGTACCAAATGCGACCGCAAAATACAGTCTGCGCAAGGTACCTCCGCTCAAGAAGCGGGAAGTCAAAATCCTGTGCATCCTGAATTTTCAGTCTTACTTCCTCGAGAGCGTTTAACCAAACAGATTCGCAAATGCCGTAGTGGTTGTATGAAATACCTAAAATACGAAGGGACGCGGCCGGCTGAATGGGAACACCGGCGCTAAGCCTGGAGTTTGGAGAGCCAATGAAGAAATACCGGGATTTGGAGATGTTCAACGCTGCACCTGAAATGTCGCCATACTGGGAAAATACATGCAGGCTGCGTGAAAGGCTATCTTCATCTGAAAGGTACAAGGTTATATCATCAGCGAAAGCTGTGACTTTCACGACACCGCTACCAGGAAGCGCAAGACCCCGGACACGTGAATCCGCGTCAAGAGCACGCAAGTATGGCTCAAGGCTGAGGACAAATAGCACAGGAGACAATGGACAATCCCTGACGGACCCCACGTGTTATGGAAAAGGCAGCACTTTCCCAACCATCCAGAACTAGTGTGCTTTTCAGACCAGTGTACGTATTTTTAATCATTTCCACAAACGAATGAGAAAAGCCGAAGGCTGTGAGCACATTAAAGATATACGCGTGCTCTAGTCGGTCAAACGCTTTTTCCTGGTCCAAAGACACAAGGATACCACGCGCAGATCGCGACAAAGTATAAGCTATGATATCCCGTGTCGTATATGACAAGCTGTGTATTTCTCGTCCAAGCACTGATGAAGTCTGGTGATGACCTATTAGGGTGTTCAACAGACCCCTCAAACGTTGAACGGCTACCGCCGCGAATATCTTATAGTCAACGTTGAGGAGCGTGATAGGTCTCCAATCTTCAGGATTAACAGAGGAAGCATCACCCTTTGGAATAAGCACAATGCGTCCATCTCGAAAACTTGATGGAAAGACACCGTCCTCGTAGCATCGCCGGATTACCGCGGTAATTGTAGCACCAATCTCATCCCAAAATGTCAAGTAAAACTCAACAGGTAAACCGTCTGGCCCTGGGGCCGTTCCACGTTTCATAGATTTCAGTGCCACCTTTACCTCTTCAGCCGACGGAGGGATGTGCAGGCAATCTGCAACTTCTTGAGGAATACGGGGCAAACTTCTAAGCATTGGCGGTGTTTCATCACAGTTAGTCCGCATGGCCGAACACGACATTGCTTCAAAATGCGCCAAGAAAACAGATCGATCACGCGTAGGAAGCCGCTGCGCAGGTGGTATTTGTGCTGTCATAGAGACAGGTGACTCTGATTGCCCAAAAAGGAATGTCTCGCGTAGCGCAGCACCTCGGGATGTGCACATGGGTTGTGTCTACAGCGCCATGCTGCTGCCGCCAGGGACGAAGCAGCAGTCAAGCGCTGAAAGCGTTCACGCAGTTCACGCTGCCACGCTCGCATCAGAGGAGAAGGCGTCTCGGCGCGCAAAGCAATGCGTAACTTCATCGCGGTATCAGCAAGCTCTTCAGAAACGCGTCGACGAAGCGAACGCCCCTCCTACTGCGCAGCGCAGGCGCCACTGTGTTTTAAGCGCATCCCAATCTTCAGGACCAGACGCCGTGAGCGACACACGTATTGCGCGTGACAAATCTGATCTTGAGCGCGCGTCCTGCAGGACGCGAACATCAAGACGCCATGGCTTTTCTGAGAAAGAAAATGGAACTTCGAGCTTCAAGACAATAGGCCGATGATCAGATACGTACACAGGAGAAGGTGGGAAGGACGGAACGCATAAATCAGAGACAAACGCCTCTAACGCTCGTGGGATATAAGCCCGGTCGAGCCTGCTGGAGGATCGTCCACGTCGCCATGTCCAAACAAAGGTATTTCCGTGCACTACATTGTGCGCGTCTAGTAATGAAAAGTGGTGGACAAGGCGGCGAAGCTCGCGTGAATTCCAAGCAGACCGGCCCCAGCCAGGACCTTGTACATCGGTTCGCGTATTTAGAACGCAGTTGAAGTCGCCAATCAAAATGACGTCACGACCGTCAAGAAAAAACACATCCAGGTCTCTAAAAAAGTCATTAGACTGTCCAGCTTGCGCTGGCCCATACACACACAGTATCCTTAATCTGAAAGAAAAGTAGCTACAGTCTAAAGCCAAAACCCTGCCCACGCCATCGTAAAAAGCATGATGATCCCTTAATAGAGCTCGGTTAAAAATAATAATACCTACTCCCGTAAAACGAGATGTAGCAAAAGAGAAATAACAATCTAGGTTGAACCTTCGTTTAAAAGCAAGCACGTCGGATAGCGAGAAAAAATTTGTTTCCTGGAGGCACAAAACATCACAATTTGCAGCGCGGGCGACACTAATCACTTCAGCCTGCTTTGCCGGACTGCGAAAACCCTGAACGTTCAATGAAATAATATGCAGTGTAGTAGCCATAATAAAAAGTAAAGACTAACCTGGACGCATAGTTCTAGACGGTGTCCTGGAAAGTGTCCAGGGGACACTTGCTCGACCAAATTACAACGCACTGTTCGACCCTCCAGAAGAGGGTCGAGGTTTTTTGGGCCGTTGGGATTTACCACGGCCATCACTGCGTTCATCGGAGCAAGAGCTGGAAGTGTGCCCTCGCTTTGTTTCACGTGGAGCTCCCATTTCAACGTCAAAATCGGCAAGGCTAGACAGTCCGATGCTACTATCCAGTCCCAGGCTGAAGCCGTCTTCCGAAGACGTGTCCTGAGGAGGTAGGGACTGAGCCGCCGGCAAGCTTGGATCCACATTCTTGATGCTGGCAGCACTGTCCGCGTCTCGGCAGTCCGGTGTAGGCACCCTTTGTGTGGGCGATTTTTTACGTGTACGACGCGATGTCGAAATGGTCGGAGCGGCCGCAACAGAAGAGGCTGTGGTGTTTTCGCCACTGTTTTCCAAAATAACCGGGGTCGTAGGGCCAACTCCAACAGCAGCAGCCTGATAACTGGGGTCATTTGTGCACTGAACATCAAGTGGCGTCAAAGAAGAGACGCCGACGCCGTTTTCAGGGCAGTGCGTTGCGTCTTTCGAAGCGCACGGTTCCTGCACCAGCGGGGAGGCCGACGCGCCAAGCGTCGCATCGACAATCGCGCTTTCGTTGTGCGCTTCGTTTGAAGGAACTTGTAGGGGTGAGGCCAGCACAGCGTCAGTGACCTCCTCTGCGTCCCCCGAGTCGGTAGTTGGTTCCATTGCCGGTGTCAGTGGTGGAAAGGCACCAGCGGCAGCGTCTGAGTAAGAGCGGCGGACAGGGCAAACCACAGTTGGGTGGCCGTCCCCGCAGCGTCGACATGGGCGGTCACATCCATCACTAACGTGACCGTGCACACCACAGCGACCACAATACGGTGTTGTGCACTGGGCTCGTAGATGGTCCCCTGAGCCGCATCTTCGACATACACGCTGGAGACCACGGTAGTCAAACGTAGCACGGTGACCGGAGATGCGCAGGTAGTTCGGCACAGGATTAGCGGCGTTCATCTCCATTCGAACATACCGCGTTCCAGTGAGTACGCCGCGTCGCCCGCTCATCAAACCACTGGTGACAGTGAGCACCTTGCCATATGGGGATAACGCTTGGACGAGAGCTTCGTTTGAGACGAACGATGGCAGGAACAGGCAGGCGACGTTGGTCACTTGTGGGCCAACGGGAACGACTTGAACACGCTCGCCGCCGATCACCAGGCAGCCAGCATTGACGATTAGAGACATGGAGGCCATGCTCTTAACGGTGACTTGGAAGTTTCGAGCTCCCTGATGCTGCACGCAGTATACCTCTGAGAGGCCGACTATTGAGGCCGTCGCATCAACGACGGTCTCGGCACTAGTCCCCGTAGGGACAACAACGTCGAAGACAAGCGCCTTCGAAGGCGTCCAAGACGCGACGGGCACCATGACTCGTACTGACGGACGCCCCTGACGTAGAACGATCAGGGACGTCCTTAGCACTTACTCAGTTGAGTTCGACGTGAAGGTGAAGGATATAACTTTTGACCGCTAGCATGGAACTTTTTTACAGCATATAATCTTTTTTGACCTTCAGGGAATTACTGACCGACCGCTCAGCTTTAGAGAACACAATGTTATGAGAATGAGTGAAAAACACGAAGTGTACAAGTAGCAATAGAGCATTTCACCCTCCGCATAAATTTTTTAGGCTAATGGCGTCAGATACGAAAGTCAAAGGAAGATCTTTCTTTTTTTTAAATAGAGGAGGGAAAACGAGGTCCAGCGATGAATGGCGTGCGCTCTAAAGTACGCTCGCCTGACCAACGCCTCCTTTGGTACCTTTGACCAAACCTGACCTAACTGACCATGGCCTCCGAGATTGCAGGCGCGTGGCGCGTGCTCGTAATCTCGGAGGCCATGAGCTGACATTGGCCTTACCTTCTGGTTTCATGCTTTCTTTCTGTCATGAGCTTCTTCCCTTTTCGGCGGACGCGAAATGTTTCTGTGTGGTTGCTGGCTTGGTGTGAAGGCGCACCTATGTATTTCGCATCGTGCCCTTGAATTACCGGAACGCGAGGTCATATGCTAAACTACGAGCAATAAAGAAGTGTGGCAGTGCATAGGCGGCAAATAAGAGGGGGGGGGAGGGTAACTGTCTATCCCCTCACCCACCCTTCGATTTTTTTTGGTGGGTGACGCGCCCTGCGGGAATCTTCGCTGGTCACTTCATACCCTCCGCTTCTTTCACCCTATTAAGATTCCTCTCCCCCTGGTTCACTGCAAAAAACAAATAGAAGAATTAAACAAAAAGCTCCACTGGAATAAAATGGAAGATTAGGAATGATGCGAAGAAAGAGTAACGGTCAACGGCGTACCTGCCATGCGCGGTCCGCGCTCCACAAGATTGCATGACGGAAAGCGCACGCGCGGACCGGGTACATAAACTCTCTCTCTCTCTCTGTATATATATATATATATATATATATATATATATATATATATATATATATATATATATTCTGCTTGGTTTCTGCTGGGATTCTGCTGGGTTTCGATCACCCTGGAGCTTCGGAATCGCATTTTACCATCCATTATGCCTACCGACACAAGCGCCGCTCCAACTCCTCCACCGGCACCGCCTACAGTTCTCTGCGCCGGTTCTCTGCGTCTGCGAGATCCCCCTGTTTTCTCAGGCACAGAAGACAAGGACGTTGACGACTGGATTCGATGTACGAGCGAGTAGTACTCACAACAAATGGGATGACGCCGCCAAGTTGGCCTACGTCTCCTTCTACCTGTCGGACGTGGCCAAGCTGTGGTTTATAAACCACGAAGCGAAACTCCCTACATGGTCGGTCTTCAAAACGAGCCTCACACAAGTTTTCGGGCGGCCTGAGGTACGCAAACGCCGTGCCGAACAACGCTTACATACTCGGTCCCAGCAGCTTGGTGAGAATTTCACAAGCTATATTGAAGACGTTCTGGACCTTTGCAAGCGAGTCAACGAGTCGATGTCCGAAGAGCTTAAGATCAAGCACATCATGAAGGGCATTGAGGACGACGCTTTCCATATGTTGCTTTCTAAGAGTCCTCGCACTGTCCTAGAACTGACCGAGTTATGCCAGAGTTTTGACGAGTTGCGCAGGCAACGTCTTTCCACCCGACGTCCCTCGGTGCTCGACGACTCTTCGTCCAGCCTTTCCACCCTTGGCATAGGAGAAGACCATGCCCCTCTTCTCTCCAAGATCCAAGAGTTCATCCGCGCTGAGGTCGCTCGTCAGCTCTCTTTGATGTCCTGTGTACCCGATCAACCACGCAGATTGACATCTACACTCCGCGACTTCATTCAAGACCAGGTCGCACAAGTTCTTCCTCCCGCCCGTGAACCGCCCCCAGTCGCCGCACCTCTCACGTACGCCGAGGTCGTTGCTCGACCTCGACAGCCTGCGTTCCAGCCAGCGCCTATGTATTCGCCGCCGACATATTCACCGCCGCCTATGCCGATACCACCTCGGCCGCAGTTTTGTGCCCTCCAGCCGCAAGTCGGAGTCTACTCCGACCAATGGCGGACCTACGACAACCGTCCCATATGTTTTGCTTGTGGAGGTGTTGGCCACGTGGCACGTTATTGTCGTCGTCGCCAGGCTGCTCAGAACATTCGACGAATACCCTCTTTCGACCCTCAGTTTTCTTCTACGCCTTCAAGCCCTCCTTCCTCTTCCTTTCCTTCTGATCGTCCACACGGCCCGACCCGCCGCTCCCCATCTCCACGTCGACGTTCGCTTTTCTTTATGCGTCGCCGTTCCGGACCCACGGACCAGGAAAACTAACGGCCGCAGTTCCCGAGGCACGAACTGCGTCCCCGTCGCCATGCACAAGTCCTCGCCCCTGTCCTGCTAACGTCATTGAAGTGTCAGTCAATGGTATCGTCGTCATGGCGCTTGTTGACACCGGAGCCGCTCTATTCGTCCTTTCCATCAACGTGTGCCGCAAACTCCGCAAAGTTCTGACGCCATTATCCGGCCTCTCTCTTAGAACGGCTAACGCACAAAGTGTAACACCTCTCGCAGCCTGCACCACACGAGTCGTCATCGAAGGGATTGTGTATATCGTCGAATTCGTAGTGCGGCCCTCGTGTTCCCATGACATGATATACTCGACTGGGACTTCCTTGCGAATAATAATGCCGTCATTGACTGCTGTCGCGCTGAACTTGAGCTATCTGCACTTCCTGATGACGCTGTCGAAGCCTCCCTGCCGTGTTATAAACTGTTTGTTTCCGACGACACCACCGTACCACCACGCTCTTCTCTGCTGATGACTGTGTCGTGTGACGCTATTTCCGACGGTGATGTTTTATTTACGCCCTCTGCCCTGTTCATTCAACGCAAATGTTCTCCGCTGCCCATTGCTCTCCTTACTCTCCACCATGGCGTCACGAAGACGCTCGTGTACAATACGCTAGAAGGGCCTTTACCTTTATTCCATGGTGAATGTCTTGGTCACGTGCATCCGATCGACGCCCGTCACATTTTTGACGCTCCATCTAGTTTACTTTCTACAGACCTCAGCGCACTCATTTGTGACTCTGTTGTTGACCAGTCACTTATTGACGCTTTTCACCGCTCCATAGATGTCGCAACGTCTTCTTCAGAACGAAGCCAGTTAGTGAACCTGCTGCAAAAGTTTCGTACTTCTTTTGACAGCCACGCTTCTGGCCTCAGCCGCACATCGAACATATCTCACAAGATTGACACAGGAAGCCATACGCCTCTACGGCAGCGCCCCTACCGAGTCTCAGCGTCGGAGCGCCGTGTTATTGACGACCAGGTTGCTTACATGCTCCAGCGGGGTATTGTACAGCCTTCTAACAGTCCCTGGGCGTCACTGGTCGTTCTTGTTAAGAAGAAGGACGGCTCCATTCGGTTCTGTGTGGACTATCAACGTCTAAACATGATCACCCGTAAGGACGTTTACCCGTTACCGTGAATAGACGACGCCCTTATCTGTTTGCAGGGAGCAGAATACTTCTCTTCGCTGGATTTACGGTCTGGATACTGGCAAGTTCCCATGGAAGCATCTGACCGACCGAAAACAGCATTTGTCACACCTGATGGGTTATACGAGTTTACCGTTATGCCTTTCGGCCTTTGTAACGCTCCAGCCACTTCTGAAAGAATGATGGACACTACTTTACGAGGCCTCAAGTGGAACACATGTTTATGCTACCTCGATGACGTAGTTGTCTTTTCCACCGATTTCGGCACCCATTTAAATCGTCTCGAGCACGTCCTCACACGTCTCACCGACGCCGGCCTTCAACTCAACCTCAAGATGTGTCGTTTTGGTGCCCGGCAGCTTAGAATTCTTGGCCACGTCGTATCGCGGGACGGCATACTTCCCGACCCCGCCAAGCTTCGAGCAGTCGCCGATTTTCCGAAGCCAAAGAACTTGAAGGAACTTAGAAGTTTTGTCGGCTTGTCGTCATACTTCCGACGCTTTATTAGGAATTTTGCTTCCGTATATGCGCCCCTTACGGACCTTCTTAGCGGCGACAAGGACCTTTCCACCTGGTCACCAGCATGCGACGATGCATTCACCAAATTACGCCACCTGCTGACTTCACTACCCAGCACCTCCACCACTTGTAACGGGGTTTATTTGAAGCGCAGAACGCAGAAAGCGAAGCAGTCAGCAGCGTCCGGCTAAGCGCAGCAAGCACGAGCTTATGCTGATGGCGATGCCCCTGATGCGCCGAGAAATGCCGCTGAAGCTCCTCTTCTTCACTACAATATATATATATATATATATATATATAGTGAAAGGTGTTTCAAATTCCATTAACGTGAAAAACGGCGAGCGGTGAATCATCCAGTGTGTGCGTGCCGCTGTTTACCACACCAAAATTGTGACTGTTTACTGCCTTAATTACCCCCTGTTCATCAACGCACCCTCACTTGGCAGATATGTTTCAAGAAGTGGTGTCTCAAACAAATGACTTTACCCTATAAAATGCATGTTTGTGTCCGATTATTGATAAATACTGACAATGACGCCAGGGAAAGTGCAAATGTGGTTCTAATGCAAATGCAGTGTGCTTAAATCGTAGTTTAATTCTAATCTAAAGGCTTCTCCACATTTTACACTTTCGGAGCTCGAAGGCGAACTGGTCGTTTTCTGCGTCACGTTAGCGCCTTTGTTTCAGGCGCGTAGCAACTTAGGGTCTCAGCTTGTCGGCGTGTCATGTCGTCGTCACGATCCATCATAAACGGATATGTGCCACGAAGATTCGCTGATATGCGTGCACAGGGGACCTTTACACTTTTGGTGGGCCCTTTACAGGGTGTAAGCCGCCAATATACGCAAAAATCTTCATTGTCGTAACCCTGCCCATCACACAATGACGGTACAGGCATAGTTTAGTAACGGTATGGGACGCACTTGGCACGCACCTTCGGATATTAGGAGTATGAAGGAGGGAGGGGGGGTGTGTGTGCCCTGGCTTCCACTTACCTACGTCCTTGCATTTGCCGTAACGTATTTTATCGGTAAACATAGGAAGTGCTCACTAGCAAAACTGCACGGTCTAGCTGTTTTGCTTATAAGAGTCAAACCGGCAAGTTCTTTGAAATTAATAGCCCTAGGCCAGCGCTTGCGAAAGTGCCCGTGAATGTTTACAAACGGCGCGCAGTGCTGATATTTCAAGCAGGCGTCAGTCTTCGCGATCCTTTACACAGGATATTTGATTGCTTGTAAGTATTAACTTTGACGTGATTCACGTACAGCCGCTTAGTTGTAAACAAACCTTAATTGCATTAATTAGTGCCGAAGAGGGCCTGAATGAAAAATATGAATCGCCTTTCCTCTCAGAAAAAGCGACCCCGTACAACCGTGAACGAATGCTTCGTAGATTCGCACTTAATTGGAAAACGAAAGAAGTGCTACTAATTCAACGAAACGCTATTACAAATAAGGAAAGAAGATTAAGAATCCAGCGTACTGGTCGCTCCGGAAAATTGCCACATATTTCACGATACATGCTCTGATCGCATCCGTTTTTTTTCCCCCTTAATTTCGGGACTGAAAAAAAGGAAACTAAAACTGATAGAGTAGTAAATCAAGCCGTGCGTAAGAAAGCTGCTTCTACACTCTTATGAAAATGAATCCGTTTTGATGTACATTATTTGGTTTTACTCTATATATCGAGCAAAGAAATCACCCGGAGAGCTAGAGCCTGGCAAGGTTGACGTAGTCTGTATACCTCAGATCGAGAGCGGCAAGTACGTTTTTTCTGTCTTTCTTCGCATGGACTCAGCCGTTTACCATTCATTTCAAACTTATGATAACGGTTAGTACTGGTTTCTAAAGTGTGCGCAGCAGTATTATAGCACACACGCGGTACCGTGTGGCCGCGAAGCGCGATAAAACAATTCGTAATCGAATAAGCGGGTAGACTAAACTGATTTTCGAACAAAACGAAGACCACGCAAGGGCGAAATCACGCAGCTTGATTAATATAGTGCCGTAGCGAAAACAAAACAATGCAAAACAAGACAACACCTTCTCGGTTTGGTAACGTTGCTGAGGAAGTTTCGTACGGGAAGCCATAAGCAACCGGAAACGTATGCAGATGCCACCGGGAGTGTCTGCCTGCTTCGGCCCGCGTGCCCCGTTCATCAAGAGAACAAAAATAAGCAGAAGGAATTGATAAAACAATGCTGCAGATTGCGCGTACTTCTATGACGTAAAAAAAAAAGGAAGAAAGACGACGTTTAAGAAAGCCGCAAGTAGGGAGGCAATGTAAGGAAAATAAATTATCGGCGGTACGCAGGACGGCACCGTCCTTTGTTGCTGCGAAGAGGCTGCAGCGTTTGTGGCTATTAAAAAAAATAAACAACAAAACGACATTAGTTTAAGAGAGAGAGAATTGTAAGAAGAAAACAAACAGCCCGCGAGTGTATGTTTGGACGGCTGTAAAAGAAAGCAGAGGGAGTAAATGAGGAATCGGACAGCTTACAAATGACGGCCGCTTAGATAGAGAACTTCAATTACGCTGGGGGGGGGGGGGGGGGGGGGGCACACGCTTCGAGCACGGGAGCCTGGTGGACGCCGTTGAATTCACCGCCGCTATTTACAACGACGGCGCCACTGTTTGAGTGTATGAGGCTGCTTCTTTGATTACGCGCCCGAAGACCGTTTAACGTCGCACCGTAAGTCCAGTTCCCGGGTGCATTGGTAGCGTTACTTAGGGCGGAAGTCGATGCGACGCGTGTCCAGTGAGCTTACGAGCGCTGTTCGGTGTGGTAGAACGCCAGGTCAAAGCCGAGGTTGTAACGCGCGGTCGCCAGCCCTTAGTTAGAGACCACCGCAACCTGAATTTGGTCTGTGTTGATGTGCAGCTCGTACGCTTACCGATAGTTGCGGTGAGCTTTTTAGGGTGAAATATAGCGCTTCGTCGCTTTTTCTCTTCCATCTTGCTCAAGCTCTGTGCTCGCTACCTTCATTACACAAACAGTACAATTGGGTAGCGGGGTACGGGCCAGTAAAGTTCGGCTAGAGAGTGATACATTACGCGCGTGCAGGTCATGGCACATGGCTCAGTGTACATATAATAATGGTCGCACTGTTGCTCCCACTTTCGGCTACCACCGATATCAACGTTATGGCATGTTCAACGAATGGAGGCCTGACACTTTTCCTCCTATCCATTTTGTGCGCTTGGCAATGGACCGAAATACCCATTTCATACACCCCAGTACGAAATAGCTACCTGAGAAACTATCTGATCTAAAGGCAGTGTGATTCTACGGGTACTCATACACTCGTTCACGTTGCACTGGGCTCTTTTTTCCTTGGTGAGTTAAACAAATAAATTGGAAGGATTGAGAGGTCTATGCGGGAGAGTATGATGACTTAGTCGGCCATTGAATGGTGAAGGTGCTTTTAGGTGACAGGTATGAGTACAAAATGATTAAGAGTGGACTTGGCAGGCAACATAGTAATTAGCATACTATTTATTATTTTTTATGAAAACAATTAATAGGGAAAGTTGGTGACTTTATCACGGTAGCCGCCACTTTTCGCTTGGCATACAAAATATACAATATTAAAGAAAAAATAAAAAAGCATCAACTGGGCGAACACAGTACAAGCCGACAGCACATGAGTCACAAATATTCGAACCCACGAGTGAGTGACATATGTGGACGTTTTAGTGAGTGTGAATATGTGGCCTATAAACTCTACAGTCCTGGCAGTCTCTGTACACCTTTCATAGGCGAGCTACTCCACTCCGGGTGCCTAGTATGATGCGAAAAGCCGCGAGAAACTTCGCTCGGCGTTGGCCTGCATCGGCGCAGATCGGGATGGCAGGAATGCATGCGGAAGCGAAGCTGCGGTGACGGTTTGTCGTCGTCCCTCTCTCCACACTTTCCTTCCACATTTCGGGACCAGACGTAAGGATGAGCGAGGCCGAAGGACGACATAGGGATGGGTCCATCCCCCCAGAGCCCCCGAGGGCGTTCGCGCGCGGTGGTGAACCCGCGGCGCCTTAATCCCGCACTTGATATGCAAATGATGGGGAGAGACCGTCCTCTTCGCCCGACACTTCCCTACCCGTACGGGATTCAGCGTCCCCGCGGGAATCTCGCCGCCGCGACTGCTCCTCGCCGACCTCGGTACCCGCTGCGCGTGCCTGTGCGACGACTCGGCGGTAATCTGTCCCTAATCTCCCTCGTCCGTGGTTTTGATCTCTGTCTGCCCCTCCTTCCCCCTCGTCCCCTATCGTCCCAGACTCTACCAGAGCGTTGCACGCGACAATATTAGTGTTGTACGTTTAATTTTGAGTCACAGGAAAAAAAAGAGAACCGAAGGTGAGAGAGGGAGCTGCCATGACGCGCAGGCAAGAACTGGGTGGTAAGCAAAGGATCCTCGCGGCTAGACTGCGCCAGCGATCGCAGCACGCGCGCTTGATCTGTTATGATGCCTCCAGCCGGCCTGCTTCTGGCTGCCAGGGCCCGCGACAGGTTAGGGATGCTAATCGGAGGGTGTCCCTCAAGCCCAGGCGATCGAGACGTGTGCCGCGCACGCCTGCGGGGACACTGCAGGGATCTCCCGCTTCCCCGTGCAACGTGTGAGCCGGCGATGGGATATGAGACGGCAGGCGAAACCTTCCCCACCCGACAATGCAGGCGCCCCCGTCTGCAGAGTTCATCGAAGCCTGCGTGTCAAAGTGGTTTAGCGTCATCCAAACTTCGGTGTCGCAAACTTGCTAGGTGAAGAGGTGAGATTATGTATGATAAGCGTAAGCAAGGCTGGTTATGTTAGAAGGATAGTGTTTCTTTTTACACATGTCTTTTACGACTGAATTGATGCTTCTTATTAGGCGCTATAAAATGCAAATATTTTCTGCGGTTCAGGTTTGCTCAGAAGCTGAGCCAGATCTTACAAGGGCTTCACTGAGCGATTCCCGAAGGACACGTATGGTACGGCACTTGCGTCGGCAGTGTTCTTTCGCGGAAACGAAAGAATAGGGAATGTTAGTGCGAGTAAAATTCCATCGGCGCGCTGATTCCGTAGCAGTGCTCACACATTTACCCACCCGGATGACACCTCTAATATTGGCGACACTGTTGAAAAAAGTTCGCGAGGTACCAAGGAAGTTTTTGTTCCATTCGTTTACACGTGGTCACCAGAAGGCATCGAGTGCGCGTAAAACTAAGGATTGAGGAAAAAAAGGTATAAAAATGGCAAGCTTCTTTACCAACTGTAAAGCTACGCTAATATTTAGGATAAATAAAAAAAAGTATTTGTGAGTGCAGAAAGAAATCACGCGCTCAAGGAAGTTCAGTGAACTGCATATATCCACAATGGGTATTCAGTAGAAAAGAAAGTTGAAACAAAATTGTAAGGCTGAACGATGTTCATGAAAGCTATTAGTCATAGGCCCGTCAAGGTGAAATAATGAAGTGTGAATGCGTGCATGCCATTGAAGATATTTAAAGCATTCAATTATGAAATAAGCAAAACTTGCAACTGGGCGAGTCGGTTTATACTTGAAGGTGAACTGGTGTGCGCAAACAAAGACGAAGACACAGAAAAGCTGAAACAGGGACAAGCGCGAACTTTCAACGGAACTTTGTAAATCGTCACCCTTCAAATATATACGCACTAAAGAACATCATCACGTGGTGACATGGTCAAAACCAAACAGCTTACGAGGAGCCGCGCGGAAAATCACGCTGACCAGCGGCCTGCAACACAATGATTTGTGTTTTGGTGGACCAAATAAAAGTTTATCCAATCAAATCAAATAAAAATATTGATGTGTCGCTGACAAGATCACTGCCTCTTGCAGAAATGTAAAAAGCTTCCACCAGTTCGCGGGCTGTGGTATCAACGCTCCTACCCAAAATCTTATTCTAAAGATCGACGAGCACATGCAAGCTTGGCGATGCGCATGCTATTGCGCGTTCCAGTTACTTTTAAATGAAAGCTTATGTTCCCTTGCTCAGTCTTTCACCGACTGATGGAAGCCTTTTATTATTCTGCAAGCGGCAATGCTTGTGTTAGCGACACGTCAATATTCTTATTTAATGGTGAGCGTAATTTTCTGCGCGGCTTCTTGTGGCTGTTTGGTTTTGACCATGTCACCACGTGACTATGTTCTTTCGTGAGTATATATTTGTACGGTGACGAATAATAAATTTCAGTTGAAAGTTCGCGCTTGGCCCTGTCCCATCTTTTCTGCGTCCTTGTCTTTGTTTGCGCACACTACTTTATCTTGAAGTAATTAACTATGAAATCTAGGCTGCGAAGCATCCACACACTTGTAGAGCTTACGTTTGTTTTATGCCACCTGTTAGGAACCACTTTGCGAGCTTCGAGAGTGGCCCCGCCGCGGTTGTCTAGTGGCTAAGGTACTCGGCTGCTGACCCGCAGGTCACGGGATTGAATCCCGGTGGCGGTGGCGGTTGCATTTTCGATTTGGGGTGGGAATGCTGCAGCCCGTGTGCCCAGATTTAGGTGCACGTTAAAGAAACCCAGGTGGTTGAAATTTCCGGAGCCCTCCATTATGGCGTGTCTTATAATTATATGGTGGTTTTGGCACGTTAAACGCCAAATATTATTGAGCTTGGAGAGTGGGGTGTGTGTCGCATTGGCAATAATGTTTAGACAGTAATAATAAGTGAACTATGTCACGAACGATAAGAATTAGAGGAAGAAAAGCCTGAAATAGACATGTGCAGTGAAAGCTGAATTCACAAATTCTTCTATTCGCAAGTACTTTTTGTGGTTCACTAACAGTTATTCCTGATATGCCGTAGAGTGATGATTCTTAAGTAACGGCCCGGGAAGTCAGCAACGTCTTTTTTTTGTCTATTGATGGTTCAATATTTACAATGATGACAACGGCCCCTTGTTGTTTTTTTTTTTGTATGTTTCACCGTAAAACGGCGTTGCATTGGCCACAGCTGACTTCGGTTTCCTTATCGGCTTGAGATGGTTACCCAACATTAATCTTTTGGCGCAATTTTCTATTGGATGTAATTTTTTCGGGCTTGCATACTTGAAGAACAAGCGTAACTAGAAAGAGGTGGAACGTGGCTGCACACTACACATCTTAATGACAAAACTGAGGTATAAGCGGTGTTACTTTTTAGTTTGACCATTGTTTGCCGCAGAGAAACGAAGGGTACTTATTTTACACTTCAAGTTGTGCTAATTTATTCCACCAGTTCACAAAGGCTCCTCGAAACATTCACGTGGCTGTGAACCACTAGATCTATAGCGTCATGATTTATTGCATATGTTACTTGCAAAAGAAAGCACAGGAGCTAAAACAAACGCGCATCAGCCTAGAATAATTCACATGCTACTCCGGGATAAAAGAATGGGAGAGTTAGATTGTTAGCGTAGAAAGAGAAATTGTGGGGAAGCAGCATGTAAGGAAGGGTGTTTCAACTCCCGTAACGTGAAATAAGGGGCGAGACAAAGCATGCAGTGTGCGCCGGTGTTGCCCACAGCAATTGTTTACCCCTTACTGATTTAATGACCGTCGGTACATCAACGCACCACCACTTTGCAGATATGTCCAGAGACGTGGTGTTTGAAATTGATGATTTTACCGTAGAGGCATGTTTGTGTGTCTGATTTTGTATAAGAAATTTGAGCGCCTTGGTAAATTTCGTTGGGGTTCCGACGCCACTGCTAAGCCAAAAATAACGTTTCAGGCAGTAATGACGAACCTTTAAATCATGGTATGCATTGTATGAACCAATGAGGAGTAGTGGGATTTTAATATTTTTGTGGTGCATATCCGTTCAAGGTAAGTCATCACGAAGACACACCGACAGGCCTAGACCATAACGATGACACGATGCGCCGACAAGCCGAGAACTTAAAGCGCTTGGCCCCTAAAAGAGGGATGCTGGGAAGCGCGCACACACAAAGTGATGCACACTCTTCACAGTGACAATGTCACCATCAATCTACAACTGCTGTTGCCAGTCTGTTCAAGAATTTCAGCAATGGCTTGGCCGCCTTCATCCGCGATGACTTTTCAATGATCTTCTGAAATGACTGCAGCCGACATCCGCCTATTGTCAGGGCAAGCAATAGCGACTGCTTGCGAGTGATTGTCCCGCGAATTAGGGTGAGGCCATGATGACACTTTGATTTTGCGTTGAAACTGCTCAGAACCTGTTTTTTGAGATTACGAGATACATTTTTGGGACTGTCTCGTCTTATGAAAAATTCTAACACTATAAGCATGAGTATACACTCATGTCTGCACTCTAAGAACGAGGACCTGCGTATACGCGGGTCCTGGTTTCACGCAAACATTCAGTCGAACCGAGACAACTGGGCACCCGCCATGTGCAATCATGGACAATGCAATAAAAATGATCAAGTAAGCAACAACGGTTTTCGAAACTGGTCGTTGACGTAGAGAGACTCTCAGAAATGCTGGGACTACTCTCACGCGCAAGGCCCGAACTACGTTAACTTTCCGCCGTGTACTTCTCCACCATCGCTCCACTTAACTGACTCCAACCTCGCAGTTATGACCTTTTTCCTGCAAGTTCGGACTAAGGCGCCTCTGGAACTAACACCACAGGCTCGTACTTGCGTACTTGGACTGTCGTAAAAAAACAAACGCTTGTGGGGTGTTACACGTGTCCGTCAGCTGCAGACGACGCGATCGAGCTCGCTCTCTTGTCGTACGCGCGACAGCTAAAACGAGTCTCGGCGGCAACCGGTCACTGCTGAGTTTGAGGGAAAAGGAAGCAGGAAACAGAGCGGCCACCGAGGAACACAAGGGGCGAGTCCGACTCTCTGTCGCAAGCGAGCGCGAAGCGTGTACCAACTGCGACGACCATTTTCCTTCCTAGCTGGCAGCACGACCGAATCCTTTCCATTTAATTGTAAATGCAGCTTTGTCCGCTGGCGCTGCGGGTACAACCGTTCCCGGGGCTGCAGTGCCACGTTCCGAGGCTGTCATCTGGTGCGGACAGCAGCGGCGGAGCGGACACGGCTCTTGTCGTTTTGACGGGAGCGTCGGACTCTCCACGCTGCCCACTGCACCTCCTCTTTCCCAGAGAAAGGTTTTGGAAGAAGGAGGTAGCTCGGGCAAATGTTTCGACGTCTTTTTGTTGGATTTTAAACACTTTTAACTGTTTTTACGTGTTACATGCAAGTACACGTCCAAAGCGAAAGCCGAACAAGCTTGGGCTTCGGTGGCCAGTTTTTTAACGTCTTCTCTTTCCACCGCGCTTTTCCCTATTAGTTCCTTATTTGCCTAGTCTGGACTGCCTCACTTTGTCCTTCCATCTGTTTCTCATCAACATCTTTCTACGCGTGGTCTGAGTGCTGCGAAGTTGTATGGAAACTTGAAAAACAGCTTTGTCACAGCTTTGGCCACCAACCATTTCGTATGGGGAGACGCCGGCTCACTCCGAACTAATTAGAACAGTGGGAGGCTGATAAGAAAGTTTTAAAGAAGCGAGTAATCGGAGAACAGCGCAAGCTGAACTGGTATTTTCAATGCAGTGGCGTAGCCAAGGGCCCGCCGTCCCCCCAATTGCGAGAAAAATTTCTGCCTACGAAGCCGTTGAAATGTGAAGTGTGAACCCAATAAAAAATGTGAAAAAAAATCATAAAATAAATAAATAATCAGTGACGATGCATTTGTGGCATTCATGTTAATGGCGGGGGTAAATGCTTTTTCAATCTATTTGATCACGGGGGATTATGCGTTGCATACGTTATGATTGATATTATACATATTCTTACGTTAGAAAGAGACTAGTAGACGTTGAAAGCGGCCGTTTATTAGGTCGTGAGGGGCAGCGCAGAAGCGGCCGACTGGTTAGAGATCCTCCTGATCTTCATCTTCCTTTCTGGCTCTCGGCCACAAGTGCGTTCGCCGTATACGCTTCTTTGTCTTCGTGCATGTACGCAACATTCCTCTCCGCGCAGACGAAGGCCGCCGGACGAGTCAGTTGAGTTGTCGTGGCGTGTACAGTTTCAGGCGGGCAACATAAACCATTTGAGTTTTGGCAGCTCGTCGACCACTCGCCGTGAGATGAGCTATTACATAGTTGACCTCTGTAAGTCTGTCGACAATGACAAAAGGTCCATCGTAAGTGGCCAAAAACTTTTGGCATAACCCGCGCTTGCGCATCGGAGTCCACAACCACACCAGATCACCACGGCGATAAATCACTGGTCGATGGTGAATGTCATAGCGTGCCTTCGCTTTGTCTTGCGACGCCAATGTGCGTAGTCGGGCTATGCGACGCGCCTCTTCGGCGAGGCAGAGAGTCTCGGTGACAGTGACGTTGTCGTGATCACAGAAATGTAAGATTGTGTCGATTGTGTGCCGGGGCGAGCTTGCATAAAGCAAAAAAAAGGGCTTTAGGCTGTAATCTTATGCTTCGCGGTGTTGAACGCGTACGTAATGAACGGGAGTACGTCATTCCAGTTCTTGTGGTCGCATGAGACATACATAGACAACATGTTGATAATGGTGCGGTTGGTACGCTCCGTCAGCCCATTAGTTTGGGGGTGGTATGGTGTCGAGTGACGCAGGCGGGATTCACATAAACGGAGTAGCTCCTCCACAACATCCGCTGTGAATTGTCGTCCACGATCACTGATAATCAGGCGAGGTGGGCCATGTCGGAGGATGACGTACTGTAACAAAAACGACGAGACTTCACTGGCAGTTGCGGAGGGGACGGCCGCCGTCTCGCAGTAGCGTGTGTGGTAGTCGACGCAAACAGTTATCCATCGGTTGCCCTTAGCCGATTTTGGGAAGAGGCCCAGAAAGTCAATGCCCACTTGTTCGAAAGGTGCGCTTGGAGTAGGCATCAGCTGTAGAAGACCAGCTGGACCAGTTGACGGACGTTTGTGACGCTGACATTGCATGCAGCTTGCCACATAACTCTCAACAGACTTCTGCATACCAGGCCAATAAAAGCACTCTTTAGCCCGGTGAAGCGTCCGCGCCAAACCTAAATGTCCAGATGTAGGGTCGTCGTGCATGACACTCATAATAACTGTTCGCAGGCTCTCTGGGACCACTAGAAGGAAACGCGCGCCACTGCTGGAGAGGTTTCTTTTGAACAACAGTCCATCACGCATACAGAAACGGCGTGCACTAGTGGAAGTGGATGCAGCGGCGAATAGTGTGCTAGTTTAGCATCCTTCCGTTGTTCTGCTCTTAAATTGGGATAGTCCGGGAACGTAGGCGACACAGACGCTACAAGCTGATCAAGGTCATCAGATTCACAGTCTGTTGTGCTAAGTGACATACGTGAAAGACAGTCCGCGTCAGCATGTCGACGACCACTCTTGTAAGCGACGGTAAAACTGTATTCTTAATTGTAGCCGGAGTGCCCAGCGCGCAACGCGGTGACAAGGGTCACGAAGGTTGACAAGCCAACACAACGAGTGGTGGTCGGTTACGACAGTGAATGGGCGTCCGTACAGGTAAGGCCTAAACCGCTGAATTGCAAATAATACCGCCAGGCATTCTTGTTCCGTAACAGTGTAGTTTTGTTCCGGCCTGCTTAGGGAGCGACTTGCGTGTGCGATGACGTGTTCGCGGTCGCCGTAACGTTTTACTAGGACGGCTTCAATACCTATGCCACTAGCATCCGTATGAAGCTCTGTCGGAGCAGAAGGACTGAAGTGCTGAAGGACGGGTCGTGGCGTCAGCAATGACTTCAATTGACTGAATGAAGAATCGCACTCCGGAGTCCACTCAAAGGAATTGTCCTTTCGTAAGAGGCATGTGAGAGGATACGCAACGTCGGCAAACTTCGGAATAAAGCGGCGGAAGTACGAACAAAGCCCCAGGAAACTACGAAGCTCCTTGGCGGAACGCGGCGCATTGAACGCCTCAAGTACTGCCATCTTCTGGGGGTCAGGGCGGATTCCATCCTTGTGAACGAGATGCCCGAGCACAAGCGTCTGGCGGTCTCCGAAGAGGCATTTCTTCGAGTTTAAAATTAGGCCAGCGTTTCGGATGCAGTTCAGAACAGTATCCAGACGAGAGTTGTGTTCACTGAACGTGCGGCCAAAGATGACGACGTCGTCGAGGTAGCACATGCAGATGTTCTACTTCAAGCCACGCAGAATGGTGTTCATAAACCTCTCGAACGTTGCCGGTGCATTGCACAGTCCAAATGGCATCACGTTGAATTCAAAGAGCCAATCAGGGGTTACAAAGGCAGTCTTTTCCTTGTCCTCTGGGTGCATCGGAATTTGCCAATAACCGGATCGTAAGTCTACGAAGAAAAATAAGAGGCCGAATGTAAGCAGTCTATTGCGTCCTCTATACAAGGCAGCGGGTATACGCCCTTTTTAGTCACGGCATTCAGTCGGCGATAGTCGACGCAAAATCTCCAAGATCCATCTTTCTTCTTAACAAGGATTACCAGTGCTGCCCACGGACTGGCTGACTCTTGTACCACTCCCTTTTGCATCATTTCCTGCACTTTGTCGTTGATAATTTGTCTTTCTGACGAGGAAACACGATATGGTTTTTGGCGAATTGGACTTGCCGCGCCAGTGTTGGTGGTATGGCGCGTTCGAGACAGGGGGATAGGGATAACTTTGCCCTTCTGCGCAAAGTCAAATACCGAAACGTGCTTCAACAGCACATTCATTAAAGTTCGGCGCTCGCTTGAGCTAAGCGAGTTATTTATCGTTGCCATAAGTACCCCGTCCAAATTGTGACAACCAGTTCCGTCACGTTCTTCTGACACGTCTGTGAGCTCGACCACTGATAAGGTCACGTGTTCTTTGCTGACCGAAGCTAATTTCAAACCATTGGGTAGTGTCACAGGCTCAGAGGAACAGTTTACAGTCCATAGGCCAGTTCGTCCGCCATCAATCGACACCACACAATGAGGAACCAACACATTCTTCTTCACGTAGTTTATGTGCATTGGTTCTACGCTCGCATCGAAGCTGTCAGAATCAGCGCCACGACAAACAACAGGAACACGTACGGTAGCCAACGCAGGTATGAACGTACCGCCACAGACACACAGCGTAGTTTGGTCATTCGCTGTAGTCTCCAGAAGCTCTAAAGGCATCTGGCCACTCACAAAGACTTTCCCCGTGCGACAGTCTACAGTGGCACCACATTCTCGCAAGAAGTCCATGCCGAGAATGACATCATGTGTCGACCGAGGAATAATGGCAAACTCTGTCGTTATCAAAAGGCCTCCCAAAAATACCTCAGCACTACACACACCAATAGGGCGCAATGGCTCTCCACTCACTCCACAGAACGTCGAAGTTTCATCCCGGGTAAAAAAATTGCCCGCAGCTTCCCTCGGGGGAACACTGAGGAGGATGCGGAGCATATAATTGGTTAACGGGGTGTTAAAGTGCGACTTACTTGGGTCGATGGCTAAATTGGTTAACGTGGTTGTGAAATGGGGTGTTAATTGCGACTTACTTGGGTCGATGGCTAAATTGGTTAACGTGGTTGTAGGAGGGGTGTTAAATGAGTCAACACGTACACACGTATGCGAAAGGGCGGCGCTGGTCGAAGGGACGTCGATCATTGTGTTTGTGGATTCGTTGGAATTCATTTCACCGCGACCTTGGACGTCGACGCGCCGTACAAACCAACCGACGAGCGGCAACTGAGCGAGCGAGCGCCGACCTTGAGTATGTATACAGCTCGACGGCGCATGCACTGTCAGCTGTTGAATGTTCTCGAAGCGCGACGCCACATGCGCGTCCACTGGAGAATCAGGAGAATTGTAGATGTCGAACGCGGTGTGTAGAGGAGGAAGGGTGCACAGATGGTGGAGGAGTGAAGCGCGCGCGGTGTGTAGAGGAGGAAGGGAATGCACAGATGGTGGAAGAGTGGGCGACGGCGCGACGGCGCATGCGCGCGCGTCAGCTGTCGAATGTTCGAGAAGAGGTGCGGACGGCGCGGACGGCGCGGACGGCGCACTACAAGGCGCGAGTATAAGATGCTTCCGCATCTAAAACAACTTTCCGCCCTAACACGTCTTTAAAGGAGCACTCATGACGGAAATCGTTGCGCCTGTGTCCACCAAGGCCATCAAGGCACATGATCCACGAAAACACGCACTTTGTTTTTAAACATACACACAGGAGGTATTTCTCTCAGTAGCACGTTTCCAGCGACCTCACCCCAATTGGCCA